>OW203750.1:951140-1592565 GCA_934045075.1 Yponomeuta sedellus | reverse complement strand
AATCCGGGGGCGAGTCTCTGAATTGCATAGTCGTTCAACAGAGTCCTATTAGTCCGGTAATGGACGTTTCATTCACAATATCGGTAGTCTTATAACTAATCGCATTGCAATTGTATAACCCGTGCTATTTAACTCGGCGTCTCGCGCGATTCGATCTACTTCGCGAGAGATGCCTATTTCATTTGCGCGGGTTATACTGCTATTGCTTTGTAGACTACCAAATTGAGGCAAAAACAACAATAATTGTCGTGCTTATACCATTCTATCGAAAAACTATGTAAGTATGTATTACTCTAGGGCCAGGACATTAAAGACCCTGCGTCGATCGAGGCGTTTTCGCGCATTACACGATTTTATTAACGAAAAACAGTAAGCTCAATTTAAAACTTTTATTCTCTTGTTTTTATAATAGCCCCTCCACCAAAAATCAATGACTTCCCGCCAAAAAACTAACACAGATTAACTGCATCTTTTTTTTTTTAAAACGTTTATTGCATCTTCCCCGATGGCACAGAATATAATAACCTTCTTGCCCTTCCAGCATTCCACTCTATCGAGTGAAGCATTTAGACAACTCCTAAGTGTCAAAAAATTTACCTATTCATTAGACAGCCGGAGTACCTAGCTTAAAAAAAGTAAAAATCAACGTCACTCAACTCAGTGTATACCTACTCGTACAGCGCCACCAAGTTATCTGTTCAGGTGGGCACAATTGTAACTACGGCCTTTTCATCCGCCATATTGAAAATAAACATTTCGCTGTCTGTTGATTTATAGATATATTTTATTTACATTCAAAGACGGGCGTTTTACTTTAAATTTTCCATTTATTCTGAGTAAATTTCTTAAATAGCATGCCCAAATTCTCCACTAGCGCCGCTATCAACTGAACAGATAAGATGGTGGCACTGTACTTACATAATAATGCCCTTGGACGCTACGATGTCACACACACCATGGAGTTGACAATTTAAAAGTTATTAGCAAATAATTACGAAAAATCCCACCGCCCGCCGACCTTGTAAGAAGTTTTGAATTTCACAGTTGTTATTCTTTCCCTCTCAGCCTCAGAACAATAACCAAAGCTATAGTTATTGTTCTGAGCTCTCAGCCTTAGTGCACTTTACAAGTTTTCGGACGATATTGTAACAAAAATGTGAAGGTTGATCTGCTGACGACTGTATCCAATATAGATGTCAGTCATATATTAAACGGGTATAATCGCGATAAGACCCGTTTAATGTATAACTATGTGAGAGTATCGCCAGTACTTTACTTCAGTGACACAAGAATTGCATCATCATGATGCAATCACGCCAAAATGTAAGAATACGACCGTGACTGCGCCCGAAATTCGCTTTGTTCGGGTTTCACTACGAAAACGTACCAAAGAATTGGTCTAACGTTATCCGTCTTATTACTACAAAATATTCAGACAGATGTTGAGCAAGTGTTTATCAATCAATCAATATTTTATTGCTGACGGACAAAAAAGTACCCGGAGGATAGGGTCAAGTACCCGAGATCCCTCGTCTACGCAGGTCTTAAGCCCGCAGTACACAGTGGCCCATGCTGGCCCACTGCTCACAATTGCCAATTGTAGGCCACGATCACTTGCTGTTCCCACAATGGCGCGTGGCTCATTTCTGTCTGGCAAACCACTTGCGATGGACGAGGAAGTAGGTACTTGCGGGCACAGCTATTTATTTATTTCATTTATTTACAAGTATTACAGAAGTATGTAGGTACAACAAAGTTATTAAAAAAAAAATGGCGCAAAATTACGGTGTCAGATTGATTTAAATCAAAAAACTTGAATTTCAATTGACTGAACGATGGGCCACTGTGTAATCAGGGTTGGGCCACGCTACGCCACGATCCTTTGAAGTGTGCTCAAAAAGCCGACAACTGTCCGGTTGCGCGCCACAATAGGCAATTGCCCGCCACTGCACACCATTACCCCGAGTACACAATGGCAATGGCGAGCAGTGGGCCATAATTGGCCGTTGTGTACTGGCCGCATTAAGTGTAAAGGCCTGCGCAGACGAGGGACTATCCCCCGGGCACTTTTTTGTCCGTCGATATAGATCTCTTATAAATTGTATCGAATAACGCACACGAAGGACTAAAGGTACCCCGTACAAAAAGTCCCTCAATAAGTTGAGGGACTTTCTCTCTTGATGTCCTCGGTAAGCCGAGGACATCAAGAGACCGGACTGAACAGAAGTTCGGTGTTATATTTTAAAACGCCTTTTCTTTTTCAACTTCATATAAATTACAAAACAACGTAATCTCAGAATATTTGCTTCCATAGCGTATGCTTCACTCAAATTCCGGGGAACAAATGACCGCACACCGTAGGCGTTGAGTCCGCGACAAGTACTCGGACATTTTTTACGATTCAGAAACTTTTGTCCCAAGAGTGGGGACAAAAGTCCCTCGTCTGCGCAGGCCTTAAGCCGCGTCTAGGTCTTACCATCATAAAACACAGTACATATTGTGTTCACCATATCATTTTGAAGCATTTGCTCAACACCTGTCTAAATTTTTTGTAGTAAGACGGTATGTGTTCTGTCTGACACCCGATTTTAGGCACGCTCGAAAATAGTTTCCTTGTAAGTAGGATATTTGGATTTCTGAAGGATACTCATATTATAATTCAAAGCTGCTGGTACGCCTCGCTGATATTCTAATATGTTTAATGGTTAAATTGTAGTGGTAAAAAACATTTGTCTACTTGTAAGCCGCTACGCGGTGATAACTAGCGCCATTTAATTTAAAGAATTCAATGCTAGCGCTACCAATCGAATAAAAATCATAACTTGTTTTATAATATATTTTTTCAAGAAGGGAACATCAGAAATCTTAACAACTAAAGAAAGAAATAAATTATACCAACAATGCACATCATAGAAACAAAATAAACAGATACATTAATATAACATGAGCACGACAGAAATAAACGAAATACCACGGATGTCATTGACATCCGTGCGAAATACATACACATTGAACTAAACGAACAAAAAAAAAAACATATATTTAGTCTGTGACAATTTTTTTTATTTTTATAACTTACAGTCTAGAATCTACGATCAACAACCGATTTCATTTAATCGACTCCCGCAAAAAACGGCAATGTTTTTTTGCAAAACTGCTTTAAATTCCTAGAATCTTGGACCTAGGTGCTTGTAAGTAGATTCTAAAAAGAGCTAGGTAAAGTGCGTTCACATTAACTTGACGCGTGAGAGAATTGGTAACAAGGACATTACATGTGAATTAGCTTTTGGACCTAATCGGAAGATGGTAAAACAAGCCCTCAATCCTTTTATTTTCCCCAAGTAATGGGAATGATTTCTTATTTAACATGGTAACAGTAAACATCTCAGTGCTACCAATTCTCTCACGCGTCAAGTTAATGTGAACGCACTGTATGATGTTCACTTTTTCCGAAGACGAAACATAAAAGAAGATAATTATGTTTTTTTTCTATTGGTCAAGGCCTGGCCAAGTCCTCGGCTGGCCAGCTATAACGAATCCATTCGAGCCCTTTTCTACCCCTACCTTCAAAGCCAGTTATATGAAAGGGTTGAAAATTTGAGGAATTAAGATAAAAACTAGATATTGCTCGAAAGCTCCTGCATTCAGAATGTTCGAAAAGTTGCAGTTTTCGGTGCTCACGGACGAATCTTCAAAATTATAGGGAACTTCTGATTGAGTTAGAAGTTTAAAACTTCGAACATAAATGGTATTTAACGAGTTATCAGCGGGAAAAATGAAAAATCATTGAAAATATAGAGGGTTACCGGATTATACAGGGTCGTTATTTTAGAGAGAGCGTAAGGGAAACTACGTAATGCTTTGTAGATAGACAAAAAGTTTGTGAGGGGACCCATCTTTATTAATAAAGTTATGTATATTTGTAGGCGCTCATGGCCTAGTGAAACCGAGTGATTGGAATCAATCACTAAGGTTAAGCAACAACAGGCGCGGTCAGGTGCTGGATGGGTGACCATGCCGTGACTGCCGCTAGTGGCATTTTTTCGAGCGCTTCCGTGCTTCGCAAGGCACGTTAAGCCGTTGGTGCCGGCTGTCATGTAATGGCAGTCGTTAAGCCATGTCAGAGGCTTGATAACTTCCGACAGTAAGGCCTGCCACTGCCTTACAATCCTCCACCAACCCGGACTTGCCCCCGTGGTGGAGTATGGCCTAAATTTCCTGCAATGCAGGAAGACCCGTGCCCCTGCAGTGGGACATACCAAGGGTTGATCAATCGTAGTTGCATTTGCAGATTATAAAAGATATATAGGGAAAACCTAAAATTATAAAAATTATATCTACAGGGTGAACGGACTATACAGGGTCGTAGTTTGAGACAGTGTATTAAGCGGAACTACGTAATCTATTATAAATAGAGAAAAGCTATGTTAGTAGGCGTGATTGACTGAAAACTAAACTATTTTCTTACTTGATCTTTCTTGATCATAACTCTTCATTCTTAATCATTTATTCAAAAGTTGTGAAATCCTACCAAAACATAAATGTAAAAGACCGGCCAACTTGCCGTCTCAAAAAATACTAGCGAAGACAAGGAACTTGGCAAGTACAAATCAAAATATTTTACTCCAAATAACACAGAAACTCTGGCTTATTAAATGTTAAAAGTAAAACTAGGTGTTCATTTGTAGTAAAAGTGGAGCCTTTTCATACCAAATTTACTAAATTTACAAATTATTCTAAAACCTAGTACAAACGCATTGAATTGACATTTCATTCCAAACATTCCAATATTATAGTAGCCCTTTAGGTAGTTTTTATTACATTTTCAAGGCCGTAAAAACGTAGGTATATAGGTACAATGCCCCATGCAAGTATTGTTTTGTGACGATAAATTGGCCGGTTTTATACATTTTTGTTTTTTTGTGTGATAAAAGTTTACGATTTTATTCAATCATAGAGATTATGCGAGCGAAACGGCATACCAGGGGTAACAGCAGTCTTTAAAATTTGCATTAAATTAGAGTATCTACCAGGTGACGTATCTATCTTTTGATGACATGTAATACCATTAATTTTTTAAACCTTACACAGTGGGGTTCTATTATATGAATAATATAGCATAATTTTAAAACAGTATTATGTATACAAATACGAAATTATATTTAGTGATATACTTATAAGTAGGTACTTAAAAAAGCGAGGATTTGACGGCGAGATGCTTTATGCGATGTATCAATTTCTCCTTTCGGCGAATTCTCCGATTAAAGGAGAATTCTTTGGAATGTTTACGACTAAGGTATTATAAGTTACAAGATTCGCATGTTATTAGTTTAACCAACGAAGTTAAACTTCAAATGTACTTGAAACAAATAAACTTTTTATCCATCTATCCATACGCAGAACGCATACCTAATATATTTTTTTTATTTCACTTCAAACTCAAACCATAGACAAAAATGGCTGACCGTGTTTTTGGCTGTTTAGCAAAGCAAACTTTTAAAATATATTTTTTGGTTGCTTTTAGGTCCTCAACAAATACACTAAAATATTTTTTGGTCTAATGGAAGAGATAAGACTTACTTGAAAAGGCGTGCCTTGGAGGGGACCTACAGTTTATTTATCCTTACTTGTCCATTTTAGTAAACAAGATTCTACCGGTAAAGTATGGAGTTTAGTCACAAAGCGCCATATTCCCGTAAATGACGTAATCGGGGAGACTATTTTAGATAATACGCTGTCAATTTTATTAACAAAGTTCATTAGTTGCGAGAAAATATTTCATTTTGGCATCAAATATAAATTTTGAGGTTAGAATCCTGTTTACTAAATTGGCCAAGTAAGGATAAATAGACTGTATGTCCAGCAGCGGAAGAATACGGGTTGAGTGAGCGACTGACTAAGTTACTGACTGACTTACTGATTGACTTACTGAGTGACTGACTGGCTGATTTATTGATTCATTGAATTATTGTTTGATAAAAACGCTTCTAAATAATCGATAGAAATCCACAGCTGGAAAGACCCTCTTCATGCATGCGCCAGCCGCTTCTGGTTTGCGCTGTTTTCCTCCAGGTCTTCTGGTTTCCTGCTGCCTTTACAATAGACTTCTATGACCAGTTATCGGTTGCCACTCTAGAGGATGCCATCTTTCGTCTTCTCTACGACAAGCATGACCATCTTCATAGTATTTCTTAATAATTCGCGATACTCATACATAGTTACATGTTAAACGGGTCTAATGGCGATTGTTTATTAGGCATAACGTGATTACCTTATTTCCCGACGTTTCGGCTGTGTTACAGTGGCCGTGGTCTCGGGTAGACTGAAGTGGCGAGTACAGTCTATTATTGTGGGTAGTCACTTTTAACGTAACTACGTTTTTTTTATATATTTTTTTAATGCACTAACCCGTGCTAAGGACAATTTTTAAAAACCTATTTAGAGGCTAAAAATTCCACCCATGCCGGGATTCGAACCCGCAACCTCTGGCTATCCGTGCCAGCGCTCTTTCCAACTGAGCTAATGGGCGACTCACCGGCATCAGTGAAATTTCGAACCTCTTTACACTATTCTTTGTATTACGTACAGGCAGCGACATCTGGCTGAAGTAATTTGCATCACTTACAACCCCGAGTACCTACTTTGCAGTTAGGTTTTTACATCGGAATGATATCGCTGTACCCACATATATTTTTTTTAATGCACTAACCCGTGCTAAGGAAAATGAAAAAAAATGTCCTTGGCACGGTTTTTAGCCACTAAATAGGTTTTAAAAAAAAGTAAATACGTTTTACCTAATAAATAATCGCAATTAGACCCGTTTAATATATAACTGTGACCATCTTCATTTTGGAGCAACGACGCTTCTTGTGATGGCGGCTAAGTATATTAGTTCACCTCCTGTTCCCGCTGTTTCTCACGCGACCTGCGATAAAAATACCGAGTTGTTTTCTATTGCGAGATTAAGTTTCTTGTTAAGATCGGGTCGTCACACCGTGCGGATTTTTATGCGACTTGTTTGCGATGCACGAGCAATTGGAAGCGCTCGTTGCCTAGTCGAAATTAGTGATTGGAATCAATCACTTGAGTTAAGCAACAACAGGCGCGGTCAGGTGCAGAATGAATGACCGTCCCGTGACTACCGCTAGTAGCATTTCATCCGAGCGTTTCGCGCGGCAAGCTATTCTTGCCGGCTGTCATATAATAGCAGTCGTTACGCCACAGAGGCCTTATGGGCGGCTTGATATCTTCTGAAAGTAAGGCCTGCCACGGTCTTACAATCCTCCCCCAGCTCGGGCTTGGCTCCCGTGGCGGAGTATGGCCTAATCTAACCTAATAAGGGTTGATATCGAGCAAATAGTTCACTTAGAGCCTCACGCGCGCTCACCTGGCGGGCAGCCTGTGTGACGCGCTCACCTGGCGGGCAGTGTCGTGACGCGCGCACCTGGCGGGCAGTCTCGTGACGCGCTCACCTGGCGGGCATTCAGCCGTGACGCGCTCACCTGGCGAGCAGTCTCGTGACGCGCTCACCTGGCGGGCAGTGTCGTGACGCGCTCACCTGGCGGGCAGTCTCGTGACGCGCTCACCTGGCGAGCAGTCTCGTGACGCGCTCACCTGGTGGGCAGTGTCGTGACGCGCTCACCTGGCGGGCAGTCTCGTGACGCGCTCACCTGGCGGGCAGTCTCGTGACGCGCTCACCTGGCGAGCAGTCTCGTGACGCGCTCACCTGGCGGGCAGTGTCGTGACGCGCTCACCTGGCGGGCAGTCTCGTGACGCGCTCACCTGGCGGGCAGTCTCGTGACGCGCTCACCTGGCGGGCAGTCTCGTGACGCGCTCACCTGGCGGGCAGTCTGTCGTGCACGAGCGCGCGGTGCGTGTCGCGCGTGCTGGCCTGCGCGAACCGCAGCGGGCAGCGCGGGCACGCGTGCGCGCGCTCGCCCGTGTGCACGCGCCAGTGGCGTGCCAGCGAGCACTTTTGCTGCGAACACGAACGGAGAACGTGAAGCGAATTTGTGACGACCTCTGTGGCGCAGCGGTAGCGCATCTGCCGACCGTGCGAGAGGTCCCGGGCTCGAACCCCGGTGGAACGTTGTATAACTTTTATAATTAATAACAAACTCTGGAACGACTTCAGGTGTGTTTTTATATGTAGATTTATAGTAACTTTAAAACAGAAAACTAGATAAAAAAAACGGAGAAACAGGTAAAATAGTCAGATCTGGTCAAAGGGTAAAGTAGTAGTGGTGAAAAATGAGGGAAATCGAAGAATGTGTGACGTACATAATTTAAATATTTGAAAATGATAGATAGAAAAGAAATAAAAATGGTGTGAAGAGGTTTGCACCGTTACACCGGGGACAAAAAAACACCAGGTCTTGGATGTTTACATATTTGTTATGTCGGTGGTTCTGGTTCCCACGACACAGGGTATCCTAGTGTGGGGCCAGAAGCAATATATGTGACTCTATATAATTGTTAAATTTGTTTTGATAGCAGTTATGCTGTGGAACGTACTAAGCACCGTATAGTATAGGAGCCGTTACATATTATCATTTTATAAATAAAACTTTGGATCTTCAAATCCTTAACTGTTTATTTTACCACTCGACTATGGCATTAGGCCTTAGAACTAGACCCAACCGAAAGTACCCAAACTTCGTTTAAAACTGATAATAGTAAAAAAACTATCTTTATTTATTTTATTTTATTATTAAAAAGAAAAATTGGAGATTTGAACAAGCACTGTTTTCATCGCACTTCTACTGCCGACACTAATGTAGAAATCACAAAAAATATGTTTCAATCGCACTTTTGCTGCGGGCACAAATGTAGAACTCGCAAAAAAATTTGTTTCAATCGCACTTTTGCTGCGGGCACAAATGTAGAACTCGCAAAAAAATATGTTTCAATCGCACTTTTGCTTAGGACACAAATGTAGAACTCGCAAAATAATATATATATATTTTTTTTTATTTATTACAAAAACACTTACAACTATCATTACAGGGTGGCCTATTGCGATAGTGAAGCACTTAAAACATATTGTATGAATTAAATTATAAATAGTTACAAGTTGATTATAAATTTAAAACAATAAAATCGCACAAATACAATTTTAAATAATATACACAATCATGTCAATAAAAAATACATAAATTCATAAAAATAATATTAATTCATACACTTTAATATAATAAAAAATGTCAATCATAAAAAAAGTACACTGCAAAGGTTCAATGGTAACATAAAATACAAAGTGCAGCTATTGTAAATTCATTCAGAGTACAATTAAAAAGGACAATGGTCTCCGAAATGCTGTTTAGAGTGCGGATGGCACGCGTGAGGGGAGCGTCCCGCAGCAGGTTAGTGCGCGCGCTCGGCACCGCCAACAACTCCACACGACGTCTACGCCACACGTAGCGGTCTGGCACAGACAGGCTTACCATCCGCAATACCTCTGGATTGCACTGCATACCTCGCAACAACTTCAGAACGTAAGTAGCTAAGGCTAACTCTCTCCTTACCTCCAGTTGGTTATATCCTACCATACCCAAGATGAAAAGGGTTGGATACATAAGAGGATAAAACGGATAAAAACCATAGATTTTTAAGTAAATGAACCTAAGAAATTTATTTTGGATACGTTCCAACATGAGTCTATATGAGTCTATATTAACACAATCGCACTTTTTCTAAGAACACAAATGTAGATTTCGCAAAAAAAATATGGAACAATCGCACTTTTGTTGCAGGCACAAATGTAAACTCGCCTAAAAATTGCACTTTTGCTGCGGGCACATTAATGTAAAACTCCCAAAAAAAAATTTCAATCACACTTTTGCTAAGGACACAAATGTAGAACTCGTAAAAAAATATGTTTCAATAGCATCCCGTGACTACCGCTAGTGGTTTTTTTCCCAGTGCGCTTCCGTGCAGATTTAGGTACATAAAGTCTATTTATTCTTACTTGACCATTTTAGTAAACAAGG
Source organism: Yponomeuta sedellus (assembly GCA_934045075.1). Lineage (NCBI taxonomy): Eukaryota > Metazoa > Arthropoda > Insecta > Lepidoptera > Yponomeutidae > Yponomeuta > Yponomeuta sedellus. Next base: position 1,582,576 of record OW203750.1, on the reverse strand, counting down.
TTCTACCGGTAAAGTAGAATTTTTAGTCGAAAAGTGTCATATTCCCATAAATGAAGTAAGCTGGGACACTAGTTTCGATAACACGCTGAACACTTTATGAACGAAGTCCATGAACTTGCGAGAAAATATCTACTTTTGTCATCAAATACCAATTTTTAGGTTAGAATCTTGTTTACTAAATTGGACAAGTAAGGATAAATAAAGGAAGGCCAATGAAACGAGATAAAGAATGTAAACAAAGTTTCAGGGGTTCAAAACATTTTTATTCGAATAAATTATAGTTATACAAATTTCGGATTCCCAATTCTAATCGCTGGTCGTCTGTATTAGTCAAACATGATTAACAGGAAGAGTCCGAATCAGCCGTATTTATGACAAAACTATCCATAGTATTATCAATCATGTTGTCAATATGGCTATGAAAATTGTCCTCGTATCGCTTCGAACGCAATCTAAACAGGAATGAACTATCATAGTTCACAAAATGACGGATGACACCAAATGTTGACAACCGCCGTACTGAAAGTTTTCCTGTACCACGAAATACGCAACGACAGCTGTCGTCGATCAAATGACGCCATAACCGCATACGTGTGACAAGGACAGAGATAACAATCGCTCACTATCGCAATGTAACTCAGTAACGGTCCGTTTGTTTACATTCTTTATCTCGTCTCGTTGGCCTTCTTTTAGACTGTAAGTACACTGTTGTCAGTTGTTTTTCCAGTGTACAATAAACAATATTCCTATCTTCTCTCTCTCTGGGGCGGTCCCTCATGCCTGAGGATCGTGGTCAGCCTCAGGGTTGCATCTGGAGCGGATGATTTGCCTCCATCGGGACCTGTCCAACGCGTCTCTTACAACCGTGTAAAATTTGGAGGTCGACGAATCTTTAACTTGATCCGTCCACTTTGTTGGTGAGCGACCGCGCGATCCTTTGCCCTCGGTGTTTCCAACCACTACCAACTTTTCCAAATTTTCGTGTGTCCCGGGGCGGCTTATTCTCTTAGTGTTTTTTTTTTGTTTTTCTTTGAATGTTTTGTTAAAATTTTCTATTTTTAGTTCTGACGAAACTTTTTGTGAATTAATCTTATTTTAATATGTTGAAATTTGTGATTTTTTTTTATTGTTACAATTATTATTTCTTAATTTTCTTAGTTTATTATAAATTAAATTAGTTATATTAAAATAAATGAAATTAAATCAAACAGAAAAATTAGTATCAATCTCATTAAAAAGTTAATTCAGCAAAGTAATTTTAACTTTTTAATGCTATTATGGATTTCCGCAAAGTAACGCCTGATTCTATACAACATAGTATCAATCTAGCAACTATATTGTAGATTGGGCTACTTCTTGTTCTTAGCCTGAACAGCGCTCACCTCGAACGCCTTGTCGCAGACGGAGCACTTGTGCCTCCGCGCGGGCACGTCGGCGCGGTGTGCCCGCCGCTCGTGCCCGCGCAGCGCGTCGCGGCTGCCGTAGGCGCGCGCGCACAGCCGGCACATGTGCGCGCGCGCGTGCCCGTGCGCCGCGCACATGTGCACGGAGAGCGTCGCGCGCGTCAAAAGGACCGCGTCGCACTCGGGGCACGGGTGCCTAGGGGCGGTTGGTGTTTCCAACTTATTCACGGTAGAAAGTACTCCACGTAGACTCTAAGGGCGAGATAAATAGTCGCTTCTAAGTACGAGTCTTAGCGAAAGCACTTGCTTAAGAATCGATTTGTCTATCATAGACAGTACTTTGGCACTCTCTAAGTCGCGAAACCCGGACTAATTCTTAGCATCGGCCTAAGAACATGCTTAGCTAAGCAAACGTCTACTTTGATACTTAGCTAAGTTAGCCTGAAGTAATGCTTAGGGAAGCTTGAGTACGGACTTGGGCTAAGCAACGACTATTTATCTCGCCCTAAGGGCGAGATAAATAGTCGCTTCTAAGAACGAGTCTTAGCGAAAGCACTTGCTTAAGAATCGATTTGTCTATCATAGACAGTACTTTGGCACTCTCTAAGTCGCGAAACCCGGACTAATTCTTAGCATTGGCCTAAGAACATGCTTAGCTAAGCAAACGTCTACTTTGATACTTAGCCTGAAGTAATGCTTAGGGAAGCTTGAGTACGGACTTGGGCTAAGCAACGACTATTTATCTCGCACTAAGGGCGAGATAAATAGTCGTTGCTTAGCCCAAGTCCGTACTCATGCTTCCCTAAGCATTACTTCAGGCTAACTTAGCTAAGTATCACAGTAGACGTTTGCTTAGCTAAGCATGTTATTAGGCGAATGCTAAAAATTAGTCCGGGTTTCGCGACTTAGAGAGTGCCAAAGTACTGTCTATGAAAGACAAATCGATTCTTAAGCAAGTGCTTTCGCTAAGACTCGTTCTTAGTAGCGACTATTTATCTCGCCCTAAGTTTACGCTAAACCATTATTGTTTTTATTCTGGTACCAAATAAACGTTTTCTATTCTATTCTATTCTATTATAATTCTTCATTGCGTGACTGTCACCCTGGGTCTTGAAAGAATACCAGCGTTACGGGAAAATTCGTAACATATGCCGAGTCAGGTACCCATTTATTGCCACGACACACAGTTTCGCTTTTGTATTAACTTTTAGTTATAAGTGTCTAATGTTTTTCTTTGATTGGTTATTCTGTGTTAAAATTATTCTGTTTTGTGTGTAATAAATAAACCATTTCTATTCTATTGCATAAAACCTTTGCACATAGTCGAGCTTGCTACTTAGCATTATCTACCAGCTAACCTAAGTTTCGGAGACAAGATTAGCAGGTAGTGCAATAGCCTTGGGTAACTCAAGAGCCAGATATGATTGGACACACAACTCCCTCCCCGTCACGTGTGTCCCATTCATATCCCAGAGATGTCAACTATATCTGGCTCCATCGCACATACTCTCAACTCAGTACGGTAGTCATCTCCTGCTACTTTATCCAGCTCACACACAATGCGCGAGAGCGAGATCAACATCGTCTGACATCGGTTACATTCGGCCGCATTTCTCGTCTTAACCAACGAGCGATGAGAGAAAGTTCACCAAAAGAAACGTGTGATCTGGATAAAGTAGGGAATAGGTAGACTAGAGTGACTTACCACTTGTGTCTCTTGTTTCCACACGCACTTAGTTGATTGGACGTCGTATGAGCTAGGACACAAGTGGTGAGTGAGATATGATAGAGATATAGTGTGTCTCGGTGAGCAAAGATATGAGATATAACAACTCCCTCTAAGGACACACTTTGCCCAAGTCTGAGTGCAACATAAATTTTACTAATTATATCTATTCTATATATTAACTTAAAAACAGTGGGAGAATATTATGTAACATAACAATAAATAAATATGAAATACAATAAATACATAAACATTATCTACATACAAATATATATTTAAACCTATTTCCTGACGATATTGATACTGTCACGTTCCTATCCCGAACGATCTAGAATAAAGCCTTCTGGAAGCCTATCGAATAGTCGCCGCATGCTGCGTTTTAGTAACGCTGCAAGCAATAATGATTCGAATGTCAGCGTAAGGCTCAAAACTCAAAAAGACACGAAACTATTCTAGAGTCGTTGCTGCGTGCACCGAGGGTACGTACCTACGGGAATGTTCGAGAACCCTTGCCGGCGGATGTAATAAGCGGCCGCCGCGGCGCACAGTCAGTGTTCAGTTTGGATTAGCGAAGAGTGAACTTCGAGCGAACATACCTGCGATACAAGCGACCTACCTACGACCTCAGCGATACTATTGGACTTCGATTGAACCTGCGATTGGAATCTACGTGTGGACTTCGTGTCGTGAAGACCTGCAGACCAGATACTGCGTGAATAAATCCTAAGAAGTTGTCATTGGCGTTTTACCTCCAAATGGAGAACCCTAGCCCGTAACATTATTCTTTTTAATGCACTAAGCCGTGCTAAGGAGAATTTTAAAAACCGGTTCGGGTCCCGGGACTTGGCAAAGTTTATTGGCAAATAAATAATATTTAAAAACCTATTTAGAGGCTAAAAATTTCACCTATGCCGGGATTCGAAATTGTAATTGGATGTGAATTGTAATTCGGAATTGTAAGTGATGCAATTTGCTTAAGCCAGATGTCGCTGCCTGTACGTAATACAGAGAATAGTGTAAAGAGGTTCGAAATTTCACTGATGCCGGTGAGTCGCCCATTGGCTCAATTGGTAGAGCGCTGGCACGGATAGCCAGAGGTTGCGGGTTCGAATCCCGGCATGGGTGACATTTTTAGCCTCTAAATAGGTTTTTAAAATCGTCTTTATTATACTTTATTGCACACAAAAAAGAAATACAATGCGAGAAAATACATGGCGAGTAGGAGTGGAGATGTGAAACGGGTCTATTATCATCATTTATCTATTATTATCGTCATTTTACATGATTCGGTAAGAATCTATACCTAAGCCAAATTAGAAAGAATTAAAAAGACCCAAAATAGCTGTCAGTTCGGAGCCTTACGAAGAGTCATTAGTCCTGATTCAGAGTCAAAACTCGAAATTCCCGGACGTCCATTATTGACGTCATAAATAGTTGTAACGGCGTCGAGTCGTAAATTCGAAGAGTGATTACGTAAAAAGTCAACATGTACATTGATAACATGTATTTCAATGTAACAACCTTGTCTCATGTTTGACAAGTGATTCATAAGAAGAAGGCAAATAAATAATCTTTATCTTTATCCCCTTGGTTACTCATTAGACCCCCGGTTACTCATTAGTTCCCCTGGTTACGCATTAGTCCCCCTGGTTACTCACTAGTCCCCCTGGTTACTTGTAAGTCACCCTGGTTACTCGTAAGTCCCCCTGGTTACTCATTAGTCTCCCTGGTTACTCATTAGTCCCTCTGGTTACTCATAAGTCCCCCAGGCTACTCATAAGTCCCCCTGGTTACTCATTAGTCTCCTTAGTTACTCATTAGTCCCTCTGGTTACTCATAAGTCCCCCTGGTTACTCATTAGTCTTCCAGGTTACTCATTAGTCCCCCTGGTTACTCATAAGTCCCTCCTGGCTACTTATAAGTCCCCCTGGTTACTCATTAGTCCCCCTGGTTACTAATAAGTCGCCCTGGTTACTCATTAGCCCCTCTGGTTACTCATTAGTTCCCCTGGTTACTCATTAGTTCCACTGGTTACTCATCAGTTGACCCTGGTTACTCACTTGAACGATGATGGTTCTCGATGGACTTTGGCCTTCTCGAAATGGTTTTTCATGTTTTCCTGCGGAGATAAAAATGCAGTTTAATAAAAATATAACTTTGCGCGCTAGCGTACGTATCTGTGTGTGTGTGTGTGTTACAGTCGAGTGGTGGGGGATGAAGACAAGTCCGTGCACAGACCGGCGAAGTTTCAAGGCGCCGGTCAGTGCACGGCGTAAACGGGGAATAAATAAAGGGGTAAGTATACAATATATATAGTTTTGTGTATGCGTGTGTTTGTTCGAGTAAGTGTGTGATAGTGTTTGTGCGCACGTTTTCGTGAATATCTATCTCAGTGTGTGAGTGTTTGTGTGTTAAAGCCGTGCACTGATCGCGACTTGAACCGCACGTCGCACTCGCCGCAGTAGTAGTCCCTGTCGACGTGCACGACCTGCATAGACGACTGCACAAACCGCCAGCCGCATTGAGAACAGGCTCAGAGGGTGGGTAGGTGGGTGTCAGTGTGTGTGTGTATTTATGTGTAGATGCGTGCGCGTTTGTTTGTTAAAGTCGTGCAGTAAGGCATGAAGACGAGTGCGCGCACTGACTGGCGACTTGAACCGCATGTCGCACTCGACACAGTTGTAGTCCCTGTTGAGGTGCACGACCTGCATATACGACTGCACAAACCACAAGCCGCATTGAGAACAGGCTACAGAGGGTGGGTAGGTGGGTGTCAGTGTGTGTGTGTGTGTATTTATGTGTGGATGCGTGCGTGTTTGTTTGTTAAAGTCGTGCAGTAAGGCATGAACACGAGTCCGCGCACTGACTGGCGACTTGAACCGCACGTCGCACTCGACGCAGTAGTAGTCTCCGTTGACGTGCACGACCTGCATAGACGACTGCACAAACCGCAAGCCGCATTGAGAACAGGCTACAGAGGGTGGGTAGGTGGGTGTCAGTGTGTATATGTCTGTGTGTGTGTCTGTGTGTACGTGCATGCTTGCGTGGGTGCGTGTTTGTTTGTTACAGTCGTGCAGTAAGGCATGAAGCCGAGTCCTTGCACTGACCGGCGACTTGAACCGCACGTCGCACTCGACGCAGTAGTAGTCCGAGTTGACGTGCACGGCCTGCACGTGCCGCCGCAGCGCCGAGGGCTGCACGAACCGCGCGCCGCACTGCCCGCAGCGCGGCAGGCTGGCGCGCGAGTGACGGCTGACGGAGTGCGTCGCATTGCACAAAGGAAAGCCAGAGATCGGTGAGTTAAAACTAATCAATTTTCTTAAAGTTGATCAACCATGTATAAAACAAATAACCGACAATAAATAACAGGTCTATTGAGAGACCTGTTTATTATATAGGTATATATGCAGGGGCGTAGCTACCGCCGTATCTGCCGTATCAATTATACGGGGCCCCCGGGCCACGGGGGACCCCAAAGTGTGTAAGGAAAAAAAATAAAAACTTTCTAATTTATTTTAGAAATGACAAAATTCTATAAAGCAATTCCTCTTTTTCCCGCCTTAAGCGTACGTTCAAAAGTTGGCAACACTCTATATCGTTATGGCGGGCTGCGGGACTTCCCCGTTTTGTGAAAAATCTTTACCCCCATATAAGGGCCTCCAAACAAATTTTTTATACGGGGCCCCGACAAGGCACGCTACGCCACTGTATACAGGGTGTCTCATTCAAATCGTTCAGTTTTAGACATCATGTTTAATACAGACATTTGCTGCTTAAGACCTACAAAATCGATATCTAAATAGAAATAGTGTAGATTTTTTTTTTCAAAACAACCGGGTTCGATTCCCGAAAAGAGTACAGATGTTTTTTAAAATGTATGAATGCAGTTTTTCTTGTTATCAAAATCGATGACATGGTTCCTCAGAACAGATCTTCGTATGTCTTACAGTTTCCGACTTTCCCATACAGACCGATTTGAATGAGACACCCTGTATATGCATGAGCATCGCAACTCGTTAAGAAGTACTAAATGACTGTAAGCAAAGCTTTTTATTTTTATGTTTTTGATATCCTTGCCTGGTGCCATAGCACAGGTATCCCAGTTTGAGGCCACGATTATGTTGTATGGAAATTCAATATCAACCCTCGTATGTCCCCACTGCTGGGGCATGGGTCTCACCCTGCATCGCAGGAAGGTAGGGCCATACTCCACCACGGGGGCCAACTCCGGACGTAAGACAGTGGCGGGCCTTACTGTCAGAAGATATCAAGCCGCCCATAAGGCCTCTAACATGGCTTAACGACTGCCATTATATGACAGCCAGCACCAACGGCTTAACGTGCCTTGCGAAGCACGGAAGCGCTCGGAAAAATGCCGCTAGCGGTAGTCACGGGACGCTCACCCATCCTGTACCTGACCGCGCCTGTTGTTGCTTAACCCAAGTGATTGATTCCAATCACTCGGTTCGCCTAGGCCACGAGATGAAATGAAAAGGTTTTATTCAAAGTAGCGCAGAAACTGCGGCTTAATGAACGTTACAATTCAAACTAGGTGTCCATTTCAAAATCTAGATTATTTTGGAGAAAAAATGGACAAAAAACTCCGAACTTAGTCCCTAACTAATCCTCCACCAACCCGGACTTGGCCCCCGTGGTGGAGTATGGCCTAACCTTCCTGCGATGCAGGAAGAGACCCGCGGACCAGCAGTGTGGACGTACAAAGGTTGATATCTTACTACGCCAGAACGAGTGAACGGATTGGGATAAGGGCCGATCCCTAAGGATAGGGATCGGCTCAGAGATAAATTATAGTCTGGAATAGCATTAAGGCTACATTTTAATATTAACAAATCGTAGTAGCAATACTACTCGCTGACGGCGAAGGAAAACATCGTAAGGAAACCCCAATGTCTGAGGTGTTAGCGTACCTCAGCGCTTGATACGTACAATCAGGGCCGGATCTATCTAAGGGCTGCTTGGGCTGCAGCCCAGGGCCCCGAGGTTACAAGGGGCCCCTAGATCCCTCTAAACACAGTAGGCGATAATTTGAATTTAAAAAGTGGTTGTCTAAAAATTTTGAAAAAATGTGTAAAATTATATTTTTACGTGATAACGTCATAAGAAAACATTGACGAAAAATTGTATACTTTTATGAATTGAGTTAACCTGTCAAGGTTAACTCAACCTGTCAAGGTTAACTCAACCTGTCAAGGTTAACTCAATTCATAAAAGTATACAATTTTTCGTCAATGTTTTCTTATGACGTTATCACGTAAAAATATAATTTTACACATTTTTTCAAAATTTTTAGACAACCACTTTTTAAATTCACATTATCGCCTACTGTGTTTAGCGGGATCTAGGGGCCCCTTGTAACCTCGGGGCCCTGGGCTGCAGCCCAAGCAGCCCCTAGGTAGATCCGGCCCTGATTGTACGTAGCAAGCGCTGAGGTACGCTAACACCTGAAAATTAATAAGAAATTGACATTTCTTTTACTAATTAAAAATAAATAACTATTTTATTGCTTTTTTATATTCTTACATATTTATCACTATATCGATTTCTCTCTCACCCAAAAGTTGCCTGGAAGAGATTGCTACCACAACAATAACTTCGCCTTTTGTACTAACTACTACTTGAGTAGAATATTTAATTTATTGAATATTTAAGTTTTTTGTGCAATAAAGAATTTAAAATAATAATATATAATTATAGAAACAGTTTTTTTAACATGGCTACTAGTTGAGCACATAGATAGGCCCCTAAGTAGCTTCAGCCCAGGGCCCCACAAATTCAAGATCCGCCCCTGCGTACAATGGCCCGACTATGAGGCTAAGTGCGGAAATCTCAGGTCTAACTAACTAACCTGGTGTGCACCCGCAGCGCCTCCACGGTCTTGAACATGCGGCCGCATCGCTCGCACGGCAGCGCGGCCGTCACGTGCGTGCGAGCGTGACGCTGCAGCACCGTGCGTTTGCTGCGGAACTCGATTAGTTCGTCACAAATGTATAAAAACCTATTTAGAGGCTAAAAATTCCACCCATGCCGGGACTCGACCCCGCGACCTCCGGCCTTCCATGCCAGCGCTCTTTCCAACTGAGCCAATGGGCGACTCACCGGCATCAGTGAAATTTCGAACCTCTTTACTTACTATGCAGTTAGGTTTTACTTAGCATAGGTTAGTGCATTAAAAATAATATAAGATTTCTCATGTTAACTTTTAGATAAACACATATTAAAAAAAAGTTATGATTTCTTTTCCAATATATGTATTTATGCAATATATTATGTACAGGCAGCGACATCTGGCTGAAGTAAATTGCATCACTTACAGCCCCGACTACCTACTTTGCAGTTAAGCCAGATGTCGCTGCCTGTGCGTAATACAGAGAATATTGTAAAGAGGTTCAAAATTTCACTGATACCGGTGAATCGCCCATTAGCTCAGTTGGAAAGTGCGCTGGCACGGATAGCCAGAGGTCGCGGGTTCAAATCCAGGCATGGGTGGAATTTTTAGCCTATAAATAGGTTTTTAGCTCACTCTCACTCAGTGAGTAGCGCGGTAGTATCTGACAGTATCGGTAGCAGTAACAGTAACAGCAGCGGTAGTATCACTGAGTATCTAACACTCGCCCTACTCAGTGACTAACACGGCTCCTACTCTCTCACAGTAAGTATCTCACCGAGTACAAAACACGCTTCCCACTCGATCTCACTCAGTGACTAACACGTGTCCTACTCACTGTCAGTCAGTGACTAACACACATCCTACTCAGTGACTAACACGAATCCTACTCTCTCACAGTAAGTAAGTATCAAACGCGTGTCCTACTCATTCTCACTCAGCGACTAACGCGCGTCTTGCTCAGTGACTAACACGGGTCCTACTCAATGTCTAACGCGAATCCCACTCACTCACACTTACACTGAGTGAACCTAACCTAACACGCGTCTTACTCACTCTCACTCAGTGACTAACACACGTTCTACTCAGTGACTAACAAGCGTCCTACCCACTCTTACTCAGTCCCTAACGCCCCTCACACTCAGTGACCAGCACGCGTCTTGCTCAGTGACTAACACACGTCCTACTCAGTGACTAACAAGCGTCCTACCCACGCTCACTCAGTCCCTCACGCGCGTCACACTCAGTGACTAGCACACGCCTTGCTCAGTGACTAACACACGTCCTACTCAGTGACTAACAAGCGTCCTACCCACTCTTACTCAGTCCCTAACGCCCCTCACACTCAGTGACCAGCACGCGTCTTGCTCAGTGACTAACACACGTCCTACTCAGTGACTAACAAGCGTCCTACCCACGCTCACTCAGTCCCTAACGCGCGTCACACTCAGCGACCAGCACGCGCCTTGCTCAGTGACCAGCACGCGCCTTGCTCAGTGACTAACACGCGTCCTACTCAGTGATTAAGTTGCGTGCTACACACTCAGTGACGAACTCGCAGTGCGGGCAGGCCAGCCGGGGCGCGTCGCCGGAGTGCGTGCGCGCATAATGCTCTAGCAGATGTTGTCTGGAGCCTCGCGTCTCGCCGCACACCTTGCATTTGTACCTGCGAATAAAAATAATAGTCCGAAATTCTAAATAATGTTAAGATAAGATAAGAATATTCTTTATTGTACACCGGAGCACATATGATAAAACATGTAAAGATACAAAGTACAATTGGCGGCCTTATTGCTAAAAGCAATTTTAGCCACATGTTTCTTGGATGTCCTCCAAATATTTATTGTATTAAATCTATATTTTTTTTAATGCACTAACCCCTGCTAAGGACAATTTTAAAAACCTACTTAGAGGCTAAAAATTCCACCCATGCCGGGATTCGAACCCGCGACCTCTGGCTATTGCCTCTGCATAGTGCATTAAAAAATAAAATAGTATTATCTTGTGGGTACAGTGATATCATTCCGATGTAAAAACCTAACTGCAAAGTAGGTAGTCGGGGCTGTAAGTGATACAATTTGCTTAAGCCAGATGTCGCTGCCTGTACGTAATACAGAGAATAGTGTAAAGAGGTTCGAAATTTCACTGATGCCGGTGAGTCGCCCATTAGCTTAGTTGGAAAGAGCGCTGGCACGGACAGCCAGAGGTCGCGGGTTCGAATCCCGGCATGGGTGGAATTTTTAGCCTCTAAATAGGTTTCTTAAAAACGGGAGGAGTTTCCAAAAGGTCAGTTCGATCGAGATTTCTGGTAAGGATTCGGGGGCCCCTCTGAGCTTGAGCCCCGCCTAGCCCCTAGGTAGCTACGCCACTGAATCTAATCCAGGGATGGTGATGGAGTGAAGGTGATACTTGCCGAGTGGTGTGTGACTTGTAGTGGCCACGCAGTGACACCGCGCTGGGGCAGTACTGGAAGCAGATGTCGCATTCCAGCGAGCCGTGATCCTGGAATTAAGACACCATTTACAGTTTATAATAATAATAATATTGGCCTTTTGCATCTACTTAATAAGATGATTTATACAGCGTCCAGTGGTATCTTCACTCACACTAGATGGGTGAAGGGACCACACCGACGCTGTAGTGCCTGGGACATGGTTTTATAGATGGTGTAGGCTTGCCCAGCACCTATACCATCCTGACAGCTTAGTCGGCCTAGCCCACAGGAAAGACTTGTCAATACGTGCGGAGCCAACCAAACTGCGGGTTTCCTCACGATGTTTTCCTTCACCGTTAGCGTGTGGTATTGCGACTACAAATTCGCAAATGTACGTAACTTTGAAATTAAACAAAGTCATTGGTACATGCCCGCACTCGGGATCGAACCTGGGGCTCTCGCTTGCCAGTCCACGGTTCTACCCACTGAGCTACCACCGCTTTTTACAGTTACAGTTTAAAGGCCCGCATTTAAACGCCTACTAGAATAAATAGATAAATAAAATCTAAATAAATATTCATGGAAAAACTGCCGGCAGATGCTGGATGCGGCAAGCTGATGATAGGGCGCTATGGCGCTCATTAGGGGAGGGCTATGTCCAGCAGTGGACTACATAATATAGGTAGCCCGAAGAATATGAAGATTCATGGACATATTACACGGAACTCGATAGCCCCAAAGAGTATATAACCACTATACTAAGAACAACTAAATGACTTGTGTTACAGGTGCTAACAAGACGATAGATTTAATACAATAAACACATAGATAACATCCAAGACCCGAGACAAACTGGAAAAGTTCGTTTCCTACATCGTGTACCATGCATTTTATGTTGTGTCCTACATGCTTTGCCATTTTAGAAATACAACTTATTTTCGGTGAGAGATTAATGAGTGTGTGTATGTATGTGTGTGTGTATGTGTACTATATGTGAGTATGTGTATGTGTGTGTGTGAGTGTGTTAGCGTGAGTTTTTGTGTGTATGTATTTGTGTACATCTGTCTTTGTGTGTGTGTACCGTGCCCCAACAGTGGGGACGTATAAGGGTTGATATCGAAACATGCCTTTAGAATGTACCATACATTGTGTGTATGTGTGTGTGTGTGTACTTATGTGTGTGTGTCTTTGTGTGTGTGTTGACTTACCTTAGAATGTAGCTCCATGTGGTTGCGCAGAACGTCCTCGAAGTTGAACCCCTTCACGCACTGGACACACTTGAAGGGGGCCGACAGGTAGGCCTCACTGGTGGAGCGGTCGGCCATCTGCTGCCTCACCTGAAACGCACCACGCTACCCTAAGACCTTTTGCATAAGATAAAATGAGACGGGGCGGGACGGGACGGGACGGGACGGGACGGGACGGGACGGGACGGGACGGGACGCGACGGGACGGGACGGGACGAGATAAGACAGTAAAAACTGTATTTGCACGGATATTTACTCGATAATTTTATAGTTATATATCACACGGGTCAAATCGCGATTATTTATTAGGTAAAACGTAATTACCTTATTTCCCGACGTTTCGGCTACTGTAACGCTGCCGGAACGTCAGGAAATAAGGTAATTTCGTTTTACCTAATAAATAATCGCGATTTGACCCGTTTAATGTTACATTTTACACTAATAATTAATTAGATAAGATAATTATATTCTTTTTTTTTAATGTACTAACCCGTGCTACGTAATACAGGGAGTAATCGTAAAGAGGTTCGAAATTTCACTGATGCCGGTGAGTCGCCCATTAGCTCAGTTGGGAGAGCGCTGGCACGGTTAGCCAGAGGTCGCGGGTTCGAGTCCCGGCATGTGTGGATTTTTAGCCTCTAAATAGGTCTTTTAAAAGGAAAGATAAATTAATTGTCAAAAAGATTAAATTTGTTGCAACATGCATGACTGTGCCCTGATTCCTGTTAAAAAATGACGCGCATATATACCCCATCTGGTTCTCAGAAGCTTTAAAAAAAACATTAGTCGATAAAAATAAATTCCATAAAAGATTTAAAAAGTTTAATAACCCCCGTGATTATGACACTTATGCCTTGTTACGTGATCGTGTTAAAATTATGTTAAACGAATGCTATAGTAATTTTATAACAAGTGTCGAGGATTCCCTTCAGCAGGGTAACTCGAAAGCATTTTGGTCTTTTGTGAAAAGTAAAAGATCCACAGCAACGATGCCGCAAAACATGTCTTTCGGGGGCTGTCAATCTAGTGACCCACAGAAATCTGCGAACTTTTTACTAGCTTCTTTGGCTCCGTTTATGAAATGGATGACACACAAGCGTGGTCCAAGCCGAACTATTACAGGGCATAAGTAAAATAACTTTGTTAAAAGAAGATATTCTAACTAAGCTTAGAACACTTGACCCTAATAAAGGTCCCGGGCCTGACCAACTACCGTCACACTTTGTCAAAGCATTAGCCGAAGAACTAGTCACACCGCTCCAAATTATTTACAATAAATCATTAGATACTGGTATTTTTCCTGAGTTCTGGAAGGAGGCATACATAATTCCAATCCATAAATCAGGGGATCTGAGCAAATGCGAAAATTATAGACCCATCAGTATTTTGTCTTGTCTAGCGAAAATGTTCGAAAAACTTGTCTATGACTATATATATGCACATGTTAAACCTTATATAACAGAGAAACAACACGGTTTTGTCAAAGCTAAGTCTTCTGTATCAAATCTCATGGAATACGTAAATCACAAACACGCTTCCCTAAACTCAAAAAGGCCACTACACAGTATATATACAGATTTTAAAAAGGCATTTGATAAAGTAAGACACTCCATACTAACGCATAAACTTAATTGCCAATTCGGAATCCACGGAAGCCTACTCAGGTGGATTATAACTTATCTGTCAAATAGATCGCAACTAGTTGCAATTAAAGGTTATCTCTCAGCACCTAAAAACGTAACATCTGGCGTTCCTCAGGGAGCCACCTAGGGCCATTATTTTTCGTCTTGTTTATTAACGACCTTATACCTAAATTAAAGTCAAATTGTCTGTTATACGCTGACGACCTTAAAATTTTTAAATCAATATCTACAGTGACTGACTGCCACAATATCCAAATGGACCTGCGTTCCCTCGTCACGTGGTGTGAGCTCAACAAAATGTATCTAAACGTTGACAAATGCTTCGTCATGAAATTTTCCACCTCACATAATAATGTAAATGACTTTGAGTATAGCATTAATAATCAAATTCTTGAAACTGTTGATTCTATCAGGGATCTCGGGGTCATCATGGATAAATAATTAACATTCAGACCACATTGTGATTATCTGATCGCTTCTTGTAATAAATTACTAGGGTTTTTGTCAAGAATTAGCAAGGACTTCCGTAACCCTCTTTCACTTCTTATCCTCTTCAATAGCCTTATCAGAAGTAAGCTGGAATACTGTGCAGTGATCTGGAGTCCTTATTACAAGGTACATATTAATGCAATTGAAAGAATTCAAGCTAGAGCCCTTAAAATTGTGACATTTAGATCCAGGCTACGATACGAGTGTCGATCGTATGATACACAGCTTGAAAAATTTAAGGCATGGACTCTGGAAAAGCACAGACTTAAAATTGCTCTAACTACGCTACATAAAATACTTCACGGTACCCTTAACACATGTTTGCTAAGCCAAGTGAAACTCACTGTGCCGATAAGTGCTCCCAGAAAAGCTAAGACTCACCAGGTATTTAATTTACCTCTGTGTAAAACCTTAAGGGCACAACACGAACCTTTAGTTCACATGTGTCGGTCATTCAACGAAATATCAAATAAAAATTTCGATGCCCTTGATATTTTTGTGAACCTCAGTCGCTTTAAATCACAATTAGTTAAGCTAAAAATGTTGTAAGTTAGATTGTTAATTGTTATTTAAACTTTTCTTAGTTTTTTTTTTATTATTTAATTAAATACCTATTTATTTAAGTATGGAGAGCTTTTATGGATCCATCTAGAAGCAGATCGAGCCATAATTATCTTCGGCTGCGACCGTTCGGAGTAAGGTGTCTGCGATACTTTGCGCTGAGTGGTCGCATTTGGTTGTATGTGGCTTGATGTGTTTTGGCGCTCGTCCATATTCTAACATGCTGTCATCACACGTTAAAGGATATGTAACTAGGTTATAAGCTTTCGTCTTGATATTTTTACATGTTATGTTACTTATCTGTTGTGTAATGCTATAAATAAAATAAAATAAAATAAAAAAATATAATTCCAAAACTGAGAGTTTTATATATTTAATATTTAATAGAAATAAAAATGCTAACGTAAATTTATATTAACTTATTAGTATTATAGCTTTTCAAAACAGTGAGGAAAAGTTTTATACAAAACAGGAAGTAGTATTAGACTCGTGTGCTTTCGGCGAAAACCGACGCCTACTCTAGAGCCCGAGGTATATTCCATCGTAAGGTTGTCTGGAAGTAATTGCTTTTAGCAATAGGGCCGCCAATTGTACTATGTATATTTGCAATTGTTTTGTATTTGTTGTTTTTCCAGTGTACGATAAAGAATATTCTTATCTTATCTTATATTTTAAAAGATAACTGCACAAGCACACCAACTCATTTTTTTAACCCTTATGGGAATTTTTTAACCATAACGGGGGTAAGGTAACTGATGTTAGTGAAGGTACAAACTCACCTCGTCCTTAGTTAACTTCACAACTAAATATCTATCAGTTTCGCGCACCATTCTGGACGAAAACCTATCATTACAAGTATTTTCATCTCGCTCCTTCTTGCTGCTTTTCTGCCTTTTCGTCCCTTTCTTTTTACACTTTCCCTTGGCTTTCAGAGGGCTCTCCTTCCTATCTTGTTCGCCAGAGAGTTCACATTTGATTGCCCCGACATCGAGTTTGGTGTCCAGTGCCTCTAATGAAATCGGGTCTTGAGTCAATTCGCACTGTAACGAAGATTCATAGTTACATAAATTACACTTGAGAAGCGGACCGTTTTATAAAACTACAATTGTGTAGCTGATTACTTTGATCGATATTAACCCTTGTATGTCCCCACTGCTGGGGCACGAGTCTCTTCCTGCTTCGCAGGAAGGTTAGGCCATACTCCACCACAGGGGCCAAGTCTGGGTTGGTGGAGTATTGTAAGTCAGGGGCAGGTCTTACTGTCAGAATTTATCAAGCCACATCAACGGCTGTAATGTATCTCTAGCTAGCTAACAATCTTGTTTTTTTTTTATATTGTTATTCTTGTAATCGACCACAGAATGTATGAATTGTCATAGGAAACCATGAAGTTATAATAGTTCTATTAAAAAATAATATTCTGAATGTAAAGGATATTCATAGTTACACATTTTACACTTGGTACACTCCCAAATCAGAAATCAAAAAAAAAATTAAACTAGCTGACCCAGTGAACTTCGTACCGCCTAAAGTCTTTTCTTAATTTTTTTTTATTTTTCTCTCCGTAAGAACCATCCGCGTACTTCAAGGAATATTCTAAAAAAAGAATCACCGCAATCGGTTCAGCTGCTCTCGAGATTTGCGCTTACCAACACATTCGGTGATTCATTTTTATATTATAGAATAATTTATATTCTGTTTTTTAATGTCAATGTACAATGTTGGGTTCTCTCAGAGGGACTGTATGACCTTAAGTACTACGCGAGCGCACCGCGGATTGGCAACTTGAAGCGCTAAGGTATTTAAACACCTCAGACACTCAGGTATCTTTACAATGTTTTCTTTCACTGTTAGCGAGTGGTATTTATTACTCCTATAACTTCACAAATGGACATAACTTAGAAGACAATGTTATTGATACATGCCGGGATTCGGTGATTGAGAAACCGGTACTCTACCGCTCTGCTGCCACATTTTTTTTTTATTTATTTATACGAGAACAGTCTTACGAAAAAACATTGACAATGTCTTATAAAGAAATACACCTATAGTTCTCCGAATTTACAATTTTTGAAAAAAATACCTAACTAAAAAAAAATAAAAACCTATTTAGAGGCTAAAAGTAGTAGGTAGTCCGGGCTGTCAGTAATGCAATTTGCTTAAGTCAGATGTCGCTGCCTGTACATAATACAGAGAATAGTGTAAAGAGGTTCGAAGTTTCACTGATGCCGTGAGTCGCCCATTGGCTCAATTGGTAGAGCGCTGGCAAGGATAGCCAGAGGTTGCGGGTTAGAATCCCGGCATGAGTGAAATTTTTAGCCTCTAAATAGGTTTTTAAATTTGTTCCTTAGCACGGGTTAGTGCATTAAAAATAAAAATAGTATAAAAAAAAATAACCTGCAAGACTAACCAAATTAAAGCAACAATAGAATTACAGCTAACAAATTATTTAGCCAACTTTCAGCCAATAACTGAATTTTTATTAATTTTGTGGAATCATACTTACCTCAACATCAATACCTTTATTGATCATAGACAACGGTATTTCATCATCTACATCAATATCCAACCCCCCCTCATCATTCTCATCCACTGACCCTGGCTCCTCACAACCGACACTCATCTCTTCCGTCTTCAAGATATCCACATCAACACCGTCAAAAGACTCAATCACTGGTACGGTCGTAGTTACATTATGGTACGGTCGAAGGGGTATTCTCAGGTGGTCTGCGTTTGTGAGCATTTGGTTGGCAAGACGACATTGGTGCGCAAACCTCACAAATTTGACTGCGAGATAGCCACAATACTCGCAAGTGTGAATGATCGGAGGCATCTGAAAGAGGGATCAATATAATATAATACAGGAATCACACAGCACTCGTGAGCAAAAGTGCATTTTGTATGGCGCCAAAAATATTTAATAAAATTCCATTGTCAATCAAACATGTAAAATTAAGTATATTTATGAAGCTCAAGAATCTACTAGACAAATGTATATACAACCAATGAATTTCTTGACAAATCGTAAATTTAATGTAACTATCATTTTGAAATTTAATGTAGGTATTCTGTATTCACATTGCCCTTAGCAATTACTGTAACATTTTGACGCCTAGGCGAACCGAGCGCCCGTGGCTACATTTTTCCGAGCGCTTCAGTGCTTCGCAAGGCACGTTAAGCCGTTGGTGCCGGCTGTCTTATATAATGGCAGTCGTCAAGCCATGTCAGAGGCCTCATGGGCGGCTTGATAACTTCTAACAGTAAGGCCCGCCACTCTCTTACAATCCTCCACCAACCCGGACTTGGCCACCGTGGTGGAGACTAAAACTTCCTGCATCGCAGGAAGATACCTGTGCCCCAGGATTGGGGATATACAAAGGCTTGATAACTTATTCATTATTTGTTTACCTCCGCTATCAATGTTTGTAACACAGCAGTTAGTTCCATCGGCAATTTTCTGAAGGTGTCGCCCGTCTGCAAGCAAATCCTGCATATTCGGCCCGGTTCCAGGCGATTAGAGAACGAGTATTCACTCATATTTCTAATAAAATTCTCCAATTATACGTCGCGTAACAGCCTAGCGCAAGTAGGAACTTTGAAATTTTTGTTCGCATTTAGCCCCGTTTTAATGGCGGACATATTTTTGTCTCTTACTCTTTCTTTGCTGTCAATGTCAAACTGAAAACATAACAAATATGGCGGAACGCGGCACATAATAGAACGTTTTCTAGTTAAAATTTTTGTGTTTTAAGTTTGTTCAATATCTAGCTGTGTATATCTTGTTGTACAGTGTTTAGTGATTTTCTTTTAATAATGGCATTGATCGGATGGTGTCGAACTTGTGCCATTTGTAAAATAAGATGCAGCCGGTCAAAGGGTACCAAAAGAAAGTTTATGGGTAAATTTCCTAGGGATGAAGACCGGTAAGTATTTCTGGCTACAGTTTTTGTCATCTTGCAAAGAGCAAGATCATAAATTATGTTAAATAACGTAATTAATATAATATGAGAAAAATACTCAGATGTTTCAATGTCATAGTGATGTGCCATACACATATTCAATATCGATAAAAAAATATCTGATAAGTACCTTGGTCAGAATTACTACTCAGTGTATGACGGGTGAATTGCTGTAAGCCATAACAATGTTTCAACGATGCACTATTAGTGGCTGCATTGAATGTAGTTTTTTTTTTTTTAGATGCAGACAATGGGTGAAAATTGTGGAAGATCTTATATCGTATATCCCCATCGAAAAACTCCACCAACATAAATATGTTTGTAGAGATCATTTCCGGCCGAAAGATTTTTACAACTATTTTAAAAGGAAGCCGATTAAAGAAATGGTGAGTTGTGTTATAAACTTATAATGTAACACTTACTACATTTCATGAATAATTATGTAATAAAACACAAAATACGCCTTGCTTTACGTCGAACATTTGAATGTATTTTGCTCCGTCATTTAGAACGCAATATTATTATTACGTCTTAATACGTAAATGACATACTTTGATAAACATTTTTTTACAGGGCTGTATCTTCTCTACTTATAAATGCGCCTCCTCTTCCTGATTACTTACTAGCTGAGTTTCCTTACCACGTAGCCACGTCGCATCACTTGAAACTGGTTAGTGATTGGAATTACTAAAATATTTTTTTTACTAATTTTTAACTTAAAATATTTTTTTATAAAAATGTATTTGATAGTTACATAGTCAATTATGCAGTTATGTGGTAAACAGGAACAAACTATTTTTTTTTTCGGACTATTCTTGCAATTGTTTATTTTCAGATTCAGCTATACAAAAACCTTGTCGAGCTTCACAAAACAACTCTGGTACGTAGACTTTTCATGTATCGCTGAAGTTTTTTGTAACTTGAGTTTGTTTACTTTGATAAATTACAAAGTGTTATCATTTTCAGCACCTTGTACAGCAGCCAAAATATCAGCTGTTGCTATTGGTCCAGTAGGGTTTGACCACAATTATTGTGGCCTGGAATCTCAGCATATTTATCAGAACTATCCCGGTAAGTAGCATAGTTTACCAACAAATTAATAATCAATAACGACTCAACTTAACTTTTTTTGACGATTTCAGCACCTGAATCCAAACCACCGATTGATGAAGTTCGCTCAGATTGGACACCTCTAAGGAAAAACCAAATAGCTGCTGAAATAAATTCAATAGACCTTGACCACAATCATTGTGATTTGATAATCAATAATAAAATACTAATTTCATTTGTCGTTTTATTGAAAACCTTGATTTTTATTAATAGGCTATTTGACAAGTTTCTGAAAACCATCTCAGATGTTCGTCAGTGTTAAATGAGCCTTCAGAAAGTGATAATTCTAAAATCTTTCCCGTATTTATTCATAGAAAAGCAAACAAAAATTCACTTTTAAAATACGCCGCCAAAACGCTCTCTTTGGCAATATGGCGTCGCACAGGAATTAGTGACGTCACAATTTGACAATTCAATTCACACATGGCACTGGCAGTAAATGTCACGTAAATGTAAATAAACAAACGTCAAGTCAGCTCTCGGATTCTTTCTTGGATCGCTTTCTTTATGCAGTTTGTGTTCGTTTACCTGCAAAAATGAGCTACAGGTGGTGTGTAGTGCCAAAGTGTACAAATACGTGTATAGAGACACCGGAAAAACTATTTGTGTCTGTTCCAAAACACGACGAAACGCGGAAAAAGTGGCTGCAGCTTGCTGGCAGAGATAATATAGCTGCTAATTCAGTAGTTTACTTTTGTGAGGACCACTTCGATGTAAGTACACATTTTTGTAAAGACGTAATTATGAAATATACCTTAGGTGTTCTTTTTTTACGAATATGTTTGAGGTTATAATTCAATACCTTTTATCACAAACAGTCGCATGCTCGCACGGCTCTGGCGGATACACAGCTTAGCAGCCCTTGAGTCGAATATTACGTGCCTAATAAATTTATCAATTTAAGTTATAACTCGGCTCCCTCCAACAGTTGTGAAAACAACTTTACCATGAATGTATTATTAAATGGTTTTAAAATAACTTATAATATATTATATTACAGATGGAGCAAGACATGGCAAACTACTATCAGTATAAAATGGGATTTAGCCATAGAATTAAAATGGTAGATGGAGCTTTGCCTTCCAAATTTCCTTGGCAGAAAGATTGCAGGAAAAGATTTAGTGATGTCAGTACTTCTCGACCGGCAATTGCCAAACGGCAAAGACTGCAGGTTATCCAAGAATGTGAAAACATTCCACCAAAGGCCACTGCAACTGTAAAAAACACTAAAAAAGAAGAAGCTATAAGCAAAGCCCCCTTAGCATCAGGTATGGTGACTTGAAATATGGAAGTAATACTAAATATTCAGTTAATATTTTATAATTCAATTCTTACAATAATTTTAACACTGATCAATAGCGTTAAGTCATCCTGTTTTAACCTGTAGAATTTTGGGTGGACCGATCGGCTCACTGTTATGGTGGTTGCAATAGTTTTTATTTGTTAATTTCAATGCCATTACGCAATTCATTAATACTCGAGGTTGGCAACGCATTTGCAATGTTATGATGCCATTATTTCATTGTTGATTGTTGTTGCCATCAGGTGATCAAGTGGTTATTTTCTTACTCTATGAAAAAAAAAATTCTGCTCAATGTAGTTATGTATTTTCCTTTTTCAGAGTCAGAGCAAACATGGAATAAAAGTACATCCACAGAACCTATTGCGACTGCAGAAAAATCAGTTCAATTTAAATTAATACAAAAAGTGAAGTTTCGAAGCAAGGCAGTGCAGACAAAGATTTTAACCAAAGATGCTATGGTTTCTCCAAAGAAATGCTCTACTACATCTAGCTACACATCACCTTTCAAGATCAATCCATGTCGGTGTCATGTAAAGCCGTCTCCAAGTGGAGTCATAAAAATTAACAAGAGGATTGCTTTTATTGATGAGCAGAGATCGGACAGTGATATCTCTGTGTATACAGCCCCAAAGCAACAAATATCATCGTCATATACAGTTACTTCTTCCTCTAAGGTTTCTGATTCTGGTGCGAATATTGCAGACACAAATGAAGACATAGATAAAATGCAATGCTTGCAGCATACTATGCGCCTTATTGTCAGAAAGCCTATGATGTATATTGGAATCTCCAAAGAATCTTATTATATAATCCATCTAATCCATAAGCACACTCAAATACCACATGAACACATCTTGCTGTGTTTAAAAAAAATTAGGTTGGGCAGTACTTTTGCTGAACTTGAAGATAACTTTGGCTTATCACTATCATACGGCAGTAAATTGTTCTTGAAGAATGTTCCACTAATTGCTAATGTATTACGTCCATTTCTAGTGAACGTGGATAACATTTCAATAAAAAAAACATTACCTATATCATTTCGACATAATTATTACAAGGTGAGTTGTATAATAGATTGTTTGGAAATTGACATACAAAAGCCAACTAAAGCACTTTTTCAAGCACTAACTTGGTCAGAATATAAAAAAGGTAATACAGTAAAATATTTAATATCATGCACCCCTAATGGTTTGGTCAATTATATTTCACCTGGTTTTGGTGGCAGAGCCAGTGATGTCACTATATTACAAAATTGCGACTTTTTAGATAGCCTAAAACCGGGTAATTTTGTTTTAGCTGATCGAGGATTTAAGCATGTAGAACAGGTATTGGATGCTAGAGGAATAAAATTGTTAAGGCCACCTAGTGTTGCTTCAGGATCCAAGTTAACTAAATCTGAAGTAAGGCAAACCAAAATTATTGCTAGCTTAAGAATTCATATTGAACGCGTAATACGGCGAATTAGGGAATTCCATATGCTAAAACAACACTCCGTAATTAATAAAAATTTCCTAAGACTGTTAAATAATATAATTGTGATAGCATGTGCACTTATTAACTTACAGGATTCTCTTATAAAATAGTGAGATGTGCCGTCCCTGGGATCAGAGAAAGTTGTTTAAAGTGTTGTTTTTAACACATGATCATTTTAGACTAATGTATAGCAGGTAAAATGTATAAATAAGCAAAAGAATTTAGATTTTATCAACCAGCAGTGATTGATTATATAACTGGAGAATGTTAAGTATAACTGTTATTGGACTATCTATATTAGTTCCATTGGCAAGTACCTTAGAGAGTAACATTTCTTCAAACGAACAACTGTAAATAATCCTTATAATTTAGGAATGTGATGTATTGAATAAAGCAATAATGAAAATTGGAAATAAGTTTTAATTAAAAACCCTTATACAAAATATAATATATTAGAGGTACCTACCTACCTACCTCTAAAGTCTTCAAGAAATACTACGAATCAATAGAGGGTAAACATTCGCTTTCCAGAAAGATGAAACTGTTTTTAATAAATTGGTAACATATTGATCATCAAATTCTATTACTAATATAATTACTTTTTTTGACACTTCAAAATCTGGATGTGCAACACAGAAATACCCCTTCTTCAAATTTGTCACATACATTTGCAACTGCACTTGAGCATAATACTTTTCTGTAATTATTCCATCACGAATATAATAAGATTTTGTTTTGTCGCTGGTTGGACACTTAACTTCAACGACGGCATCAGAACAAATTCCATCTGGAGTAGCTGCAATCATGGGGTACTTATTTGATAGGAACAGTCCACAGGGCTTGATTTTTTTTTTAAGTTTGTTCTGCACAGTCTTTAAAACTGATGATTCTAATTTTCTACCCCTTTTCATGCCAGTAGTGTCTGGTGTTTTGGCACCCATGAGTGCAGCTATTAATGACCCGTCTTTTGTCTGGCAGCGACTGACTTCAAACACTTTAGATGCTGTAATACGAGCATATCGTAATTCATACCACAAGGGACTTTTGTTTTGATTTTTGGTAGAGCTCTCTATTAAAGAGATAGCACTGTCGTCAAGTTTTTGACCTAATAAATGAACAAATTTATTTACATCATCTTCACCATCACACTCTTGAAGTAGAAAATGATGAAGGGAAAACTTCCGGACGTCACTGTGATAAAAATCTTTTTGATACCTTAATATTTCACAATGAGAGAGTTTCCTCCTTTTTGCCTCTTGAAGGTACTCCTTAAAAAGATCAGTACTTTGATTCTGGTCTGGGGTTTTCGCATTACATAATTCGTCCACAGTGACATATTTTTTTGTAGTTCCAACTTTGGAGAGTGCCGATTTCCTCCAATAACATTCAACCTCAGTGCAGGAAGGTTCTTCGCTTCTTCTATGGGTCCACATTAAAAAGGCTACTGCATGTTTGCAACCCCCGGAAGAAGCTGCACAGTCCAGACACTGATAGCTCACAATTTCGCCTTTTGACTCATCCACCACCAAAGTCACCCTGTATGAAGTTGCTCTCACTTTATGTTCAGGGCAGATCTTGCATTTGACAGTGCAAATGCCTGATTCACGACAGAGTTGCACGTATCCAACTGCGTCGTCTCCGTAAGATTCTCTTGCAGACCTGCAAAGGAAAATAAACTAGGTATTATAAACATTAAATTTTTATACAAGTTAGGTCTAACCTACAATATATAATTTTGACTTAGGTGCTATTAATTTACTTATACAGGGTTAAAGTAGGTTACTAAGTAAATTGGTAATGTACTTACAGGGCTGTTTTCACATTACGAAGCTCGGCAGCATAAAAATCGGAGTTATTTTTAAAGAAAACGCCAATCATAATGGCATCTACTGTAGGCAGGTTTCCGCTGTCTGCTTTCACAAAATTGTTCTCCATGATGAGATAGATCACGAGAGCGAAACTTACAATTTTAACTAACTCAATATCGCTCAATTTAAGAATTAACCGTACTGTATACACGTAAACACCAATGGACTCTACGAACTACGAAAGTACGAATCAACGACGAATTAACGAATTGAGTTGTGAAAAAATAATCGATTAACATCGATTTTTTTAAAAGTAAAGATTGTTATAGGTACAGTGGAGTTCACATCAACCTATACACCCATGCACTCTATTCCGTTACGTTACGGGCGACTTTGCAACTAAAGTGTATAGGTTGATGTGAACTCCACTGTACGTGATTTTAATATTTATTTTATTTTATTAGATCCACCAACAAGATAGTACATTACACATTATATTATAATTTTGCTTACATACTATATCATTTTTATGTACATCCCGATTACAGGTAGGTAGATACGGCGTTCTTATTGGTTGAGGTATTATTATTTTTTTATATGTAAGCATTGCGTTAAATATTATTCAAAATATATCAAGAAGTGCAATATGAACAGGCAATGTATTAATTAATTACAATAGATGATATTAATATTACAAAATAATCGATTATCAATAGATTCTTTTGACTGTTTTCAACTCTTGTGCGAAATGAACG
Source organism: Yponomeuta sedellus (assembly GCA_934045075.1). NCBI lineage: Eukaryota > Metazoa > Arthropoda > Insecta > Lepidoptera > Yponomeutidae > Yponomeuta > Yponomeuta sedellus. The sequence continues at coordinate 1,556,760 of OW203750.1, read as the reverse complement.
GTCAAATTGATGTCTCGTCTTATGGATTCTAATTGTAACATGAAATATTCATTATGCGAATGATTTTTTTTCTTGGCAATAATATAGAATGGATAATTTCAGATGATAAAAAAAAATTAATTTGCGTTTCAATATTTTTTTTGATAATGAAAAACGTTCGAAATGACCTATTAATAAACACAACAAACGTGACTAAAAACAATCCTGAACTTTTTGTCGACGTTGAAAACATTAATTTTAATAACGAGTGTTTACTCCCCTGGTTCTTTTGACCCCCTCCAGTCGGTTTGGAACACCATCCAGGTCTTGAATATCTGACTGCGGTCTGTTATCCCTCTCCTAGACCACCGCAACCCTTTTCGCACTCGCCTTTTAAGATTGTCCCAAACGAGTTCTATAGGGTTTAGGTATGCTAGCCATGGTGGTCGTGCTAGACCGACGGCATCAAGGTACTCTAGCGATGTTCGAACGAGCATTAAAAAAAGTCTTCTCCAATAAATTGTGCAAAAGGGATAACATGGGATTCTAAGACCTGTTCCAAGTACCTCTGAGCATTTACGCTGCCCTTTTCAAGCACAACCAACTCTGTACGAGCCTCGTAAGATATGCTACCGGTGCCCAGCAGTGATACACAGAAACGGCTAATTGAAAAAAAAAATCAATGTTTATTATTCTATCATTTTTTTTTTGTGTTTATAATTTCTGTTGCTTAGTTTTAATTAATGAAAACATGATAAACAAATATATTTTGAAATTAAATAAAAAGTAATAAGAAAAATCGACTTTATATTAATCGATTTTTCTTGCTAAGCAATCGATTAACTAAAAATCGATTTCCTATGGAAGAAGGCACATCCCTTCAGAGACAATATACCCGTTGCGTAATGCGATGATAACGATCACAGCGCGAATCCGACCAAATAAAGTAGTCCCAAAAAATCTCGCACGAAGTAGGGTTTTTGTGCCTACTGCACTTATATGGATTCGCGCTGTAATCGATTTCATCCGTTTCATCGCATTTCGGAATACACCCCTAGCGATGACAGTACAGGTTGTTGAATTGTGACGTCACAATAGATTCGACCAATCCAGGCCGTTTTCAATAAAATTGATGCAGATACGAAATGATAAAGTTTTATCTTGATTTTTTGGTTAAATCATTCGATTTTTTTCGGTTAAAATGGCATAGGCCGGTTTAAAAAAATATTCTTTTTACGAATATGTATAAATAATACTTTATTTTTCACACTGTCAAATAGCCTATTTTATTAGGCTAACTGCGGAGCCCCTGGATGAAAATTTATCGATATCGATAAATGTAGTACCAATGTAAGTGGACGTCCCTAATGCACAGACAAGTTGTTATGTTGGTAGCACTTTTGACATTGCATTTTTGCTCTATTGGTTGGTATTGCTAACGGGGCTAAACTCATTACAAAAGCATATAGGGAGGTCCCGTCTCTTAAAACGTAGTGTTTATATGCTCTGTGTCGCGTAATATCGTACGCAACGAGCAACGAGTGTTCTAAATGCTCTGTATGTGTTAATTATTATTAACATAGACTAGTCCACAACAAACAAGCTAATCACAGAACTATATAAATGCCACAGAGTAGGATTTGTTCCGCGGCGCGGCGTCGCGTCGATTAACCACAAAATGTTTTTTGATACAGGGATAAGAATAATATCAATGACCGATAATAGTAGTATAGTATTGGGAACTCTAGGACACTTTTCCGTCGTGAGGGGCTCACTGCGTTCGCCGTCACTCCTTCAAAGTATAAGAATATATTTTATTTATTTCCACAAATCGTACAGAGTTGATACAATTTAAAATTACAACTAGTTTATGAATCATATACATTATATTAGCTTCTGTTGCTATGCTAGGCTGGACACCTGTATTATAGCAAGCAGTGCCAATTCCCCGATGAGATGGGTCAGTTTCTAGTTACAGAAGTGATCGTAGCTATAATCTATTGCTTAGAAAATTAATTTATATAAATAAAAACAAAAGCAAAATCAAACTAATAGAAGTTATTTGTTATTTGTTCCTCTCTTTGTGTGTGTGTGTGTGTGTGTGTGTGTGTGTGTGTGTGTGTGTGTGTGTGTGTGTAGGTGTGTGTGTGTGTGTAGAGAGGGTGTGTTGTTTGTATTATATTATAGGTGTTAAAGTAGTTGGTAAACTAATCAATATGAATTATTATTTTCCCTTTTAACCTGCTGATATTTGTTCTATTTTAAAACCGAAATTATATTTTCTGTTTCTTCGTAAGTCAATTGTTGAAGCCACTTTGAAACCATCCGCTTACAATCAGATTTACTTTTTTGATAGATATTGATCACTTTATTAACCTTATTGTAAACAAAAGGACCCAGGAATTCAATAAATCGTTGACTAAAAGAGGTGCGAAAACGGCGTTTGAATTTGCAGACATTAACATTTCTACGACTTGCCGTTTGTGAAAGGTCGAAAATTAGCTTAGAATGTTGTTTAGTAATTATATCACGCAGAAAGAGTTGACGCACTGTTAGGACTTCGCAGAATTTGTAAAGTTCTGAGGTGGGGAAAAAGAAGGGCTTAAATGTGCACACTTTAAGTACGGCTCTTTGGGAGATTTCCAATTGATTTAAGGATGATTTGTTAGAGCCACCCCAAGAGGTAATGCCATATGTAATCAGTGATTGGCAGAGTGATAGGTACGTTTGCTTCATGCGAATTGGATCAAGTACATGGCGAAGATTCTTAAATACATATATTAATTTACGGATACGTGCACTGACAAGTGCAATATGCTCTTTGAAATTTAAATTTTTATCAATCATTATACCAAGATATTTTATAGATTTAACTTTTTCTAAAATTGGACAGGGACAACTTTGTGACCGGGGAGATGAACAGTCATGTGCGATTAGTTTAAGGTTAGGGTTGAGTGCGGCCGATTCTCGAATTGCAAAAGTAATGTATTTAGATTTATCAATGTTTAGAGTTAAAGTATTATTTTGAAGCCATTCCTTTACACCAGTGAATTCAGTCTGCGCTGTATTATAGACCTCTTCCCAAGTATTGCCCGAAAAAGACAAGGCTGTGTCATCAGCATACGATATAATTTTTCCATTGTGTTTTATTTCAAGCAGTTCATTTAGGTACACTAGGAACAGCGTGGGCCCCAGTATACTTCCTTGCGGGACTCCGTATAATAGAGTGCGCTCATCGCTAACATATGCACCTAACTTGACACTTTGGGTTCTGTCACTGAGATAACTTTTAAAAATATTGATTTCGTTACCTCTCACACCAATTTGTTCCAATCTTATTAACAACTGGGAGACAGAGACCGTATCGAAGGCCTTGGCTAAATCCAAGAATATTGTAAGCACTTTTTTGCCATTGTCTAAATTCGAGATAATATAATTTGTCAAGCCAAGGACTGCGTCATTTGTACATTTACCTCTACGAAAACCATATTGATTTTCTGATAAGAGGTTATTGCTCTCTAGGAAGACTATCAATCTGTTATTAATTATCTTTTCTAAAATTTTTGATAAGGATGGTAGAATCGAAATTGGTCTATAGTTTTGCATAAGGTCTCTGTTTCCGCTTTTGTAAATTGGAGAGACAATTGATTTTTTTAGGACTGTGGGAAATACGCCAAATTGGATACAATTATTAAAAATGTGTGTAAGAGGAGGAACAATAAATAACTTAAATTCTTTTAAAAGTTTGTTTGAGATTTTATCATAACCAACGGAGCTTTCATTTTTTAGACCATTTAATAGACTTTCTATTTCTTCTTCGTCTGTAGGGAGGAATACGAATGAATTCGGATTCGACTTCAGGTTTTGACGAACAATTGATTGCTTGGTACTGGTCGTAAGTTTGTTTTTATCAATTCTTTCTGCTAATTTCATCCCAACATTAATGAAGTATTCATTTATTTCATTCACAGATTGATTAGGAGAAGCGGATTGTTTTAATAATTCAAGTGGAGTCTTTTTTATCTTAGCTGTATTAGTAATTTCTTTTATCGCTTTCCATAATTGTTTATTATCATTTCCAGCCTTAGATATTAGATCCCTTTCATAATCCCTTTTAATTTTTTTTAATAATGCATTGCAATAATTCCGGTATCTAGTATATGTTAACTTGATAATTTCATTGTTTGGAGAATGCTTTTGTTTTTTATGTAACCGATCGCGATTTTTAATACACCTGAGTAAGCCCGCGGTAATCCACGGCTTGATAATGCGTTTCCGTGTGGGTAGTTTTACAGTGGTTGTATTTTTTTGAATTGCTGATTGGATTTTTTCACTTAAATATGTCATTGCTGTATCAGGATCATTATTAGTGTATACGGGACCAAGATCTATATTAATTATGTCATTTTGAAGTGCTATTCGGTCAATTTTATTGTGATAAGCTGTTGCGATGTTACGATTTTGTTTGCATTCCATACAGAAAATAACGGTTTTATGATCCGTTAAAGTAGTTTGAGCTACAATAGTAGTGGATTTATATTTACTTCGAAGTAAAATGTGATCGAGACAGGTGTCACTTATATCTCTAGTAATAAAGGTGTGTGCCGGTAGAAGACCGTGATAGGACATGAGGGTGAGATAACGTTCTGCTGAGTCGTCGAGTTTTTCCTGGTTTATAGCTATATTAATGTCACCCGCAATTATAATGCTTTTAAAAGATGCGAGAGATAGAAGAAGTTCGTTTAATGATTTTAAGAATGGGTCAATGTTTCTATACGATGGTGACCTATAAATAGCAATAATAGCTTGATCCTGACCTATTTTTATCAGTAGGCAGTTACTTTCTAATACAAATGCAGGTTCTTCTACTGCTACTGTCAGTTCTTCATTAGCATAGACGACTACACCATCATTTTGATTATTGTTTTTACTTGTATAATATGAAATATAGCCTTTCAACTTTGGAGGATTGCCTGAATTTTTTAACCAACACTCTGTTAAAATTAATAAGTCACAGGAAACATTTAACTTGTGGAGCAGAACTTCGAAACCCGGCATATTGCAATTTATACTCCGTATGTTTTGCGTAAGTAATGTAAATCTTTTGTTGTTAATGTATGGTAGTACATTTTTGCATTCTTCAATATTACATTCGTGAGCACGTGAAATAGCGAAATTATCAACGTCTTGAGATATGAAATCAAACCTATCCATATTTATAGCGATAAAATATTTTATCATGATAAAAGGTCAGTGTTGTGGGATAGCTGGTAATATTTAAGGAAATTCTAATTGTATAGTGTGTGGATTTAGTTTTATTTGTAGATGTATAAAAAGGGAATGTGTTGTTCAACGTATATTTGGGTGTGTAAAAAAGTATGTGTGATTGTATGTGTATTTTATTTGATTTAGGATTTTTTAAAGTGTAAATAGAATATATAAAAATATGTATAACATGCATATAATATCTAAAAAGCCATAAAAAGCAGAAAAAAATTAACTTTAACGCTAATCCTAGTCATTCTGTACGTTTAAGTAGCTCAATGTCTGCTTCCGATGTTATCTTAGTTTGAGGTAGGTTTTCTTTTTTCCTCAGATACACAGTGCCATTAGAGGTCCAACAGAAGTCGTAGCCATGCGTTTTCTGGAACATCCTTGCCAGATAAAAGAGTCTTTGGGATTTTTGAGTTAATGTTTCTGATACATAAAGCGGCTTCATTGGAGCCTGTGGATTGATGTGTTTGGTATTTAGTCGTTCTCCTTTTCCTTTCTTTTTATTGAATTCCTTCACCTTTTTCAACACTTTGTCACGTAAAAACACAGTGGTAAATTCCGTTATTATGGGTGGAGCGTCAGAGTCCTTAGAGTTTAATCGGTAGGTGTCTTTAATTTCATTTGATTGGACATCTATGTTCAGGACTTTTAAGACCTTTGTAACGGTATTTAGTACATCTTCCTTTTTTTCTCCTTGCGCCTTAGGGACATTTCTAAACTCCACTCCCGTAAGTCGTGTCTTCCTTTCGAGTATTTCTATTTTCTCTTCAAGGTAGCTTATCATTTTTTTATCCTCCTTTCTTTCAGATTCTATCTTGTGAATTTTTTCCAAAAAGTCATCGTATTTATTCGATATTGTTTCGACACTTTTTGTCAGGATTTCGTTTTGTGTTCTAAGATCATTAACAGTAGTTTGTAACTCTTTGAAGTGCTTATTTTGCTCTTCTGATAATACCTTTAACATGTCCTTCAATTGATTAGTTATGTTAAAGTCAGACTCTTCAAATTTCCTCTTTTTCCGCTCCGCGACATTTGTAACCATGGCGCGTAGATCGGGGACTGAATCAGAATGATGCAGCAGGTTAGGATCCCGCAGAAATGAGGACGAGGATGGCATCATGGATTCCAACGCAGCAATGTTTTTAATTTGTGCCGGCGTAGAGCCAATTTGCGTGGTTTCATTTGCAAGTAGTTCTGGTCGTGGTATAGACGGGGTGGGCGAAGGAGGCGGCGTGCGTTTAGTATACATTTTATACCACCAAGAAGCGCAAAAACGATGCCCAATTCCGTTGTCCTAGCTAGTCTTAACGAACTCCAGAGTACCAGGCGAGTATAGATGGTTAGCAATCTGTATGGGCGAAGCTGCAGCGAACAGTCCGTGAGGGTCAGTGAAATTGGTTGAGATGCGACGATTTAGTACAGATTCAAGTTCCGTCCACTCAAGGGTGACCCCTCATTAATTGATATTACGTATCTTGGTAGTCGTAATTGATGGAGATGTATCGGTCTCTTTTTTCTTGTGCGTAAAAAGGTGATAGATGCGTTACTCTGATGTTGGGTTTACGCATGTATGCGCAAACTGTGTTTGATTGTTATTCAATAAAGTGTTGATCTTACTTGTGAATGGCAATTGGCGTGTGAGTGAGCGCCGTAATAAGCCGATATCGACGTGCGTGTAGCGCAGCGGGCAGTGTAGAATAACTCCTTGATTTTCTGCGGTCCTATTATTCACTGCTTATTTAAATGTTGTAATAACGCTAATCTTTATTAAAATTTAAATAATTAAAATGGCAATAACACAACTTGGAACACGTCTGATCTGTTCAGAGGTCCGGGGGAAGGAGGAAGTGTCCTAGAGTTCCCAATACTATTGTGGGAAATATGCAATCTAGACATTTCATTACTTGATTAACTTACTAAAACGGAAACTCTTTTTTACTTCAGTTCATTCATAGGAATTATTTATATAAGCGTCAAATACAACAATCACTTCATTGCACGCCTGCAGTTCTAGGTGTTAGTATCGTTTTTATTTTATTTACTCAAGAATGAAATTTATACAACAAGCGCAAACATTACGTTTGGAAAACATTTGTAGCGAATCTAACAACAAAATAAAACTACATGGAAATCTTTTACCAAATACAATTCGATGCATAATTTGTGGTCCTTCGAACTGCGGTAAAACAAACGTAATGATAGGTCTTCTATTGCACAAAAATGGATTGCGCTACCGAAACGTTTACCTTTATTCTAAAACGCTCTTCCAGCCAAAATACGTTTTTTTAGATAAAGTGTTAAGCATGGTTCCTGAGATAAATTTCAGTAAATTTCGTGACAACGAAGAAGTGATAAGTCATCAAAATGCCAAACCTTACTCCGTAATGATATTTGATGACGTTGCTTGTGAAAAACAAAATAACATACGTGATTATTTTGCGATGGGTAGACATAAAAAGATTGATTCTTTCTATTTGAATCAAACATACAGTAAGATACCAAAGCAATTGATCAGGGATAATGCTAATTTGATTATAATTTTTAAACAGGATGACATCAATCTACGACATATTTATAACGAACATGTTAACGCAGATATGAGCTGGACACAGTTTCGAGAGATGTGCAAAAAAATATGGAGTGTGCCTTATAATTATTTGGTAATTAATAAAGATTGTGAAAAAGGTAAAGGATGTTACAGAATGAACTTTGACAAATTCGTTGTCTTTGACTAAGCATATTTGTGCTATTTATAATGAGTTACGGATCGAAGTGTCGTTACTAATCGGTTTGCGTTGCGAGAGAAAGTACATATTTTATCTCGCTATGGAAAAGATACTAAAAACACAGATTGTAGAATCTGCTGAAGCTGTAAAAAGAAAGTTTAAACAATTGAAAGATATTGACCACGATAATGATCTAGTATTGGAAAAGGTTTTCAAACCATTAACAGGTCCACTAAAAAGCATCGCCGCAAAAAATGAAAAGATTAATAAAGAGTATTGGGATGATAGACACTGGGACACTAAAACAAACATTGATACTAACAAAGACCTTAATGAAATCGATGATGGTGCATCTACCAGCTACAACTTTATGCAAAATAGTGATCGTGACTCCCAAAAACCTGAACAGAAAGCATTTAGTGAAACTGATGAAGGCGATTTAAACATGGGTGATTCAAGTGACACATCGTTTAAAACTCTTGAATCTGTTCAGAGTCCTCGCCAAGATTCTTCTTCTTGGTCATTGTCATCGGAAATATTTAGTAATGTACCTTATGGAGTAAGGCTGGAGCGAGGAAAAACTATGTTGGGATCACTGCGAGTGTCAGTTACAGAAAATAAGATTTCAGTTGGCGGGAAAAGTTATTTAAATACACCTGGATTAGCTGAATTATTGTTGAAACCAAAACCAAATTTAAGTTTAGTTAAGCCTGATGATTTAAAAAACTATAAACAATTACTGTTAGAAACAAATGCTCACCGTCGTGATTTCAGTCCTAAACAGCCAATAAAAAGTAATAGAGGTATGAAGTATTTGCAAATAATAAAACCTCTCTTTAAACTAACCAAAAATACTTCTAGCAGTATTGAAAGTCTGCCGCAAGGAGAAGGGTTACCAGTCTTGAAAAAAATGAATAAAAATGTGGATTATGTGTACTGGGATGATCCAAATGAATTGGTGGAACGTTTAAAATTACTTATTGCGTCTCGCGAAGCTGGTAATACAGGGCTTAATAACGAAATTATTTCTATCATTGAAGAACTGCGTGAATGTGGTCTAATAAAGTAATATAATTACAAACTCAAATGTATTTTCCATCAGTTCTTGTTCAACCTTCTTAAAAAAATGATGAATATTGATAAATTTGGCCACCATGTGCATAAAAGACTTCGTCCATCAGAAATATTTTATAGCACCAATAATAAAAATCTTACTCAAAACCTTAACGGAGAATATGACTTGAAATCAGAAAAACTGGTAGGATTGAGACTTCCTGTACTACCAGATGAGGCTGTCAACAAAGAGTATGTTGATCAAAACTTAAAGTTATTTTGCAAAGAGCATGATATTCTTGTCGAGCTAAAAAGTATAAAGAGTCAGATACAACTGATTCAGAAACAGTTAGATGAAAAGTGTACAAGGGTAGAAGTTAGTTCTATTATCAAAGATCAGTTGGTAGCAATCAGAGACATTGCCAGTAGAAATTATGAGTAAAGAAAAAGTGGTGAACGAGATTCATAGAGCTGCTAGAAGAAATTTCAATCGACGGCAAGTTATTCTTAAAGGAATCGATGATTTATGGCAAGCGGATTTAATTGATATCCAACATATTCGAAAACACAATAGAGGATTTAATTTTATTTTAGTCATTATAGATTGTTTTTCAAAATATGTTTGGACTGTTCCATTAAAAACTAAATCAATGAATGAAGTGTGTAATGCATTTGAAAAAATTTTAAAAAGTAATCGTGTTCCAACTAACGTACAGACCGATTTAGGAACAGAATTTTATAACAAATCTTTTCAAAGGCTTATGCAATCATACCACATTAACCATTATTCAACTTTTTCTACAAAGAAAGCATCTATTGTTGAAAGAGTTATAAGGACATTGAAGAATAAGCTATATAAATATTTTAGTTTAGTTGGCAATTACAAATGGATTGGAAAACCATTAGTTGATATTGTGATTTCATATAATAGTACGAAACACCGTACAACAAAGTATCGACCAGTGGAGGTAAACAAAGTCAATGAACCCAAAGTTTTAGAAAATATTGTATCTCACGCAGAGTCATCCTCAGTGAAACCAAAGTGTAAAGTAGGGGATTGCGTTCGTATTAGCAAGTACAAAGGGTGTTTTTACAAAGGGTATACTCCCAATTGGTCGACCGAGTTATTTACCATTAGCAAAGTTAACAAAACTACTCCCATTACATATCGTATTAAAGACCAGCATAATCAATTAATAAAAGGTAGTTTCTACGAGCAGGAATTAAATAAAACACGTAATCCCGGTGTTTATTTAATTGAAAAGGTATTGAAAAAGAGAGGAAATATGTTATTTGTCAAATGGCTTGGATTAAAAGACGCTGAAAACAGTTGGATCGGTAAAAATGATGTCGTGAAATAATGTTATTATATTACACTCATGAATGCAAAATTTTATTCATTCGTTCGTAAGTGATGACTGGAAGAGGACTTATTAATAAATTAATAAATAATTTACCACTCGAGTTACATTTACCAGGATATAATAATTGCGGCCCTGGCACAAAACTAGAAAAACGCTTACTAAGAGGTGATCGAGGTATTAATCAGTTAGACGATGCTTGTATGCGTCACGACATTGCCTATACTAAATACACCGATACGCGCAATCGACACCAAGCTGATAAAGAATTGATGGAAATGGCAAAACTTAGATCAAAAGCAAAAGACGTGAGTAGAGGGGAAAGACTTGCTTCGTGGTTAGTAAACAAAATCATGAAAGTTAAGGTTAAGACAGGTGCTGGTTTTAAATCAGGTATTAGAAAAATAAGTACACAATTAAAGAAAGCTAAACTAAAAAACAAACAATCTGCAATTAAATATGCACATTTAGCTGCAAAAAAATTGTTTCCTAAAAATATGAAAGTTCAGCTACCTCGAATAATACCAATCCCAAAAATTGGGGGGATACTACCACTTCTTCCTATATTTGCTTGCCTTTCGGCAGTAGGTGCATTAGCTGGAGGTGCAGCTGGAATAGCAAAAGCAGTGAACGACTCCAAATCTGCTCAAGAAAATCTAAAAGAATCAATACGTCATAATAAGATGATGGAGACAATTGCTATTGGAAAAGGGCTGTACATCAAACCGTACAAAAAAGGTGGTGGGCTCTGTTTACATACAAAAAACTGCTAAATAGGCTACCCCGACGCGCACTCACAAATGAAGATATAATGAAATATGTTAATAACAGTAATATACCATATTTCAGAGGTGTATACATGAGGGATAATTTGCCTCAAAAACCTAAACAAATTGAGTGTGCGATTATTAATTTAGATAGTTCTGACAACCCTGGAACGCATTGGGTAGCCTTCGTAAAAATTTATAATTATTGTGAATATTTTAACAGTTTCGGAGATTTAAAACCTCCTACAGAATTGGTTAAATACCTAAGTGGCGCAGATTTGTATTACAATTATACTAAATATCAAGCATACAACACGTTTAACTGTGGACATTTATGTCTTAAATTTTTGAAAGGTTTCTGGAAACGAGTCAGTTAACTATGTCTTTCACAATGTCTATAACGGGCACAGACTCTGCTCTTGTAACAAATTATTCACCGGCTTTGGAAACTGATGGTGATTATGAGTGTGGCCTGTTGTACTTCACTACTTTTAATTCAATTCCTAATGTTGATCACAGAAATAATAAATTCTATTACGGTAAAGATGGGGTTGTGATAATACCAGAGGGTTCATATGAACTTGAAGATATTATTGACTTCCTAACGAAACATGTTCATGATTGTGTTTTGGAATTAACTTGCAATAATAATACTTTAAGCACCAGTATTTTTAGTAGCAAAGACATTCATTTTGATAAGGAGAACTCAATAGGAGTTACATTAGGATTTGGAAAAGTATTATTAAAAGCTAATATATTACACACATCTTCCTATCCGATCAACATTTTACCATCAGCCATAGTCCGAATCGAATGTGATATTGTAAGTGGATCATTTGTTAATGGAAAACCTAGCCATATAATTTATGAGTTTTCTCCGAATGTGCCGCCGGGTTATCGAATAATTGAAATTCCTAAAAACGTTATCTATTTCCCAGTTATCCAAAACAGTGTGAGTGCAATTAATATTAGAATTTTGGATTTAAATAATAACCCACTAAATTTAAGAAGGGAAGAAGTACAGCTTTGCTTACATCTGAAGAAAAAATGATTGATTTCAATAAAAACCTGTGTACTACCAGCAGAAAGCGCAGTTTGCTTTCAAATATTACGAAGGTACCACCAAAAAGAAATAAGTTAACCAAAGCCAATAAACAATTTCTCAAATTAATAAATTTGTCGAAGTAACTAAAATGCTTAATGTAGCAGAACCTTTTGTACAAGACAACAGCATTGAAAGTATTCAGATTCATTCCTACAAGCCTTATGTAAGCAGCTACAATAGGAACGATGAGATACGGATTCCAATTAACCAGCAAGACCTTTACATTCTACCGTCGGAGAGTACTTTATACGTAGAAGGAAGGATCAGCGTAATCAACAGTGAAACTAAAGCCAAAGTGACCGAGTTTCAATTAATAAATAACCCAATACTATTTTTATTTCAAGATATTCGGTACGAATTAAATGGGGTTGAAATCGATAAGATTAAGAATGCAGGCATAACAACCACAATGAAATGTTTATTATCAATGAATGAAAGCGAATCAAAAATGTCTTATGCATGGGGTTGGAGCATTGACGGTATTAAAAACACAATGGGAGGAAGTTTTTCAGGCTGTCTCCCACTCAATAGAATCCTTGGGTTTGCGGAGGATTACAAAAAAATTATAATAAATTGCAAGCACGAACTTATACTTTTGCGAAGCAATACCAACATGAATGCAATTAAATTAAATAATAATGAGGTTGTAGAAGATATCGTAATCGATAAAATTATGTGGCGGGTGCCCCACGTTAAGGTGTCTGACCGAGAGAGAATCAACTTGCTTAGGTATTTAGAAAGAGACAGAGCTATTAACGTAGCGTTTAGAAACTGGGATCTTTATGAATATCCACTTTTACCTCAAACAACGAAGCATACATGGGCAATCAAAACTTCATCACAGATAGAAAAGCCAAGGTACGTTATCATTGGATTACAGAAAGACCGCAAAAATAATGGATTTCAGGATATGTCCCGATTCGATCATTGTAACTTGCGTGACATAAAAGTGTTTTTAAACTCAACCTACTTCCCGTATGAAAACCTAAACGTTAAATTTAGCAATGACAATTATGCTTTATTATACGAGTTGTATGCTAAATTTCAACAGTCTTACTACAGCCGTCTTCCGGAACCCCTGTTAAATTACATCGACTTCAAAGAAAAAACTCCATTATTTGTAATTGATTGCTGTCGTCAGAACGATACGCTGAAGACTGGACCTGTCGACGTTCGTGTTGAAATTGAGAGCGAGATAGCAATACCAGACAAAACAACTGCGTACTGTTTAATATTGAACGATTGTGTTATAGAATATAAACCTCTTACCAGTGTAGTGAAGAAAATATCATGAATCCGGAATACATTTTTGTAGATTTACAAGGCTTTAAAGACTACAAAAATAATTTTATTGTCAAAGAATTTGCTACGGCAGCAAGTGAAAGTACAGAAGTTTTTTTAATAAAACCTCCATTTCCTTTCAAACATTTGACTGACGAAGAAAAGAAACAAGTTGTTTGGCTCGGGAAAAATCGAGGAATCTACTGGAGTGAAGGATTAATAAGCTATAAAGAATTTAAGAGTATGATTAAGTCATCCCTATCTGGTAAAACTTTAGTTGCAAAGGGGGTTGAAAAATGTAAATGGGTTCAGGATCTATGTCCGAATAGCATTGTAAAGGATGTTGGCGAAATGGATATACCTAATCTTAAGACCTTAATTTCTTATTATTGTACGAATAAATGTAGTAAATATAACTGTCTGATTCATAACGATTACTGTGCATTAAAAAATGTTATATGTATAAGAAGATGGTGTGTTGACAATACAGTGTCAATATAATTTTTAATTAACTTCTTACCATTGAATTTGTATTTAATTATTATTTTATGAAAAATAAATGTGTTACTACGTAATTTTATATTTTCTTGTTTTATTGACTGAGAAAAAGAAAACAAAAGTCAGTTTAGTTTAAGATATTATATTTAAATGATTCGCATTTTAACATCGGTAACACTTATTCTACTTATAACTAAGATTAATAATATTTGACACAGTTAAATTTATTTATAGTATTACATAATTATTGCATAATGCTAGTTACCTAGCGAAATACAAAGAAAAAATAATTCTTCACATTTTTAGTAATCATTACTATTATTAGTTAACTTCCTACTCATTCTGTCAAGTAAATTTTCGGTCATGTCCATTATCTCGTCGGTATGTTCCATCACCATATACTGCGCATTCGACGTTTCCACTTCACTGTCACTGGATAAGTCAATCACTTTGATTTTTATCATTCGCAAACCTTTACGCCGCGATTTCTTCACAATGTAGGAAGTTGTATTTTGCGTCTTTTTCTTGGAAGGCCGCACTCGCTTGTTCGGATTTCGCGGGGGAGGTTCTGGAGCCCCAACTTCTTCCACATCCTCGCTCTCGAATCCGGTCAGTAAATGCTGGCCGTAGAAGAAAGGGTCCGTTATCGTCGGGCTGTAGGTCATCTTGGTGATCTGAAAATAAATAATAGATTTTAGTATCGACAAAATTAAAAAGAAGTTAGATATTTATTCAAAGAAGACAGGTTTCAACTTACCAAAATAAAAATATTTTATCAGCACAGTAACTCGTCTCGATGCTATCGATGTTAACTTGCGAATGAATTACGGACTCAGTCAAGCTGCGTCATCAATAGTCATCATTATTCGAAAGAGTTGTCCGACCAATATAACCAGAGCTACCTCTCCCCGCTGTATGCAATGTTATACGACGATGCATAACATCGTCGCGGGTGGTCCCCCTCCCCGCGCGCTTCATGCGCGCGAGCTCGCAAAGTTAGTTTAAACAAAGGACGTCTTGATGACACAATTGCGACAGGTTCGGTCTTGCTTGAGGTGGAAGTGAAATGAAGAATTTGATGACACAGCCAGAGCAGGTCAGGTCTTGATCAAACCTATCAAGGATATGGAATAAGTATGAACACAGGTATTTGTTTCAGATAAAAACGTTTATTTTAGTGTAGGTATGTATTTAAATGTCTATCTACAATATTATCTTAAAATGTACACAAATTCAAAATTCAGAAAAACTAGATTTAATGTTTTTTTTCTTAATGTGCTTATACTAAAATTACTTACATAGGTATAACTTAATACAAGAGTCATCTTTAAACCATTTCAATAAGTGTTATATTTAAAATAATGAGTTATGCCCCCAGGCTACAGTGGACACTTTGTCCGGCATTATACATCTTTTATCGTCTGTATTAGACAAAGCAATTTTACTTACAGACTGGGTAAATATTTCGTGTTTTATAGACTTGAAAAGATTTTGCTTTCGTCTGACTAGTTTATTGTTCAGCAACACTTCACGATAATCGCTTGCAGCTAAATCTCGGACTACGCACTTTTTCACCCCTTTGGCTTTCTTTATTACCAGCTCAGTGGTTTTTATGCAATATAATTTTGAGCGCAAACCAATGAATTCGGTCAAAATTTTCCCCCCCAATTCATCTTTAAATAAACCAGGCACTTTTTTGTTTACCAATGGTAGGCCGAACTGGTTTCGAGGTTTGTAATTGCTTGTATCAAAAAAATCCATCAAGGATTCTTTCATATCTCTATAAAAATCTTCGGTTTGAATTTCATAAACAAAGCTGTCAGTGTCGGTGTAACAAAGCTGTACTTGATTTCCATACTTAGGCTTAATTACCGAATAGTGAAAGTCATACATGTGACTCTTAGACAGCTCCAGCACTGCAAAACCCACATAAATTGGTTTGTTCAAAATTACTCTTTCCGGTTTCATTTGAATAGCGACTAAGTTTTCGGAAAATACGCTTGCGCTATGGAAGTTTAACCGAGCAATCAATTTGTCAGCGGTATCATGTTTTTTTGTTTTGTTTATTTTATCATGCCATTGTGTAACAAGTTTAACATTAACGCGTTTTTCACTATCCTCTAGCGTTTTTCCGAAAATAGAGTTATTATTTAACTTGAACAGGTCTTGCTGGAACTGAGTGACCGCTTTTTTTCTTAGTTCCGTGTTTAAATCGATGTATTCTTTCAAAAAAGCTCTCTGGCGAAATGTTATAACTCTATGAACTTTAGCGAGGATCAATCCGTTTGCCAGACATGTTTTGAGGTGAACGTAATGTATCACGTAGTAAAATTTATCGTACAAGTTCGGAGTCAATTTAGGTGTCTTACCTCCAGGAGGAATGAATTTCTCAGCACAAAATGGGTAATCGCTATGCGCATCGTGTAACTCATCAGGGTACAATAAGTCTACTTCTAATATGTAACCTTGTGGAGCATCATTGGGAATGTCTTCAACATTCAAGTTTTCGATTTCAGATTCACTTAAAAATCTAAAATCCGAAATTGGCAAGGACTGGCACATGCTGTATCCGTATAAATTGTTACAGTCAATGTATACCAAAAATGAGTCTCGTTTAGTTGGATCGTACGTCTCCATATATGAATTGTTTGCTTGCGAGTGTCTTTTGGAACACATGCAAATGCCACCTCTGATACCCTTTTGAATCATGCGAATAATTTCCAAGTTATCTATAAGTTCTAATTGGATCCCCGTTTTTAGAAGCATTGCATCAAATGACAAACTTGGAGAAGTTAGGTAGAAGGCTGGATCTAAGTTGTAATGCGTCTTACATGTCTTCCTGAAGTTTTCGAAGACGTTTGTTAATAACAGCACATCAGTCTTCACATAAAGGTCTGTATATTTGCCCATGTTTTCAATTTCGAAAGTTTGCCACACATTTTGAGCGTGCGCATACTCTTCGTCCGATATGTGTTCGTCAGCCATAGAATTGTAGAACAACGACTTATCAGGTAGTTGTTTATCTGTAAACATTTTCCAACAAGTCATATAATCGTAGGGGTACACCCCTTTGCGTGTAAGTAACTCAAACTGATTTTCATCTGGGAAATAACGCGAAAGATAAGTAAAGTCATTTTTGTGCAAGCCTTTTGCCAACTTTTGTAAACTCGTGCCCAAAAATTTATACGAGTCAACGAATCGTATTTGAGCAAATTCGTCTTCAGAAATTTGAAAAAACTTCGTGAACGAAATGTAGTTCTCTTTGTTTTTTGGAATAATTTTTATCGGTCCGCAAATGTCACTCAGTTCTTTAATGAACAAATGACAGTCATATCCTGCGAGGTTATGAAAAAATATCGGAACTAGTTTGGGAACTCGAAATTTCAAGTTACAATATGCATGTGCCGCACCGCGATAACGACCTGTCAGATGACAGTGATCTCTAACTTTGTCTGTAAATATTAGACGATCACAGATGTGACAACAATCTGCTTCCGCATAATCTTTTACATTTTCGCTTGTAAATGTCATAGGGATGTTTTTATTAACAATACTGTATATTCTTTTCACTTCTCGAACGAGTAGTTTAACAAATTTTTGAGCACAGTCAGAGCCACGGTACTGAACAAATCGATTTAAATTAGTATCAAATGAGCAAACAACATGGTATGCGAATGCAATTGGTACGTGTTTCTTTGCGTTATATGTGTAACTCAAATCAGGATTTTGCTGACATCCTTGATAAGGAACGAGAAGCGTTTCAAAGTCTGCATAAATAGCAAAAGGCATATCTTGCTTATGAGCAAAGTGTTTGAATTCAAGAAAAGTTCCTTTCCCAGGAAGCACTGTAGCAACACCACTACATAAATGGTTTTGTAGGGTTTGCTCGGATGATAGAAATTGGAGACAGTCTTCACAGAAATACAATTTACCATGATGTTTAGTCATCTGACTGCGAACAAGCCGAGGTAGATTTTTAATTAAAACGTAATGAGTGCGGTTTCCTTTCTCTAATAACAGCAAATTAACGCGTGTCGTCCTATACTTGTGTTCCGATCTGTAAATGGGTCCAACAATACCCTTGGTATTTTCCAACGCATATATGTTAACGCTTATGTTTGGATTGTTGGTCTCGAACGATTTAACGTCCGCTAGAGTAACTGGAAGGCTCAAATCAGCAGTATTCAGCACTTTGGTAAAATGGGGGTACGAAGACGTACGATCGGCCCTACCTTTAGGAGTATGAAGTGCAGCGACAATACTCCACAAGAAACAAGCGTCATCTTTATTTTGCATGTTGAGACACGCTTTCTTGTTTTTAATAACCGGTGGCAAGTCGATACGAGCAGCTCCATAAATAGGTTCGTACTTGTTGATGTTTATTTCCAAGAAAAGATTATTGAGAAATGTCCACCCACTGTCACGCTCTTCAAACTCTTCTATTTTCTTTTTTAAACAGGCTACCGTTTTACCTATTAGCTTTGCAAAGTCAAAGTTACGATGCAATGCAACATTCTTTGTCGAGAAGGATTTTACCTCTTGACCTTCGTTTTTAAAGAGAACGAAGTTACTGAAAAACTCGAAGTTTACCTTTACGTTTACATGTTTTGCAAGCGAATCCCGTAAAAGTTTCTCAATTTTGGGGGAGATTTCCGTGATAAACGTCTCTGGCAAACAGTTCTCTAAATCAGTCGCAAGAATCTTATAAGTAGCTATACGACCTCGAAAAGCAGACGCAATCAGAACTACACCATCGCTTAGAGGTACGCTGCTTTTCTCTTTGTGAGCAGTACTGCGTACATGACCCACCCAGTTTTTTTTCTCTACTTGGACTACACATGCAGTACAGTACGGCATTATCACGCAAATTTGAAACGTACACTCAAACGCAGCACTCAAACGTAAAACACCTAACAGGCGTTTTACAGCGACGATTTACTTATATTTAACTACGTCACCGTAAAGTGTGGGTTCGGAGTCTTTAAACAGCGGTTTCACGCGTCCGATGAAGCCCTAGAGCTGGTCCCACGCAGGTGTCCCACTGTCGAGCTGCGCTTTCAGCAGGAACTGCGCCTTCTTCCAGTGGTCCTGCTGCTTGGCGTCCCGCGTGAGATACACCTTTACCTACTTCCACAAAGTACTCCCCCTCCAGAGGTGCAGTCCGTCGCAGAGAGCCGTCAGCGATCTTTGTGGTGAGCGAGGATGTGACGGAGTGATGAGATGCAGTTGCCAACACGTCGTCGTCGTCGTCCGAGAGCACCCCGAATAGGTCGAACTCGCTGGTCTTACGCTCCTTCACAAGACGGACACCACCCGCCTTTAATTAAAACCTAATCTAACCTATGACCCATAATAATACAATAGTAAAACACCTAACAGGCATTTTACAGCGACGATTTACTTATATTTAACTGCGTCACCATAAAATGTGGGTTCGGAGTCTTTAAACAGCGGTTTCACGCGTCGGATGAAGCCCTGGAGCTGGTCCCACGCAGGTGTCCCACGGTCGAGCTGCGCTTTCAGCAGGAACTGGGCCTTCTTCCAGTGGTCCTGCTGCTTAGCGTCCCGCGTGAGATACACCTTTACTTCCACAAAGTACTCCCCCTCTAGAGGTGCAGTCCGTCGCAGAGAGCCGTCAGCGACCTTTGTGGTGAGCGAGGATGTGACGGAGTGATGAGATGCAGTTGCCAACACGTCATCGTCGTCATCCGAGAGCACCCCGAATAGGTCGAACTCGCTGGTCTTACGCCCCTTCACCACCTTCTTTTTAGACCTGCATGCAAGAAAAAAACAAAAAATGACTTCAATGCTACATGAACTGTAGTTAGATGTAACATATTATAGCCCTTAGTTTTAATGTCAACATTAAATAAGACAGTGTGTTGGTTATCGTGTCACGCTCTCGCTGAATAATATACCACTACTTACAATACTAAATACCATACCTTAAACCATACCTTTATAATTGGTACAATTGGAGAAAATATGAACTCATTCAATTGTAACGCAATTATTCAATATTGACAATGAAAGTAGGGCTAGAAGAAGCAGTCTGACTAATAGGTCGACTGGATGAATAATTGAATCATTATTCAGTTGCTGCCATGTCTACCTTGATCCCGATTCACACTTAAATAAGTACAGTAGTGAGTTAACTTGCATCGTCGGCGAGTTAAGTCGCGTTTGCAGTTTGAACGGCGTTTGAACGACAAAAGCAACTTAACTCGACGACGATGCAAGTTAACTCACCACTGTACTTATTGAAGTGTAAATCGGGTTTTAGATTGGTAGGAAAACACGTTGAAAAAATAAACTACCATAAAAACAACACGGAAGTGAGCACGCTTGCCAAGAAAGCCACGCAGTCTCTCTCAGAGAGAAGGCTTTTGCCCTGCAGTGAGACCTATATAAAAATGACCCATAAAAAAAAACGACTCACGTACTTTGAATTTTCCGCTGCAGCGGTTGTTCGGCGCTTAGGCACAGGTGCAGGTGCAGTACGTTGCTTCTTTTCACGCGGCTGCTCAGTGTATATCGATTCAACCTCCGAGTCCGACCTGAGGAAAAACCGCAATAAGAAAACAAAGCTTGAATACGCATAGTCGGTGAAGTGTAATGAAATGGGAGAGGAAACTTTAATTACTGGATTAACTCTGAGAAATGACAAGTACATAATTAACAGTGTATAATAGCTACAATACAAGGGGCAAAATTGTAAGATTGACACGAGATACACCAAGTCACCACCGGACCACCCCACAGTGGAACATCACGTCGGACGAGGACTTGGTGTTCCAAGTCATTAGAAGCCAAGATAATGAAGTCCTCATTGTCACCAGCCGGCGGGCCAAAGGCCAGGTCCGTAGCGAGGTCCCAATTTGGAAACAAAATATAAAAAAAAGAAGGTTACTTACTCACATTTTTGTATGTAGATCTGGATTACTTCTGGAGTGTTGATCTCTTGATGTTACTGAAGCTGAATATAATTGATCAAACAAATGCACCACGTTTTATAGGCGAGAAAATGCTTTCGTTTCAATATTTTACCTACACATATTCAACTTTACACATGGAAACAAGTCGGAACATGATATCAGTCAGGGCTGTCAAACTCACATGGTAAAAAATATTTTTTAATAAAACCAAGCGCACAAATGTGTTCAATAGACTTTTACTGTTGCCTTAAAAAATACAATGCTTACTCAAGCATCATAAATATTTGTAGGTGATAGTTACAATTTTAAATATTATCCTTACGTTGCTGTTCTTTAAATTGGGAAATCGGAACAAAGTATGAATCGTAATCTATACTTAACATAAAGCAATCTCAGTACTAAGTTGCTGTTAAGCTAAGTTTTAGAAAAAACAACGTTTCACTAAATCATGTCTAACCCTGTTTAAAAGAAGAAGCATTTGAAGCATTGATATGACTGAGTGAAAAGAGACTTTGTACACAACGGGAATTGGAAAATAAATATGTACACAAATGTGACAGCCCTAGACAACTGTCACAGATTCTACCCACACACAAGAACTCCGCAAAAATTCTGATTCAGCAGACCCTTATCAGAATCTGAAGACCACCAGAGAACACTTATAAACAGACCGGTGGACATCTGCCTAACATATATGTGGAAGTTAAGCACACTTATTAGTCTTTTAGTAGTATGACTATAGTATTTTAGTAGTATAACTAAACGACTAACGCCTGTTTTATAGAACTATAATAATCATGGTTTACTATGAAAATTCGATTCGAAAATACATTGCATAGCGATTATCTCACAGATTAACCAGTATGAAGATTCGACTACGCAATGTACCTACATCGAATTGTAGGTACATAAACTATAAATTCTAGTATTATGTATGAAACGCGGCCCTGTAAGATAGCCATGAAGTACTAAAAACATGAAATCGGAATCAGGTTATGACAAGTTCGTTCTTGACCCTTTGTCACGTCTGGTTGTGGAAATCGATTTTAATATTTTCATTCCAACCCATTTCTATCCTATAATTACATATTTGAGTAAACGTATAATATTAGCCTGTAGTAGAATAGATAGACAATATACGTAGTCATACTAATAAATAGCTTATTAAAACTGGTAGGTATCTTTAATAATAAATAACGTGATGATAGAAAATAAACTTTGCTTATACTGAAAGTTATTATGTAACTGTGACAGCCCTAGGTATACTTTAATTCTGGACCACCTGGCCCTCCGGACTAGACATTTTCATCAGCAATTAATCAGCGCTTCGCACATCTACAGGTCCTAACATGATATACGAGACGATTTATACCGTATTTATCGAGAACTGCCCATATGTGCGAGTCAGCGAAAAGTCACATCACCACACCACAGTACCATAGAGCACTACAATCACTAACAAGTAATAATGAACTATTGCGTCATAAACCCTAATGCTTCAAATGTTAAGGAATAATAATAATAACTTTCACACATCACAATCACTTGATCTGGTCCCAAACTAGGATACCCTGTGCTATGGTAACCAGACAAGGATAAACATGGAAAAACACCCAGACTGAGATCATTTGTACAAATGAAAGTATGACGGCCTCCGATAGGAATCTAACCTACGACCTCTGGTTTGGTAGTCTAACTTGATACCGCTAGACCATCCAGGCAGTCAACGGTATTTGTGTTGTTCTCAGTCGCACAAGAAGATTAATGTGTTTTGATTAGTTTGCATTTTATCGCGAAACCGTGCAATGCGATAGCCGGCTAACAAACAATCCTCACCTGTGCTCGTGCTGCGCTTGCAAATTCTCATCACTACTACACATTACCAATGTTTGAATGTTGACGTATGTAAGGTCTGTGTGGTGAGTGACGTTTGCTTTGGTAGTTGTCGTAATCGTTGTATGAACTCTCTTTGTGCGGAAATGCAGACTTTCAACTTAGATTCACTCTTCATTTGAGCCCAGTATAAGCGGTCGATTCTGTGAGGAGCTCGGATTAATTTTGGTGGAAACCTTAGCGGTGATAACTAAATCAAAATTACTCCAGATATTATGTCTTAAACTAAGTTTTTGAGGAAATTTTAGTGGATACCTACGGTGACAACGAAACTATAAATTTCCATTCGTAAATTAAGTACCTTCTAAACACAATATATTGAACGCTTATAATGTATACTCGAGAGTTAATAATTTACCATAATGCTTTGTGTAAAGTGCCAACCGAGTATGTTATTAGTGTTGCGAGAAAACCCAGTATCCAGTTTCAGTAAGTTGTTTTTTAGTCTAAAATTCCTTAAAGTTTAATCAGGTCTTAGATAAAAAGTAATGAAATGGTTAGATTGCATATTTCCCACAATAGTATTGGGAACTCTAGGACACTTTGAAGGAGTGACGGCGAACGCAGTGAGCCCCTCACGACGGAAAAGTGTCCTAGAGTTCCCAATACTATACTACTGATAATTTTACGTAAAAATATAGATTTTTAAGTCCGGAGGCTGCGGCTTCAAAGAAGTGATAATTTTTCATATCAGGGGGCATGGCAGTGCCCCCGCCAAGTCTAGCGCGAAGCAAACACTGCCGTATTATATTTACTGGAACCATTTCGCCGCATTTTCAGGCCCCTGTTTGAAATCTGCACTATCCACATAACTCAAGGTTAGCTGGAAGAAAATACTCATTAGTATTAAGCTTGGCTTTGTACAAATATGCTTATTGTGCAATAAAGAATTTTCTAATCTAATCTAAATCCTCTGGACTTATCCAGAATCAGAGACTTATCGGTCTTAACCAGAATGCAGAAATTTTCGACATCCAGTAAGCTACAGTCACATACAATCCAAAATTTCAAGTCTGTACTAGGTCATTTAGTTCCGAAGTTAAGCGACAGTAAAGTTTCGCATTTATGACACTCACTGATGATCATCAAAATAGAACTAGTTCCCATAAATTCAGAGAGCTGGTACAGAGTTAGGGTTTAATGGCCACATAAAGCGAAAACTATAATATCTAGGAAAATCGCAGATCTTGAGTACGTGGTGACCCTGACAGAACACACAACACAAGAGCCCAACCAAACTATTAGAAGATTATTATTTATTTTATTATTTCGCTCAAAATTTGGTCAAAATATAATGCATTGGACTGAGAGAGGCGGTGATACCCGCACACCCTTGATTGGGGGGCCCTAATCTAATCACGGCCAAGTCACACAACATTAAGTATATAAAGAAATCGCAGTAAGGAACCTTACATTTCATTACTTTTTTAGAGATAAACGAGCAGCTCCATCGAGACTTGGCTAGTTTTTACAGAATGTTTTTGGTGGGATACTAATTAGTGGTGGGATATAATATTTTCGGTGTACTTTTTGCAGGTTTAATGTCCCCAGTACACAGTGGCCTGTGATGGGCCATGCTTTGCCATTCACAACTGTAGGCTACGATCACTTGCTGTTTACACAATGGCGCGTGGCTCATAGCTGTCTGGCAAACTACTTGCGATGGACGTGGAAGTAGTTGCAGCCGCAGCTATTTATTTTATTTATTTACAAGTATTACAGAAGTATGTACAACAACATAGTTATTAAAAATCAAAAATGGCGCAAAATTACGGGCTCTGATTGATATAAATCAAAAAACTTGAAGGTCAATTGACTAAACGATGGGCCACTGTGTAGCGTGGCCCACAGGGATGGGCCACGCTACGCCACGATCCTTTGAAGTGTGCCCAAAAAACCGACAACTGTCCGATTGCGCGCCACGATAGGCAATTGTCCGCCATTGCACACCACTGCCTCGTGTACACAATGGCATGGCAAATGCGAGCAGTGAGCCAGCATGGGCCATTGTGTACTGGCCGCATAAGAGGTTGTAAATAGAAATAAGACAATTCGATATTTTGATACAATTTTTATTAAAACTTTATATGTACAAAAATGTATGTATAAAGATAAAAATCTCCTATTTTACAAATCACGTAAATGTGGCACTGGATAACATGGCAAGCAAAAATATATTTTATTTTTTTTCTATTTATTAAAATTACTATTTTTTATTTATTAGATACGACGTACACTTAATTGTTATGTATAATATAAAAATGAATCGCTGAATGTGTTGGTAAGCGCTAATCTCGAGATCAGCGGAGCCGATTTCGGTAATTCTTTTTTTAGAATATTCCTTGAAGTACAGTACTACACATCATAAAAGTCCCTTCGGGAATCTTCGTTCGCGCAGACTAGGAAGAAGTGTAACGAAAGTACCCGAAGCTATAAGTACATTCAACATGATCAATAACCGATACGGTTAAGGTGCAGAATTGATTGCCGCAGTAGCGCTACCTATTTCGCTCACGCTAATATTGCCAAAGGCAATAGTCACCTGCATCGATGACGTTGAATCAACCAATAGCAACAAAGGCGCGCGGCCTGCCATAAAATGAAACTATCTGATTGGTCGATCAAATTGCCGCACATCCAAAATTTGGTCATCTACGCAGGTACAGTGCGTTCACATTAACTTGACGCGTGAGAGAATTGGTAACAAGGACATAACAAGTGAATTAGCTTTTGGACCTAATCGGAAGATGGTAAAACAAGCCCTCAATCCTTTTATTTTCCCCAAGTAATGGGAATGATTTCTTATTTAACATGGTAACAGTAAACATCTCAGTGCTACCAATTCTCTCACGCGTCAAGTTAATGTGAACGCACTATACATCCACGAGACTTATTTCTAGTGTAGCACTGTACAAGGATAGTTCTTAAAGAGAAAAAAATAAAAAAAATTAAAGAATCGACTGTCAGGCGGTACGAAGCTCGCTGGGTCAGCTAGTATTGCAATAAAATTAACCCTACTTATTACAAAATATATCTCAACAATACAAAATAGTTTTCATGGCTACAAATTAATAAAAAGCTTTAAAACATGGTTTTTACTATATTCTTTCTAATCACGCTTTTTAAATTTTAACACAAGAAAGTGGCATTAAAATGTATTATTTTATTAAACCAAAGTCTCCATCTTGATAGCTCAGTGATATTGCGTCAAGATCCTGATATGTAGGTTCGGACCCAAAGTACAGTGCGTTCACATTAACTTGACGCGTGAGAGAATTGGTAGCACTGAGATGTTTACTGTTACCATGTTAAATAAGAAATCATTCCCATTACTTGGGGAAAATAAAAGGATTGAGAGCTTGTTTTACCATCTTCCGATTAGTTCCAAAAGCTAATTCACATGTTATGTCCTTGTTACCAATTCTCTCACGCGTCAAGTTAATGTGAACGCAATATACCTATTCATTTTAAAGTTAAAAGAAGATTTTTTTATTTTCTTAAACTAAAAATATAAGTTTTTAATTAAAACTGTTACAATACGGATTTAATTACGTCCAGTGCCTGTGTTAACCTTAGAAAATACTAAGTATATATAAGTTTTTAACTTGTTCAGTTTTCTAATTAACAATGACTGTGTTCTAAATTTTTTGTTAGTAAAAGTAACCTAAAAGTTAAAACTTAATTAGACACGCAAAAAAGTATTGGTTATATGTAGGTATGTGGAATTTTACTATTTAAACACTAGTTGTTGTGAGTTAGTCATTGGTATTAACTTTGAAGATTATATAAGAGATATTTTAGAATTCGGATGTATTTAGTAGGTACCAAACAAAAAAAAAAGGCAAAACACATTCTTAAAATTCGCAGAAAGCTTCGTCATAAATTTTATATTGTTTTGTTTTTGTAACTACTGCATTTAATTTACGGTTACTATCTGTAAAATTATCGACCAAGTCATTTATTTTAAATTTAATAAATGATATCTATTAAAATTCCGATTTTAATGCAGGTAAATTTAAATAAATCTCTGATTGTGTTTTGCTGTTTTCTACCTATTCTAATTAATAATTATACTCATTACTTCAAGACTCTGCATTGGTTAAAACTATTACCTTTTAGTTAACTTGCCATTTTGGACAACAACGACAAAATAACGACTATAACAGAAAATCTATACAATACGTCTACAGAATTATTTTCTTCGTTATAAATCTAAGTATAAAGAAATATTAACATAAATAGTTTTATACTATTTTTATTTTTAATGCACTAACCCGTGCTATGGACAAATTTAAAAACCTATTTAGAGGCTAAAAATTTCACCCATGCCGGGATTCGAACCTGCAACCTTTGGCTATCCGTGCCAGCGCTCAATTGGTAGAGCGCTGGCACGGATAGCCAGAGGTTGCGGGTTCGAATCCCGAATCCCGGCATGGGTGAAATTTTTTGCCTCTAAATAGGTTTTTAAATAAATAGTTTTCATAATAAAATACGCCTTCAGTTTTGGATGCGCTCGGTTTAATAATGTTTTTTATATGTGCTAAAAAATAACTATAACGTTTAATTCGGATTCAATTGTGGCGCAATTTGGAATACATTTTTTTTCCTTTAATAATTTACAAATCTTCCAATAAAATTGTGGAATTTTATAGCTTCTAAATAGGTTTTTAAAATCTTCCAATTTCAAAAACGCAAAAATACTATTTCGTCGTTTGGTATTAAAAATAACGTTTCATATATGTTAATTCTATTTAATCATTTGTGTAAAATAACGTATGTAACAGATTATTTACTTAAAAAAAAAGTTTATTTAATTTATTGTCGGTAGAGTCAAACCAGTTAATGAAAACCAATACTTTAAGTTTCTGTATTGGCTAAAACTATTATTACCCTTTAAATAACTTGTTTCAACTCACAATTTTGGCCAAAATAAATACTATAACATAAAATTATTAAAAACCTATTTAGAGGCTAAAAATTTCACCCATGCCAATTTTTAGCCTCTAAATAGGTTTTTAAATTTGTCCTTAGCACGGGTTAGTGCATTAAAAATAAAAATAGTGAAATCATGTGGGTACAGTGATATCGTTCCGATGTAAAACCTAACTGCAAAGTAGGAAGTCGGGGCTGTAAGTAATACAATTTGCTTAAGTCAGATGTCGCTGCCTGTACGTAATACAGAGAATAGTGTAAAGAGGTTCGAAATTTCACTGGTGCCGGTGAGTCGCCCATTGGCTCAATTGGTAGAGCGCTGGCACGGATAGCCAGAGGTTGCGGGTTCGAATCCCGGCATGGGTGAAATTTTTTGCCTCTAGGTAAATAGGTTTTTAAATTTGCCCTTAGCACGGGTTAGTGCATTAAAAATAAAAATAGTATAGAAAATAATTATCCATAAAATAGATTAGATAGATTTACTCATTATTTAATAGTACAATTCCACCGAACTGCGATCCCCAACCCGCATGCCCAGCGTGGGGATTATGGGCATTACCCCCTGTGATAGCACAACGTGGCGCTCTTTAGGGGAGGGCTATGTCCAGCAGTGGACTAGTATAGCCTGACGACAACGAGGACGACTCATTCTTTCTTTGTTGGTAAAGTCAAACGTAATAAAAATTATCTGTACTCAAAATAATCTAAAACTAATAAAAATTACAGAAAATATGACTATTAACGTCATTATAATATCCTGACTGTCCATTTTGGCTATATTTTAGAGACAAGATGTAGCAAAATCCTCACATTATAATATATTAGTAATATTAGATGTTACATACTCCATTTTTGAAATAAAAAAAAAAAGAAAATTAAATAAAAAAAATAATACACGGCTCTTATGAACGCATGAAAAAACTGATATATTTTTCTACATTTCAGAGTTGCTCACGAATTAAACGTAATACAAGCACTTTTAAATCGACCAATCAATTAATTAGGTAATCAATCAATTGAGTGACTGATTGATTAATTGAATAATCAATCAGTCACTCAATCAATCAATCATCGTTATCAACCCTTGTATGTCCCCACTGCTGGGGCACGGGTCTCTTCCTGCATCGCAGGAAGGTTAGGCCATACTCCACCACGGGGGCCAAGTCCGGGTTGGTGGAGGATTGTAAGACAGTGGCGGGCCTTACTGTCAGAAGTTATCAAGCCGCCCATGAGGCCTCAATCAGTCATACAATCAATAACGATCGATCGATCAATCAATCAATCAATCAATCAATCAATCAATCAATCAATCAACCAACCAACCAACCCATAACCGTCCGCGGTGGACAAAGCCTTCCAGATTTTCAACGAAATTTGTGTTGACGAGTCTTTCTGAAAAGCCCTTTACGGTGGGAATTTTGTTACACCTTGTATATTCATAATGTAATAAGGGACCAACTTATATTTTACTCTTGACTTCCAAAAGACGATTGGCCTCCCTGAGCCCGGTCTCCATCGCTCCGTGCACGGTTGAGAAGTGCACATCGTTCGTGGCCTCACCTGCCAACACAAAAGATTAGTATATACCCAAGGATGTGTAAATACCGTACTAGTGAAGTAAACCAAGTCACATTGTCAAAATCGACGTGTTAAAATACGAACTTTGCACTATTAACAAATACTCATAACATTTACAACTCTTGATGAAAAACTTATTTCGGAACTGCTGTTTGCATTGAAGAATTTAATATTAGTAAAATTGCAAAAATATGTGACGTCACACTAGGGAGGGGGGGAGTATCCCAAATATGAGCAGCTGTGACAAGGACGGGGAGGGTTAAAAGATCACGAAATTCGTGTGCAATACCAATTTTTAGAACCGTTATTTTCTAAAATTGTTTATAAAAAAAAAACCATTTCGATTTCAACCCTTGTATGTCCCGACTGCTGGGGCACGGGTCTCTTCCGGCATCGCAGGACGGTTAGGCCATACTCCACCAATTCAATTCAATTTATTTCAACGTAAATAATTTCCATTCTGTTTGCTGAATGTCAAAGTACAGTGCAACATGAAAGTGAAAGCCGCCGCCTTCGGGCCGTAGTGTAGTGGAGAAAAAGGCAGCGGGGGAAAAAACTCCACTCGGACCAAGTCAAGTCCTCTTAAATCTATATACATCAGATACACATACACGTATGATAAGATTCAATGATTGCCATTAATGACTTTAAATTCCAAATAGGTCGTGAAAACATAACAAGTGCTGCGGCCAGACACACGAGCAGCACTCGTTCACGAGCATAACGCAGAGGTCAGCCATCACCAGTCTCAACCATTCACCTTCTCACCACCTTCTCTATTCCCTAGGCCGTAGCCTTGGGTAACTAAAGAGCCAGATATGAGTGGACACACAACTCCCTCGCCGTCAAGTGTGTCCCATTCATATCCCAGAGATGTCAACTATATCTGGCTCCCTCACACATACTCTCAACTCAGTACGGTAGTCATCTCCTGCTACTTTATCCAGCTCACACACACACAGCGCGAGAGCGAGATCAACATCGTCTGACATCGATTACATTCGGTCGCATTTCTCGTCGTAACCAACGAGCGATGAGAAAAAGTTCACCAAAAAAAATGTGTGATCTGGATAAAGTAGGGAATAGATAGACTAGACTGCCTCACCACTTGTGTCTCTTGTTTCCACACGCCCTTAGTTGATTGGACGTCGTATGAGCTAGGACACAAGTGGTGAGCGAGATATGATAGAGATATAGTGTGTCTCGGTGAGCAAAGATATGAGATGTTGTATAGAATCAGGCGTTACTTTGCGGAAATCCATAATAGCATTAAAAAGTTAAAATGACTTTGCTAAATTCCGCCAAAAATCCCACAAGCACCATGCGGTTAGCTAATGCAAGTGCATTTGGGAGCCTGAGGATGCCTCGTGTTAAAGGCGAAACGCGTCGCGTGTTTTCTCACACAAGTACCTATTGGTGTTGGTGGTGGTGTGTTCGTGTCTTGCTTCTGCTTGAAAAAGTGGGAGGGAGGGCGGTGCATTAGCTAACCGCATGGTGCTTGTGGGATTTTTGGCGGAATTTAGCAAAGTAATTTTAACTTTTTAATGCAAAGATATGAGATATAACAACTCCATCTAAGGACACACTTTGCCCAAGTCTACTAGGCCGACACCAAACAGCATGGTCAAGCAAGGCAATTCTGCTGGCTCACCTGCGAACAGCACCCTGGCCCGCCCCGCTGAGTCCCGGAGCGGCTCGGCCAGTGTTAGCCTGCAGGCGGGACTCTTCGGCCGCCACAGTCCGTCGTACGTATAACTGCCGCGAGTCAACGGGTTGGAGTACCACGTCGACCTTGGGGAGGGGAGGGTATGGTTATATAATAAGAAATAATAAAAATTGTTTATTTAAAAATCCATTAATACAGTGATGATCAATTGCAACTCCCACACTAGGCACCATGCTATGGTCTCTTAAAACAAACGATTCAAAAAATAACTCTAGCGCCATCTAGCGGTTATGACAAATTGTAATCCACATGCAAGTGTTTCCATTTCGGACCTTTTGGTACCTATAAACGAAAAGTAATTTCAGACTGTACTTTGAATTTACCGCCTATTCAGTTTTTAGTACCAGTCATGTCCGCCGTGAGCAGCACTTTCGCACCCCAGAAAAATACGAGAGAGACCTATCTATTTGTATAGTAATCTTTGCTAGGCACAGCCTGTGTCGTGGAAGTCGGGTAGGTTACGAAAAATCATAATTAGCACCGGTTGACAGTGCGAAACAATATCGAGTACCTAAACAAAAACAGTGCTACTATGGACTAGGATATATAACACTGTACGGTCTCTTGTTAGACATATACACCTTGACTTGTTGTGTTGATAACTAAAAAGATCGATTTATAATTCAGATCCTTTATTCACTTGATTGGTATACGACTGCACTTCACCGTGCTGTGACGTGAGTGAGTTATTTTACATGTGTTATGTTACAAAACTATAGCGCACCGTGTGCGATTGCTAAATCGTACAAACTTTGCCCGCGACTCCATCGGCGTGGAAAAGATTCAAGGAACACAATTTTGCAACCCCGTTCACTCCCTTAAAGGTTAAATTTAGAAATACGGCGAAACACGTGTCCAATCAATTGTGTTGTAGAGTATTGTTTTAAGTTTCAAGAAAATTAGACAATATTCTTTATACCTCCCAAAAAAATTTAGGCAACCCTTTTCGCCCCCTTAGAGGTTGAATTTTTAAAACTCCGGTGTTATTCCTTGCCTATATTATATATAGACCCTCTGTGCAAAATTTTACTGCAATTTCACTAAATTCAACCCCAAAAGTGGGGAAAAGTGTTGCCAAAATTTGGTAGAAAGAATGTTGTCTAACTTTCTTGAAACTCAAAAGAAATACACTTCAACACAATTAATTGAACACGTGTTTCGCCGTTTTCCTAAATTTAACCCTTAAGGGAGTGAACGGGGTTGCAAAAAAAGTTCACGCGGACGGAGTCGCGGCCAAAAGCTAGTGAGTTCATATTAGTTTCGATATTTCTATTACACGAATATATCCGATAGTAGCCGAGGTATATTCTAAAAGTAGGTACCGCGGACCATTAAGTAATTATTCTGATTCTCAAAATCTCACCTGATAATGCCTGTGGGTTCCGGCACGGTGGTATTCTTGCCCATGAACTTCTGCAGGAGCTCCGTAGCTTTCCTCTTCACCACGTCCTCGGGAAGCGTCTCCACCTGCGTAGAAACACGGTCGTGGAGAAACCTTACTGCCGTTTACTTTAACAAGCCGCCCATAAGGCCTCTGACATGGCTTAACGACTGCCATTACATGACAGCCGGCACCAACGGCTTAGCGAGCCTTGCGAAGCACGGAAGCGCTCGTAAAAATGCCACTAGCGGTAGTCTCGAGACGGTCACTAACAATCAACGCACCAGCATGAACTGTGTACTTCGACGACCTCGGTGGCGCAGCGGTTTGGCACGCTGACTGTAAAACCGAAGGTCTCGGGTTCGATCCCCGGCCGGGTCAAACTAGGAAACGAACTTTTCTAGTTTGTCTCGGGTCTTGGCTGTTATCTATGTATTTATTGTATTAAATCTATAGTCCAGTTAGCACCTATAACACAAGTCATTTAGTTGTACTTAGTATAGGGCTAAAGAGATCTGTGTAATATGTCCATGAATATTTATTCATTCATTCATTCATTCATTCATTCATTCATTCATTCATTCATTCATTCATTCATTCATTCATTCATTCATTCATTCATTCATTCATTCATTCATTCATTCATTCATTCATTCATTCATTCATTCATTCATTCATTCATTCATTCATTCATTCATTCATTCATTCATTCATTCATTCATTCATTCATTCATTCATTCATTCATTCATTCATTCATTCATTCATTCATTCATTCATTCATTCATTCATTCATTCATCCATTCATTCATTTATTCATTCATTCATTCATTCATTCATTCATTCATTTATTTATTACTTCAACAATCCTAAGGCAAATAATTAAAACAGTTTTTATACGGATTTCACTCGTTTATTATATATTTACAATTTTCCGACGTTTCGGCACTTTTTCAGGTGCCGTGGTCTCGGATGACTGAGGTGACGGGCGTCTTTTAGAAAGCATTAACTGTTAGTTTACTACCCTCGGCAAAAATTACAAAACTTAATTATGAAGTTACGTTCCAAAATAGGTAAATCATTTTATATAAAGTCAACATTATTGATTATTAGACGACCTCTGTGGCGTAGCGGTAGCGCGTCTGCCTACCATGCAAGAGGTCCCGGGTTCGAATCCCGGCTGGGAACAAAAAAAAGCCCAGGTCTTGGATGTTTACATGTTTGTAATGTCGTTGTTTCTGGTTCCCACGACACAGGGTATCCTAGTGTGGGGCCAGAAGCTATGTATGTGCCTGTATGTAAATGTTATGTTAATAGTAATTGAAGTTAATAATTTTTATTTTAGTTAATTAATTAATTTTAAATTTAACTTTTAAGTTCAATTACTAATAATCAATATTGTTGACTTTATATAAAATGATTTACCTATTTTGGAACGTAACTTCATAATTAACTTTTGTAATTTTTGCCGAGGGTAGTAAACTAACAGTTAATGCTTTCTAAAAGACGCCTGTCACCTCAGTCATCCGAGACCACGGCACCTATAAAAGTGGCGAAACGTCGGAAAATTTTAAAAAATATAATAAAACGAGTGAAATCCGTATAAAAACAGTTTTAATTATGTCTAGTACTCGTGTTAACCTTAGAAAATAAAATGAAGGCAAATAGTTTATTTATCTACTCTGATACTATAATACAAAGATTATTTGAGTCAAACAAAACTCTTATGACAAACATTACGCATGGGCCAAAAATAAAAAGTTTTATTACGGTCTTAACATATTTTAAACTTTCGCGACTTGTACACACAGTTAGAATATTTTCGGGGCTTAATCGCGTAGTAATTTATTGCTATTTTACGTCGACGTTTCGACGACGTTACAGTCATCGTGGTCACGAGAAGACTGATAAAGTAGCAATAAATTACTACGCGATTAAGCCCCGAAAATATTCTAACTATGATACAGGTCTTGTATGGACACCTGTATCATAATATAACTTTTTAATCATAACGAGGCCTTTGCCCAGCAGAGGGACACAAACGAGGCTACATAAAAAAAAATCATATCGATACACATAGACAACCTCCAGCTGGACCAAGAAGGTTGAACCTCTACTTAAAAAAAAAGTTTCACCAGGCGGTATGGGCTTAAGCTCTTAGCCTTTTCCATAAAGGAATAAAAGTTACAAAAAAAAAAAGTTTCAATGAACAAGTGGCGGCGACACAACACGCATGCGCAATCGATGTTTGCGCCAAGATTTTACGTTTAAAAAAATTTTTCAATATTTAAACAAAGTTTCCTCTTCTTCAGGCTATACTAGTCCACTGCTGGACACAGCCCTCCCCTAATGAGCGCCATAGCGCAAGGTTGTGACATCATTGGGGGGTAATGCCTATAATCCCCACGCTGGGCATGCGGGTTGGGGATCGCAGTTCGGTGGAATTGTACTGCAGGGGGAGCGGCTACTCCTCTGCTGCCATCATCAAAGTTTGGCTCCGTTTAATATTATTTTATGTATTAGAGTATGAAAGCAGATAAAGTAGTGTATGACACTGTACATGATGGATATTTGTGAACGCAACCATAGCGGCTAGCGAATTTCTACCTTCATTTGTCACACCAAATATTTCACCTGTGACGGTGCAAACCTCTTTACACCATTTTTATTTCTTTTTCCATCTATCATTTTCAAATATTTAAATTATGTATGTCACTCATTCTTCGATTTCCCTCATTTTTCATACACTACTACTTTACGCTTTAAAAATGCGATGTTGTACTTTCGAGAATAGGGGTCTTAAATGACCAATGTTTTCAGCGTACTCGTCGCGAGGGGCAAAGATTAGGTCGTCGCGAGTTGCCAGCCTGCGGAACAACATACGATTCCAAAGACCTGTCAGACGACCTAATCTTTGCCCCTCGCGACGAGTACGCTGAAAACATTGGTCATTTAAGACCCCTATTCTCGAAAGTACAACATCGCATTTTTAAAGCGTAAAGTAGTAGTGTATGAAAAATGAGGGAAATCGAAGAATGAGTGACATACATAATTTAAATATTTGAAAATGATAGATGGAAAAAGAAATAAAAATGGTGTAAAGAGGTTTGCACCGTCACACACCTACCCGCTTTCCCTACCCTTTTGGCCTGTGACAGCCTGTTACGTCGTAAACGTGTCGTAAACCATCGCGCCGGCGGTCAAGCTCGCGAACCAGCTTCCGTCCCGAGGCGATCGTGCCGTAAATCAGCGTTTCCTTGAAACCATCATCATCATCACCATATAAACCGCGATCGCACTACCACCCTCGAGTCATCGTGAATACACCACCCTGGAGGGGTACGTATTTGAATACCCAAATTTAAAAAACTTAACGTTAAATAACCTCCGTTCAAAATACCTAAAATCTAAATACCTAATGGTTTAAAATACCTATGCTACTTATACCTACGAACTAAATATCTAAATTTAAAATACCGATTGGACTAATTACCTCATGTTTAAAATGTCTAAAGTTAAAACACCAAAGTTTGATATACCAACGTTCAATATACCAAATGGTCAAAATACCTAAAATAATATCTAAGTAGCGTATATTTTACGCGTAATATTCATTCGGTCGGCCAAAATTTTTTCTGCAAAAAGGCAGAGAACCTTCGGTCTTACATGTTCAACCTAACACGCTCCTTCGCGCTCCGCTACGCTACGCGCTTCGTCGCACCTATATTTTTGTCGCAGATTGAGTCTCATCGGCCACCCTTAATATTTCCGCAGTAATAGTTCCATTCCCAGTAATATTTTTCGTTATACGTTATACGTTTACGTCGGTAATTTGTCATTTTGGTCAATTACTGTAAGGTAAATCAATTTTAGGGACTTTGTACATAGGTATTACAAGGTTTTTTTATTATCAACTATATATTAATTTGACATTTTACACTTTCGGTATTTTAAATTTAGGTGAAACAATCATTAGGTATTTAGATTTGAGGTATTCTAAACGTAGGTTATTTAAGTAACGTTAGGCTATTTAAATTTAGGTATTCAAGAGTATGAAGGCATTTTAAACTTTCGGTATTTTAAATTTAGGTCAAACGACCATTAGGTATTTAGATTTTAGGTATTTTGAACGGAGGTTATTTAACGTTAGGTTTTTTAAATTTGGGTATTCAAATACGTACCCCCCTGGAGACTTCGACCGTTCGCCGCACCCTTGAACCAGCGCACGCACAGCAGTATCAGGCAGGTCAGTCACAGGCTTCTTTTCCCATCATCTTTATCCCACAGTACATAACTTGGTCCTATAACACTCGGTGTTATAGGAACCCTTATTGTGCAACAGTATCATACGCTATTGGGCCAGTTAGAGGGCAGACGAGCGAGAGGCAGAACACCAATGCGGTGGTCCGATGCCATAAAGAAGGCAGCTGGGGGATCCCTTCAGCACGCATCCCATTGCGCATATGACCGAGGCAAATGGAGAACTATTGTATATGGTCACGGTCCTCAGAATTGAGGGACCGATTGAAAAGAGGAAGAATCATAAACTATTACTATTTTCACACACTCACCAGCTTCGCCGCCTCCCCGCTGGTCCAAAGCGTCAGAGCTTTCGCACTACCCCTGGGGCACGAGGCGCCGAATATCCTGGTAGTCCACTCGTGCTCCTTGGGCACACGCCGCCGGTCTTCGGGCCTCCAGATGAAGCCGAAGAATGTGACGTGCTGCGGCCACCAGGCGTGCTCGAAGGAGAGTATTACTTTGTCCATTACGCCTGCGAATTGGTCACGGTTTGTACAACCTTTTTCGTGGATCACTTCAGAATTGAGACAGATCGCCTAAGACTGACGTAGCCTATTGGATTAGATAGATAGATAGAGAACACTTTATTGCACAACCAGACAAAAAGGATACAACCATGATCTGATTGGAATAGCACGGTGACGTGGCAGTAGATAGTGGCAGTGGTCGCATTCTGAAGTAATCCATCAAAAAGGTTGTACAAACTGTAGGTAACCAATTCACAGTGGTCACGGTTTGTACAACATTTTTGGTGGATCACTTCAGAATTGAGACAAATCGCCTAAGACTGACATAGCCTATTGGATTAGCACGATGAAGTGGCAGTAGACTGGTCGGTTGGTTGTACAAACTGTAACCAATTCACAGTGGTTACGGTTTGTATAACCTTTTTGATGGATCACTTCAGAATTCAGACAGATCGCTTAAGACTAACATAGCCTATTGGATTAGCAGATGGCAGAAGACTGGTCACATTCTGAAGTGATCCATCAAAACGGTTGTACAAATTGAAACCAAATTAACAGTGGTCACGATTTGTACAACCTTTTTGGTGGATCACTTCAGAATTTAGACAGTTCGCCTAGCCAAATCAAAGTGTTTTTTTTTTCAAAATTACACGGAAACTGTCTTATTGAACGTTACAAGTAAAACTAGTCAAACAACGTAGTAAATAACGTCTTCGACCTTGGTTCTTCGACGAATTTCTACGATAGGTACGCGGTCCACAAGCGATATGCCCAGCATGGCACGCTCCATCCAATTTAACATAAATACAATAACATGAAATAACCTATTAAAGTTGTGGTAGCATTACTAACTGTGAAGGAACATAGACAACACAGGTAGTCACGGGACGGTCACCCATCCGACTCTACCCGCGCCTGTTGCTGCTTAATGCATTAGTACTAGGTTTTAGAATAATATGAAAACTCTATTAATTAAGTATGAAAAGATAAGGATTAGGGTTTTTATGCCCATTTTTTCTCCAAAATGATGTAAATTTTGAAATGGACACCTAGTTTGAATTGTAACGTTCATTAAGCCGCAGTTTCTGCGCTCCTTTGAATATAGTATATTTCATTACAAGTGCGAAAACGCTGTCATTGCAAAGAGTTCCGACAAATGTCTACCCGAGCCGAGGCGCAGCCGAAGGCGAGGGTTGACAGTCGGAACAAGTTGCAATGACGGTTCCGCACGTGTACTGAACGACTATTTTTAATACAGTTGCGAAAAAAATAAGCAATTTAATAAAGAAAAATTATATGGAAAATGGCGCCAACCACAGAACATAAAACGGTAAAAGAATATAAGCAGAGATTTTTTTTCTTCACCCATTCTAGTAGGCAAAGGGAACTATGCCCATACAGCCAAGTCTTCAGTAGAATTTTTTTATTGACATGAAATGAAAATAAAATTTAATGAGATGAAATGAAATCAAACCTAACCTAACTCATTCAATCAATTCATTAAATCTGATATAGAAACAAATTAGTAGCTTCTCTTTAGAAATAAAAGTATTTGCATGAATCATAAACACTTCTATGGATTTTTTTTAGTAAAACCTTCATGGTTGGTTTTTCTTTTTAAGACATTATTTTGACAGTTGGGAAAGAGAACGCACGAGTGCGGTAAAGGTAAAAAATAAGCACGCGTGTGTAATAGCCCACATTCCGAACGCTATACGTCCCTGCAATACGCCACTTTTTGAGCAACTGTATTAAAAAAAACCTTTTCATCTCATCATATCATAAAATGATTCACCTTTTTAATACTTATAGTGTGAAGTGTGATGTGATAATTGGAATAAGAGCAGAATTTCTTACCCATGGACATTTTCTCGATGGCGTCGACCTTCTGTGCCGGCAGCGGCGGAGAGAAGAGAGTCGTATGCCTGCAAAGAAACGAAACCAATATTAGTTAACATAGCATAACATTTACATACAGGCACATACATTGCTTCTGGCCCCACACTAGGATACCCTGTGTCGTAGGAACCAGAAACAGCGACATCACAAACATGTAAACATCCAAGACCTGGGGTTTTTTTTCGTCCTCAGCCGGGGATCGAATCCGGGACCTCTCGCATGGTATGCATTTGCCTACCGCTGCGCCACGGAGGTCGTTAGTTAGTGAAAATAAAAATATTCGAACTTGATCGGACGATTCAGTCCGATTTTCATTCACTCAAGAGTCTCTTTTAGTAACATTCTAGTGAGCAGGCCGATTTCACTCTGCTTTTGTGACATTCCAGTAAGCAAACTGATTTTCTCTCTTTTAGTGACAATCTAGGGCCACAGGAGAACTCTCTGGCATTAAGTGACATTCTAGCGCCGCAGGCACTCACTCTCTCTTTTATTGACACTCTAGCGCCGCAGGCACACTCTCTTTGAGTGACACTCTAGCGCCGTAGGCACTCTCTCTTTTAGTGACACTCTAGCGCCGTAGGCACTCTCTCTTTTCATGACACTCTAGCGCCGCAGGCACTCTCTCTTTTATTGAAACTCTAGCGCCGCAGGCACTCTCTCTTTTAGTGACATTCTAGCGCCGCAGGCACTCTCTCTTTTAGTGACGTTCTAGCGCCACAGGCACTCTCTCTTTCAGTGACATTCTAGCGCCACAGGCACTCTCTCTTTCAGTGACATTCTAGCGCCGCAGGCACTCTCTCTTTTAGTGACGTTCTAGCGCCACAGGCCCTCTCTCTTTTAGTGACATTCTAGCGCCATAGGCACTCTCTCTTTTATTGACACTCTAGCGCCGCAGGCACTCTCTCTTTTAGTGACACTCTAGCGCCGCAGGCACTCTCTCTTTTATTGACACTCTAGCGCCGCAGGCACTCTCTCTTTTAGTGACATTCTAGCGCCGCAGGCACTCTCTCTTTTAGTGACGTTCTAGCGCCACAGGCACTCTCTCTTTCAGTGACGTTCTAGCGCCACAGGCACTCTCTCTTTTAGTGACATTCTAGCGCCGCAGGCACTCTCTCTTTTATGGACATTCTAGCGCCTCAGGCCCCCTCTCTTATATAGCGACATTAAAGCATTCTTTTGCCCGTTGAAACCGAGTTTTTTTCCTCATTATTTTTTGTTTCTAACTAGAACAAATCCAGATTTATTACGAAACACCCTCACCTTTCTTTCAGCACCCCCAGGGAGACGGTAACGACGGCTGTGCGCGCCTTGTAGACGGTCCCGTCGTCACAGACCACCGTGACGTCATCTGTCGGCCGCGCCGGGCACCGAACCTGCGCCACTGGCTTGCCGAGCTCGGTCCGCGCGCTCCGGTGGCCGGGACCGCCCGCGTGTTTGTTCTGCGGGTAGGGCGAAAATTTCTAGTTCAAGAATAGTTTCTTTGTTTGTTCGTTCGTTTTTTTTTTTTTTGAAATGAAAAGGTTTTATTCAAAGTAGCACAGAAACTGCGGCTTAATGAACGTTACAATTCAAACTAGGTGTCCATTTCAAAATCTAGATCATTTAGGAGAAAAAATGGACAAAAAAACTCCTAACTTAGTCTTTTCAAAAGTCCTTAATTAACATAGTTTACATAATTATTTTGAACATAGAACTCATACATTGTACTGGCTTTCATTCCAGACCTCATTGTCATCTAAATAATCCTTTAGATGACAGATGTTCGTTAGTTAATTAGTTCGTTCGTTTGTTAGTTAGTTCGTTCGTTCGTTTGTTCGTTCGTTCGTTTGTTCGTTCGTTTGTTCGTTACTTAGTTCGTTCGTTAGTTAATTAGTTCGTTCGTTCGTTAGTTAGTTCGTTCGTTCGTTTGTTCGTTACTTAGTTCGTTCGTTAGTTTATTAGTTCGTTCGTTCGTTCGTTCGTTAGTTAGTTCGTTCGTTCGTTAGTTAGTTCGTTAGTTAGTTCGTTAGTTCGTTAGTTAGTTCGTTCGTTCGTTTGTTACACTGTATTCATTTATTTATTATACTTTATTGCAGACGAAAAACACAAAATAGATTAAGGAAAATACATGTACCAAGGCGAGCTTACTTCATTGCACAATTAAATTGCTCCTTACTTCATTGCTCCTTAGGCCTCGGCCATACAAAAAGGACCTACATCTTGTATATCTATATCTGTACCCGTAGCCGTACCTTTACCTGCATCTCCATCTCTATCTATATTTATATCTCTATCAGGCCTCGGCCATACAAAAAGGATCTATATCTTGTAAATCTGTACTGCACCCGTAGCTGTACCTGTATCTCCATCTCTATCTATATCTCTATCCACATCCAACTCCACATCGACATCCACATCTATATCTCCACTCACCAGTAAAATATCAAGCAGCGTCCTATAACCAGCGCTGTGCCACGACAGATGTTGGTGGCCCCCCAGCTCGATGTATTGCGAGGCCGTGGTGACGTCACTCCAGCCGTTGCCAGCTGTTAGGCCTCGGCCACACAAAAATTATCTATACACACACACACACACACCAACATACATGCTCTTTCTTTTTTTCTCATATTACTTAGTTTTAACTTTAATATATTTTTTCTGTAAAAGTACAAGTACTGTAAAAGTCTGTTGATCTTAATTATGTAAAACGTGTTTCGGAGGAGCACTGTTTATCCTAAATCCACAGGTTTTTAGCCTTTTTTAGGGAACAGGGTACCACTGCCTTCGTGATAAGGTCACTGTAAAATGTTTTTTTAAATAAATTATCTTTATCTTATCTTATCTTATCTAGTATATATATATATATCTGAACCCGAAGCTGTATCTGTATCTACATTCACATCCACATCCACATTGTAACGTTGTAATTACGTTCCTATGAAGAATAAACACTTTCGAGCGCAACTATCCGAAAGCGCGACCAGCCAGCGTTTGGTGATAAGAACCGGTCGCCCCACTCTGCGAGTGCGCTGCGCTGCGCTGCTTCTGAGCAGGGCAGGGCAATCCACGTCGGGACGTCTCGATCAACGAATGTGTGCCGGTGTCGTTCACTACTCAGTACGTGACGTCTTACGCGCCGGCGCAAATAAAATTTCTTTTAAATTTTGATTTCCGACGACGTGGCTTTCGATTAATTTAAAAAACCTATTTAGAGGCTAAAAATTTCACCCATGCCGGGATTCGAACCCGCAACCTCTGGCTATCCGTACCAGCGCTCTACCAATTGAGCCAATGGGCGACTCACGGCATCAGTGAAATTTCGAACCTCTTTACAATATTCTCTGTATTACGTACAGGCAGCGACATCTGACTTAAGCAAATTGCATTACTTACAGCCCCGACTACCTACTTTGCAGTTAGGTTTAAACCTAACTAACTGCAAAGTAGGTAGTCGGGGCTGTAAGTAATGCAATTTGCTGAAAAAAAAAAAAAATAGTGTAATTTCGATTAATTACTCACTACGTAATATAATAACTGAGTATTATCTCGCACCCAATTCTGGGTGCGACATTTACACTTAAACGGCAAGAACTGCCAGCCATCTCTGTGAAGAGCTGCTGTTGTGGCGTGTTGCGCCACCCGCTCTGAGCTCCTGTCCCCGGTTCCTGTTGTTCGCGACCCATCGGAGTTACGACCTACCAGGAGAGTACCGGACCACGAAGGTTAAACTAGACGGACCTTGACCACCCACGAACCTTATTGCTCCAATTATTAGAAACTGTTTTTTTTATTAAACTTATCTTAAGATGTCGCTATAGCTCTTGTTTAATTTTTTTTTTTT
Source organism: Yponomeuta sedellus (assembly GCA_934045075.1). NCBI lineage: Eukaryota > Metazoa > Arthropoda > Insecta > Lepidoptera > Yponomeutidae > Yponomeuta > Yponomeuta sedellus. The sequence goes on along the minus strand of OW203750.1, from coordinate 1,513,785 downwards.
TCACTAACGAGCCGGTAGACGGCACAACCTCCACATCTATGTCTATGTCTATATGTATATGTATATCTCTATCTCTATCTATATCTATCTCCACTCACCAGTAAAATATCAAGCAGCGTCCTATAACCAGCGCTGTGCCACGACAGATGTTGGTGGCCCCCCAGCTCTGAGTATTGCGAGGCCGTGGTGACGTCACTCCAGTCGTTGCTCGCTTCGTAGTTATTGACGAAGAGGTGCATGAAGTGAAGGAACTCGGGAAGAAAGTCTTCGTCCGTGAGCAGATTTGGGAGTTTCCGCGCTATGTAGGCGCGGCATCTGGTCGGACGAAGAATTTAATGTTAATGAATTTGATGTCATATTCTTTTTAATGCACTAAGCCGTGCTAAGGACAATTTTAAATTGGAATTTTTAGCCTCTTAATAGGTTTTTAAAATTGTCCTTAGCACGGGTTAGTGCATTAGAAATAATATAATCATGTGGGTACAGCGATATCATTCCGATGTAAAAACCTTACTGCAAAGTAGGTACTCGGGGCTGCACGTGATGCAAATTACTTCAGCCAGATGTCGCTGCCTGTACGTAATACAGAGAATATTGTAAAGAGGTTCGAAATTTTACTGATGCCGATTCATGATGGTGAGTCGCCCATTAGCTCAGTTGGAAGAGCACTGGCACAGATAGCCAGAGTTCGCGGGTTCGAATCCCAGCATGGGTGGAATTTTTAGCCTCTCGTGGGAACCAGAAACATTTCGTTGTTTCTGGTTCCCACGACTCAGGGTTTCCTAATGTGGGGCCAGAAGCAATGTATGTTCTTGTATGTAAATGTTATTTTATGTTTAACGCTCCACCTTATAGGTTGGCTGGAAGAGATCACTTTGTGATGAGGCCGCCGTCTGTACTCTTAGGTTAAGATCTGTGTACGTTCCATTTGTATATACAACTAGCTGATCCAGCGAACTTCATACCGCCTAACAGTCGATTGTTTAATTTTTTTTTTATTTTTCTTACTGTAAGAACCATCCTTACACTTCAAAGAATATTCTAAAAAAAGAATTAGCCAAATCGGTTCAGCTGCTCTCGAGATTTGCGCTTACCAACACATTCGGCGATTCCTTTTTAGATTATAGAAGATAAAGTGTTCTATACCTATCTAGCCCTACCTAATAGGCGTGACGACAGTATTATATAATCAAAGATTTAACGATACTAGGGGAAAGTACAAATGAAAAGAATTTAAAGCACTAATTTAGTTTTATAAAAAAAGAAGAGGTTACCAATATTTTCAATAAAATAAAAGATTATAATACTGCTTTCAGCCACCATTATACGTGTGTGCGTGCGTGTGGGTGTGTGTGTGTGTGTGTTTGCGTTCGTGCGTATGTATGTGTGTAAAAAATAACAAATCATGTTGTGTATACTCACTCTCTAGTGATAAACTCGCCGAGTGGCTCGGGTTCTTTTGGCGGATTCTCCGCTAGCCCCAGACAGAGCTCTATGAGCTCATTGACTAGAGCCTGCAAGAAAATAGAGGACCCAATAAAAGGCTGTGTAATGGAGTCGCCCATTGGCTCAATTGGAAGAGCGCTGGCACGGATAGCCAGAGGTTGCGGGTTCGAATCCCGGCATGGGTGAAATTTTTAGCCTCTAAATAGGTTTTTACATTTGTCCTTAGCACGGGTTAGTGCATTAAAAATAAAAATAGTATAATCATGTGGGTACAGTGATATCGTTCCGATGTAAAACCTAACTGCAAAGTAGGTAGTCGGGGCTGTAAGTAATGCAATTTGCTTAAGCCAGATGTCGCTGCCTGTACGTAATATAGAGAATAGTGTAAAGAGGTTCGAAATTTCACTGATGCCGGTGAGTCGCCCATGGCTTAATTGGAAGAGCGCTGGCACGGATAGCCAGAGGTTGCGGGTTCGAATCCCGGCATGGGTGAAATTTTTTGCCTCTAAATAGGTTTTTAAGGCTGTAGTAAAATAAAGTAAATCAATCAATCTTATTTCAATCGATCAAAGTAATTTATTGATAATTACATAAAAACTGTGACTTATTGACAACTTATTGAACGTTACAAGTTAAACAATAGAAAGTATTTATTTGTCAAAATACAATAGACATACCTAAATTATTTACATAGACATTATAAAAAACTCAATACAATCATAATCAACATTCACATAAAGTTTCGTCAAAAAGAATGAAATTAAAAGAATGTCAAGGCAATAACAATAATAATAAAATAATAATTAAAACAAAAAAAAAAAAAAACTATGCAAATAAATCGCTCCGAGCCACATCCGAACCAAAAGTCCCCATAATACTGGCCGCGTTACCGCGCTGCACAGCAAGGGAAATCCTTTGGCTCAGATATGCCCCAGAGCGAACGTCCATGCCACGGTCCCTCAATCGGCGTCCCAGCTCCCTAATAAAAGCGCTGCCCTGCGCTCCCCAGAAGTTTCTATAGCCAGCGGCACAAAAATGTAGGAATTAATAAGCTGGCTATACTTCTGCGTTTTATGCCTCGCAGCAAGTTCAGCCGCGGCACCAGCAGAAGCGGCAGTAGATACGACATGCGAGGGCGCGAACGTGCACACACAAGTCGCATCCCACAACAAACTTCGACCCTTCTCCCACGGAACCAGAGTAAGGCCGTCCGGACGTTTCCCATCGTTCCGGCATAAGCCCGGAGGCTCAAGGACAGAAGGGATATTTGCCGAAACCAGAGCCCGTCGAACAATATCATTTATGCTATGGTGCCGAGAGATTCTACCTGCACTACGGACACAATGCAGCCCGTGGCGGCCCTGAGCGTCCACCTCCACGCCACAGACACAACGGTGCGGTTGACAGACTTCACAACCTAAGCGCAAAGCAACAGCCACTCGGAGTGAATTGCAGTCCAAAAAGGTCCCCAGCTGTGGGGATGGCAAAACATGAAGCCATATTCCCGAATCTGGTCTCGAAACAGCGCGCAATCTCGCAAGCTCAGCCCCAAAACTGGAGTTCAGCAATGCGTCCACCGTTATCTTGCTTATGACTTCATCCCACTCACGTTGAAGCTCAGGCCGCTCCGGCAAGTCACTCCCAGGACAGCGAGCCTGCCATAAACTCAAGGCCTCATCGGCGAAAGGGATGTGAAACCCGTCACCATTAATATTCAATATACGAGTGACGAGATCCAAAACCCCATGCGACGAAGCAAGAAACCCTGGGAGCTCGGTGTCCTGCAAACGACGAATACCCAAACCGCCATGCCTAATTGGAAGAGCCGCTTGGCACCACTGTGTCGACGTCATCCTAATGTTGAGAACAGTTTCTAACAACTCCTTTAAAGCCTCATCATACTCCGACGTTTTAAAACTGCATAACCACAAGGGAGTAGTGCGAACTGAGTAAGTCAACCTGGGGAATGACAGGCAACTTCGCAGGATCGTTAACGCAACGTGGGCAGAAAGTTGCTTCAGATGTGGCTTCGTTGCCAACAACGTCCGTATCTTATTGGTAAGGACTTGAGGAATACCTTCTGGGAAAATTGGCGCTCCCAAAAGAGTAAAATCTGACTTACTTAACGTCTTAAGCCCTGGGACTACGTAACGGCATCTACTTGCGACAGAACATCCCGCGAAATCTGCCCAGAGCATGGGAAAATCTCGCATTTGTGTGCGTTCAATTTGAGTCCCATGTCCCCAAACCCTCCTTCCAGGCTTTTGAGGTCTTCGACTACACCGACAGGATCCCCTCCTATTGTGCCATCGTCCAAGTACCAAACATTCAGAGGGGAACGCAGGCCAGCAATAATATCCTGTATAGCCAAGCTAAACAAAAGAGGGCCCAAAGGATCACCCTGCTGCGCTCCCACCTGAGACTCCATCATGTTATCACCAAAAAATAAATTAGTTGGTCTCGAATAGCATTGATGGAGAAAAGGATATAGAGATGGAGCCCGGTCCCTAACCTTACCCAAGACAACGTCTCGCTCAACACTGTTAAAGGCATTCTGGATATCAACCTTAACAATTATATGATCGGAATCGCTCCCAGCCAAAGCAAACGCACGGGTGGCATGTATCGCAGCTTCACAACCCAATGGTATCCCGAAGCCCAACTGCTGCGGCTGCAATTCTGTTACCATAACATCCCTCACAGCCCGGCAACAAAGCTTGGCGACCAGACGGCGCATAACATTACCCACGGCAATGGGGCGAATCCCTCCATCCTTCTTTTTTAGGGCACAAAGAGATGCCCCATATAAGAACGGGCAGACTTCTCGATTAACCATTCCTTTTAACATGTAGTTTGCCAAACTACACAAGGACTGTAATAAGAGAACACCACTGTCACCCGCACCAACAGAAGTCAGCTCTTTAAGATGCCCTGGACGTAATCCATCCAGTCCTCCCGCTGAGCCATTATTAAAGGAAGCAATGGCCTCCGCGACATCAGAAACTTCCACTGAGAGAAACTCGCTCGAAAGATTCGGCTCTGGGGGGTAGTCCAAAACCCGACTAGGTGATGGGTGTTTAAGACGTAGAGCTTCTAGAGTGTCTTGATTACTGTCAGCAACGGAACATTCCGATAGCAAAATACGAACAGCTCCGCTCAAATCCCCATCGTAAACCTTGGACTCCACAGCTTTATAGAGCGAGCGTTTTCCAAACGAAACACCTCTAGACGATCGATCGATAGAACATGTTAAATCCTGTGAATACCCATCATTAATATTCTCCTTAACTTTTGTCGTGAGTGACCGACTGCGATCATCAGACGACGGCACTCTCAGACAAACGTAAGAAAAGGTTAGTAGTTCACCCCAGTCCTCCGCGCTATTCGTCTGTATGCACTTTTCTATCACCCGTGACAATTTTCCTGCGGCCAAACTTCTTGCACCTTTAGGGACATGCTTCAAAACACGCACTTTATCTTTCAATGAATGCAACTGGTCCAGTACCCGGGAAGACCCTGGGGCGATCCCCGCCACATCAGCCTGTGACTGTTGTGATGCGACACTCCTGTGAACTCGGCTAATGTGTACATTGAGCCCGCGAGGAACTACATATTGCCTTGAGGATCCGGGACAGTGCGGACAAGATGCCCTATGAACATCCATTCCATGTCACAATCTAAAGTTTGGTCCTTCTACATATACACTTGAGTCAATAAATTATAAAACAAAAGTCAAACTTACAGCTAAAAAAAAAAAAAACGTAGCTCAAATATTTACATAAAGTAGGTAGTCATATTACAGCTAATATAAGCTCAAAAGGAAGCTACCAGTACATGCATTTAGACAATTAAACAAAATAACAAAACACACACAAAAGCATAGCAAAGTCACAGGTCCGCATCAAGAGTTCGTAAGCAAAAGCAAGCAAAAAAAAAAAAAATAAGAAATATATTTTCAAACCACTGAAGCAGAAAAAACTTCACCAATGCAGCGCTGCCAGCGCTAAGTAGAGTTACGATGTTACGTTAGCGATGGATGACTCGGAGCGCACGCAGCTAGTGCATGCACAGAACACGGCGGGCGGCGGGACGCTCGACGACCGTTGCCTGCCACGGACCAAACAGCGCGCGTAGTTGAAGTGCGAGATGAGTCACCGCTGCTGCCGGCCGATATTGTATTGCGCTCCACGCAAAATAGTCGTTGATGACAAATAAACGAAGATATCTCCGCAACCCGCTGATGGATTTCAAAATAGTTTTCACAGGCGCAAAGCGCGAAACTTTCTCTTCAAACTGGTGTACAGTAACACTCAAAAACATTACTTTAAATATTTCTTCCAAGCAAATAAGTCTGTAGCAAACGAACAGCGATCCGGCCGGAACGGCCTACCAATCGGCAATCCAACTAAATTAAACTAGGTGTCCACACTAGATCATTTAGGAGAAAAAACGAACAAAAAACTCCAAAATTAGTCTTTTCAAAGTCCCTAATTAACTGAGTTTACATAATTATTATAAGACATAGAACTCATGCATTGTACTGGCTAATTCCAGACATCTTCTTCTTCAGGCTATATTAGTCCACTGCTGGACATAGCCCTCCCCTAATGAGCGCCATAGCGCAAGGTTGTGCCATCATTGGGGGGTAGTGCCCATAATCCTCACGCTGGGCATGCGGGTTGGGGATCGCAGTTTGGTGGAATTGTACTACAGGGGGCGCTGCTGCCCACCCCCCGGTTTGTGTCCCTTAGTCGCCTTTTACGACACCCGCGGGAAGAATTGGGTTGGTGCTATTCTCTAGGCCGACACCACACAGCAGACTTCCAGACATCATTGTCATCTAAATATTCAAAAACCTATTTAGAGGCTAAAAATATAAAGATAAAATAATAAAAGATAGCCAGAGGTTGCGGGTTCGAATCCCGGCATGGGTGAAATTTTTAGCCTCTAAATAGGTTTTTAAATTTGTTCCTTAGCACGGGTTAGTGCATTAAAAATAAAAATAGTGTAATCATGTGGGTACAGTGATATCGTTCCGATGTTAAAACCTAACTGCAAAGTAGGTAGTCGGGGCTGTAAGTAATGCAATTTGCTTAAGTCAGATGTCGCTGCCTGTACGTAATACAGAGAATAGTGTAGAGGTTCGAAATTTCACTGATGCCGGTGAGTCGCCCATTGGCTCAATTGGAAGAGCGCTGGCACGGATAGCCAGAGGTTGCGGGTTCGAATCCCGGCATGGGTGAAATTTTTAGCCTCTAAATAGGTTTTTAAGGCTGTAGTAAAATAAAGTAAATCAATCAATCTTATTTCAATCGATCAAAGTAATTTATTGATAATTACATAAAAACTGTGACTTATTGACAACTTATTGAACGTTACAAGTTAAACTAGGTGTCCACACTAGATCATTTAGGAGAAAAAACGAACAAAAAACTCCAAAATTAGTCTTTTCAAAGTCCTTAATTAACTGAGTTTACATAATTATTATAAGACATAGAACTCATGCATTGTACTGACTAATTCCAGACATCTTCTTCTTCAGGCTATATTAGTCCACTGCTGGACATAGCCCTCCCCTAATGAGCGCCATAGCGCAAGGTTGTGCCATCATTGGGGGGTAGTGCCCATAATCCTCACGCTGGGCATGCGGGTTGGGGATCGCAGTTTGGTGGAATTGTACTACAGGGGGCGCTGCTGCCCACCCCCCGGTTTGTGTCCCTTAGTCGCCTTTTACGACACCCGCGGGAAGAATTGGGTTGGTGCTATTCTCTAGGCCGACACCACACAGCAGACTTCCAGACATCATTGTCATCTAAATATTCCTTTATGTTATAGTAGCTCTTTTGGCACAAAGTGTACTTTAAACATTTTTTAAACCACGTTTTAGGAAATCGCAATATATCGTCAGGGATTTTATTATACACACGTAATAAATGAAGTGAAGTGAGATGAGGTGAAATGAGATGAGGTGAAGTGAGGTGAGGTGTATGGGCTTAGTTGCCACATAGTTTCAAGCGTTGAGGTAGAAGCGCTCGTGGCCAGAGTGCTTAGTGCGAGTTTGACGGATCCAATCGAATAACTTTACTACCGCGTTAATCGAGCATTGAGTAGTGAGTATGAGTGAGTTAACCGTCCGAACTGGCAAAACGCTGTTACAGTACAACTCGCACTCGCGTTTATTTGTGTCTTGGCTGGTAAACGTGTTCACTACTCAACGTAAACCATTACAACTCGCACTCAGCAATTTTCATTTCCATACTTGTCGCTAGGTGGCGCTTCCTCGATGCCATAGAAATATGAGTTTACGTTAACGCGATCGAGTAGTTAAGAAACTCGCACTAAGCACTCAGGTCGAACCGAGTGATTTGAATCAATCACTTGAGTTAAGTGATTGGTTCCAATCACTCGGTTCCACTAAGCCACGAGCGCTTCTCTTATCTTATTCTTCAAAGTAGCGCAGAAACTGCGGCTTAATGAACTTCACAATTCAAACTAGATGTCCATTTCAAAATCTAGGTCATTTTTGACAAAAAATGGACCAATAAAATCTCCAAAGTTAGTCTTTTTAATATTTTCTATGCTATGCTATTCTATTCCTTAACAGAGTTAACATCATTATTTTAAAACATAGAACTCGTGCATTGTACTGGCTTTAATTCCAGACATCATTGTCATCTAAATAATCCTTTACGTTATAGCAGCCCTTTTGGCACAAAGTGTACTTCACACATTTTTTAAACCGCGTTTCGGGCAATATTAATATATTTTCAGGGATTTTATTATACAAACGTAAAGTAAAGAACAGACGGTCACCCATCCTGCGCCTGACAGCGACTGTTGTTGCTTAACTGACAACTATCGCGTTCATTAAGTAAACATTTTGTTTTCATAATGAATAAAATTCTTTTGACTTTGACTAACCCAAGTCGTTATCAACCCTTCTATGTCCCCACTACTGGGGCACGGGTCTCTTCCAGCATCGCAGGCAGGTTAGGCCTATACTCCACCACGGGGGCCAAGACCAGACTGTTAGACAGTGGCGGGCCTTACTGTCAGAAGTTATCAAGCCATAAGGCCTCGGACATGGATTGACGACTGCCATCACAGACAGCCGGCAACGGCTAGCGGTAGTCACGAGACGGTCACGCATCCTGTACCTGACCGCGCCTGCTGTTGCTTAACTCGAGTGATTGATTTCAATCACCCACATCTACTAGGCCACAAGCGCTTCTCTTATCTTATAAAATTGTAATTGTAATTGGCACAAACGCCAGCCCTCTGTTATTCATTTAAGGTTTTACTTGTAATGTGTTTGTGCTGTTGGTGTGCCTTAATAAATAAAATGAAATTAAATGAACTGAAATTAAATGATATAAAATTAAATGATATAAAATTAAAATGATCAAACCTGATCGGCGCCCGCACCGTCGCTGCGGTATGTCTCAAAGACTATCTCCTGCGGTACCAGTGAGACCTTGCTGGCTACAGCAGCCTCGTAGACACGACTGTCCTCCGTGCCATGGATCCTGAGATAAAGAAACGCTGTTTAAGTCGGGGCCGCGTCTTAGAATAGAACAGTTGTAGAATAGAAACGTTTATTTGGTACCGAGATAGTCAATATAAAAACAGGCATGGTTTGGCGTATGAGTTACAGTACTACACATCATAAAAGTCCCTTCGGGAATCTTCGTTCGCGCAGACTAGGAAGAAGTGTAACGAAAGTACCCGAAGCTATAAGTACATTCAACATGATCTTTAACCGATACGGTTAAGGTGCAGAATTGATATTTCATTGACGTTGAATCAACCAATAGCAACAAAGGCGCGCGGCCTGCCATAAAATAAAACTATCTGATTGGTCGATCAACTTGCCGCACATCCAAAATTTGGTCATCTGCGCAGGTACATCCGCGAGACTTATTTCTTGTGTAGCACTGTACGGTTTTACATAAACAGGACAGACAGGGCGCTATGGCGCTCATTAGGGGAGGGCTATGTCCAGCAGTGGACTACATAATATAGCCTAAATAAGAAGAATGAATATCCTGACGATAAACGATGAATAATAATTCAAATCATAACAATAATTTTTTTTAACAGTTTGTAAAACCACGTGCAAAGATTTTTTAGTGTATTCGAAACGATGAATTTCGTATTGAGAACTTGAATTCATTTGCATGGAGTTGAATTGAATTCAAATTAATTTAATTGATTTTAACTGAATTAATTGAACTTAATAAAAAAAAAGAGGGGAGGCCTTTGCCCTTCAGTGGGACACAAAAGAGGCTAATCAAAAAAACATGAATTGAATTAGATTGAATTTAATTGAACTGAAGAATTGGGTTATCAAGTCTTGTGGAATTTTTATTATATATTGTATGGAATCAGGCGTTACTATGTGCATATCCATAATAGCATTAAAATGTAAAAATTACTTTGCTAAATTCCGCTAAAAATCCCAAAAGCACCATGCGGTTAGTTAATGCACCACCCTTCCTCCCACTTTTTCAAGCAGAAGCAAGACACGAACACACCACCACTGACACCAATACTTGTGTGAGAAAATACGCGACGCGTTTCGCCTCTAACACGAGGCATCTTGTTAATGCTATTACGGATTTCCGCCAAGTAACACCTGATTCCAGAGAATATCAGGAATCGTGTTCTTGTTCGTGTGTCTGGCCGCAGCACTTATGTTTTCCCTACAATTGTGAGCATTAAGGTGCTTTGGCATTAAGGGTTGTTAATGGTAATCATAGAGTATAATAAGTCTGATGGTAATCATGAAGCTGTATCTTATTAGGTATACGTATATGTGGCAACTGATGTATTTGGTTTAAGATGACTTGAAAAAAATGGTCAGAGTAGAGTTTTTATCCCGCTAACTTTTTCTCCACTACAATACGGCCCGAAAGCAGCGGCTTGTATTTTTTCATTGTACATTAATATTCAGTATTCAGCAAACAGAATCTAAATTCTTTACGTTCAAATAAATTAATAATAATAAATAAATAAATAAATAAATAAATAAATAAATAAATAAATAAATAAATAAATAAATAAATAAATAAATAAATAAATAAATAAATAAATAAATAAATAAATAAATAAATAAATAAATAAATAAATAAATAAATAAATAAATAAACAAACAAACAAACAAACAAACAAACAAACAAACAAACAAACAAACAAACAAACAAACAAACAAACAAACAAACAAACAAACAAACAAACAAACAAACAAACAAACAAACAAACAAACAAACAAACAAACAAACAAACAAACAAACAAACAAACAAACAAACAAACAAACAAACAAACAAACAAACAAACAAACAAACAAATAAATAAATAAATAAATAAATAAATATTCATGGACATATTACACAGATCTCGTTAACCCCATACTAAGTACAACTGAATGACTTGTGTTATAGGTGCTAACTCGACGATAGATTTAATACAACAAATACATAGATAACATCCTAGACCCGAGACAAACTAGAAAAAATCGTTTCCTAGTTTGACCCGGCCGGGGATCGAACCCGAGACCTTCGGTTTTACAGTCAGCGTGCCAAACCGCTGTGCGGTGTCGGCCAAGAGAATAACACCAACCCAATTCTTCCCGCGGGTGTCGTAAAAGGCGACTAAGGGACTCAAACCGGGAGGTGGGCAGCAGCGCCCCCTGCAGTACAATTCCACCGAACTGCGATCCCCAACCCGCATGCCCAGCGTGGGGATTATGGGCGTGCCAGTGCAGCGTGCCAGCGCTCTCTCCAACTGAGCTAATGGGCGACTCACCGGCATCAGTGAAATTTCGAACCTCTTTACAATACTCTCTGTATTACGTACAGGCGGCGACATCTGGCTGAAGTAATTTGCATCACTTGCAGCCCCGAGTACCTACTTCAGTATCACAGTTCTACCACCAAACACTTACCACTCAGCGCCTAACTCCACGACCCCGTCTGCGAACGGCACCGTGCACACTCTGCCGCCAAGACGGTCGGCTGCCTCCAGTCCCAAGACAGTCCTCCCGGCTTTGGCGAGTGTTGACAGCGCGGTCAAGCCGGAGACTCCCAGGCCGACGACTATAGTATCATAGGACGGCATGTTGCGCTGAGAAAACCGTTAGACATTCTGATAGCTGTATTCACCGGTGACACGGGTCTCTTCCTGCATATCAAGAAGGTTAGACCATACTCCAGCACGGGGGCCAAGTCCGGGTTGGTGGAGGAGCGTAAGACAGTGGCGGGCCTTACTGTCAGAAGTTATCGAGCCGCTCATAAGGCCTCTGATATGGCTTAACGAATGGCATGGCATGACAGCCGGTACTAAAGGCTTAACGTGCCTTGCTAAGCACGGAAGCACAGGCTGGGATAACGGTCAGAGACATTATGAAGAATATTTAAATATCATTGTGCTTCTGCGCATTTGCAATGATTTGTCAATTTAGACTAGGGTCCAGGGTCTAAAACTTACATAGTTTTTCAATAGAATGGTATAAGCATGACAATGGTTGTTATTTGCCTCAATCTGGTAGTCTACGAAGCAATAGCAGTGCAATGTAATTCCAGAAATATCAACCGCGCTAATTAAATAGGCAGCATGGTGGTCATCGTTGCTGTGTGGTGTCGGCCTAGAGAATAGCACCAACCCAATTTCTTCCCACGGGTGTCGTAAAAGGCGACTAAGGGACACAAACCGGGGGGTGGGCAGCAGCGCCCCCTGCAGTACAATTCCACCAAACTGCGATCCCCAACCCGCATGCCCAGCGTGGGGATTATGGGCATTACCCCTCAATGATGGCACAACCTTGCGCTATGGAGCTCATTAGGGGAGGGCTATGGAATAATATAGCCTGAAGAAGAGAGAGAAGAAGAAATAGGCATCTCTCGCGAAGATCGAATCGCGCGAGGCGCTGAGTTAAGTAGCACGGTTATACCATTGCAATGCGATTGGTTATAAGACTACCGATAGTGTGAATGAAACGACAACGGACTAATACGACTTTACTGAACCACTACGCATTTTTATTTTATTTTTAATGCACTAACTGGTGCTAAGGACAATTAAAAACCTATTTAGAGGTCCAAAATTTCACCCATGCCGGGATTCGAACCCGCTACTTCTGGCTAACGGTGCCAGCGCTCTCCCACCTGAGTTAATGGGCGACCACAGACATCAGTGAAATTTCGAACCTCTTTACAATACTCTCTGTATTATGCGCTATGCATTTTTGAGACTCGCCCTCCAGCTTAGCAACTATGGTTTACCTTGAGGACAGCGTACCTCGTTAATGCTTTGTTAGCAGACCACTAGGACACTGAGGAAACATCATACCATTTTCTCATCCCAATCCGCTATTTGACACGTATCAAATTTGACGCGATAAATGAATATTTCCTATACTATTTAACGTAAGAAACCGAAATATATTGAATTTGCTAAGTATGCAGGATGACTGCGATATGTACAAAGTAAAAAAAATGACTTATTCCCATCTTCCAACCTAAACTTCCACCCTGGGTTGGAGGTTGGGAATTGTTTGTCCCATCTTCCAACCTATGGCAGGTTGGAAGATGGGAATATATTATCTGAATTATTTTTGTTCCCATCTTCCCAACTGACCTTTATGTACAGTGGCCCAATCATGAGTTTGGTCTATTATCGAATCGAGAATAGTATCGAGTAAAAATGTATGAAAAAAAAGTAGCGCCGCTATTTACCGCTAGGATCGCTGCTTTTTTTTCATACATTTTTACTCGATACTATTCTCATTTAAAGAGGTTAGATAATAACACTCTTGAAACAAGAGGTGCTCAACATGATTAATTGATAGAACCCTATAGGTCTGTCTGCGTGATAAAACCATATCGGAAAACGAAATCATTATTTAGGTATGTACTTGGATTTAAAGATTGTATACACATTACTTTGTACAAAATTACATACTAACCCATTAATTTATTGACTGTACCTCATTTATGTCAGTTCGGAAGATGGGAACAAAAATAATTCAGATAATATATTCCCATCTTCCAACCTGCCATAGGTTGGAAGATGGGACAAACAATTCCCAACCTCCAACCCAGGGTGGAAGTTTAGGTTGGAAGATGGGAATAAGTCAAAAAAATCCTCGTTTAATTCGTAACGGCGAAAACGCTATCCGCCATCTTGAAACCATCTAAAGTAAACAAACATCTTTCAGCCAGAGCCATTGGACATTGATTAATATAGGACTTACATCAAAGTGATTGTTAGAAAGAGGTTTGCAATGGTTTCAATTCAGACTGGCTGGTATGATAGGATGAAGGATGTTTGAATAGAATGAAAGGTGTACTTTTTCTATTCGACTGATGTCAACTCTTGCTTACGAAATTTTCACGGAATAAATCCACATCTAAATAAAACAACTTTTATTTAAAGGCGCACTCGTAATAGGTTACGGGTCCAGGAACGTGAAAATAAAATGCAGAGTCGTGATCGCGGTGATGGCGTCGTTCATCAGAGCATGCCGAGCATATCAAGCTCGACAATAGAAAAGCTGGATGGAACTACGAACTACAGCACCTGGAAATTCTTGCTGGAGCTACGTCTCATCCATGAAGATTTGTGGCAGTACACGAGCTCTACCCCAAATCCTTCAGATATAGCCGGAGTGAAGCAAGATCAAAAGGAGTGAGCAAAGATATGTCTATCTTTATTGCCGCATTGCCTGGTACACGTAAGGAAGTCTAAAACTGCTAAAGAAGCGTGGGATGCGCTCAAAGCCGCTTTTGAAGACAAAGGATTAAACAATCGATGCAGACTGTTATCTTTACTCGTGAGTTTAAAACTTGAGCAGTTTTCTTCGGTCAGAGAATACGTAACGCAGAATGTCGACGTCACAGCAACTGCTAGACTTAGGCAAAGAAATTGACGATGAATTGCTGGCAGCGGTACTCCTGCAGGGATAAACGCCGGAATTTCAACCAATGCGACTGACTATCGAGAATTCTAACGTAGAATTAACAACGGACTATGTAAAGAACAAACTTTTTCAAATGGAAGAATATTTTTCTGGAAAACCCACTACTACATCGGCACTACTTACAAATAAAAACAAGACGAAAACTAAGCCTAAGAGGAAGGGCAAAGAGATACAATGTTTTATTTGTAAAGGACCACACAAAGCACAAGCATGTCCTCAAAATCCAAATAACAAGAAGGAGACATTCAATAACCTTGCTATGGCTACAGTTGGAAACACCAAAGAAGAGGAATGGGTCATCGACTCTGGTGCCTCCACACACATGACCATGAAAGGACTGGTTTGAAGATTTCAAGGATTTTAGTATTAACGATCGAGTACTTGTAACGTGTGCAGACGGAAATAAGGTGTATGATGAGGGAAAAGGTAAGGTTGAATGTAAGTCGCTGGGGTTAACCGTGGGTAATGTGATGTATGTTCCAGAGTTGCATACAAACTTGATGAGCGTAAGTGTTATAGCGGATAGAGGTTTCGTTACAGTATGTACTGATAAAGGATGTGAGGTTTATAAGAAAGGAGAATGTGAGGTGAGAGGAAAGGCAGCAGTAAAAGGTGTACAAGAGAAAGGCGTATATAAACTTAAACAATGTTTACAGAATACGGCACTAAGCACTACTGTCAGTCAAGAGGCGATATTATGGCATCAGCGGATGGGACATCTTGGTATGCGCAATCTCCTCCTCCTTAGAGATAAACTTGCAACTGGGGTAAGTTTTCCTAGCTCTAGCAATAAAATCGATTGCGTAGCTTGTGTCATGGGAAAGCAAACCAAGTAACCTTTTACAAAGAAAGGTGGCACTAGAGCCAAAGAGCCATTAGAATTGGTGCATGCAGATGTTTGCGGACCGATGGAAAATGAATCTTTTTAGAGGTTGTAAATATTTTTTGACGTTTATTGACGATTGTATGCGGAAAACCTTCGTTTATTTTCTGAAACAAAAAGGAGAAGTTTTCGGAAAATTCAAAGAATTTAAGGCGTTAGCAGAGAATCAAATGGGCAAGATCGTGAAGACGATTAGGACGATGGAAAAGAATTTGTCAATAAGCAGATGGATGAATACTTAAGCCAGAAAGGAATTCAACATCAACTTTCGATGGAGTACACTCCAGAGCAAAACGGAGTAGCAGAGCGTCCTAATCGCACTATTTGCGAAAAAGCTCTATGCATGATTCAAGAAGCAGGACTTGAGAAGAAGTTCTGGGCTGAAGCTGTTCACCATGCAGTCTTCTTGAAAAACCGATCGCCAACGATAGCTGTCAAAAACAAGACACCGGAGGAAGCTTGGACTGGAAGAAAGTGTGATCTGAGCATGATCAAAACTTTCCGATGCAAGGCTTTCATGCATATTCCGAATCAAAAGAGAAGGAAATAGAATGCAAAAAGTAGAGAACTTGTGCATACAGGATACTGCGATAATTCGAAGGCTTATCGTTTGGTAGATCCCATAACTGGACAATACTATAAAGCGAGAGACATCGTATTTTTCGAGAATGAAAAATTTTACGGCAGTACAGAATATTTGAGGAAATTTGACGAACCGTTTTCAGGGCCAACGGAAACTATTGCTCCTTTAGAAGTTCTCAATGAACCAAATCATGAAGGAACAAACCAAGAGGTTTCAGCAAACGAAGAAACACAGCATCGAAGAGTCGATACTGAGCAAGCTAACATTCCTTTACAAGAAGAAAGTCAGCAGCCATTGACAAGAGATGAAATGAATGAAAATGACAGTTTGTGTATACCAGCAGACAATAACCACGAGGGTGAAGAGTATTTATCTGCTGAAGAAAGCAATGAACAAGATAGTGGTCGGCGATATCCGTTACGCAACCGCAAAGCAAAAGATTTTCAGGACTTCATTCTTTACCAAGCAATGGAATCAAGAGATGATCCAAGTACTGTTGAAGAAGTTTTGTCTAGGAATGATAGTGCTAAATGGAGAAATGCAATTCAGGAGGAGCTGGATTCATTAAAGAAAAATAAAACCTGGATTTTGGTAAAGCCGCCAACTAAATGCAATGTGGTTTATTGTAAATGGCTATTTAAAATCAAAGAAGAGCCGGGAAATAGAACTCGATACAAGGCGAGATTAGTTGCGCGTGGCTTCAGCCAAAGATGGAAGGTGGACTATGACGAAACATTTGCACCGGTTGTACGGCATAGTTCATTACGACTTTTGATAGCGTTAGCTGCTAGAACTGGTCTCAACATTGATCAAATGGATGTGAAAACAGCTTTTCTGAACGGAGATATCTCGGAAACTGTTTATATGAAGCAGCCAAAAGCATTTGAAGAGAAAGGGAAAGAAGACTACGTCTGTCGACTTAACAGATCCCTTTATGGCTTAAAACAAGCTGCTCGAGCGTGGAACCATAAGCTAGACCAAGTTTTGAAACAATTAGATTTCAGATAATCAGAAAATGAGCCGTGCGTCTACACAAGAGCCAAGAACGGAAAGAGAATTATCTTAGCCATCTATGAGGACGACATGTTGATTTTCTGGGACGATGCAAGAGAATTGCAAAAGGACAAGAGTGAGCTTACTTCAAAATTTGAGATGAAGGACCTGGGCAAGGCAGAACTCATTTTGGGGATGAGACTGAATCAAGAGAATGGTTACATTACGGTTGATCAGGAGAAGTATATTGAAAAACTACTTCAAAAATTTAGAATTACCGACTGTAAGACAGCTTCACCTCCTGGTACATTTCCGGAAACCAGAGATCTCAAATGAAAAACCAGATGAGAGGATACCATATAGAGAGCTCATAGGCTCACTGATGTATCTAGCAGTCTGTACGAGACCAGACATAGCGCACTCAGTAAACTACATGAGTCAGTTCTGCACCAACTACGAAGAAAGTCATTGGACTGCTGCTAAAAGAATATTAAGGTATCTAACGGGTACAAAAGGTATGGGACTGAAGTACTCTAAAGATGTGGATGGATCAATACAAGGCTTTGCAGATGCAGATCATGCCAGTGACCTGGTTGACAGAAGATCCTACTCAGGCTACATTTTCAAGATGGCTAAAGG
Source organism: Yponomeuta sedellus (assembly GCA_934045075.1). Lineage (NCBI taxonomy): Eukaryota > Metazoa > Arthropoda > Insecta > Lepidoptera > Yponomeutidae > Yponomeuta > Yponomeuta sedellus. Next base: position 1,496,264 of record OW203750.1, on the reverse strand, counting down.
GGCTATCTCATGGCAAAGCACAAAACAGCGGAGTGTTGCCATATCTACAGCAGAAGCTGAATATGTCAGGTTATCGAAAGCTGAAAAGGAAGCAGTTTTCTTAAAACGATTCCTAAGAGAAATTACGGGTAAGGAGGAGTCCATACTGATTCACACTGAAAGTCAATCAGCAATGGCAATAGCGCAGAACCCAGTGCATCATCATCAAAAAACAAAACATGTTGATGTAAGATACCATTTTATAAGAGAGGTGTTGGAAGATGGTATCATTATATTAAAATATTTAGAGACAAAGTATATGGTTGCTGATATCTTAACCAAGGCTGTTCCGAGAGGGAAGCACGAGTTCTGTCAAAGAGAAATGGGCGTGTGCCATTGCGTGTGAGTGATTGCGAGGTTGTGAGAAGAAGGATCGTGAAGAGGATGTATCAGAGAGGAAGTCTGATGGAAACGATTGAGGAGGAGTGTTAGAAAGAGGTTTGCAATGGTTTCACTTCAGACTGGCTGGTATGGTAGGATGAAGGACGTTTGAATAGAATGAAAGGTGTACTTTTCCTATTCGACTGATGTCAACTCTTGCTTACGAAATTTTCACGGAATAAATCCACATCTAAATAAAACAACTTTTAATTAAAGGCGCACTCGTAATAGTGATCTTCACATAAATACACCCGAGTTTCAATTGATAAGGAGTCGGGGTCTCTTTTGGCAAGTTTGAGCAAAGTTTTTCGAATATTAATTTCACTAGGTACACGAATCTACAACTTCCCGGGGGTCTTTATTGACGTAAATTCAATGAAATTATGGTTGCGTTGTTGTTATTTCACTAAGCTCAGAGATCACTTACAGAAAATTTAATGTCAAACTTTGTTTACAATTTTTTGGACTTCAAACCATAGACAAAAAAATGGCTGACCCCGTTTTTGGCTGTTTGGGAAAATAAAGTTTTAAAATATATTTTTATGTTGCAAAAAATATACTAAAATATTTTTTTGTCTAATGGAAGAGTTATTTACCGTTAAAGACTTACTTGAAAAGAGAGTCAACAAATAGCGGATGGACATGGTTAGCCTGAGAAATGGTCAGAGGGAAACACCGGTAGAACGCCGGCTTGTCGATTGGGAGGTCGCGGGTTCGAATCACAGCATGTAGATAACTTTGTTTTCTAAGTTATGTACATTTGTAAAGCAATACCACTTGCTACGGGTGTAGGAAAAGATTGTGAGAAAACCTATTTAGAGGCTAAAAATTCTACCCATGCCGGGATTCGAGCCCGCGACCTCTGGCTATCCGTGCCAGCGCTCTTCCAACTGAGCTAATGGGCGACTCACCGGCATCAATGAAATTTCGAACCTCTTTACAATACTTTCTGTATTACGTACAGCCTCTAAATCCTAACCCAATGTACGCGACATAGTTGACGTTTTCGCCTGTTCCCGCGCAAAAAAACGGCTACTGTTGATGGAGTATGGCCTAACCTTCCTGCGATACAGGAAGAGACCTGCACCCCAGCAGTGGGGACAAACAAGGCTTGATAACGAACAATAATTTGTGTGCAAGAAAAATTAATAATAATAATTTTATCACAGGAATAATTAACTAATAATTATTTTAAAAACCTACTTAGAGGCAAAAAATTCCACCCATGCCGGGATTCGAACCCGCAACCTTTGGCTATCCGTGCCAGCGCTCTTCCAATTGAGCCAATGGGCGACTCACTGGCATCAGTGAAATTTCGAACCTCTTTACACTATTCTCTGTATTACGTACAGGCAGCGACATCTGGCTTAACTGCAAAGTAGGTAGTCGGGGCTGTAAGTGATGCAATTCACTTCAGCCAGATGTCGCTGCCTGTACATAATATATTGCATAAATACATATATTGGAAAAGAAATCATAACTTTTTTTTTATATGTGTTTAGGTATCTAAAAGTTAACATGAGAAATCTTATATTATTTTTAATGCACTAACCCATGCTAAGTAAAACCTAACTGCAAAGTAAGGTGCAAGTGATGCAAATTACTTCAGCCAGATGTCATTGCCTGTACGTAACACAGAGAGAATTGTAGAGGTTCGAAATTTCACTGATGTCGGTGGTCGCGCATTAGCCAGAGGTCGCGGGTTCGAGTCCCGGCATGGGTGGAATTTTTAGCCTCTAAATAGGTTTTTATGAGAAATCTTAACAACGGTGACAAATTTTTTAGATCCTAGTCTAGCCAGTTAAAAGAAATCTAGTGCGTATTATTAACACAAGTTATTTATACTTTTTTTTCATCAGTGGCACTAGTTACAGCTCCAAAGCACCACATAATCCATTGAAAATCCCCATTGATGGGGATTTGTGAACATTTTGCTCACTTATTGCCAATCACACATTGCCAATACTAAGACACGCTAATGGGGATTTGTGAACAGAGAGTTCACGAATCCTCATCAACAGGGATTTCAATGGGGATTAGTGGAACAAATCAAATAAATGGGTTACTTACTTATTTCAACTTTGAGTGACTTCGTGTTGAGATTTCTAAGCATCTACTGTGTTAAAAAAACTCTTCGTTTGCTACTTGTCTAGGTATTTGATAACTTTCAGGTAAATAAAATCAAGCACAAATCATTGCGAAACCTCACAGGTGTTAAGCACTTACCTGCTAATGTATTAATTGCGATTATTAACAATTTCCCTGTCCAAGAGTCGTATATGACTCAGAGGAGTACTTTGGGATAAGTTCATGAGTCACATTTGACTCATTTTCATTACATCTTCGGGCATACAACTATCTAACTGTGGACGTAGGGAATTGAAATTTTATTATATCTTGGACAGGGAAATTGTTAATATTAATTATTAAATATATGAGCATAACAAATAATTAAGAAGCGCTTACAGTCTGTTAGCTTTTAGAATATACCTCAGCTACTATTGGATAGAATCGGATATTATTATATTCGTGAAATAGAAATATTGGAACTAATATTACACTTAACTTTACATAACTTTTCAAAATAGCGAATAAAAGTTTTATACAGAGCAGGAAGTAGTGTTACACTCGTGTGCTTTCGGCGAAAACCGAAGCCTACTCTAGAGCTCAAGGTATATTCTCAAAGCTAACAGACTGTACTGTTTCCTTTCAAGAAAATTACATTACTTACCTCTATCCACAATGTTAGTCTCTCTTTGTTCTATAAGTGACTGATGTCTAAAGAACTTCACTTATTTGCCTTAGAAAAATACCTACCAACCTCTAAGACTTGAAATTAAAATATTCACTAACCAGCATTAATTAACACACTTCGCTTAGGATCACAATGTTATTTGTACATGTATTAGTTCTGCTGCGTAGATTAGGTATATAGACACTTTGCATACCTAACTCAATAATATTATGTTATTTTTCTATAGTAAGCAATGACTCACGAAGATAATATTCAGGATGCGACTTGTGCGAGGCTGGAGTTGTTTTGTGGAGTTGTCATGGAATCTCTTTTTTTTATCAACCTATATTTAGTTCAAAAACGCAATGAACAGACCAGAATACTTACATGCTTCGATAGTTATTACGTAAGCAACTGGAACGTATTACTGTTTTATACAACAAACATTGTTGTAAACAGAATTCCGGAAAATGGTTCTTTCACGATTTTCCGACACGTGCTTCGACTGTGCAGCGAATTTTAATATAAGTTTTCAGCGAGAAAAACTGCGGAAATTACTGAAATTAAGGAATTTGACGTTTGTCAAAATCAGCTGTTTCCTGTTTCAGCAGTTGCGTTCAAAAATATTTTAAGTTTTCAAGAATTACTATAAACTGACACTGCAACTCATCACAAGAGGGCGGTAAATCCCCCAAATACAGGAAATGAAAACTAACCGTCGCAAGATGGCGCTAAATTCGATTTCGTCATCAGACCATCTGTAGAAAATGCTACTTGTCACTAGATGGCAGTAGCCTTATAATTACAAAATCATTCCTTTATCAGTTCCTATATAATTTCCTAGCCAATGCACAAACCCTTGCATTGGCTAGGATGCACAAGGCCGCTGGACCTCACTCTGCACCAACCACAAACAGAAGAGCCGTAGAAGCCCAAACAATTTGCTTATTGTAGTTTGAAAACTACAGATCGCAAAAGAGCACCAAATATCAGAGAAAAAAAAAGTGCACAAACCCTTGGTAAAACCATTTTTAAATTCAATGGTAAAACTAGAGTTAGAACATTTCTAAGGACGTTTTTATGGAGGGTGGCTATAGTATCACTATGTAGGTTTTTAATTTGTAGATAGGGTGTGAAATGTGCTTGAAACCAAAAAACATTCAAGTTAACACCGGTGTTTGGATCTAGCTAGAGAAAATTAAGTTTTCCTGAAATGCATCGATGGAAATACTAGAATGTAAATTACCTGTAATGGATCGATAGAAATGCTAGACCATGTAAATAACCTTAATTTATTTTAAAACCTTAAGCTGTGTAAGCAAACAATAGATACAAAGTTTTTTTACAAAATTTTATGTAAAATACAGGCTGTAACACAAAAGATATATCATTAATGGCGAATGTAAAATAGAGCCAAATACTTTTAAATTTATTACTATAATAATTTAATTAATAATTCCACAGAATTAGAACAAGATGTCATCAAAACCTTTCAAGTAACACCCTGTATTTAAAATAAATTATAATTCTTTTATCATACACCAAACAACTCACTCATACATAAAATACATTCTACCTAGTCGGGCCATAAGTTCTGTCACATAGGTTTAATTTCGAATTTAAAATACTGGCCACAAAAAAGTTATTGGCATTCGAAATTTGAATTTTTCAAGAAAATAAAAACAAAGTTTTTCTGGAATTTTTTTCATTTTCCAATATGGAGTGGACGCGCAAAGAAGACAAAGTCGCAGTAATTGCATTGCATCGTTGCGGCCAGGCGCCAACTGAGATTTTCAAACTGCTGAAAAATTTGAAAATTCCACTGAGTTTTATTTATCGTACTATCAAACGATTCAGGGAAGATTCAAGTGTAGATGATAAACAAAGAAGCGGTCGACCTCTTACTGTTCGGACTCCAGCGGTCATCAAAGCAGTGAAGGCGCGCATCCAACGAAATCCTGTCCGCAAGCAAAAAATGTTGGCTCTGCAGATGGGACTAAGCAGAACCACTGTTAAAAGGGTGTTGAATGAAGACCTAGGACTGCGTGCCTACAGAAAAAGAACAGCACATCTTCTTACCACACGGCTGAAGAAAATCAGACTCGAATTACAACAAACAAAATGATAAAGTGTATGCACAGTCTAGTGGAGAAGCGAGCAGACGTGTGCCACGTGTTCAGCGTGGCCATCATCCTTCGGCATTCATGGTTTGGCTTGGGGTCTCCTATTTGGGTCCAACAAAGGTGTTTTTTTGTGAAAAAGGAGTGAAAACCAGTGCCCTCATATATCAAAACACAGTCCTAACAAACATTGTGGAACCCCTTTCACAAACCATGTTCGAAAACAGGCACTGGGTTTTCCAGCAGGATTCTGCGCCGGCCCATAAGGCAAAAAGTATCCTGGCTGGCGACCCGTGGAATCGACTTTATCAGGCATGAGGATTGGCCCTCCTCCAGTCCAGACTTGAATCCTTTGGATTACAAAATATGGCAGCACTTAGAGGAGAAGGTCTGCGCTAAACCACACCGCAACTTGGAGTCGCTTAAAGCATCTCTCATTAAAGCAGTCGCCAATATTGACATGAATGTCGTGCGTGCGTCGATTGATGACTGGCCTTGCAGATTGAAGGCTTGTATCGAAGCCAGAGGAGGACATTTCGAATAGTTTTAATATGGTTTAAATCTGTATTTTGTACCCTTTCCTTTGATATATAAATTGTTGTGATGCGTAACTCATTGTGTCCTTTATTTAACTTTCCATATGTGACAGAACTTATGGCCCGACTAAGTATACTATTCACCTCAAGCGCAAATCACATGACAATCCTGCGTACCTATTTACGTTTCTTCACTATACCATACTTTTTCAAAATACTCAAGTCTACAGGTATATCGTCAACGTCTTGCTTCGGATGATGTATGAGATGGAGAAGAATTTTCGGCTCTTGGCTAGACGACCAATTGCAAATACTGCACTTGAACTTCGCCTTGTCGGAGCACGATCGTTTATGCAGCTTGAAATTCCTTGGGTTCCTAGTCTCAAATTCACAGATCGTACACTTCAGTAACTTGTGACTAGCTTTATGCTTTACGAGCGTTCTCTCACGGTCCGTCTTGAAATCACAGTACGGACAGACCAGACGCTGATGGTCGCAGCCTTCACTTCTGTGCGTTGTGAAGGCCTGTTTATTTGGAGCTATGTACGCACAGTCAGGACACTTGTTCGGGTTGTCATCCAGATGCACCATCTCGTGTCTCTTCATGTTTTTTAGGGACGTGTATCGGTTGTCGCAGTGACCGCATTTGAATGGTTTTACTCCGGTGTGGGTGCGTGCGTGTTCTTCAAATTCTGTCTTGTTATTTGACGAAAAGTCACACATGAAACAAGTGAAGGCATTTTGACCGCGGTGGACTGTCTTGATGTGTCGTTCCAGTTTTTCTTCAGTCTCCGATGAAAATTTCGTGCACTCCGTGCATTTGAATGGGTGATCGTGTGTACTGTTGAATGAGTTGTCACCGTCGTGGTTCAGTTCCGGCTTTATCCTTAAAGTTGTATCCTGGGACGGAGGTGGCATCAGTTGCGTATCACTGGAAAAAATTATGAAGTAAATTAGAACTACTTTGTACTGATAAGCAACCTAGATATTTTGGAAAAATAAGTGTCTTTAAACATCAAGTGTAGGCAGAAGGATACTTTTTTTTTGTTTATTGCTCTCATTTAGATGGCAATAATAATCGTTATCAACTCTTGTATGTCCCCACTGTGGGGCACGGGTCTCTTCCTGCATCGCAGGAAGGTTAGGCCATACTCCACCACGGGGGCCAAGTCCGGGTTGGTAGCAATAATAATAATATTTAAAACGAAGGACATACTCGGACCAAATAGGTGTTTAATATGACTTTCACACAACACAATCACTTGACCTGGTCTCAAACTAGGATACCTTATAATATGGTAACCAGAAAAGGACGTCACAAATATGAAAATACACCCAGCCTACCAGCGGCCCCCAGTGACAATCAAATGCACAACCTCTGTCTTGGTAGCTAAGCGACTTAATGGTTTGAGTCAAACATTATGACCGCTTCGTTGGTAACCTAACCGTTAGACCAACAAAGCAGTCATAATTTAATATTGTATTGTTGATACATAATTAATGCTTACCCTATTTGCGTATCCTATAATGTGCAATGCCTATATTTTTTTTTTCTTCTAATTTTGAAGCGCTAACTTGCAATAAACATCCAGCTGTTACACTTGGTGGCAAATAAATTTGATTGTATGATTTTAAATGAAATGAAATACTTCTATTTTAGACCATATACATTTACATAATTACGTAGTTAAGATATAAAATAATACATGTCACTATTCTAAAAATTCCACCCATGCCGGGACTCAAACCGTAAATAGACCCTTTAAATGTTGCCTGTCAGATAAAAGGAATTTAATGCTTTGATCATACATATTATATGGCGCGACAAACAATGGTTAAAAATAGGCTGTGATTTTGCAAGGAAACGTGTAACCATAGATTAAATAAAAATAAAAAATAAAATAGACTAACTCTCAGGAGTTCTAGAGGAATGGTGTTATGTTATTACACCGCAAGTCTTGTAAGGGTTGGTGGGTAAAGTAGGGGGCGGTAAGTTATTATATCATATTACAACCAGACAAATTCTTGACACGAAATGAGCAATTAATTTTGATTTCTTTGTGAAGATTTTGAACTAGTGTGAACTAAATGGATGTTCTATCTATTGTAAGTTGAAATACTTTTATAACATACGTGTCAGTTTGCATGGAGTTGCTAGGCGCGCCAAGATTTTCCATCTTCAAGTTCTGTATGTGCGGTTGCGGCATCACAATTCCCATGCCGTTGTCGTGCATCATGAAGGCGTCAGGGTCCTCACCAACGTCAATAAATATCGTGCCGTTTGGCATGGACATTTTTGAACTTCAATCTTTCAGCAGAGCTTGCACGCAATCACTAAAGGTTTTCGGATAAAAATCACTTGTGTAATTTCAAGAAAAGAGCTCCTATAGCCGTTGCCGATCACCTCTGGTCTTTCAACTGTAAAGTGCAGCTACAGTTCAGTCTTATTTGATCTATTTTCAAGAAAAACCGAAAACGGCAGCAAGCAAGAGTGTACCTATTTTGTTTGTTTGACAGTTACGTTCCGTTGTACCGCATTTTTTTCTAACATGAGTGGAACAGAAATCGATAATTTTGGTAATGGAACGTAGTGCCCGGATCTACACTCTCTGCGAATGGTACTGCCACAGACTAGGCAGAAATATCTCTCACTCACTCCATGCAGCTTTCACACATAGATGACACTACGCGCCGCCGCGTCGTTAACCGGAAATGATTTATGTCGAACTGTTTCCAGCTGAATTACCACGTTAGACTCGTTAACTATATCAGCTGCCAAAGTAATTATTTCATTTCATTAACCCAGCCTTTGAAATTTTTACCACCTGTTGCAAGACTCGGTATGGTTATAAATCTTAGCCTGCTGTGATAGGCGAACAAAACAAAAATAAAAGACGCGCGAAATGGATTCAATGAATTATTCCTTCCCTTCCCTATCTCTGATTCCTTTCCACCAACTATGTTCGTAACATGTTCACGTATTCAAATTGACAACATTTAATTTTATAGCATACGTATTTTATTGTCTTAAAGGAAACTAGATACAAAATAAAACGACCCATATTTTTCTATTTTCTGAAACACGCACGTTTTCTTATATTTTTTTAAATTTTGAAGTTTAATATATATTTACCGGAAGTGACAATGAAATATTCTATTAACTCCAGAACACATTAATAACGGACGCTAAAAATGTGGTAAATAAACTTTCTATTCTTATTCATGACACATTTAGCTAGTTTTTCATAGATGCGATTTCACTCCACAGATATCAAGAGACGACCCGGAGCAAAATAGTGCTAGGAAACGAAAATGAAAAATCTTTACTTATTTACACTTTTATTGCACATAAATTAAATTGACAATACGGCGGACCTAACGCCCCATGACAATCTCCTACCAGTCTCTTGCTCCTGATAGACTTGACATGAGAAACAGTCGGGCCAGAGATGCTCCTCCTTATCATCAGGCCAGTTAAGCATCGCTGGTCTTCCTTATACGAGGCCCATACGTCTTCCGTTTGCGTTTCAGGTGCGTGTAGTCGACGTGCGACTGAAATACAAATGAAATGAAAAGGTTTTATTCAAACTGGCGCAAAAACTGCGGCTTAATGAACGTTACAATTCGAACTAGGTGTCCATTTCAAAATCTAGATCATTTTGGAGAAAAAATGGTCAAAATCTTTTCCAAATATATTATAGTCTTTGAAAAGACTATGTTTGGAAAAATTTTTGACCATGTGAAGCGGTGGTAGCTCAGTGGATAGAACCATGGACTGGCAAGCGAGAGCCCCAGGTTCGATCCCGAGTGCGGGCATGTACCAATGGCTTTGTTTAATTTCAAAGTTACGTACATTTGCAAATTTGTAGTCGCAATACCACACGCTAACCGTGAAGGAAAACATCGTGAGGAAACCCGCGGCTTGGTTGGCTCCGCACGTATTGACTAGTCTTTCCTGTGGGATAGGCCGACTAAGCTGTCAGGATGGTATAGGTGCTTGGCAAGCCTACACCATCTATAAAACCGTGTCCCAGGCACTACAGCGTCGGAGTGGTCCCTTCAACCATGTAGTGTGAGTGAAGATACCACTGAACGCTGTATAATTCATCTCATTAAGTAGATGCAAAAAAAGGAAAAGTCTTTTCAAAGTCCTTAATTAACAGAGTTTACATATTTTTTACAAAACTCATGCATTGTACATGCTTTAATTCCAGACATCATTGTCATCTAAGTAATCCTTAAATTATAATAGTAGCCCTTTTGACACAAAGTGTACTTTACAGATTTTTTTAACCGCGTTGCAAACTTAATACATCTTCAAGCACCGACAATAAAGGTATTTGTCTATGCTTCAAGGAATGTACAAGAAAAAGAATGTAAATTATTTACGTTGAAATAAATTTATGACGAAGCGCTCGTGGCCTAGAGGAACCGAGTGAGGGGATCAATCACTAGGGTTAAGCAACAAAACGCGCGGTCAGGTGCTGGATGGGTGACCATCTCGTGACTATCGCGACATGTAGTCACAGAGCCTCCGACATGTTTTCGTTGCATGCAGTCTTAGCAAGCGGTCCCCTAATACCTTCGTATTTTTAAAGTGCCTCTCCCATTCCAGACTGTCTGTAAATAACAAACCCCTCATCTACAAGGTAATATTAAAACCAGTTGGGACCTACAGTCTATTTATCCTTACTTGGCCAATTTAGTAAACAAGATTCTAACCTCAAAATTGATATTTGATGCCAAAACGACATATTTTCTCGCAACTTAATGTACTTTGTTTATAAAATTGATAGCGTGTTATCCAAAATAGTCTCCCCGATTACGTAATTTACAGGAATATGGCGCTTTGCTACTTAAATCCATACTTTACGGGTAGAATCTTGTTTAATATTTTTATCTACCTTATTTGCCAAGTAAGGATAAATAAACTGTACGGAATACAGTTGTGGGGATCAGCTGCAATATCCAAATCGCAATTCTCCAGCGATTCCAAAATGGTGTCCTAAAATCCATAGCAAATGTGCCATTGTTCACAAGAACGGAAGACCACAATTACCTTAAAATTCCCACTGTACATGAGGAGGTAAAAAACAACCAAAACTTACAAAGAAGTTGTAATGACCTATTTAGAGGCTAAAAATTTCACCCATGCCGGGATTCGAACCCGCTACCTCTGGCTATCCGTGCCAGCGCTCTACCAATTGAGCCAATGGGCGACTCACCGGCATCAGTGAATTTTCGTACCTCTTTACAATATTCTCTGTATTACGTACAGGCAGCGACATCTGGCTTAAGCAAATTGCATCACTTACATCAATTGGTAGAGCGCTGGCACGGATAGCCAGAGGTTGCGGGCTCGAATCCCGGCATGGGTGAAATTTTTAGCCTCTAAATAGGTTTTTAAATTTGTCCCTAGCACGGGTTAGTGCATTAAAAATAAAAATAGTATAAGTTGTAATGAATCACATAAATAAGCTTGCAATCACCCTTAATAAACAACTCCAAACAAGACGTCTGAAACGACGACACATGTGGGACAACCTGTGAAGTATTATAAATAAAGGCTACCCAACTCTGGAAGGGCAAGCCTATCACGCCAAAGACCCTCACTCATATGGACTGCTTATGGTCTGACGACCGATTGCATGTCAGCATACACAAAAAAAAAAGAGTGCCTCTCCATCACTGGAGGTTGGCAGTCAGCTCTTTACAGCGATCTCTGAGTGCTTAGTGCGAGTTTTTTAACTACTCGATCGCGTTAACGTAAACTCATATTTCTATGGCATCGAGGAAGCGCCACCTAGCGACAAGTATGGAAATTAAAATTGCTGAGTGCGAGTTGTAATGGTTTACGTTGAGAAGTGAACACGTTTACCAGCCAAAACACGAATAAACGCGAGTGCGAGTTGTACTGTGACAGCGTTTTGCCAGTTCGAACGGTTAACTGACTCATACTCACTACTCAATGCTCGATTAACGCGGTAGTAAAGTTATTCGATTGGATCTGTCAAACTCGCACTAAGCACTCTGTTCAGTGCAATTCTGAACAGCTCCTCAGCGGTTTTAACACCGGTCCACTCCTTGATGTTGCACAACCATGATAGCTTTCTCCTGTCCGGCCTTCACTTTCCTTCCACCTTGCCCATCAAAACAGTCTGCAGTAATTGGTGTTTACTGCATCGCAGCACATGGCCTAAGTAAGCTACTTTCCGCTGCTCGATGGTGCGAACAAGATCCACCTTCGTGTCCATCCGTCTAGGGACCTCGAAGTTGGTTACTTTTTCGATCCAGCTATCCGGAGTATTCTGGAGCGTCGTTGAACTAACCTGTAAAGCAGTTTTAGCGCCGAATTTCGCCGGGCAGAGCTCGCAGGCGAACGGTCGCTCGCCGGTGTGTGTCCGAACGTGATTTTCCAGATGAAACTTTGACTGTAAAAGCGAAAAATCATGTGAACTTAAGAACTACGCGCCAGTCAGTAAAATGAAAATATTGTGTACGTGTGGAAAAATATCAGTATCTTTAAAGTTGTAGCGGCTAACTACCATGTAAACACTAGAAATAAACGTAAAGTTACTGATGGCAATCATCGAATCTTATCACAGGTATAGGTAGCAACTGATTTAGATAATTAATGGCCGGTTTCTGAAATGAGAATTTCACTAATAATAATAATAATCTATCATATAAAAAAATCTTTTTTTAGAATATCCCTTGAAGTATGTACGAGGATGGTTCTTACAGAGATAAAAAAATAAAAACATTAAAGAATCGACTGTTAGGCGGTACGAAGTTCGCTGGGTCAGCTAGTCTATAATAAATATTCAAGGATATATTACACAGATCATGTTAGCCCCATACTAAGTACAACTAGATAACTGGTGTTACAGGTGCTAACTCGACGATAGATTTAATACAGTAATTACATAGATAACATCCAAGACCCGAGACAAACTGGAAAAGTTCGTTTCCTTGTTTGACCCGGCCGGGGATCGAACCCGAGACCTTCGGCTGTGCAGTCAGCGTACCAAACCGCTGCGCCGCCGAGGCCGTCTACTAAGTAATGTGGCGTCTCCGCCATCCGTGCCACGGATACCAAGCTCGTGCAACGGACGCAGCGCATAGTCTATGAGCGCAGGGAGTCGTGGCAACGAAATAAACAGTTAGACGCCTGTGAAAGAATCCTCTCGGTTTTGCTTAATGTTTTCTTTTATGTAAATATAATTTATGCCACACCTGGCAATAAAGTGGCTTTTTCCGCACGCTGCGCGTACGGAAAAAGCCGCTTTCTGGCCAAGTGTAGACATAAAAAGATATACACAACACGGGAGGTAATAAAGAAAGCTCTCGATCGCATATTTACGTCCCTCGCTTGCAGCTCGGGCCGCAAACTTCTGCGATCTCGGCCTTTCTTTGTATTTACCACCCTAGCTGTGTAATGTACTATTTTAATAGTTGCTCAAAAAGTGGCTTATTACAGGGACGTATAGCGTGCGGGATGTGGGCTATTATTACACACTCGTGCTTTTTTTTTACCATTCCCGCACTCGTGCGTTTTCTTTCCCAACTGTCAAAATAATGTATATTTAAAAGAAAAACCAACCATGAAGTTTTTACTAAAAAAAAATCATAGAAGTTTTTATTTTGTTTCAGTATCAGATTAGGTTTCATTTCATCTCATTAAATTTCATTTTCATTTCATATCAATAAAAAAATTCTACTGAAGACTTGGCTGTATGGGCATAGTTCCCTTTGCCGACTAGAATGGCTGAAGAAAAAAGATCTCTGCTTAGGTATATTTTTTTACGGTTGGCGCCATTTTCCAAATAATTTTTCTTTATTAAATTGCTTATTTTTTTCGCAACTGTATTAAAAATAGTCGTTGAGTACACGTGCGGAACCGTCATAGCAACTTGTTCCGACTGTCAACCCTCGCCTTCGGCTGCGCCTCGGCTCGGGTAGACATTTGTCGGAACTCTGCAATGACAGCCTTTCCGCACTTGTATTGAAATATACTATAATCTATCTCTACTACCTTGTCTTTGTACCTTTACGCCGGCACCAATCAATACACGTACAGTAATGAATACTTAAGTGACGTTCTGCCACACTCTTTGCCGAGAAAATCTAAGGCTGACATTCAGAGACGAAAACTAAGCTAAGATCGGTCTCAGAAATGTCAAAATATAAATATTTAGGCTGACATTCAGTGACGAAAACTGAAGCTAAGACCGGTCTCAGAAATGTCAAAATGTACGTGATTTGGACATTAGTAAGACCAGTCTTTGCTTAGTTTTCGTCTCTGAATGTCAGCCTTAGTACGTGATTGTGACATTTCTAAGACCAGTCTTTGCTTAGTTTTCGTCTCTGAATGTGAGCCTAAGAGAGAACGCTACAGTTAAGTATTTACTCAGCGAAATAGTCAATTCAGAAACTGGCTAAAAGCAATTTCTTCTAGACAACCTCACGATGGAAAGTTGCTCAAGGAAATTAGAAAGACGGGTAGCCAGTGCAAATGTGAATATTGATACGTACTTGAAATGTTGTATAACTTTTATAAATAACTAGCTGACCCAGCGAACTTCGTACCGCCTAAAAGTCGATTCTTCATTATTTTTTTATTTTTCTCTCCGTAAGAACCATCCTCGTACTTCAAGGAATATTCTAAAAAAAGAATCAGCGAAATCGGTTCAGCTGCTCTCGAGATTTGCGCTTACCAATACATTCAGCGATTCATTTTTATATAAATAACTAGCTGACCCAGCGAACTTCGTACCGCCTAACAGACGATTCTTTTTTTCTCTCTCCGTAAGAACCATCCTCGTACTTCAAGGAATATTCTAAAAAAAGAATCAGCGAAATCGGTTCAGCTGCTCTCGAGATTTGCGCTTACCAACACATTTAGCGATTTATTTTTATATTATAGATAAAAACTGGAACGACTTCTACTGTTGCTTTATTTGCAGATGTATTGTTATTTTATAATAAAATAGAAAAACTGGATAAAAACGGACAAGCAGGTAAAACAGTCAGATCTAGATGATGGGTAAAGTTGTAATGATTAGTGATGAAAAATGAGGGAAATTTCGAAAGGTGTGACATAATTTAAATATTGTATAGAATCAGGCGTTACTTTGCGGAAATCCATAATAGCATTAAAAAGTTAAAATTACTTTGCTGAATTCCGCCAAAAATCCCACAAGCACCATGCGGTTAGCTAATGCACCGCCCTCCCTCCCAGTTTTTCAAGCAGAAGCAAGACACGAACACACCACCACCAACACCAATACTTGTGTGAGAAAACACGCGACGCGTTTCACCTAAAACACGAGGCATCCTCAGGCTCCAAAATGCAAGTGATCCGTATTTATAGGCTAGGCCGCCCCTCCTATACATTGCGTCATCGGGGGGAGGGGCGGCCTAGCCTATAAATACGGAGTGTTTTTGCGGAGACGGGGCCCGTGATGACTTACGCGGCACCCGTCTTCGCTCACGCGTCCCCCTCAGCCCTGTACGGACTGCAGAGGGTACAGAACATTTTTATTCGTAGGGCACTGAACGCTCACTGGTGCGTCAGGAACGCAGACCTACATCGGGACATGGAAATCCCAACCATGCAGCAATTTATTAGGTCCCTCTCAGAGACGTTCTTCAGCACTGCTGAAGAACATCCCAACCCCCTGATCCGCGAAGCAGCGGCTTACTCTCCGCCCACGACGGACCCTCGTTACCTGGTGCGCAGGCCCAGGAACGTACTCGCTGACCCGCCCGACAAATTGTCGTCTGACCTGAACCACCTCTTAGAGGCTCGGTCTCAGTCAGACGCGCCCCCCTCCTCTGCCAGTGTCCCCCCTAGGGGGGGCACTGCTCTTTCATAGCAGTTTTGTAATATAAACTCTTCTAAGCGGACGCTCCGCTAGGGAGCTCCGCTGTGCGCCCTCCTCGGCCTCGAGGGGGGTCGCTCCCGATGTGGGTTTAGGGGTCTCTAGGACCAAAACCAGTCCCAAGGTGGTGTTTAGTGGGTAGGCGCACTTCTTGTGAGTCCCACATTGGCAGCACGGCCGGGTCCGTGCTGTTATGCATGAGCATTCACCACCTCCCTCCCCCGTGTCCTCCGGAGGGTGCCCTTTATAGGGTTAAAAAAAAAAAAAAAAAAAGCGGAGACGGTCACTTGCATTTGGGAGCCTGAGGATGCCTCGTGTTTTAGGCGAAACGCGTCGCGTGTTTTCTCACACAAGTATTGGTGTTGGTGGTGGTGTGTTCGTGTCTTGCTTCTGCTTGAAAAAGTGGGAGGGAGGGCGGTGCATTAACTAACCGCATGGTGCTTGTGGGATTTTGGGCGGAATTCAGCAAAGTAATTTTAACTTTTTAATGATTTTATAATAAAATAGAAAAACTGTATAAAAACGGACAAGCAGGTAAAACAGTCAGATCTAGTTGATGGGTAAAGTTGTAATGATTAATGATGAAAAATGAGGGAAATTTCGAAAGGTGTGACATTATTTAAATATTTGAAAATGATAGATAGAAAAAGAAATATAAAAATCGTGTAAAGTGGTTTGCACCGTTACATACTCATACTTAATATCAATACACTTGCCCACCTTTACTTACATAATTATATTAATATATAAGAAAAAATCGGTAAACGTAGTGTAGGACGTCCTCAGACTCGGTGGAGCGATGATCTTCGCAGGGCGGCTAGCAAGAGCTGGATGAGAGTAGCCGAGGACCGTGCTCAGTAGCGTGCAATGGGAGAGGCCTATGTCCAGCAGTGGACAACCGTAGGCCGATGATGATGATGGTGATGATGATGATGATAAGAAAAAATGGGCGTCTGAACACTCACAGCGAAGTTCCGTCCGCAGAAGGGGCACACCTTGGGGCGAGGCTTCTTGTAACCGGGCGTGTGCCGCCGGCGCATATGTTCACGGTACGACGAGTTGTCCACGCAGGTCTGCGACAGGGAGTACAGATAAAGATAAGACATAAATAAGGTAAGACAGGGTATTTTGCACATGCGTGTCCACGCAGTACGCTTAGCGTGGTCCGCTCGAGAAACGCCCTTTTCTATGCAAAAATGTCAGTTTCTCTATCGAGTTCGAGATGTGCCCGAGATGTCTCGACTTTAGCATGGCCATCGCGATCGAGATGGAGAAGACCGAGACATGTCTACAAGCAGTAGCATGGTGACGCTGCCGAGATAATTTCGGTCGAGATAGACCGTAGAGGGAGTAATCTATCTGCGAGATAGACACTAATTTTGACATATGCGACCGACACATGTCTGGTACCCACAGAGGTGAAGGCAAGGCAACAAGGCCTCGAAAGCATATATTCAGAAAAATTACAAAATCTTTAAATGTTTAATTCTTTAACTTTTTGATAGCAAGACCGCACTCTTCGGGCTATCTCGAGCGATGTCGAGTCTCGGTTGCCATGTTGGTACTTTAGACTTGGCAAGTCTCTCACTCGACATCGAGAGAGAGTCAAAACGTCCATGCTAACCGAACAGGTCTGCGACAGGGAATACAGATAAAGGTAAGACATAAATAACATAAGACAGGGTATTTTACACATGCGTGTCCAAGCAGGTCTGCGACAGGGAAACAAGATAAAGATAAGACATAAATAAGGTAAGACAAGGTATTTTGCACATGCCCACGCAGGTGTGCGACAGGGAATACAGATAAAGATAAGACATAAATAATGTAAGACAGGGTATTTTGCACATGCGCGTCCAAGCAGGTTTGCGACAGGGACACAAATTAAGATAAGACTATGAGGCCACCAAATGTACTGATATATGTTATCTTTATAACTATTTTATGTTTGTTTTTTCCTTGAATACTCTTATCTTATAAGATAAGACAGGGTATATTGTATATGCGTGTCCACGCAGCTCTGCGATAGGAGATACAGATAAAGATAAGACATAAATAATGTAACAATATTCTTTATTGTACACCAGAGTACATACTTGTATTATAACCTTATGTAAGGATACAGAATACAATTGGCGGCCATATTGCTAAAAGCAATTTCTTTATGAGTAAGACCTGAATAAGATTTAAAACCTTTCTTTTTCAGGCTATATTAGTCCACTGCTGGACATAGCCCTCCCCTAATGAGCGCCATAGCGCAAGAGTGTGCCATCATTGGGGGGTAATGCCCATAATCCCCACGCTGGGCATGCGGGTTGGGGATCGCAGTATGGTGGAATTGTACTGTAGGGGGCGCTGCTACTTGATACTTTTATTACATTTAGGGTCTGTTTCACAATCTGCAGATAAAGTTCCAGATACGCTATCCGCAACCAGGGCTGCCGTTTGTTCTAAATTTGAAGCCATAAACGAACACACGCAATATAGAAAAAAAAATTTTAATATAGTTCAAACGGCAGCCCTGGTTGCGGACAGCTTATCTGGAATTATTTCAGCTTATCTGATTTATTTGAAGATTGTGAAACAGGGCCTTAGATTTAAAACCTAAATGCAATAAAAGTATAAGGGTTAGGGAAGGAGGGAAGGAAGGAAGGAAACAGTTACTCAGACGCCGAGATCTTCCAGTGCAGCTAATCCTCACCTAGTGATGCAAATTACTTCAGCCAGATGTCGCTGCCTGTACGTAATACAGAGAGTATTGTAAAGAGGTTCGAAATTTCACTGATGTCGGTGAGTCGCCCATTAGCTCTGTTGAAAAGAGCGCTGGCGCGGATAGCCAGAGGTCGCGGGTTCGAATCCCGGCATGGGTGGAATTTTGTGACGGTACAAACCTCTTCATACCATTTTTATTTATTTTTCTATCTATCATTTTCAAATATTTAAATTACGTCACACATTATCATAACATTTACATACAGTTGTGACGGTGCAAACCTCTTTACACCATTTTTATTTCTTTTTCCATCTATCATTTTCAAAATTCAAAACAAAACCTCCACAGGTTAAACCTACAAGGAACTCTTTGGCAATAAAATAAAAACTCTCACCCTCACCCCATCCTTACCTCATTACTAAAATAATTTCTTAACCTCTTTTTCTATAGTATCCGTACTCTTTTTAAATATTTAACTGACAACTTGTACAAAACCTACCAACGTCACCTTTTTTATAGTTTTATTTTTCTGTATATAATCACCACATTACCTTTTCGGACACATTTGCGTCATACTATTTGTTTATTTATTTATTAACTATACACTTACACCACTATCCTCCAGGACATTTGCTAACCATTTTTTTTAGAACATCCAAACATTCAATCAGGTGCGGCGACAACACGTTAAATAAGCCTAGGTCAATTAATTTACTTATCAATCGCTTTACGCGTTACGGTGTTTACCCCACCAAAGCTCTTGAGAGCACTACTACGACGGATTCTACCCCGTCGGGTACTATGTACCCAATATTATAAATATTGTTAAAATGTAAATAACTTTCATAGAGCGGATTGTGACTCAATAAATAAGCCTTACCACTACCGAATACCAGCGGGTGGTAACTGGCTAAATAAGCCTATTACTAATTTAGGCCAGTTTCTGGATAAATCTAATTTAATAAAAATAGATTTTGTCTATACTGAATGAACGTCTTCACCTTCACTTTAGATGAAGACAATGCTAGATGATGCATGCTAGGGATGAATGATAGGTGATGAATAAAAGTGGAACTGCCTAATGTAAATATTCATTGTAAATATCACTCCACACACTCTAAATTTTTTTCATCGCCCATCCTTTATATTTTATTTTAATATTTAAGAATAACCATATTTACTTACCCATACCACATCCCCGACCTTCATCGACTTTACTCTCGACCTTGACTTTAAATTTTAAATTATATAAGTTAACTTGACTATATTTTTTATAAAAAAAATTTTTTTAGATATTTTTTTTAAATAAATATATCTAAAAAATATTTTTTTTTTACCGGTGCCCCCGGGTAATGTGACGGTGCAAACCTCTTTACACCATTTTTATTTCTTTTTCCATCTATCATTTTCAAATATTTAAATTATGTATGTCACTCATTCTTCGATTTCCCTCATTTTTCACACTACTACTTTACGCTTTGACCAGATCTGACTTTTTACCTGCTTCTCCGTTTATCCGTTTTTATCCAGTTTTCTGTTATAATCGTATGGATAAGATCTTTGGGAATCACTTGTTTCCAAGTAAATTCTGAGTTATATGGTGTATTAGAGCGTGTATATCTATAGAGTTTATCGTCTTTAATCATGTAGTCAGGTGTGGAGGTTGGATTAGTTTTACATTTAGTGAAAATATCGGTAAACCATTTGTCAGTGGTTTCTGTAGGGTTAAAGTTAATAATGTTAACAGGTATGGAACGGGATAAAATGTCGGGTATTACATGGTCTTTGCCTTGTTTATGTTTGATGTCGAAATTGAACATTGAAAGGCGGATACTCCAACGGGCTAGTCTACCTGTGGGATTATCCAATTTTAGGAACCACAGGAGAGCTGCGTGATCAGTCACATACATTGCTTCTGGCCCCACACTAGGATACCCTGTGTCGTGGGAACTAGGAACAACGACAACACAAACATGTAAACATCCAAGACCAGGGGTTTTTTTTTTTGTTTCCAGCCGGGATTCGAACCCGGGACTTCTTGCATGGTAGGTAGACATGCTTTGATTTTCCTCATTTTTCATCACTCCTACTTTACCTTTTGACCAGATCTGACTATTTTACCTGTTTGGTATTTTCTAAGGTTAACACGAGCCGTAGACATAATTAAAACTGTTTTTATACGGATTTAAGCTCGTTTATTACATTTTTTACAGGTGCCGTGGTCCGTGGTCATCCGGACGGCACCTGAAAAAGTGCCGAAACGTTGGAAAATTGTAAAAAATGTAATAAACGAGCTTAAATCCGTATAAAAACAGTTTTAATTATTTTACCTGTTTCTCCTTTATCCAGCCAGTTTTCTGTTTTAACATTACTACAAATATTATTACACTATTTTTATTTTTAATGCACTAACCCGTGCTGAGGAACAAATTTAAAAACCTATTTAGAGGCTAAAAATTTCACCCATGACGGGATTCGAACCCGCAACCTCTGGCTATCCGTACCAGCGCTCTACCAATTGAGCCAATGGGCGACTCACGGCATCAGTGAAATTTCGAACCTCTTTACAATACTATTAATAATAATATTTGTACGTAATACAGAGAATATTGTAAAGAGGTTCGAAATTTCACTGATGTCGTGAGTCGCCCATTGGCTCAATTGGTAGAGCGCTGGTACGGATAGCCAGAGGTTGCGGGTTCGAATCCCGTCATGGGTGAAATTTTTAGCCTTTAAATAGGTTTTTGAATTACTACAAATATCTACAAATAAGACAACACCTGAAGTCGTTCCAGTCTATTATTATTTATAAAGATACCCAACGTTACAATGTTTAGCCTCTAAATGGGTTTTTAACCCTTCGAGCGCCCCAAGCGCTCGGACAAAAGAAAGTTCAAAGGTACCGCATAGTGTAGGGTCATTTCGCACCGCCATTTTTTTGCATCTTTTTTGTGGACACAGTTCCGCATTTCTCAAATTAGAGAAAGTACTACGTAATTATTCAATAAGTGTTATATATCACTACAATCTGCATAAAATTCCCTATCCGATTATTATACTTGTAATGCTAATAAAATTATCAATAAACTTACATGATATTCAAATGACGAGATGAATTTCACTATCCACGCCATTTTGACACTACTTTGAACTTTGTCTCACTATTTTCACTGATTACTCATTCACTAGCACTGAACTAACACTTATAATATGATCTGCATATTATCTATTACTGTTTACACAATTTTCATACTCTAATTCACCAAAATAAAGCTCTAAATGAATAACCCTCACCTGCCCGCAGAGCGCGCACGTGAAGCGCGGACGCGAGAGGTGCACGCAGGCGTAGTGCGCGCGCATGTAGGCGGCGCGCGCGTAAGTCTTGCCGCACGCCGGGCACGCCACGCGCCCGCTGCGGGGCATACAATACATAACGTATCATTTATATATACGTTTAGTGTATTATATGTGTAAGTATATAATAATGTGGAAGGTTGTCTTTTTCCTTTTTTTTTTTGCACGCCTGCCAAGTTTTCGTTCTACCTCCTGCGGTTGACTGGTAGAAAATGCTTATGGCATTAAGTTCGCCGCATTGTACAATTTTATGGTGCAATAAAGTATTAATAATAATAATAATAACGTATCATTTACATACAGTCACATACATTTGTCGCTAAGCCATGCCTTATGGGCGGCTTGATAACTTCTGACAGTAAGGCCCGCCACTGTCTTACAATCCTCCACCAACCCGGACTTGGCCCCCGTGGTGGAGTATGGCCTAACCTTCCTGCGATGCAGGAAGAGACCCGTGCCCCAGCAGTGGGGGCATACAAGGGTTGCTAACGAACATACATTCGCGTAAGTCTTACCGCACGCCGGGCACGCCACGCGCCCGCTGCGGGGCATACAATTGCGTTTAGGTTTTGTCAACGACTAAATTAGACGAAAATTGTGCACACTAATTAATTCCCCAAGATACTGGCCTAGCCTAGTTTGGGGACTGCCGGTAAACATAAAACAATTTTTCGTCATACCCTCCACTGTCTATTTACAAGGTATTTCATTGTGTATTGTCTTCTTGGAAATAAACTATTTACTTACTTAAATACAATACATAACGTATCATCTACATACAGTAATTACATTACTTACATAAGGAAAGACGGGACGGTCACACGATACAACATATTTGATTTCATTCAATCATTCGTTCGCTCTACAATGTATTTATTCGTTCGCTCTTCAACTAATTCATTCGTTTGTTAATTCATACATGCATTCGTTCGCACGGTAATTTGTTCATATATTGTTAATTCATTCATTCACTCGGTAGTTAAATCATTCATTCATTGAGGCGTAGTGCGCGCGCATGTAGCGTAGTGCGCGCGCCCGCCCGCTGCGGGGCATACAATGCATAACATAACATTTACATTAACTAGGATACCCTGTGTCGTGGGAACCAGAAACAATACAGTAAAACATTAAAAGTTTCACTGTTTAATTATTTTGCATACCTAAGGGATACCATGCAACGTAGGTATAAGTGAAGGTGTAGTATAAGTGGGTGGGCACAGTTATAGTCAAAAGTTTGAAGTTCACATTAAAAGTTTGACGCGATACCATAATTACATTACTTTCAGGAGGAAACACGGGACGTTCACAGGATACTACAGATTTAATTTCATTCAATCATAGTATTTATTAATGATTCGCAATACTCATACACAGTTATGTTAATACTCAATTGGTAGAGCGCTGCCACGGATAGCCAGAGGTTGAGGGTTCGAATCCCGGCATGGGTGAAATTTTTAGCCTCTAAATAGGTTTTTAAATTTGTTCCTTAGCACGGGTTAGTGCATTAAAAATAAAAATAGTATAATCATGTGGGTACAGTGATATCGTTCCGATGTTAAACCTAACTGCAAAGTAGGTGGTCGGGGCTGTAAGTAATGCAATTTGCTTAAGTCAGCTGTCGCTGCCTGTACGTAATACAGAGAATAGTGTAAAGAGGTTCGAAATTTCACTGATGCCGTGAGTCGCCCATTGGCTCAATTGGTAGAGCGCTGGCACGGATAGCCAGAGGTTGCGGGTTCGAATCCCGGCATGGGTGAAATTTTTAGCCTCTAAATAGGTTTTTAAAGTTATATATTAAACGGGCCTAATCGCGATTATTTATTAAGTAAAACGTGCTGCCGAAACGTCGGGAAATAAGGTAATTACGTTTTGTAGACTTTTAGTCCGGATTTACTTACGGATCCGTCTTTTCCGATATAACAACACCCGTAAGTAAATCCGGACTAAAGTCTACAATGTGTTGTGCTTACGAAAGTTTTAGTTCAATTATTACGTTTTAACTAATAAATAATCGCGACTGAGCCCCGTTTAATATATAACTATTCATTCAATCATTCGTTCGCTCTAAATGTGTTTATTCGTTCGCTCTTTAACTAATTCATTAATTCATTCATATATTGTTAATTCACTCATTCATTCAGTCGGTAGTTAAATCGTTCATTCATTAAATGATTGAGGCGCGCGCGTAATTTTTGCCACGCGCCCGCTGCATGTCATACAATAAAATAAATAAAAAAGCTTTCATTTCCTATAAGATTTCAAAATAACATCAAACTCATTGACGCATTGCATTAATGTTACGTAATATAAAATCATTAAAAAAAATCATCACAAAAATTGTTCCTGCCAATATTTAAGAGCTGAGTGCAAAATCACTATTTTTACTTAATGTAACTTTGTTATTTGTATTATACTATTTTTATTTTAATGCACTAACCCGTGCTAAGGAACAAATTTAAAAACCTATTTAGAGGCTAAAAATTTCACCCATGCCGGGATTCGAACCCGCCACCTCTGGCTATCCGTGCCAGCGCTCTGTTAAACCTAACTGCAAAGTAGGTAGTCGGGGCTGTAAGTAATGCAATTTGCTTAAGTCAGATGTCGCTGCCTGTACGTAATACAGAGAATAGTGTAAAGAGGTTCGAAATTTCACTGATGCCGTGAGTCGCCCATTGGCTCAATTGGTAGAGCGCTGGCACGGATAGCCAGAGGTTGCCGGTTCGAATCCCGGCATGGGTGAAATTTTTAGCCTCTAAATAGGTTTTTAAATTTGTTATTTTTATTTGTGAAATCCCTTTCTAGTATTAAGCAGGTACATTTTTCGTTCATGCCCTATGTTTTTTTATTTATTTCATATTTATGTATCGTTTATGTATGTGTATCAACTATAAAATAATATGTTGTCTAATATTGTTTAGTTGCGCCGACTACCCGTCTTTCAGTTTCCGTTTCCTCTTTTCCGTCAATGGTTGTCTGGAAGAAATTACTTTTAGTAACAAGGCCGCCACTTGTACTGTACCGTTATATTTAAGTCTCTTATGTTATTCCTGGTGTACATGCAATGAGGTATATTCTATCTATCTATCTATGATGAGAAGTGAAACTTTGGTAGTTAATCGAATCAGACGAAGGGTCTTATTGGGTATACGGACATCACAGACTCGCCTGTTATTAGCCCCGTGCGCCTTGGAGATCAAGTGCTGCTTGTATGTCTCGAAAGTGCTGAAGTACTTGTCGCACTCCACGCAATATGGCCGCTCGAGCTTGCGACGCTCCATGTGGCGTTTTCTGCAATAACAAAGACAGCCTTAACATCAGGAACATAATTATATTCTTTTTAATGCACTAACCCGTACTATGAACATTTTAAAAACCTATTTAGAGGCTAAAAATCCCGGCATGGGTGGAATTTTTAGCGTCTGAATAGGTTTTTAAAATCAGAAACATAATTTTTGTGACACTAACACACTGTCAAACTTTGGTATTTTAAAAGTGTCCTTGAGTGCAATCAATAACTTTAAGTGCCGCAACATTAGTAACTTTTCATACCATTTTTCTCATAAGCAACGCCTAGAATACGAGGGCGTATCACACAAGTTTTTAGAACGTTCCAAACTTTGAAAGGACTATGGTACTTGGGCTCAATAAAATAAAATTGACTCAGAAAAACTGTCTCAGTTGACTCATGAGTGACTTTAATACTTGGACGCAAAAACTATCATAGATGACTCATATTGAATAACTGTCATAGTTGACACAGATTGAAAAACTGTCATAGTTGAATCAGATTGAAAAACTGCCATAGTTGACTCAGATTGAAAAACTGTCTGCGTTGACTCATGACGACTGACTTTAATACTTGGACGCAAAAACTGTAATAGTTGACTCAGATTGAAAAACTGTCTCAATTGAACTATGACCGGCTTAAATAATAGACGTAAATCAAATGAAATGAATGGATGAAATGAAATGAAAAGGAGAATTCAAAGTAGCGCAAAACCTGCGGCTTAATGAACGTTACAAGTCAAACTAGGTGTCCAACTGTCATAGATGACTCACATTGAAAAACTGTCACAGTCGACTCAGATTGAAAGAACTGTCACAGTCGACTCAATTTGAAAGAACTGTCACAGTCGACTCAGATTGAAAGAAAAGTCACAGTCGACTCAGATTGAAAAAACTGTCACAGTCGATTGACTCACGACTGGCTCAGAAACTATCGGACTCACACGTGGAGCTCGTGTGTGTCCCGAGATATTTTCTCCAAAATGATCTACATCTTAAAATGGACAGAGGTCGCGGGTTCGATTCCCGGCATGGGTGGAATTTTTAGCCTCTAAATAGGTTTATATAATATATTTATTACATATTTTTATATTTGGCAAACAAACGGTTCAATAACAAATTTTACACAGACACAGAAATACATAAACCAGTGAAGTTTCCACCGATAATATTACATAGTTTAGAATAAACCTCTGGCTCTAGAGTAGGCTTCGGTTTTCGCACGAATGTACATACATCTTCCGGCTCTGTATAAAACTTTTATTCACTATTTTGAAAAGTTATGTAAAGTTAAGGGCCTGTTTCACAATCTGCAAAAAAAGTTCCGGATAAGCTATCCGCAACCAGGGCTGCCGTTTGTTCTAAATTTGAAGCCATAAACGAACACACGGAACGGAACACGGAATATTTATTTAAATTTAGAACAAACGGCAGCCCTGGTTGCGGATAGCTTATCCGGAACTTTATTTGCAGATTGTGGAACAGGCCCTTAGTGTGATATTAGTTCCGATATTTCTATTACACGAATATATCCGATTCTATCCGATAGTAGCCGAGGTATATTGTAAAAGCTAACAGTCTGTAGTTTATCCTTAAGCGTTCGACAAGTCACAGTATCTGTGTAATTTTCAATAAAGGATATTTTCCGGAGTGGTTTGTTCAGTTAGGGTTTTTTTTATGTGTTTAAATTATTATTATTTTATGTGTTCTTGACGAAAGTTTATTGGATATCGTACTGTGCATGTTTTTTTATTTTTTTTTTATTAAGTGTGACATTTTAATCTTATTAAATTCAATAAAATATAAAAAAACAATTTAGAGGCTATTCCACCCATGCCGGGATTCGAACCCGCGACCTCTGGCTATCCGTGCCAGCGCTCTTTCCAACTGAGCTAATGGGCGACTCACCGGCATCAGTGAAATTTCGAACCTCTTTACACTATTCTCTGTATTACGTACAGGCAGCGACATCTGGCTTAAGTAGATTGCATCACTTACAGCCCCGAGTACCTACTTTGCAGATAGGTTTTTACATCGGAATGATATAACTGTACCCACATGATTATACTATTTTTATTTTTAATGCACTAACCCGTGCTAAGGACAATTTTAAAAACCTATTTTAGAGGCTAAAATAGGTGAGTCGCCCTTTAGCTCAATTGGAAGAGCGCTGGCACGGATAGCCAGAGGTCGCGGGTTCGAATCCCGGCATGGGTGGAATTTTTAGCCTCTAAAATAGGTCCTTAGCACGGGTTAGTGCATTAAAAATAAAAATAGTATAATTTTGCATTGACATCTTCATGTTAATAAATTCAATAAAATACTTCGTTCGATCGTTCTGTTAGGCAGCGCAGGCTCCGGGGGTTGAAAATCACATCACCACGTACACATTTGCAGTTTATTGATGGCACCGAAACACGTTAAAAATAATTTGGAAACAGAGTTACTAAAACGGACTACATCTTGATACTAAGTCTAATTACTGATGTTAAAGACTATGCATGACTGCTCTTGACTACTGTGACTGTTGTGACTGCTGTGACTGCTGTGACTGTTGCGCGATGTGCGCGGAAAAACGCTTTTATTTGCTCTTTAGTGCTGAGAATGACAAAATATAGGTGAGGCGGGGAACTGGACATAACAGTTCCTTGACTGACTGAGAAAATGTCGGACTCACACGTGCCGCTCGATTCCGGAGTGGGTGGTGCGCCGCTGGCCGCAGTGGTCGCACTGGAACTGCCCCACGCCGTGGCTCGCGCGGTAGTGGCGATGGAAATCGCGCACTTCGCTGAGGGGAAATGATTAACCTTCTAGCGGCGGGGGATCGTCGCAACATTTAGTTGCCAGAGTGCTTAGTGCGAGTTTGACAGATCCAATCGAATAACTTTACTACCGCGTTAATCGAGCATTGAGTAGTGAGTATGAGTAAGTTAACCGTTAGAACTGGCAAAACGCTGTCACAGTACAACTCGCACTCGCGTTTATTCGTGTTTTGGCTGGTAAACGTGTTCACTTCTCAACGTAAACCATTACAACTCGCACTCAGCAATTTTAATTTCCATACTTGTCGCTAGGTGGCGCTTCCTCGATGCCATAGAAATATGAGTTTACGTTAACGCGATCGAGTAGTTAAAAAACTCGCACTAAGCACTCTGAGTGCTTAGTTGTACTGTGACAGCGTTTTGCCAGTTCGAACGGTTAACTTACTCATACTCACTACTCAATGCTCGATTAACGCGGCAGTAAAGTTATTCGATTGGATCTGTCAAACTCGCACTAAGCACTCTGGTTACTCTCAATACTGTCTGTATTACGTACAGGCAGCGACATCTGGCTGAAGTAATTTGCATCACTTGCAGCCCCGAGTACCTACTTTGCAGTTAGGTTTTACATCGGATTGATATCGCTGTACCCACATTATTATATTCTTTTTTTTTAGCCTCTAAATAATTTTTTTTTAAATTGTCCTTAGCACGGGTTAGTGCATTAAAAAAAAGAATATAATTCAAAGACTCATACTATAACTGAATTTAGACCTACATGTTTTGGTTTATAATTAAAAGTATTGAACATCCGCTGTGTGGTGTCGGCCTAGAGAATAGCACCAACCCAATTCTTCCCGCGGGTGTCGTAAAAGGCGACTAAGGGACACAAACCAGGGGGTGGGCAGCAGCGCCCCCTGCAGTACAATTCCACCAAACTGCGATCCCCAACCCGCATGCCCAGCGTGGGGATTATGGTCATTACCCCCTATGATAGCACGTGGCGCTCTTTAGGGGAGGGCTATGTCCAGCAGTGGACTAGTATAGCCTGACGACGAACATCCGCTGCAGTGCTAGGCTCTTCACCTGTATTACAGCAGACAGCGCCTACTTTCTCCGTTTACAAATAATCTACACCAAATCCTAACTAAGGTCTGCCACTGTCCGGCCTTGATCCCCGTGGTGGAGTATGGCCTAACCTTCCTGCGATGCAGGGAGTGACCCGTGCCCCAGCATTGGGGACCTTCAAAGGGGTTGATATCAAAGGAGACCCTTTTTTATCTTTAAAGACGCCACAAAAATGTAACCAGTCTGTGCAAACACACTGCATGGCATTGTTAGTGATCATATATAGTTGTGAAAAAGTGTGCGTTTGTATTTGTTTGATGTGTGTGTCAGTGTGAGTTAAGCTGCCACTGGACTCTGTATAAATCAACTCATTACGCAGATGCAAAGGCCAAGGTTTTTATGTATGTATGTCTCTGTGTATGATTGTGTGTGTGTATAAGGGTGTATGTGTGTGTGTGTGTACGTGTGAGAAAGACTCCCTAGAAGGCGGCCTCGTACGCGCGTATTTGTACCCTCTTGCGGTATTTCCGCAGCACGTGTTTCCGCATCATGTAGCGGCTTGCAGTGATGTAGTCTCAATTTGTGATCGCCACAAAAATGTACATGATGGACATAAGGGTGGGTAGCAGCGCCTCCTGCAGTACATACAATTCCACCAAACTGCGATCCCCAACCCACATGCCCAGCGTGGGGATTATGGGCATTACCCCCTATGATAGCACAACGTGGCGCTCTTTAGGGGAGGGCTATGTCCAGCAGTGGACTAGTATAGCCTGACGACGACGACGACAAAAATGTAACCAGCCTGTGGAAACACACTGCATGGCATTGTGAGTGATATGTGTTCGATGTGTGTGTAAGTGTGAGTTAAGGTGTCACTGGACGCTCATCACGCAGATGCGAAGGCCAAGATGTAAGTCTCTGTGTATAAGTGTGTGTGTGTATAAGTGTGCATAAATGTGTGTGTGTGTATATAAGGGTGTACGTGTGTGTGTATATATGAGTGTGTGTGTGTGTAAGTGTGTGAGAAAGATTACGCATCATTACGCAGATGCAAAGGCCAAGGTGTTTATGTATGTCTCTGTGTATGATGTATATAACTGTGTGTGTGTGTGTGTATAAGGGTGTATGTGTGTGTGTGTACGTGTGTGAGAAAGACTCACTAGAAGGCGGCGTCGCACGCGCGGCACTGTACCCTCTTGCGGTGCTCCCGCAGCACGTGTTTCCGCATCATGTAGCGTGTTGCGGTGCGGTAGCCGCACTTCTCGCACTGGCGGGCGAAGTAGTGCTCCCTGATGTGGACGCTGCGGAAATACGACCAGGGTGTCGATTCTCGCCCATGAGTATTGAAAGCGTAGACGCAAACATTCGAAGGCTCATGACTTTTGTCGCATTAAAATAAGATAACGTAACTCGACAGAGTCATTAGACTTATATTTTCTCATTCGAATTCAATCTAGCATGGCGTTCAGAATACAGATTTCGGCTGTCGCTCGACTTTTCACGTAGAATTCCAAGTCATAAGCCTTTGAGTCGCATACGACTTATTTGCTAATGAAGTGAGAATTGGCACTCAGGCTGTAAGGTGTGGAGCGATGTATATAATTTTATATTATAAATGTGTTTTATTTATTTCATTTGTCTATAATATAAAAATGAATCGCCGAATGTGTTGGTAAGCGCAAATCTCGAGAGCAGGTGAACCGATTAAGCCAATTCTTTTTTTAGAATATTCCTTGCAGTACGAGGATGGTTCTTACGGAGAGAAAAACAAATTAAAGAATCGACTGTTAGGCGGTACGGAGTTCGCTGGGTCAGCTAGTTTATAATAAAAACAGAAAACTTGATAAAAACAGAATACAATAAAATTGTAAAGTGCTAAAAAAGTAACGGAAATCAATAATGGGTGACCTAATTTTAAATTTTAAAAATCTATTTAGAGGCTAAAAATTCCACCCAGGCCGTTTTAAGACTCCAAATAGTTTTTTTTTTTCGTTCAATTAATCAATCATTAATTCGATCAAAGAATGAATGAATGAATGAATGAATGATTGATTGATTGATTGATTGATTGATTGATTGATTGATTGATTGATTGATTGATTGATTGATTGATTGAATGAATGAATGAATGAATGAATGAATGAATGAATGAATGAATGAATGAATGAATGAATGAATGAATGAATGAATGAATGAATGAATGAATGAATGAATGAATGAATGAATGAATGAATGAATGAATGAATGAATGAATGAATGAATGAATGAATGAATGAATGAATGAATGAATGAATGAATGAATGAATGAATGAATGAATGAATGAATGAATGAATGAATGAATGAATGAATGAATGAATGAATGAATGAATGAATCAATCAATCAATCAATAAATCATTCATTCGATCAAAGAATCAATCAATGAATGAATCAATCATGTATTAAAAATTACCTCAGCTGCATCTTTCCACCCAACCGAATTTTGCAAATGTCGCATTGGTAGGGCAGGGATGTCTGAAAAGAAACAAAGCACATAAAAATACTAAGGAAAAGGGTAACTACGTGACGGACCACGCGTGATGTAGGGCTCCGTAGCTGGCCGTCAAAATATCCGGAAGGAAGGGCGTTATGATTGTTTTTTTTAAGCAAACTTCTTTAATAAGTTTTAATATTCAGTTGAATCGCTCGTGGCCTACTGGAACCAAGTGATGTTCTTGCTTAACCTTAGTGAATCAATCACTAAGGTTAAGCAAGAACAGGCGCGGTCAGGTGCAGGATGGGTGACCGTCCCGCAACTACCGATAGTGGCATTTTTCCGAGCGCTTCCGTGCTTCGCAAGGCACGCTAAGCCGTTGGTGCCGGCTGTCATGCGGCTCATTCTTGGTATGTCCCCACTGCTGGGGCACGGGTCTCTTCCTGCATCGCAGAAAGGTTAGGCCATACTCCACCACGGGAGCCAAGTCCGGATGTGTGGAGGCTTGCAAGACTAGTGACTGATCTTACTGTCAGACGTTTTCAAGCCGCCCTAAGGCCTCTGACTTGGCTTAACGACTGCCATCTATCGACGGCAGCCGGCACCAACAGCACGGTACCGCTCGGAAAAATGCCACTAGCGTTATCATAGACGATCACCCATCCATGCACTGAACGCGCCCTGTGTTGCTTCTCCTTCGTGATCGTTTGAGATCACTCAGGCAGCCGGCGCGGCGCTATGAGCAAACGTAAATTATTTACGTTGAAAAAAAAATTATGATTTCTAATTTCTACGGAAGCCTAAGAAGGTACTCACATCGCCATGCCGCCTCAAATCGTGCTCCATCTTGGACCCCTTCATCTTCCAGCCGCGGAAGCAATCTTCGCAGCGGTGCGGCTGCCGCAGGAACAACTCCGACTGCCTGTCTTGCTCTAGAAGTGATGTCAACTCCGCGTGATTGATTGGAACCTTCAATAGGTCAAAGATGAATCAATGAATCGGTGAAGCATTTCATGAATGGTTCAATGGATCATTAGTTCAATGAATCGAGGAAGCTATGGATCACTGGACAATTCATCTTTTGCAGGTACAATTCCGACTGCCTGTATTGCTCTAGAAGTGATGTCAACTCCGCGTAATTGATTGGAACCTTCAATAGGTCAAAGATGAATCAATGAATCAGTGAAGCATTTCATCAACGGGTCAATAGGTCAATGGTTGATTGGATAAATAAGTCAATGGGTCAGTCTGTCAATGGATCAAACTCAAAGTAAAATGTTAAAAGTTGTATACTCCTGTAAAGGTATTTCACACGGAATTGTACCTTAGAATAAGTAGTTTTTAAATGAAATGTGAAAATACTGTTGGAGTAACTAATAATAAACAAACAATCAAACAAACAAGCAAGCAAGCAAGCAAGCAAGCAAGCAAGCAAGCAAGCAAGCAAGCAAGCAAGCAAGCAAGCAAGCAAGCAAGCAAGCAAGCAAGCAAGCAAGCAAGCAAGCAAGCAAGCAAGCAAGCAAGCAAGCAAGCAAGCAAGCAAGCAAGCAAGCAAGCAAGCAAGCAAGCAAGCAAGCAAGCAAGCAAGCAAGCAAGCAAGCAAGCAAGCAAGCAAGCAAGCAAGCAAGCAAGCAAGCAAGCAAGCAAGCAAGCAAGCAAGCAAGCAAGCAAGCAAGCAAGCAAGCAAACAAACAAACAAACAAACAAACAAACAAACAAACAAACAAACAAACAAACAAACAAACAAACAAACAAACAAACAAACAAACAAACAAACAAACAAACAAACAAACAAACAAACAAACAAACAAACAAACAAACAAACAAACAAACAAACAAACAAACAAACAAACAAACAAACAAACAAACAAACAAACAAACAAACAAACAAACAAACAAACAAACAAACAAACAAACAAACAAACAAACAAACAAACAAACAAACAAACAAACAAACAAACAAACAAACAAATAAATAAATAAATAAATAAATAAATAAATAAATGGATCAACAGTTCAAAGAATCGAGGAATCTATGGATCTCTACATCCTTCATCTACTAGCCGCCGACTGTCTGTCTTGCTCTAGAATTGATGTCAACACCGCGTGATTGATTGGAACCTTCAATAGGTTAAAGATGAATCAATGAATCAGTGAAGCATTTCATCAATGGATCAATAGTTCAATGAATCGAGGAACCTATGGATCACTGGACAATTCATATTTTGCAGGTACAATTCCGACTGCCTGTATTGCTCTAGAAGTGATGTCAACTCCGCGTCATTTATTGGAACCTTCAATAGGTTAAAGATGAATCAGTGGAGCATTTCATCTATGGATCAATATTTCAATGAATCGAGGAAGCTATGGATCACTGGACAATTAATCTTTCGCATCATCATCATCAATGAATCAGTGAAGTATTCGATCAAAAGGTCAATGGTTGATTGTATCAACAAGTCAATTGGTCAGTCTGTCAATGGATCAATATTTCAATGAATCGAGGAAGCTATGGATCACGGGACCCTTCATCTTTCGCAGGTACAATCCCGACAGCCTGTCTTACTCTAGAAGTGCCCACTTACTTATAACAATGTTTATGGTGCCAATCAATCTCACAGAGCTGGTGAGATTGATTGGCACTATAAAGATTGTGCGCTCGCTAAAGAAGCGCTCGTGGCCTAGACGAACCGAGTGATTGGAATCAATCACTTGGTTAAGCAACAACAGGCGCGGTCAGGTACAGGATGGGTGAGCGTCCCGTGACTACCGCTAGTGGCATTTTTCCGAGCGCTTCCGTGCTTCGCAAGGCACGTTAAGCCGTTGGTGCCGGCTGTCATATAATGGCAGTCGTTAAGCCTTTTCAGAGGCCTTATGGGCGGCTTGATAACTTATGACAGTAAGGCCCGCCACTCTCTTACAATCCTCCACCAACCCGGACTTGGCCCCCGTGGTGGAGTATGGCCTAACCTTTCCGCGATGCAGGAAGAGACCCGTGCTCCAGCAGTGGGGACATACAAGGGTTGATAACGAATAACGAAAATAAAGATTGTTAAGTAAGTGGATCAGTGAATCAATATGGTTCAATGAATCAATATGGTTCAATGAATCGTTATATGTGGTACCTTTGTATAGACATCCTCCAAGCGGAAATTCTCGTTGTTGACGTAAACATAATTTTTTTGGTTCCCCTTTTTTTGCTTCGGTTTTTTTCGGCTTTCCGACGGCGTTTTCCGGTCGCGTACGGTGTCAATGGACTCAGACTCTTCGTTTTTCCAGATGTTTTCTTCGTTTTGTAAGTCTTCTTCTGAAAATATTTGTTTCAAGTGTTACTGGTACTGGTACTAGAATAATTGTGAATTATGGAACAACGTCTGTGTTGGCACAGACGTTGCTACAGATACAAAATTATCGAGTTTTATGCTGCTTTTTTGCAGAAAACATTTTTTTTTTAGTTAAAATGCCTTAAAGCGTAAAACTCAAAATTGATAAAAATGTGTATAATACTTTTTTTACCTAACTGTCAAATAACCTATTCTTTAGACGGAGTTTACACGTTCAGTCTGGCTTCAGTCAATTCCATCAGTCTGGTTAGACTGACGGCAGACTGAGTGTCTATTCAGTGGACTGATGGAGCAGACTGACGGGTATTGGAATATTTTAATGTTTCACCAGTCTGGCATCAATCAGAGTTTGATCAATGTCACGGACTGAACGTGTAAGCTCCGTCTTTACGTTGAAATGAAGTTATGATTCCTGAGTTCTGACGCCGCCGTCTGCACTGACCAGATATTTTTACAATTTTCTTAATTCTTAGAAACTTACCATCTTTCGGCTCCAGTTTAACCTCGTAGTAGACCACCTCGGGCGTCCCCAGAGCTTCGTGCTTGACCTTCACCTCGCTGGAACCCGTCGGAATCGGCTCAGCCGAGACTACGCCCTCCACTGCTGCATGGGCGCCTTCCGCCGCGAGCCGTGAGAGAGGCGGCGGGAGGGGAGTGTCCTATAAGCGCGTTTGTATATTTATATACAGGAGCGGAGCGGAGTCCCTCTGGGATACACGCGTGAAGTTATGTATGTATGTGTGTGTGTATGTATGTGTGTATGTATGTATGTATGTATGTATGTATGTATGTATGTATGTATGTATGTATGTATGCATGTATGTATGTATGTATGTATGTATGTATGTATGTATGTATGTATGTATGTATGTATGTATGTATGTATGTATGTATGTATGTATGTATGTATGTATGTATGTATGTATGTATGTATGTATGTAAGTCCTTCAATAGTACATAACTTTATTTTAAATAATCACTATTACAATTCGGACACAATCTCCACAACCTTTCAGGTCAAGCTCCAACACCAGAATGCCTCCTCTAGCGACTGACTGTGACGAGGTCACAATTTGACAGTGTTAACCGTGTCATAAGAAATGGTTGGGATACCAGATTCAACTAGATTGTACATAGACTAGCAAAATTTATATAGATATTTTTGAAATCACGACACTTCTGAGAGTAAGGCCCGCCACTGTCTTACAATCCTCCACCAACCCAGACTTGGCCCCCGTGGTGGAGTATGGCCTAACCTTCCTGCTACGCGGGAAGAGACCCGTGCCCCAGCAGTGGGGACACATTAAATAAAAATCCATCTCATTCCATACCTTATCACGTTGGTATTCCCGCAGGAAAACCTGCACGGTCGCCACATTTCTCTTGAACACAGCCACGCGCCGAAGCAGTGCCAGGCATTCCCAGCAGAGGTGCACTGGCTGCCGAGCCTGCGAAATACAGTCAATTCAGAAGTCGTGGGTTGGATTTCCACTGGAGGTTGGTGTTGGGTATAAGACCCACTTAAATACTAATACTTAAAAACTAATGAGAAAACAAGGCACTTACAAAGTCTGTCCTCGTCGACGCCTCTCGACTTGGCAGCCGGCGCCGTACGGGATGGGTGCACTGTAAGGTCTGGGGATCCCTAGACTTCCCCGTCTATCCCAAAAGCTCTTTCCCCAGAAAGCTACCTACCTTCAGTGCACTTTCACGGCACCACGTTTGCCCTAAAAGATATGTCAACTATTTTGGGCGATCCGTCGCCCGACCACAACACTGTCAATACGGGGATCCGTCCCTGAACTTATTTCGCACTTCACACGAAGATATAAGTCCGGCAATCTAATTGCCACACAATTTTGGGAAATCACAAGCAAATTTACAAGCAACAAAACAAGAAGGCAAATTTTAGCTCATCTGACAGCTGTCAAGTAGTTACGCCCGTCATGGGTGCGTTCCAAAATCAAACTTCTATTCTAAACAGTTGGTGTACATTTGTACAAGTGGCCACACTTTGGGTGTGTATTCGCGTTGCCTGGTTACCATAGTACATGGTATCCTAGTTTGGGACCAGGAGATCTATTTTTGAATCACTCGTATGAAATTGTATCGTCGAATGCGACATAAGTCACACTCGTCTGCTAAGTCGCATGATCTCGTTTTTCCGTATTTTTGTATCGTTCGCCGGAAGTGTTGCCAGTACAATTTGAAGTATTGTATTTTATCCGTTCCACGCAGAAATTACAAAAACCGGAAACTACCGTAACGGAAACGGAACTTAAAATATTTCTTTTCATTGGCTGATTAGATGAAAAATCTTTGCCTTTAGTTGCAAAACAAACAAAACACTGTCATAGATCGTAAATAATAACACTTTGGTTTGTTTTTGTTCGAAAATGTCGAAACAAAAAATCAATTCGGCACAAAAGCACAAACTCCTAGATTTGAAATCAACACAAATTTTGACAATTAATCTATGGATCGACATACGAGACGAGTGGTAAGGACCATTCGTTGCAGTGGAGTGATTAAAAAATACGGAATTTTGTATGTCGAATGAAAATCAGTAGAAATCGAGCGCTCGACGCGAGACGAGTGATTCAAAAATAGAGCTCCAGGTCAAGTGATTGTGTTGTGTAAAGTAGAATCCTACTAATATTATAAACGCGAAAGTTTGTAAGTGTGGATGGATGGATGTTTGCTACTCTTCCACGTAAAAACTACTGAATGGATTTTAACGAAACTTTACAATAATATAGCTTACTATAATTAAAACTGTTTTTATACGGATTTATGCTCGTTTATTACATTTTTACAATTTTCCAACGTTTCGGCACTTTTACAGGTGCCGTGGTCTCGGATGACTGCGGTGGTAGGCGTCTTTTTGAAAGCATTAACGGTTAGTTTACTACCCTCGGCAAAAATTACAAAAGTTAATTATGAAGTTACGTTCCAAAATAGGTATTAAAATTATTTTATATAAAGTCAACAATATTGATTATTAGTAATTGAAGTTAAAAATTAAATTAATAAATCCAATTATTTTACATGAACTAAAAATATTGATCATTAATTGAAATTAAAATTAACTCTACAGTCACACTTTTAGCAAGGGGGTCTCATGCACTTAAGCACTGGTTCCCATGCTGCCGGTATATTCCAACCACGATCTCTATTAAAATTTGGATGCCGGCGGATCTCTATTGCCTCGCGTATCATTCT
The DNA here is from genome assembly GCA_934045075.1 of Yponomeuta sedellus. Classification (NCBI taxonomy): domain Eukaryota; kingdom Metazoa; phylum Arthropoda; class Insecta; order Lepidoptera; family Yponomeutidae; genus Yponomeuta; species Yponomeuta sedellus. Next base: position 1,458,347 of record OW203750.1, on the reverse strand, counting down.
AGGGAAGAAACGGTCTTCTCGGGCTAGAACTTTAACTTTATCGAAATGTAAACTTTAACTTTATCAAAATGTATAAAGTGGTTGGTACCGCTAAGTGTATGTTCGCTGACTGCAGATCTACCAGAGCGCTTATGCTTCACGTCCGCGATATGTTCCTTCACCCGTTCAGCTATGGTACGCTTGGTTCGGCCAATGTACGAGGAACCACATTCACAGTCAAGCTTGTATACGCCTGCCTCTTGTAAGAGAATCCTGTGTTTGACACGCATGAATTGGATTCCCTTACAAGAGGCAGGAGTAAACAAGCTTGACTGTGAATGTGGTTTCTCGTACATTGGCCAAACCAAGCGTACCATAGCTGAACGGGTGAAGGAACATATCGCGGACGTGAAGCATAAGCGGCTCACTTTATACATTTTGATAAAGTTAAAGTTTACATTTTGATAAAGTTAAAGTTCTAGCCCGAGAAGACCGTTTCTTCCCTAGAATGATACGCGAGGCAATAGAGATCCGCCGGCATCCAAATTTTAATAGAGATCGTGGTTGGAATATACCGGCAGCATGGGAACCAGTGCTTAAGTGCATGAGACCCCCTTGCTAAAAGTGTGACTGTAGAGTTAATTTTAATTTCAATTAATGATCAATATTTTTAGTTCATGTAAAATAATTGGATTTATTAATTTAATTTTTAACTTCAATTACTAATAATCAATATTGTTGACTTTATATAAAATAATTTTAATACCTATTTTGGAACGTAACTTCATAATTAACTTTTGTAATTTTTGCCGAGGGTAGTAAACTAACAGTTAATGCTTTCAAAAAGACGCCTACCACCTCAGTCATCCGAGACCACGGCACCTGTAAAAGTGCCGAAACGTCGGAAAATTGTAAAAATGTAATAAACGAGCGTAAATCCGTATAAAAACAGTTTTGATTATGTCTAGTGCTCGTGTTAACCTTAGAGAATACTATATAGCTTAGCAGCTGACCCAGCGAACTTCTCACCGCCTAACAGTCGATTCTATTTTTTTTTTAATTTTGGCTCCGTAAAAACCATCCTCGTACTTCAAGGAATATTCTAAAAAAAGAATTAGCGAATTAGGTTCAGCTGCTAGAGAGCAGCTAGGCGGTGCGTATTATTAGGCGGTGCGAAGTTCGCTGGGTCAGCTAGTTAATAATACTGATGATGATTTAGCAGACTCACCAACTCGTGTTCCTCAGCCAAAGTGCAGTAAACTCCGAGCAAATCCCCAGGAGGCGCCAGCTTGCGGCCCACACTGAAGCAGGCTAGGCAGAACTGCGGTAGGCTCCGCGCAGACTTAACCGTGGCCTTTCCCCAGTCAGGTGCACCGATTGCTACATGGTGCAGGGCGATTTCTGTCTCTGCTACGTCTGAGACAGAAATCGCATGTTAGTTGTAGTAATAAGGCGTGAAATGGTTTACGGTTTTTAAACACCTATTTAGAGGCTAAAAATTCCACCCATGCCGGGACACCCAACTGAGCCCATAGGCGACTACCGGCAGCAATGAAATTTCGAACCTCTTTACAATACCCTCTGTATTACGTAAAGGCAGCGACATCTGGCTGAAGTAATTTTCATCACTTGCAGCCCCGAGTAATTACTTTGCAGTTTTGGTTTTACATCGGAATGATATCGCTGTACCGACATGATTATATTCTTTTTATTGCACTAACCCGTCCCAAGTACAGTTTTTAAAAACCTATTTAGAGGCTAAAAATTCCACCCATGCCGGGACTCGAACCCGCAACCTCTGGTTAACCGTGCCAGCGCTCTCCTAACTGAGCCAATGGGCGACTACCGGCATCAATGAAATTTCGAACCTCTTAACAATACTCTCTGTATTACGTACAGGCAGCGACATCTGGCTGAAGTAATAATGGTTTAACACATATTTTATGCCGTGTCTTGTGAGGTAACTGCAATGTATCATGAGGAGTCTTGTTGCAGAACCGTATCGATATGAACACTTTGTATGACCCCACTGCTAGGGCACGGGTCTCTTTCTGCATCGCTGGAAGATTAGAGCATACTCCACCACGAAGGCCAAATCCGGGTTGGTGGAGGATTATAAGGCAGTAGCGGGCGTCTACTGTCAGACAGAAGTTATAAATAAGGCCTCTGACATGGCTTAACGACTGCCATTACATGACAACTGGCACCAACGGCTTAGCGTGCCTTGTGAAGCGCGGAAACGCTCGGCAACAATGCCACTAGTGGTAGTCACGGGACGGTAACCCATCCTGTACCTGACCGCGCCTGTTATTGCTTAAGTTAGGTGATTGATTCCAATCACTCGGTTCGACTAGGCCTCGAGCGCTACTGAACCGTATACAGTGCCCCATAAAACATAACAGTTATGCTCAGAAATAACAGTTTATGCTTATTTCTAGTGTTAACATTAAGATTAAAAATTACACTAATTTCTTAATGATTCGCGATATAGTTATATTAAACGGGTCTACTCGCGACATCACGCGACTTATCACGTCACACGAATTTCGTGATTTTGTGATCCCTCCCCCGCCCTTGTCAATGCTGGGACTCCCCCTCCCTAGCGTTAAAAATTAAAAAAAAAATAAAAAATCGTTTATTATATGAAAAGGATTTTGACAAGACGTCACATTTAGCAATTTTACGTTTAGAAATTGTTTTTAAGAAATTTCGGAATTGCTGTTTGAATTCAAACAGCAGTTCTGAAATTCGTTTTATATCGAGAGTTTAAAATGTACTTATGTGAATAGTGCAAAGTTCGTGTTTTAAGACGCAGATTTGGAAATGTGACGTCACGAAATTTAGCAACCCTTCTACCCCAATGTCACACTTCGTCGACCCCTCCCTCCCCCTTAATAAGTGACGTAATTTATGGATTACCCTATTTATTGAATCTTGAGACAAAAGATAAACACAGAAATAGTGATTCTCAAACTTTTACCGGAAGAAACAGCACGCTCGCGTCAACAAGTTGGGAGAATGAAAATGGCGGTTATAACCCGAACGAAATTAAATAGCATCTTTCAAATTAGAACGTTTGCATTACATTACATCTTTAATGAGCAGTGTTATATAATACGTTCAAAATTTGTGAAGCGCTGACTTTTTGGGTTATTTATAGTGCCACAATTCTGTTAAAAAGTTATGTACTAAAATAAAATTTACATAAAATGCATATTTACCAAAATATGAAAACTAGATATTTATTTTTTTCAAACATATTATATATTTTTACGATACTTTTAACAATCAATGTAGATTTTTTTATTTTATTTCTGATTAATAACAAACTTGGCATAATAAATTACCCTTTCTATTGTTTGTTTACCTTTTGTCTCAAGCTTCAATAAATTCAAATTTCAAATTCAAATTTCTTTATTTCGTTATCCACTACTTCTTAACTACATACATTGAGGACATCTACTTGTAAGTATAAAAATACCTGTAGCAGTAGACACCGCTCTTCCACAACTAGGATAGTGTTGTAATAATAGTGGATGATACAATACATTTATCAACATTATCTTTTACTTAAACAATTTTTCTTATACGATTCTAAATTTACTAATAGATTAATAGACGATTTTAAATGTGTGTGTGTGTTTATATTGTATGTGTATTGTGTGGGTATGTCTGTATGTGTGTGTAAGTGTGTACTGTACATGTTCTCTGACCAGCCCTGCGACCGGAGTCTTGGGTTCGGGATCAGCCGCTGATAATAGGGTGAGTGGTGCAATGTGTATGTATTCTAACATGCGTCACGTGTAAATTTGAGTGTAATGTAAGTATAAAAACCTCTTTAGAGGCTAAAAATTTCATCCATGCCAGCCAGAGGTTGCGGGTTCGAATCCCGGCATGGATGAAATTTTTAGCCTCTAAATAGGTTTTTAAATTTGTTCCTTAGCACGGGTTAGTGCATTAAAAATAAAAATAGTGCAATCATGTGGGTACAGTGATATCGTTCCGATGTTAAAACCTAACTGCAAAGTAGGTAGTCGGGGCTGTAAGTAATGCAATTTGCTTAAGTCAGATGTCGCTGCCTGTACGTAATACAGAGAATATTGTAAAGAGGTTCGAAATTTCACTGATGCCGTGAGTCGCCCATTGGCTCAATTGGTAGAGCGCTGGTACGGATAGCCAGAGGTTGCGGGTTCGAATCCCGGCATGGATGAAATTTTTAGCCTCTAAATAAGTTTTTAAATTTGTTCCTTAGCACGGGTTAGTGCATTAAAAATAAAAATAGTGCTGTAATGTAAGTATATCACATAGTTTAAGTTACTATTGTTATTTATTTTTTACCACCAGCAGAGCTTTAGTTTCTTCATAGTTTAGTGTCTTAATCCACGAAGTGATAATATTTTTACATTCAAATCGAGTAGTTGGGTAAATGTCCAAAATTTTGTTAATATTTTTATACAAATAGCAAGATAAATTAGCATATTGCCGGCTAGCAAACTCCAAATAGCAAATAGGGTTATAGTGAGTGTTGTGTGTCGGCCCGCTGCAAGAAACTAAAAGGGCCTACTGTTGTGGAACAATTGACTGTACTCGCCACTTCAGTCTACCCGCGACCACGACAACTGTAACGCTACCGACATGTCGGTAAATAAGGTAATTACGTATTACCTAAATTATTAGACTTATTTTTAAGAACGAATTACTATGAATGAATTACTACTAGGTGTTCACTTCAAAATCTAGATCATTTTGGAGAAAGAATGGACAAAAAAACTCCGAACTTAGTCTTTTCAAAGTCCTTAATTAACCGAGTTTACATAATTCAACATAGAACTCATGCATTGTACTGGCTTTAATTCCAGACATAACTGTCATCACCAAGCGGTGGTAGCTCAGTGAGTAGAACCATAGACTGGAGAGCGAGAGCCCCAGGTTCGATCCCTAGTGCGGGCATGTACCAATGACTTTGTTTAATTTCAAAGTTACGTACATTTGCAAATTTGCAGTCGCAATACCACACGCTAACTGTGAAGGAAAACATCGTGAGGAAACCCGCGGCTTGGTTGGCTCCGCACGTATTGACTAGTCTTTCCTGTGGGCTAGGCCGACTAGGCTGTCAGGGTGGTATAGGTGCTGGGCGAGCCTACACCATCTATAAAACCATGTCCCAGGCACTACAGCGTCGGAGTGGTCCCTTCACCCATCTAGTGTGAGTGAAGATACCACTGGACGCTGTATAAATCATCTCATTAAGTAGATGCAAAAAGGCCAATTTTATTATTATTATTACTGTCATCTAAATAATTTTTACTTGTCATTTTAATATAAGATAAGAATATTCTTTATTGTACACCAGAGCACATATGATAAAACATGTAAAGATACAAAGTACAATTGGCGGCCTTATTGCTAAAAGTACAAATATTTTTTAATTTTTTACCTTTTGAGTCCAATATCGGTTTTTCTTTTCCGTCAACATTTTGTTTGGCGTGATGTTCATATGTGGTATGTATTCGTTGGCCAAATATATGTGGTATTACACCCTTCTTCAGTTGAAGGTACCCTCTGTACTTGGAGCAGTTCAGGATATCTTTCCCCATCTGTAAAATTCATCACATACATGCTGGAGCTGCAGGACCGCCACTAGCTCTAAGTTACCTAGGGGCCATCCATAAATTCTTCTTCTTCTTCAGGCTATATTAGTCCACTGCTGGACATAGCCCTCCCCTAATGAACGCAAGGTTGTGCCATCATTAAGGGGTAATGCCCATAATCCCCACGCTGGGCATGCGGGTTGGGGATCGCAGTTTGGTAGAATTGTTCTGCAGGGGGCGCTGCTGCCCACCCCACGGTTTGAGTCCCTTAGTCGCCTTTTACGACACCCGGGGGTAGAATATTCATAAGAATCCATAAATTACATCACACGAATTTCGTGATGTTTTCGCCCCTCCCCCGTTCTTGTCACAGCTGGTCACATTTGGGAGACTCCCCCCCCCCCCACCCCTCCCTCTCCTCCACCTAGTGTGACGTCACATCTTTTGCAATAGAAATTATTGAAAGCAGCCTGAGAGGGAAGGAAGATAACAGCCGTTCCGAAATTAGTTTTGTATCGAGAGTTGCAAATGTTTTGAGTATCTATTTCATTAATAGTGCAAAGTTCGTGTTTTGATACGTAGATTTGGAAATGTGACGTCACGATATCTAGGACCCCTCCCACCCGCCTGTCACACTACGTCGACCCCCTCCCTCCCCCTCAACGTGTGACGCAATTTATGGATGGTCCCCTAAGAGTAGATGCCCTCACTGGAGGGCACACTCTACACGTGACTACTCAAGGAACACATCTGCAGTCCTAGTACTGATCGCAGATAGTGGAGAATAATACAAAAAAAAAAAAAAGAAAAATCCGTAATAGTTAAAATGAAAATGAAAAATTTTTATTGAGCAGAATAAAAAACTCTGAACCCTAAAATTGTATCTTGAGACAGTTCACAGTTCTCCATTCGGGTTGAAATTAAATATATCACAACATATATACATCTATATTAGCACAAAATATATCATGACATTGTTCCGTGATAAAATAAAAATTCCATAATCAATCAATTACTATTGGATTTGAATTGGATTTAGTATATTCTATATAGGTTGGAGGAGGCCTTTACCCGCGACGAGTGCCTTCAGCGGAGTAGGGGGGACAAAGGCATCCCCCCGGAGGAGTGCCCGCAAGGGCACCCGCAGACGGGGTCGCGGAAGTGTGCAAAAGCGTCCCCGCGGCCCCGTCCTTTGCGGTGCGGAGGAACACCCCAGGAGTTTTAGTCGGTATACCGCCCTTTTCAGGGCGGGGAGTCCGACATAACCACTGTGCTCCCCCGAGCCGGTGGTACCCGTAATTGGGGTTTCTCCTGGGTGAAAAAAAAAAGGCCTTTACCCGCGACGGGGTCCTTTAAAAAAAACATGACTAGATAATAACAATAAATAATAAATACGATAAAAACTACTTTAATGACTTATTAAAACTATATTATTGAATTATTTTATTTTAGTAAACAATTGACATGTATACATACTCTTTTAAATGGACAAATAAAAGGCTTTTTTTTTTATTTTTTTTTTTTATATTCTATTAAAGAAATGAAGCAAGAATATTCTAATCTTACTATAATATTTTAAATTTACTTTATACTTCATTGCACACCTAAAAATCGTACAGAAAACACAAAATATATACAAAATAAAAAGTGTACATGGCGAGCCAGAAATCTCTTCCAGCCAACCCTTGACGTGTTGATACGGACATTATAAATGAGGGGGGAACGTGTACATTTGTCATTTATTGTCTTAATAATTTTTTTTTTGCTTATCTGCCTTTTAGTTTACAAATACGAAGTGCCGATCTATAATTGAAGTAAACCGCAGCACTTTCTTTAAATAATGACAAAATTCTCGAATAATGCGTCTGTTAGCTTTTAGAATATACCTCGGGCTCTAGAGCAGGCTTCGGTTTTCGTACTGATCGAGTTACGATTTTGAAATTAAGTGTCATTTTAGTTCCGATATTTATATACACGAATATATCAGATTCTATCCGATAGTAGCCGAGGTATATTCTAAAAGCTAACAGACTATACAGGCTGTGCCTAGTGTGGGGTCACCGTTGCTCTAAGTTATGTACACACATGTTAAACCTTTATTAGTCTATATTATATAAATGTTGTGATATTAAAACATCGTCCTACCACGAATGTAAAATTATTGTTAGTAAATGGCTGGCTACTTTGAATTATAATGACACCGAACTATTACTAAAGATTACTAGGTAAGCATCGGAATACCTTGTTCTTGTGTTCTGAACTAACACCCAAAACACATAATATCTATGTTGGATTTTTTGTTTTTATTTTATAATTTAGTTTTATATCTAAGGATATTTCCGAGTTGCATGTTTGATTTTTTTTTTTCTTTTTCTAAATTTCTAATGTAATAAATTGGCTCCCACGAAACGGGGTTTCCTAGTGTGGGTGCTGCCAGTAAATGTAAACTTAGATTAGTTATATTGCAAATAAATATTTTTTATCTTATCTTTTATCTATCATTAGTCTGAGCACTGTTTAACCAATTTTATTTGCCTCTGTGTGATGATGATGTCGTCCATGCTGATCCGGCTACGGCGACTGTAGTGGGACCATCAGGCTTCGTTGATGTGCCCGAGTGTGGCTGACGTAAGCAATCTTTGTCCGCATGTGCCACATTTTAAAATTCCGTTAACATAATTGTAATGTATTGCCGCAGGTGGTCGGGCTTTTAAGTGATCCCGCTTAGCGTCGAGATCAGTTCGTCTCTTCTCTTCAAAAGTGAAGACACTTGTTTGCACTAGGTGTCTCCATGCTGGTCTCTCAGCAGCGCATTCCTCCCAGTTGCTTGGATCCATGTCGCAGCTCTTCATGTGCCTCTTCAGCACGTCCTTATATCGGAGAAACTGACCACCTCGTTTGCGCTTGCCTTTTCGGAGCTCCGAATAAAAAACACGCTTTGCCAGTCTCTCTGTCGTCTGTGTATTATTCTTCTCGATAGTAAATATTATTTAAATTATTTGAATTTGAATGATGTTTTTTTAATTTGCAACTGTTTGTATTAGTATTATACTTTACTGAACACGAAACATAAAAAAGGACATTACATAAGAATTTTTTTTTTTTTTCATTTTGATTTGCAATCAGTCCGTAGACTATAAGCAGATGAGTGGGCATTTCAACTGATCAGAGTCTAATCCTCCAGCGAGGATCCCTCTTCAGGTTGAGTAGTTTTCACCAACTACTGAGGTCCATGGGGTCACGCCTTTTCAGACGTCTTATATAGTCAGGCATTGTTAGCTGCACTGCGAGGCTGTTAGGGTGATTTGCCAGTCGGTGCTTGTATCTGCCTGCGTGAATCTTGATTTCGTCTGATACCGTGTTCAAATGTAGATGTTCGTGTAACTCGGTGTTTCTGATGAACCAAGGTGAGCTAGACAGGTTCTTTAGTATGGCGTTTTGGGCCCTCTGCATGATATTTATGTGTGAGGTACATGCTGATCCCCACAGTTGGATACCATAGGTCCATATCGGTTTGATAACGCTTTTGTAAATTAGGAGTTTGTTGTCCAGCGACAGTCTAGAGTTTCTACCCAAGAACCAGTATAGGCTTTTATACCTGAGGTTAATCTGGTCTCTTTTTTTGCGTAGATGCTTTCCCCAAGTTAATTTGCGATCTAAGTGCATTCCGAGGTACTTCACACTGTCTTGGTGTGGTAGTTCTTTGTCTTCGAGCTTGACGGGAGGACAGTTCTCTTTACGTAGGGTGAAGGTAACTTGTACCGATTTAGAGCTGCTGGCTCTAATTCGCCATTTCTTTAACCATTGTTCGATGCCGTTGAGGCTTTCTTGTAGCAAGTCTGACGCTCTTTTGGGATCCGCATTTGTGGCGATTATTGCAGTATCGTCGGCGTAAGTGGCGACACTTACATGCTCTGTCTGCGGGAGGTCTGAGGTGTAGATAGAGTAGAGAACTGGGCCCAGAACAGAGCCTTGTGGCACTCCTGCTGAGATCTCGAAAAATCTGGATGCACAGTCGCGTTCCCTGACCCGGAAGATTCTTTCTTCGAGGTATGATTTCAGGATTGGAAAGAATGGGTGAGGAAGGACCATCTTTATTTTGCAAAGTAGTCCTTTATGCCATACTCGGTCGAAAGCCTGTTGCACATCGAGGAACGCAGAGGAGCAGTACTTCTTTTCCTCGAATGCTTTTCGAATTATACTACAGACTCTATGCACTTGCTCTATGGTCGCATGGTATTTTCGGAATCCGAATTGGTGTTCAGGTATCACTGCGTTAACGGTCAATGCTGGTTCCAGTCGGTCCAAAAGGATTTTTTCGAACAGTTTAGAGACTTGTGGTAAGAGGCTTATTGGCCTGTACGATGTTACTTCATTTACAGGTTTTCCATCCTTATAAGTCATTATAATTGTCGAGACCTTCCATATTGAGGGATAGTGCCCCACCCGCAGGGTACTGTTGAAAATAGCTGTTAGTAACATTATTCCTTTTCTGGGTAGTTCTTCCAAGACCTTTTTTGTGATTAGATCGAAACCTGGAGCTTTTTTGTTTGGCAGGCGTTTTATGTGCCTTATAACCTCCTTAGGGCTAACATGTTTGGGGGGTAAGTCGAGTTGAAAGTCTTGACTTAGTGTGGTTTCTATATCGGAATCATTTGTATCTGTGTCGGCCATGTTGGGGACGAATACTTTGCTCAGATGTTTCGCAAACGTCTCTGCTCTTTGCTGACTTGTCCTAGCCCAGCCAAGAGTTTCGTCTTTGATCGGATGTTTAGAGTTTTGTGGTCGATTGTGGTTTTTCACTATTTTCCACAGAGAGTAATTGAAAACCTATTTAGAGGCTAAAAATTTCACTCATGCCGGGATTCGAACCCGCAACATCTGGCTATCCGTGCCAGGGGCAGAGGTTGCGGGTTCGAATAGCCAGAGGTTGCGGGTTCGAATCCCGGCATGAGTGAAATTTTTAGCCTCTAAATAGGTTTTTAAATTTGTTCCTTAGCACGGGTTAGTGCATTAAAATAAAAATAGTATAAAGAGAGTAATTGGTTGATTTGTTTGCACTTAGGGATTCCAGTTGTGATTCTAGTGTTTCATTTTCTGCTCTCTTTATCATCTGTTTTAGCTCGACGGTTATTCTGTTCAGCGCTGTTCTGTTTGCCCGATTTCGACTGGTTTGCCACACACGACGTATCCTTCGCTTTTCTTGTATCTTCAGTCGTATTTGCCATGGTATGGATATATTTTTCCGCCTTTGTTGGGTTTCTTCTGGAGTACATTGCCAGCAGGAGGATTGGATCGTGTTGTTGAGGTTTATAGCGGCATTCTCGATGTCGTTGGCAGTTTTAAGAGAAACTTTAAGGTCCGCCCTGGACTCAACTAATTCTCGAAACGAGTCCCAGTCTGTGCGTTTGTTGTACAAGCTTTCTGGGATATTTTGGTACAGGACAGTGGCGCTAGCAGTAAGTATGACTGGTACGTGGTTTGTTGAGCAGTCCAGGCAGGATTCTATGGAAAAGTACATTCTTTTCAGCCCTTTCATTATGTAAAAGTCTATCACGTCAGGCTTTTTGTTAGGGTCTGACGGCCAATTGGTTGGTTCGGGAGTTGATAGCGACGCGAGCTTGTGCATCGTCATACTAGACAATAACTCTCTACCGCGTGTAGTTATTAACCTGGAGCCCCAGTGGGTGTGTTTCGAGTTCCAGTCCCCGCCAGCTATAAATCTTTCGCCGAGTGATTTGAAGTAATGTGTAAACATTGCTTCTTTTATGACGTGTTTAGAAGGGCAGTAAATCGAGGAGATGTTAAAGTTTCCATTTCTATCATCTATTGCGATGGAGGTTGCTTGTATATGACAGGTCCGATAAGGGGGTAGTTGACAGTGTTTAATAGATGATCTAATAATAATGGCTGTTCCAGCGTGGGCTGTACCATCTGGGTGATTGGTATTATAGACATTATAGTTAGGTACTTTAACCAGACTCCTGTCAGTAAAGTGAGTCTCCGTAACCAACAATATGTCAAGTTTGTGTAAGTTGATTAGGGTTTCAACTTCTAGTATTTTAGGTGACAGGCCGTCTATGTTCCAGTTGCCTATGCGAAGAGCCGTCATTTTGATAGCTTTGTAAGTAGTGTTGTTACTAGGCCAACAAGTGCGCCTATTTGTTGAAGGATATTATCCATTCTTTTGGTTTGTTCTATTAGAAGATTATGGAACAATTGTGTTGGTATTGTGTCGGCTTCCACATTGGTACTGATTGGCTGATTTTCTGTGAGAGTATTTGTAGGACCTGTATTATGTGGCCATTTAATGTTGGATGAAGTAATGGGTTGCCCTGGTTTTAACGGTGGGAAGTCATCAAGTTGTCCTTTATAATAGGCTTGTTGTCTGTTTGTACGTTGTTCTTTTATTTCAAAGTTTCGTTTGTTCCTTCTATCCTTGATTTCTTTGTATACATCGCATCCTTTATAGCTGGCTGGATGGTTACCTGAGCAAAGAGCGCAAGTGGCTGGGCTGTTATTATCTTTTTTGATGCACTCACTGGTTTTGTGTGCACCAGCGCATTTCACACAGCGGTCTGGTCTGAAGCAGTTGTTTTTGGAGTGACCATATTGTTGGCATTTGGTGCATTGTACAATAAATTTGCTTTTGAGAGGGTCTTCTATTTTCACTACAGTGTGGTGAATATACCGTAGGTTCTTGACTTCCTTATTTTTTGCACTGGGCTCAAGATTTACAAAGAAAGTAGAAGAGGGTTGTTTTTCCGGGCCAACCTTAGCATTTATTATTTCACCTCTAACAACATTACCAGTCTTTTCTATTTCCTCTTTTATCACTTCGTGGGGTGTAGAGTGGTGTAAGTTTTTTATCACTATGCGATAGCATCTCTCTGACTTGGGTGTAAAGGTATGTCCGATGAGTCCCATTTCACGAACTAGGGTCATAAGTTTCTTCTAGGCTTCAATTGAGGCACAGTTAATCCTAAGTTGGGTTTTAGTTATGATCCTGAGAGTATATTCCGAGTTATTTAAGACTGTTTCTACGGACTCAATAAGTTTGTTGACATCTTGTACACCATACAGGATAAAAGGAGGTGGCTTGTTTTCCTTTTTTGGTACAGTTTCCTCTACAACATCCACTGGAAGTGCGCAAAATCGGTTACTATTAGTGATGTTGGTTGGCGAGTTTGAAGTAAGCCTTTTGCGTTTGTGTCTATGGGAACTCTCAGGAACTATTTGCCAGTCTGGGTGTTGTTTTGGTGTCTGGCCATTTGGCTCCTTGGATGTGTCTATATCAGTAGACATTTCGTTACGTCGGAAGAAGCTTGGGTGGAAAACTTGTTGTGTAAATTTCTTGGGCAGACCCTTGCTATTCGTGGCATTTTCTTCCGATGGTGCTTGGTCGCTAGCAGCATTGCTTTCCATAATTTTATTTGCCGATTACTATTATAATTCAGGTAAAATCAGTAACTTCCATAATTTCAACTTTTTTTTTTTTTTAGTTGAGGGTAGTTTTTATCAAACTATCACAGGTTTTCAGTGTTTCTGGTCTTTTATCACTGTTTCCACTAAGATAACACTCTCACTGTAATCCCTGGAGGCCACAAGCAGATTAAGTTTTGTAACTGATTCTAGTTTTTGAACTATTTTGAGCGAAAGATAACTGAGAGCTATGTGTTTACACCTTGAGTGTTGCCACAATATATAAGAAATAACATGTACAAAGGCGAGCTTATCTCTGTAAGAGATTTCTTCCAGCAAACCTCGGAGAGTCGGAGCAGCAGTAAAAAAACGGGTCTATATACGTGTACAAAATAAAACTACATAGACTGCAAAAAAAAAGTTATAAAGCCGTTAAAAGTATCAAGAGCTGAGATATATGAATACCTGACACTTGGGTTTCCTCGCGATGTTAATAAGTGGCTAGTTAACACAAATTCACAATTGGAACGTGAATAAAGTTTGGGATGCACAACTTAATTAAAAAACAAACTTAATGGTTCATGCTAGAATGGCATTAAGCTCTCGAATGTGACACAAGCGTTCCATTGATGCAATACGACCACTCACTGTGTGTCTAACACAATCACTTATAAACTAGTGCTGTGTGTGGGTTTTGTAAATAAATAAATAGATAAAAAAAACTTACATCGAAATGGTCTTCACAACATTGCATGTTTTGCGAAGGGATAAAGGAGCTCTTCAGACCTACAGCGTCCATCCACGTCTTCCGCTGTGTTGGGTCTCTAGGCACACCCAAGAACTGTTTGTAGGGAAAGAGCGTACTGCTGGACGGACACTGGGGGACGAAACAATGTTTTACGCGCCTCTTCTTCCAAGGCTCACTCGAACTTGTAGACGGACTGTCCATTGTGGTCATGGATTACTTATTCGTGTACGCAAATTCCTGATGTTTTTCGCAAAAATCCTCTAATTCATTAGCAAAAATTGTGTAAATATTTACAACAATTTGACAGGTAAAGGTAAACTTTTTTTTACCACGCAGATTATCCGTAACCACAGATACCGATACCACACATACTAATACAGATACCACACACCGGAGCTCAGATTATCTGAGTTTAGTAACGGAGTTCACACTGTCAGATTTGCCGGACGGTTCGCATCAAAGCCTGTGTAGTCTGTGGTATCAGAGAATCGCTTTTACTCATTCAATACCTATTTCGTTCATTCATTCATTATGTTATTGTCAATTGCTTGTGGTCAATTGTCATTGATTGTTTGCATATTGTACAGGCATTATTGTGATTTTTCTAAATAAATTGATCTCCCAGAATGACTATGCCGAACGGTACGATATTTATCGACGTGGGGGATGACCCCGACGCCTTCGTGATGCACGAAAGCGTAGGCTTGGGGATGACCCAGCCTCACATACAGAGCCTCAAGATGGAAAATGTCGGCGTTCCAGCTCAACCAGTGATTAAGTAAGTTTCTCGTCTACGGGCTCAATAGGCGCTTCGGAGACTCCCCTATTACTTTAAATACACTCAACAACGTCTAGTATAACAACAGAATTGTCATGAATGTATTATTATATTCTTTCTTTTTTAAAAACCTTAAACCTTTAAAAACCTATGAATGTATTATTTCTCACATATTTTTAATTTGTCGATGGATTATTAGTAAATATTTATTTACAAAACCCACTGCACTAGTTATAAATATAATTTATCATTTTACCTTCCCGCGATGTAGGAAGAGACCAGTTCCCCAGCAGTGGGGACATACAAAGGGTTGAATCCAATTTTATCATAAACCAATTAAAGGGCTTTTTGTAAGAGCGGTGGTAGCTGAGCGGTGTAGAACGCCGGCTTCTCAATCGGGAGGTCGTGGGTTCGAACCCCGGCATGTACCAATGACTTTGTTTTCTAAGTTATGTACATTTGTGAAATTATAGTAGCAATACTACTCGCTGACGGTGAAGGAAAACAACGTAAGGAAACCCTAGTGTCTGAGGTGTTAGCGTACCTCAGCGCTTGCTACGTACAATGGCCCAACTATGAGGCTAAGTGCGGAAATCTCAGTTCTAACTAACTAACTAGCTATGGGCTTTTTGTATATTAAAGTAACATGGAGACAGGCATTATCATTTACAAAGTCTAGAGAAAAATCGAACAAACTAACTTTGAAAAACAAAAATCAATAATTGTAATGTTATTAACCTCAGCTATTTAAGTTATTTACTTAAGTTATGTTAACTGAATAAATTAATAAATAGAGGCTATGGGTTGGATTCTGAGTTGACAACCTCTATACTTTGATTTACACATAGCCTTAGACTGGGAGTATTGTTTGTTTATTCCACGTTGTACTGGTCTGGTCCATATGTCTTCTTCATCAGGCTATATTAGTCCACTGCTGGACATAGCCCTCCCCTAATGAGCGCCATAGCGAAGGGTTGTGCTATCATCGGTGGTAATGCCCATGATCCCCACGCTGGGCATGCGGGTTGGGGATCGCAGTTCCTTGGAATTGTACTGCAGGGGGCGCTGCTGCCCACCCCCCAGTTTGTGTCCCTTAGTCGCCTTTTACAACACCCGTGGGAAGAATTGGGTTTGTGCTATTCTCTAGGCCGACACCACAATGGCTGGTCATACTGTCTGAATTGTTTAAGCCACGCTAAGGCCTCTGACTTGGCTTAACGACTGCCATCTATCAACGGCAGCTGGCATCAATTGCTTAACGTGCCTTGCGAAGAACGGAACAGCTCGGAAAAGTGCGTGTAGCGTTAGTCATAGACGGTCACCCATCCATGCACTGAACGCGCCTTATGTTGCTTAACCTTGGTGATCGTTTAAGATCACTCAAGCAGCTGGGGCTACGAGCGATTCGAAATGTAATTATGTACCTTAATTCCCGTTGTTAATAATCGCGATTCGACCCAATGTAGTCTGTTAGCTTTTAGAATACACCTCGGGTACTATCGGATATATTCGTGTAATAGAAATATCGGAACTAATAATTACATAACTTTTCAAAATAGTGAAGAAAAATTTTATACAGAGCAGGAGGCAGTATTACACTCGTGTGCTTTCGGCGAAAACCGAAGCCTACTCTAGAGCCCGAGATATATTCTAAAAGCTAACAGACTGTACGAGCGTCTCAAGTCACTGAAAAATCCTTTCTCATCTAATATTGTAATATACATTTCAGCCAAATGCCACAACCCCCACAGGCGCTATCATTGAACATAAAACCGGAAGTGAACCAAGACGAACACAACTCCTTAACCAACATCCAGGAGAGAACGTACAAATGTCCAGAGTGCAAGACGTATTCAGCGGAAACGGAAGAAAAACTCGAGCGTCACATCAAAACTGTCCATCGCGGTCAAAATGCTTTCACGTGTTTTATGTGCGACTATTCAACTTACAACAAAACCGTCTTCGAAGACCACGTGCGCACACACACGGGCCTCAAACCTTTCAAGTGCGGCCACTGCGACAACAGGTATACGTCAATGAAGAACATGAAAACGCATGAAAGGATTCACCGCGACGACAATCCGAACAAGTGCAAGTCTTGCCCGTTCATAGCCCAGAACAGACAAGCGTTGGCCAACCACAAGAAGAAGGGCTGCGATCACAAGCCGCTCGTCTGTCCGTACTGTGACTTCACGACGGACCGCGAACGGTCACTGGTGAAACACAAGGCCTCCCACAAGTTGATGAAGTGCACCATCTGTGAGTTTGAAACGCGCTCCGAGAGGAACTTCAAGCTGCATAAACGATCGTGCTCCGATAAGGCCACGTTTAAGTGCAGCATTTGCAACTGGTGCTCAAGCCACGAGCCTAAAATATTGCTGCATCTGATCCACCACCCCAAGCAGGACGTTGATGATATACCAGTAGACTTGTCGATTTTGAAAAAGTATGGTATAGTGAGGAAATAAACTTTGTAGGTATCTTTGGTGGTCCATTCTTGTTGAAATGGAAGGTTTGTGAAGGATTTGTACCAAGGTTCCAGGGCATAAGAAAGAGAAAGTTGCATTAGGGTCAACCTATCCTTTGTCTGTTTATGTGCAGTCTGTTAGCTTTTAGAATATACCTCGGTCTCTAGAGTAGGCTTCGGTTTTCGCCGAAAGCACACGAATGTAATACTACTTCCTGCTCTGTATAAAACTTTTTCTATTTTGAAAAGTTATGTAAAGTTCTAGACGGGCTACACTTTTTGTGAAATATTTGGCTACACACACTATATCCCGAAAATAGAAAAAACATTTTAATGCGGCGCATGGCAACATTTCTACAACAGTATCGATATCAACCCTTGTATGTCCCCACTGTTGGGGCACGGGTCTCTTCCTGCATCGCAGGAAGGTTAGGCCATACTCCACCACGGGGGCCAAGTCCGGGTTGGTTAGTCCGGGCTACAACAGTATTTGTCTTTACACGGGCTACATACATAACCATGAACGAACCAAAATAGGGAGAAACAAAACAAAACGCGAACATAGCTCTAGTCGAACAAATCGCAAACTTCACGTAGCATGAAAAAGGGACACACTTAGGCCGTAAAGCGAGACAGGCTGAGAAAATATTGCAGTATTTTCGATTGCAAAGCGATCGTTCCGGCTTAAATTATGTCACAATATATCCCGGCCATACTAATTTTTTTTCCAAATATTTCATAGTCTAGCCGTAAATGATGGCTGATGCTACTTCACTTCACGTAGCATGAAAAAGGGACGCACTTAGGCCGTAAAGCGAGACAGGCTGAGAAAATATTGCAGTATTTTCGATTGCAAAGCGATCGTTCCGGCTTAAATTATGTCACAATATATCCCGGCCATACTAAAAATTTTGCCAAATATTTCATAGTCTAGCCGTAAATGATGGCTGATGCTACCGGCCTAACATTTGCAGCTACACATTTTCGTGAAAATATGGCCCGTCTAGAGGCCCCATTACACGAATATAGGTATCCGATAGTAGCCGAGGTATATTCTAAAAGCTAACAGACTGTATAATGTAATGTAGTAGATTAATTCAATTCAATTCCGCTTTATGGAAAAGATCGAAAAAACGTTTTTTTGTTTCGATAAGTACTTATAGTCTGTATTATTCACAGAACATAAAAAAAGAGTAGAAGTAGTGACATGACACATTAGTACGAAAACCAGTGTAACCAAACTGATACACATAAACCAAACGCACACTACGAATGCCAAGCTGCCATTGGTAAATAAAGTCAATGCCGAAAAGGTGTACATCATAAAAGTTTCAAGTAAAATATGCACCTTTTCGTAATGCTAACAATGATCAAAGTCAAATGACAATGATGAAATTAAGGTTGACATTTTGTAGTAACGCTACTCTACACTAGATGGAACTACCACCGCGTCGGACCGAAAATAACTTTTACCTAGTAAGACAAAGTTCAAAATTGAAAAACAAGTACATTCTCAGTTCGGGATGGGACAATGCGAGTTCTAGTTTGTCGATAGGGTGAACCTATCGACATATTATACAATTAGTTTAACACATTAACGGCCGAATACGAATACTGGTACCTACTGGAGTAGGATGTTATTGGGCATTCTGGACCAGCTTCCATTCGTTTGAGCTCACGACGCACCGCGCCGGTTGGCGCGGCTTGTCGCTCTCTCAAACTCATTACAGCTATTCCAGAATACCCAATAACATCGAGTGATTCTAATTTATAGTTTCAATAATTTTACGAGCAACCTACACAGTTTATGATAAATTCCATCAATGAAAACGAATGACACTAGGAAGCTTGAGTGAATGCAACTCACCATCATCTTGGTGGAGATAGGTCCGCATAGTCACTGAGTTGAATTAAATAAAGGATCCCCAAGCTCAACTGAATTGTATTTACCCACTAGCTATGTTTTGTGCAGTTTCGTAATATACTAGATAAAACAGCACACATTATTTGCGGTATCGGTTAGGTTTCCTCATTAAGACAATGACATGAAATATTCCAAGTGATACTTGTATTTACCCAGTCATAGTTTTGTGACCAGATTGGCTTCTCCCACTGAATGAGTTTAACACCACTGGTGTCTACTTTTCATAACAGTGACACAAAACTTTGCTTTTTCAACCCAGTTTGTTTTGTAGTCAGATTGACGTCTCCCACATGAACAAGGTACAACACCACAAATTTTGTTATCAGATTGACTTCCCGTGATGGCCCTTCATACAATAACATAAAAGTACAATTTCAACTTAATCATATTTTGTGGTCAGATTGACGGCTCCCACTGTTAGAAAGATTCAGCACCACAAATTACTTTGTGATCAGATTGACTTCATGTGATGAACCTTCTTGCGCAACAGTGACACAAAACATTTTCGTCTTAACTGTATTTTATGGTCAGATTGACGTCTCCCATTGTAAAAAAGGTGATTCCAACACAACAAAATTTTGTGATCCTTTTCATGTGACACAAATACTGGGTGATTGGCAGAACCAGGAAATACTTGTATTTTAGGCATATTTTATGGTCGGCACAAAGAATACCTTACTTTTCCCACAAAAATGTTAGTGATCAGATTGAAGTCTCCTGTTTATCGTTCACTACGGAAAACACAAAACATTGCACAGTAGGAAAAATGTACTTCTACAGTTACTTGAATCCTTGGGTATACTTAAGTAAAATCGTGAATTAATGATAATATCACTGACACATAAAAGTATACTTTCATTAATGGAAATCTATTTCCTACTAACGTGTCACTTTAGTTAACGCGAATGCGAATATGATAGGTGGCTGGCAGGGATTGTCAACCTTTAGCTGTTGACGCAGGAGTTATAAATTTGATACGAAGTATACACGGTGTAAGAAAAAATATGTTGTCAAAAAGTACAGTTTTATTTATAAAAGTTGGTTCCTTTGAACATTCCTTAAAGGTATTCCGGTAATAAAGCATTTTCCATGTTATTATTTTTTTAAGACTTGATGTTAAAGTATTTTAAGAAATCATGATTTTGTAAATACGACCGACAGCATTTTGTCTTTTTTTAATTGAAACTTGAAGATATTATTCTCATCCCATTATACGTAACTGAACCTATGCAGATAGTTTTATATTTTTTCAACAGTTTTCTAACATCAGTTCTCGTTCATTTTCTATCTAAATTTATCTGTAACATACAGTAAAATAAATACAGTAAATTTTACATAACCCATAAATAAAGAATTTAGAGGGGTCATAATATTTTAATGTATCACCTACATAAGAGATAACCAAAGGTTGACTATACTAGCTATACTCTAGTCTAAGATCCACACGGAAAAAACTCGTTGCATCAAAATATTTAGCTGTAGGTATCATTAATACCTAATGTTTGACTTTCACATAATATTGTGGAGTCTACCAAATGCTTTATAAAGAATACCTAGATAAGTATTATTTATCCTGAAATACATTTATATAGTAATTTCATCGATATCATACGATGTTTTCTATGGATAAGCTAGAGGAATTAATTATAATTTCCTATTTAGCTCATCATCCGATTTCTGGTAACTGGAAATAACAGTTTATTTTCTTCTGCTATAGTGAAATATTCACCCAATTCGAACATTATCTGATTAAGATCAAGAAAATCTAAAGTAAATTGCAACATGTGTATCTAGGACTATTTACTCCTACCTAGGTATGAAACCTACGAATTTGCTACGTTAACGTTATTGGATCCGTTGCAAGCTTCTGATTGCGAAACATCTTACCTACAATAATCGATATATTGGTCACATTATGTTGCAATGGCAACCAGCCACATTAACTTGAGCTATTAAATAGTGCTGACATTATGAGAATAACATATAGGCTTGACCTTGCTACCGGTCAAGATGATTTGGTTAAGTACCTACTTTTGAAGGCAAAGCAAAAATTTTGGGTGTTCGATACTAAAAAGTAATATGTATTACTTTTATCAACAATCACCTATATTCATACACCTATAAATAAAGGCGATTTTCGCATTTACTTCATTACAGTACTTGTAATAAAAAAACAACATACACATTTAGGATATAAACCTATAACACCCTGATTTATCTAAAATTCTCATCACTTCCGATAACGTGATAACGCTGTTCAGTACAGTCTCCGTGTGGTGTAATTATCTACGACTTCCTCGCTACCAGTCACTCCATCGGTATCAAAATGTTAGTAAGTATATTTATTTACATCCTAATTTTTTTTTTTACGTGTTCCACTGACTAAACCGTATTAGTCCCTATATGAAAACTATGTCCCGAACTATGTCTAAAAAATATGTTCCAGTCACTACATTTATCTAGTATAGTAATTACAATACGGTGTATAAATCGTTTAGGTTAAATGTATAAGACTGGTATAAAACTATGTTATTATTATTTCAGGTCTGACTCCGAGTTTGAATTCTCTGGTGTACCTATTGCTGTGCAGTCGAGTAAGAAGCAAAAGACTCCAACCAGCTCCAAACGCAAAGCATCGAGCTACGTTGAGGAGACAGTTAGGTAAGAATACAATACATCTATAGTTTATTATAAATGATTGTACACTTTACACATCGTTTCAAATGACGATTCCCTCGATGTAATCAAGCTGTTGATGAAAATCTTGGAACATTGAAAGAGATAACAACTGTTTATTTGTTTGTTTCATAACTAAAAGTTGTTTATTCGTCTTAATAATTCAAACCATAGGTTTGACCCTTAAACCTTATTTTCTATAGCCTAAAGCCGGGGCCGCTGCACCATGTTACGCGTGTTACAAAAAACGTAACACTTAAATATAATAAAAGTGGGAAATGGTATAACACGTTAGGTACTTGTTATATAACGTTACGTTACGTAACACGTAAAGTGTTAATACCACTCCCCATTTTTGTTTTAATAACGTGTTACATTTTTTGTAACACGCGTAACATGGCGCAGCGGACCCGGCTTAACATTGATCGTTACGGTAAATGTTTACATCCAGGGAAAAGTTTACTGGAATAGAATTAGTCTCGTTATATTATTCGTTGTTACGTTGTCGCGTCATTTGACTCTAGCACACCGCTGAGTCATTGAATCGTTGATTACATTGCAGGCATGTACTCGTAAAGGTTAACATGCTGTCGACTGTTTACTTTGCATCTTACTAGTCGTGGGTTCGATACCCGCTTCGCGTAGTATTTTTGTTTTCCATGTAAGATATGCTTATTAAGAATCACTTGGGATATTTGCTTATTAAGAATGACATATATGGGATAGATCAAAAGTAGATATGTACCCTTCATATTAAACTATCATCCACTTCATACTCGTTCAATGTATGTGTATCTCCTATAGATAGCCTACCCAATCGGAATATAGGTATAAGTTTATGAAGGTACTTATGTTTTAAAATATATTGTTCACTTTTACAGGTCTGCAAGCACCTTAAAGAAAAAGACGGTGGGAGATCTTTTCGGGATTTTGCGAGACGCAGAGAAGGTCGCTAAAGCGACTCCCGAGCAGCACCAACTGGGGTCGAGTCTAGTGACGCGGGTCGCCAATGGTCACGTTCGTCGGACAGCAACGACGGAAGGAGAATTCTATATAGAATTGAAGGTCTACAACACTACCGATGCTGCAAGTACCAACGTTCAAGAGAGGTGGAAAAAAGCGTTGATGGTAATAAAATTGCAGACTGATACGGACACACCGCACTGGGACGTATTACAGAAATTTATTAAACAAGTTTATTCACTGTATGATAATAGTGAGGCGAGTTTTTTTAGTGATAAGATAAATATAAAATAAAATTCCTTTAATTTATAATAAACATATTATTTTGCTACTTACCTATTTATTTTTGTGTCTAAAACTTAAATTTTAATTATCTGTTTCCTGGTCAATCTTACTACTTTTTATTTACAATGCCTTATTGCATTACTTGCAAAACTCTTGTCAACCCAAAAAGTTGGGTGGGTCATATGCGCAGCACTGACCACAAAAGCAAAGTCGCAACTCATCATTTGTCAGAAGATGTTGAGGTTCTGACCTCTGCATTCCGTAATCGTATTGCAACTTATAAGATACAGGCTAACGGTGATGGTCAGCACTCAATTGAAACCTTTTTCGAGTCTATCCATAATAAATTAAAATCTCTGATTGATATTTCATTGAAAAAACACGTTTGCATAAAAGTCAATGTTGAGCTTTTTTCATTTTTCCTTATGTACAAAAACGATTTGCAAGAACTAAAATCGTTTGGCACGAAAAACATTACCATACACATGAACCACAACTTCAATTCCATTTTTTCAGAAATCATAAATACATTGAAAAAAAAGCTTGAAGAGTTTCAAGAGCGAGATAGCGGTTGGACATTTTTGAGTAACTCTCATTTGGAAATCAATGTAAATAAATATCAACCATTGAGTGGGTCATCGTTTATAGATTTACCAAAATTTATAAAAAACAAAAAAGCATGTTTGAATATAAAAAATGATGATCCTTATTGTTTTCTTTGGTGTGTTACAGCTGCTCTATTCCCTTCAAAGAGCCACCCCGATCGTGTCTCGTCTTATCCCGATTTTCGCGATATTTTTAACACTCAAGGCTTATCATATCCAGTAACTTTTTCTGACATCCCGGTGTTTGAAAAAAATAATCCAAATATCGCTATTTTTGTGTATGGCTTACAAGGCAAAAAAACTGTTGTAGGTCCACTATACAGATCAGAGTCTTCCACTGCGAAAAATATCGTTCATCTGCTATTTCTCGAGAATGATGAGGGCTCTCACTTTTGTTTGATCAAAAACCTTCCCCGTCTGGTTAGAAGCCAAATATCTAAACACCATCAGCAACTGCATTTTTGCTCATCATGTCTGTTATTTTTTAAAACATCTAATGAACTAGTCATTCATGCATGTGGTGGTATTGCTACAGCTCTTCCTAACCAAGGGTCGGTTCTTCAATTTAAGAATTACGAACGAAAACAAAACATACCCTTTATCATTTATGCTGATTTTGAGACTATGCTTCAACGTCATCTGGGGTGTGAAGCAGACCCTAACATTGCGAGCACTAGCCTGCTACAACAACATGTGCCCTCAGCGTTTGGTTACTATATTGTTTGTACAGTGGATGCCAAGTATAATCGCTACGTCAGCTATCGGGGATCAGACTGTGTATCAAAATTTGTAGAATGGTTGTATCGAGACATGAAGCAAATACACACTATTTTAAAAGCTAATATTAAAATTATATTCACGGATAATGATTCACAAAATTTTGAAAATGCTGTCCGCTGTCATATTTGTGATAATCTTTTAATATTTGACAAGGTTCGAGACCACTGTCACATCACTGGTCACTATCGGGGGGCAGCTCACAAGCATTGTAATTTACAATTTAAACTACCAAATTTTGTTCCAGTTGTTTTCCACAATTTGTCAGGCTACGATTGCCATTTATTTATCAAAGAACTAGGCGAGGCGCCTGGTCCGATTAGAATAATACCTAAAACAAAAGAAAACTATATTTCTTTCACGAAGTATATACCATTATCGAAAGATGAAGGTATCCAACTTCGATTTATCGATTCATTTAAATTTTTAGGTACCAGTTTAGAAAAACTCACGAAAACAATGAAGGTGGAGGAATTCTCGTTGTTGAAATCATTTTTTGCAAATGACACTGAACTCAAATTACTCACTCGCAAAGGTGTTTATCCATATGACTATATGTCACATTGGAAATGCTACGAAGAAAATTCCCTCCCACCCAAATCTGCTTTTTATAATACTATCAGTGGTGAAGAAATTTCTGATCAAGATTATGAACATGCCAAGTCAGTATGGTCAACTTTCTCCATTCGTAACTTAGGTGAATACACTGATCTATACGTTAAAACAGATGTCTTGCTACTAGCCGATATTTTTGAACATTTCCGCAAAACATGTAAACGATATTATCAATTAGACCCGGCATTCTACCTCACAGCACCCAGCTTATCATTTGATGCGATGCTTTTGAAAACTAAGGTCAGATTAGAATTGCTTAGCGACTTAGCGATTATTCGGATGATTCAGGATGGAATACGGGGTGGTGTATGTATGTGTTCCAAGCGACATGCGAAAGCAAACAATAAATACATGTCTGAGTACGACCCATCACGTCCCGAGTCCTTCATAACGTATATTGATGCTAACAATTTATACGGCTTCAGCATGTCTCAAGTATTACCTTTGTCAGATTTCAGATTTTTGGAACAGTCTGAAGTGAATACCATTGATATCACATCAGTTCCTGATAATGCATCTTTTGGTTATATTCTTGAAGTGGATATTATTTATCCCACACACCTACACGACTATCACAATGATTTCCCATTTTGTCCTGAGCGATGCATACCACCCGGTGGAAAGAGTTCGAAATTAATCCCTAACCTATACGATAAATATCGATATGTTATTCATTATGTGCATCTTAAAACATGCTTGAAACATGGATTAATACTAAGAAAAATCCATAGAGTCATTACTTTTCGTCAAAGTGCTTATCTCAAACAATACATTGAACTTAATACAAAACTGAGGCAACAAGCCCAATCAACTTTCGAACAAGACTTTTTCAAACTCTTGAACAACAGCATATTTGGAAAGACTATAGAAAATACTGAACACAGAGTAAACGTCTATTTGGTAAATCAATGGAGCGATAGTCAAAACAAAACGAAAAAATGCACATCGGCAGAAAAATTGATAGCCCGTCCAAACTTTCACAGTGCTTCAGTTTTTTCCGAAAATTTGGTTGCCATCCAAATGAAACCAGAACGTGTGGTTTTAGATAAACCTATCTACATTGGGTTTACTGTTCTTGAGTTATCCAAAAGCCACATGTATGACTTTCATTATTCAATTATTAAACCTATGTATGGGAAATATGTTGAGATGTGCTATACTGATACGGATAGCTTCATCTATCATTTGTCCACAGAGGACTTCTTCCTAGATTTGAAATACCGTTTACTACCTTACTTTGATACGAGTAATTACGATAGTAATAATATACATCAAATTCCATTAAAAAACAAAAAGATTCCTGGGCTATTTAAGGATGAAATGGGTGGTGAAATTATTACAGAATTTGTAGGATTACGATCAAAACTGTACTGTTTCAAAACTTTAGAAAAAACTGTCAAAAAGGCCAAAGGAGTAAAAATGAGCGTTATTCGCGGTCTTAACTTTAGTAATTATGAGCAGACCTTGTTTGAAGGTAATGTGCTGCGCAAGAGAAATATCTTGTTTAAATCGATAAAACATGAAATATTTACGCAAAGTGTCAACAAAATAGCTCTATCGAGAAATGATGATAAACGTTTGATTCATCGGGATCAAATCTCAACTAAAGCGTGGGGCCATACCTCAATATTATGAAAATAAGATAGTAAAATTGACCATGGGATAAAATTTAAAAATATGTAATCAAAATATCGTGATATGATGTATTTCATAGATCTGTTTCAGTCTTAGATGCTATGTGTATGGATTGCGGCTGCGGTAACCGCCGCGATAGAGCTAGTGTGGAATAAGCTTAATATTATGTTTTCGTTCTTATGCTCTTCAAGTTAAAGCTAAAGCTCTTTAGGTATGTTAAGAATAGCGTATTTATTTAAGTGAACTAATAATGTAATGAATTAAAATAGATAGGTACTTAGTTATAAAAGTGTTATGTACTATAAGCTAATAAGTATAGTTTTGGGTGAATAAATTGGGTTATACTACCAGCTTCTTTTATTTCCATGACCTAACATTGTTACCTAATGTTACAAAAACAAAAGAATATGTAAGTATTGTTAGTTCCTACATATCTCAGAAATTTTTGCTATAGACATAGTCTTGAGCGCGGTGGGATGAGGAGAGCTAAACTATATTCAATGAAGTTTTGATTTCGTGTCTACTGAAAGTATGACAGCTCCCTGTGGGAATCGAGCCCACGACCTCTGCAATAGTAATCAAACGCTATCATCACTAGACCGACGAGACAGTCAAAAGTAGGTCAAGTCAAGGTGTTAGCGATGTTGCAAACAGCAAGGGAGGCGCATCGATGTTGCATAGCGCGCAAGGGTTCAATGACTACTATTTACTTAGTCAGCAATGACATACTTGATTCAAACACATTCGATATTGATAATGCTGACTACGAATTCGAGCTCGCTCACTCTTATATGTATTAAAAGAGACAGGATTAATTTTCTAGAGCGATCGAAACGTATGAATAGGTAAGTTACACTCATCTACAAATCCATTTTATATTTGGTGGTTCAGTAATTTATTGTTACTGCATCGTTCGAGCCAACTAGAAGATCAGCAGACGTGAAAACATGTCGATTTCGGTAAGCATTATTTTTTTCCACCCAATTTATATTACACAGTTTGAAATAGGTTTGAATATTTTTAATAATTTTTTTTTTTTGTTTTTTTCAGATTTTAGGCGAGACTGATCCGACTGACCCTTACTACTACGCGCAAAATATTTTGAGTGGGTTCGATAGTGATGTCGAAGAAATACGAAACCCGGCTCCATCAGACGTGGGGAAGCGGAAAAGTAAGACTTCAAGGAAACGGGTTGCAAAGGACTCCACGTCTACATCATATGTGGTTAGCAAGGCGGCAAGAAGAGGAAATCGGTTGATAAAAATAGAAGTATTCGACTTAAATGAGTGTAAGGACACAAACAGTGAAAGTGCGGTGTTAAGTGCCCAATATGTTGTGATAGATCCTGTAGACGAAATAATGGACATGGTGGAAAACGTAGTTAAGAACATTTCTAAAAATATGTGCAATAGTTATTAATTTCGTTTTAAATTAAAAATTAATTAAATAAAACATGTTTTCTTTTTTAAATACATTTACATTTATTTCTTACTTTCAATAAAAAAGTTACATAAATACTTGCTTATTCTAAATAAATTCTATAACATTATTTTCATAAAACCATTTCTTGACACATAGTACATTTTTCAACGCACATTGTTTGTGGTGAGAAAAACACGTAAAATTGCATACACTATATTTATCATGCAGGTATTTTATATTAGGACATTGATTTTCCTCGATATTAATAACACAACAATCACCACAAAGTTTATTTACCCACATGATTTTTTCTAAACCTTTTACAAAAATTTTCTTATTCCTCAATAAACTATAAATTAACCTATGAAATTCGCGGTAGTCAATAAAACCTTCACGCCAATAAATTCCTCTATTCTTTTCCAACCAAACAACTTGCTTTTTTTCGCTATCTGATAAAGTAGAAAATGGATAAGGAGGTTTTACCAAGTAGACCATAGTAAATTCTTTAGTAGCGAGAGCAAACTCTTTAATAATAAAATTATTTTTATAATCTCTAAATCCTTGTAAATCTACAAAAATATGTTCAGAATTCATGTTATTTTTTTAACGATGTTAGAAAGTGGTTTATATTCGATTACACAATCGTTTAGTATGAGGCAGTAAGCAGAAGTTTGATCTGGTATTTCTAAATCACTCTCTATTTCTACTCTAACATCAATGGGACCTGTCTTCAGGGTCTCATTTTGCCTGCAGCAATCTATTACAAATAATGGTGCTTTATCTTTGAAATCCTTCAGATTTAACAACGGCTCACACCGACGTCCATAGTAAGACTGTTGGAATCTAGCGTACTGCTCATATAATATCATATACCTTTCTTCAGTAAACTTAATATTGAGACTTTCATATGGAAAGTAAGTTGAATTTAAAAAAACCTTGACATCACGTACATAACAATGATCAAAGTGAGACATGTCTTTCATACCTAAACTTTTCCGATTAGTTTGTAAACCAATAATCACATAACGTGGTTTCTCTAATTGAGATGTGGTTTTTATAGACCAAGTATGTTTTGTAGTCTGTGGTAAAAGAGGGTATTCATAGAGATCCCAATTCCTAAATGCTAAACTGATAGGTCTATCTTTCTCCAAACATCTCAGCAAGTTAACTCTTTCACGATCAGATACTTTTATATGCGGTACTCTCCATACAATTTTGTTAATGGTTATGTCATCTAACACTTCATTAGTGGTTAATTTAATAGAATTAAGGTTTGTATTACTACGCAAAAGAACCAGCTCATGTTTACAGTTCATTATTATTTTATTATAATCTTCAGCGAAACCTAAAACTTTATTCAATGGGATACAGGCGGAAAAATTACCAGTAGTATTTTTTATTCCATCAATGTCCCACCCCCATAGCCGTGACATTTTTGATTCATTTTCATTCATCGAGAGCAATGATTTAATAGTAGTTGTGATCCCAGCATTTTTTATCCTATCAATTTCTACGCCATTTAGTTCATATCGAATGTCTTGGAAAAGAAAAAGCGCTGCATTATTCACCAACTCAATATTACTCACTCTCTCTTTTTTATCGCCATTTGGACGGTGCACTGTGATAGAACCTTCGATGTATAGTGTACTCTGTGACGGTAAGACGTATAAGTCTTGTTGATTGATGGGAATGCGTATTTCATCGTTTTTGTTAAAACTATTAATGTAGGGCTTATACGAATGGATTTGGTAGCTTTCAATGCTGTTGTCGTAGGCGAAAGAATCCAAGATATTTAAGA
Source organism: Yponomeuta sedellus (assembly GCA_934045075.1). Lineage (NCBI taxonomy): Eukaryota > Metazoa > Arthropoda > Insecta > Lepidoptera > Yponomeutidae > Yponomeuta > Yponomeuta sedellus. Next base: position 1,428,662 of record OW203750.1, on the reverse strand, counting down.
TATTCATTTTATGACTTTTAAGTATCTGAGAAATTGTTTATTTTCCTTAGTCAGTTTTTTCTTTTTAGCAGGTGGTTTCTGTTGCGGTGGATGTGTTGTACTGAGATCTTTGGTTTCGGGTACCAATGTTTTATTTATGAAATCTATCATTTTCGTCTTAGGTGTAAATATAACTGTAGTTCTTCTTGTCGTAGATTTATAAGGTTGTTATTTGCATCCAAAATCCTTATATTAATCTCGCTAACTGTATTTTGATTTACTGGGAAATATATCAAATTTTTTGGGATTTCTATAATCCTGTACCCTGGCGGTACATTAGGTGCAAATTCGTAAATTATATGGCTAGGCTTCCCATTTATGTACGATCCGCTCACGATATCACATTCTATTCGAACGATGGTTGTTGGTAGAATGTTTACAGGGAAGAGAGACTCATGTAATATATTAGCTTTAAGAGTCTGATTTCCAAAACCCAATATCCTTCCGATTGAACCGGATTTCTCAAAATGAATATCTTTTGAACAAATTATTTTTGTGCTCAAAGTGTTATTGTTACATATCAAATTAAACGTACAGTCTACTAAATTTGTTTTTAAAAAGTCATTTATATCTAATAGCTCGTATGATCCTTCGGGTATTTCAATCATTTCGTTGTCGCCATAATGAAATTTGTTGTTGTAGCATTCTATGTTAGGAATCGAATTAAACGTCGAAAAAAAGATCAGCCCACATTCATATTCACCATCAAGCTGCAGAGCCGGCGAATAAAATGTTGACAAAGCTGGTTTACAACCGGTTATTGATAGCGTGAATGACATCGTAATAATGGTGAGAATAGTTTATGATTTCTTAATATAAATGTTTCAACCAGAATGTTTTTAAAAATTTTATGCATAAATGACCGCAATTATAGGTGTTGTTTTGTTGATAGTTCATATAACTATAATAAACGTTAGTGTTTTTTGTTAAGTACTTGATTAATTCTACAGGTGGTTTTAAACCATAACTATCAAAGTACACGCTGTAATTATTTATCTTAATGTAGGCTACCCAGTGAGTTCCCGGATTTATTGAATTATCTAGATTCAGGATAGCGCACTCGATGTTATTTGATTTGCTTGGTAAAGTGTCTCTCATATAGACACCTCGAAAGTATGGGATGTCCCGAGTATAATATATTAAATCTATATTACTCAGTGCTCGTCTGGGTAACCTTTTAACTAGTTTTTTGAAGAATGTACGCACAATCCCTTACCTGTCTTGTATGGTTTGATGTATAAACCTTTGCCTAAGGAGATCGATTCCATCATTTTATTGTGACGCACGGATTCAGAAAGATTTTTTTGGGCTGACTTGTAATCATTAACTGCTTTTGCTATTCCACCAATACCTCCAGCTAAAGAACCCAATGCTGATAGACCAGCAAAAATAGGAATGAGTGGAAGTATTCCTCCAGTTTTAGGGATGGGAATAATTCTTGGCAGCTTCATATTATTTTTCTTATGAAATATTTTTTTTGCTGCTAAGTATGCAAACTGAATAGCATCTTGAATATTTTTAGGTTTCTTTTTTTTCAGATGCGATTTTAATTTAGCCATAGAAGTTTTGAATGATTTAATTCCAGCACCCGATTTAATTTTTGCTTTCATTACTTTATTCACCAACCATGATGCAACTTTTTCACCTCTGCTAGCATCTTCTGATTTTAATCGTTGCTTTGCCATCTTTCTTAGCTCTAAGTCAGCCTTATGCCGATCTTCTAAACTTGAATACTTTGAATAAGCTATGTCGTGCAGCATACAAGCGCTGTCCAAAGGGTTTATGCCTTTATCGCCTCTTTGCAAACGTTCTTGTAATCGAGTACCTGGACCGCAGTAGTTGTAGCCTGGTAAGTGTAACTCTATTGGTAAATTATTGATTAAAGTATTGAGAAGTCCTTTCCCTTTCATAACTAACGATGTAATGAAAAATAAGTTAACTAATCTGTAGTAATATACTTCAATGCTTTATTATAGCACTTTTATTAATCCAACTATTTTCCTCTTGACCTAAGCCGAGCCATTTAACAAGATATTTGTTTCCCTTTTTTTTAATTACCTTCTCAACTAAATAAATATTGGGACAGCTAGTTTTTTGCAGTTCGTGTTCGTAAAAACAACCTTTTATTGGTATACAATGTTGATCTCGTATGTAATATGTTGTGGGTATAGATTTTATTACTTTTACAACAGTGAATAATTCGGTAGACCAGTTTGGTGTATATCCTTTTTGAAAATCTCCTTTGTGCTTGCTGATACGGACAAAGTCTCCAACACGAAATTTAATTTTCTTTGCAGGTAAGGAAGGTTGTGATTTGTTTATATTACATGCAACGAGTGATTCATTTAACTTGTTTATTTCAGACGGCATATGTTTTGTAGTGCGATGCATAGTATTATTATAGCTCTTAACTATATCACATAAAGGTTCTCCAATCCACTTATAATTTCCAAACAAGCTAAAATGTTTAAACAACTTGCTCTTCAAAGTTCTTATTAATCTTTCTACTATAGACGCTTTTTTTGTTGAATAAGTTGAATAATGATTTATTTTCCATCGGTTCGTAAGCTTCTGAAAAACGTCATTGTGAAATTCGGTACCCTTGTCGGTTTGTAAATTAGCAGGTGATCGGCCTTCTTGTAAAACCTTATCAAACGCTAGAGACACCTCAGTTTTTGTTTTATTCTTTAATGGAGCGATCCATGCGTATTTAGAAAAAGCATCGATGACTACTAAAATAAATTTGAATCCTTTGTTAACCTTCTGATAGTTTTGCATATCAATCAAATCGGCTTGCCATAAATCATCAATCCCTTTTAAAATAACAGAACGACGTGGGAAATTTCTTCTAGCTGCTTTATGGATTTCATTTACAACAGATTGTTTGCTCATGCTGGTTTCGATGAGTCTCTGAGTGCTACTATATGATCTTTAATAATATTACTCGCTTCTACCTTTGAACACTTCTCATCTAACTGTTTCTGTAGCAGTTGTATTTGAGTTTTTATACTTTTAAGTTCATTAATGAAATCTTGTTTTTTACAATATAATTTATTGTTTTTTTCTACATACTCCTTGCTAACAGCTTCATCTGCTGCTACAGCTAACGGTAATCCTCTCAATATACATTGTTTTAAGTCGTAAACTCCTGACTCATTTTTACTTAGCCCTGTGTTTATAGGAACCAAATTTAATGGATCTGACACACGCAGTCTTTTATGAACATGATGTCCAAATTTATCTATATTCATCTTGTAAATAGTGTGAAGGTTAGAGTAGAAATAAAATAAAATATAGATTACATAAGTATTTATTCATTTTATATCACACCACGTTTTTTCAGTTCTGTTAAAACTGATACAATTTCATCATCTAAGCCAGTATTACCGGCATCTTTCGAAGCTATTAATAATTTCAATGTTTCAACTAATTCGTTTGGATCATTCCAAAAAATGTAATCTACTTTGTTATCAACTTTTTTAAGCAATGATAAACCCTTTCCTTTGGAAACATTGGCGGAACATAATAAGGGTTTTACAATTTGTAAATACTTAAATCCTCTGTTGCTATTGATTGGTTGATTGGGATCATATTTACGTCGATGAGCGTTTGTGCTTATTAGTATAAATTTATAATTCCTTTTATCATCTTCAGTGATAATGTTTAGATCAGGATTTTTTTTGTAAAGTAATTCACTGAGTCCATTAGTTTTGACATACGAATGACCTGCTATTTCAAATGCATCATTAGTTATGGAGAGCGGTGCTGATCCTATCATAGGTTTTCCATTTTCCAATCTAATTCCATAAGGTACATCTTTGAATACTTCTGATGATAAAGACCATGACGATAAAGACTTTGCATTTGGTGTTGAAGCACCATCCGAATTTGTTTCAAAAAATATGTCACTCATGTTATTTCTAAGACTTTGATTCAGTTCAGAGTCACTTATGTTATCATCGCTGTTACTAGCATTCGATACCTCTTGGAGTGATTCCCTTGAAGAGCTAATTTCAGAAAATTTTCGTTTCTTCGTAGGTGTAGACTGTCGTGCTAAATGTTCAAGCGAATCAACATCTTCATTACTTAACTGTTCTTGATACGGGGTTCTCGTTAGCTGTTTAAGTGGATCTGTTACTGGTTTGAACATAGTTTCTAATGCCAACTCAGAATCCATTTTAGTATTTTTCATGTTTTGAACCTTCTTTTTAACAGCCTCAGCAGACTTAATTATTTGTTGTTTAATTGATTTTTCATCACACATTTTTTCTTATTTTACAACTACTCGCATATAAAGAAGATAAGAAAGTGGCTTCTGATTTAAAAAAAACGGCATTTATGTATCTCACTCGTCGAAAGTAATAAAGGTGTCGAATTTCATTCTGTAGCATCCGTTATTTCTTTGACAGTCTTTATTAATCACTAAATAGCTAAATGTATCTTTCCAAACTTGTGAACAAAGTTCGCGAAATTGATGCCAAGGCATATCAGTGTTCACATGTTCATCATAAATATGACGTAAGTTAATATCATCCTGTTTGAATATGATGAGTAGATTTGCATTGTCGCGAACCAGTTGTTTTGGGACTTTGCTATAAGTTTGGTTCAAATAAAAACAGTCTATATTTTTATGTCTACCCATGGCAAAGTAATCACGAATGTTATTTTGATTTTCACAGGCAACATCGTCGAAAATAATGACAGAATTTTGAGACGCTAAGCTTGGATTTAAGACTTCTTTGTTATCGCGATATTTATAATAACGTATTCCTGGAACGAGATTCATTACCTTCTCTAAAAATATGTATTTTGGTTGATACAACGTTTTCGAATAAACGTACACGTTACGGAAATGTAAACCATTAGGATGTAAAAGTAACCCAAGGACTAAGTTTGTTTTTCCGCAGTTAGACGGTCCGCAAACTATACAACGGATGGTGTTTGGTAAAAGCTTTCCGTGACGATATGTATTTTTTTCAGATCCTACATCAATATTCTCAAGATTTAGTGATGTAGGTTGTTTAACAAATTTCATTTTTGGAGAAATATGTTACCAGTGATGTCCTCATTACTGAAATGCGATCATCACGATTAAACTTCAGTATTTATCTGTGTTACTAACATCATTTCATTTCCTGCCGCAAGTAAAATTCAGAATCAATCAATATTATTGGGTATTCTGGAACAGATGTAATGAGTTTGAGTGAACGACAAGCCGCGCCAACCGGCGCGGTGCGTCGTGAGCTCAAACGAATGGAAGCTGGTCCAGAATGCCCAATAACATCCTACTTACTGGTACCGGCTTTACTGGTAGAAAATGCATCTTTTTACATTATCTTTTGTGCAATAAAGAATTAATACTAATAGGGTGGATAGATGCACAAATAAAACAATGTGGTAGATTTCGTAATATTTTAAAATGTTATCTCTTATTAAAACTAGCTTTAACCCGCTGCTTCGCCGGCGTTAGAAATTATAACACAGGAAATATTATTCTACCACTCAATTCAGATCTTTGTCTATCTGTACGCCATGTTTCATACGTAATACGAATTGATGATTGGACTAATATAATTTCATTTATACGCAGGAGTCTAACCTGGAAGTGAAGCACATTTTTTCTGGTATTGCTGCATCACATAAGTGCCACCTTCCGCCTTTTTTTAATTATTATGAAGTGTTCATTTCATGAATGCTCTGTAAATGGTAAATGAGTAAATGCTCTGAATATATTGTGCTTATCTTCGTTGGGAACCAATGTTGCCTTCTTATCGCTGCCTTCCATTTTAATTTCATATCCGGTTTCCCTAGGAAAACTTAACGAAAACTCACTTCCAAATTGTTTTGAATCCCAGAGGGTTGTTTTATCATTGCCTCGGTTTGCTGTTGTCAAAGGGGTTGAAGTATTAAGGGTAAATAGCAGAATAATAAAAAACCATAAAACAAATAACATAACAAAACAAAAATCTTATGCTCGCCAAGAGAACAACCACTCGAACAGGTAAACAGTAGTAAACTACTTAATGTTTTGAACTGAAGTAAAAAAAAACCATATGAGTCGTTTTCGATAACCTCACTTTACATCTCGGTCGGAATATTTAAAAATTTAAGATTAAAATTACTTTGATAGTTTCTTAAATATTTCAGTCCCTGATAAACTGGTGAAGAAAAACTATATTGCAATCTAGCTGTGCTCATGTATTGTATGTGCTCATGTCATGTCTTGTATGAAAAGTAATGTATGAGCTCCAATGACAGTTTTCACATGCACAACGACCAGCCGGCGACCGGAGCTCATACATTACTGCTTTACCCGGCCCGGCGACCGGACGGCGACCGGGTGCATATGAAAAGGCACTTAGGAAGTAGGTATAAAATAAAAATAATTATTTTACCTACTTAGACGAATTGGAATTTACAATACCTAAGTACCGTTAAGTATGTATGACTACTAAGTCATAGACAACTAATTATCGATAGATTTTTATCATGTGTGCCCCCATCCGTAATCGAATAGAATTCAAATTTCGACAGAAATTTCTAGAGAATGTACACTTTCTTCAATGAAAATTTAACTTTACTAAGCAGTAAATAAAGGTGATTTCACTTTCTCATTTTCGCATTGCTTTCCGTGTTCATTGTCATTACAAATTTAATTAAAAATACAATGAAATACGTCCTAAAGATGAAATGTTACGGCATGATGGGTATATTTTGGTCCCCAACTTTTATTTTTGCTCTCTAACACAGCATAACAAGGCATTTTAATAAAGTTTTAATCATTTTTTCTTTACTAGAAGCGCACGGCAACTGAAGTCAACAAAACTGTCACCGACTACGCATAGGCAATACATTGCTAATGTGAGGCACGCGGGCACCGCCCACTTACGACTTCTACTCTTTTTTTATGTTCTGTGGTATTATTATTTTTTGATGAATCGGCAACCAGACGATGACGACAAATTCTGCCGAAGTCACGTCTTGCCACGTAATGAGCAAATTTTTATAAAACAAAATTTTGATTTACGTTCATTTGTGAAGATGGTGGAATAAGCGGTCCCGACTACTCATCCGCATTCGTAACTAACGAAAAGTTACAAAAATGGAATAATATTCGTAACATACAGACAATTACAATTTTTTTTTATTAATACCAAAAATATAACCTTTACATTTTTGGGTTTTACAAATTTCGCCAAACTGCAGTGCAGTTGGCGTTAACAGAAAGTTAAAAAAATGGAAAAATATTTCTTATTTTATAACTGGTTACAAAACAGCGAAAATAAATTCTTTGGTAACTGGTTACACGCCATGGTTACCAAAGAATTTATTTTCGCTGTTTTGTAACCAGTTATAAAAAAAGAAATATTTTTCCATTTTTGTAACTTTTTGTTTTTGTAACTGGTTACCACAAAACCATGGTTACCAAAGTGGAGGAAGCGGCTTGAAATTGCCAATCCGCGTTGGGCACGCCCGAGTAATTAAGCCCATAATCTCTCTGAAAGAAGGCCTACGCCCTGCAGTGGAACGTTTATAGACTACATTAAACATGAAACAAATGCGGTGATCCACTATAACTTCTGACAGTAAGGCCCGCCACTGTCTTACAATCCTCCACCGACCCGGACTTGGCCCCCGTGGTGGCGTATGCCCTAACCTTCCTGCGACGCAGGAAGAGACCCGTGCCCCAGCGGAGACTTACAAGGGTTGATATCGAATCCACTATGTGCGATACACCTATACGGCAGCGCTGTGTAAACATTCTGCTCTCGCACACAGATTTATACGTGAAAAATCAAGGCCCAGCGGATAATTCAAACGGATTAGAACTTGTAATATTATTTATGAGTTAGAATAAAGAGAATACTTATTTCATCATTGTTGTATTTGTATCATTCCATGATTGCGCTCTTTCGGGGAGGCGACTCTGTGGCGTAGCGGTAGCGCATCTACCTACCATGCAAGAGGTCCCGGGTTCGAATCCCGGCTGGAAACAAAAAAAACCTTAGGTCTCGGATGTTTACATGTTTGTGATGTCGTTGTTTCTGGTTCCCACGACACAGGGTACCTATCCTAGTGTAGGGCCAGAAGCAATGTATGCATGCGGCTGAGTGTGTAAATGTTATGTTAATAGCTCTTGCCTATCTTGATAGCATAGTTACTCTGGCACCCTAACGTGAAGGAAAACATCATGAGGAAACCCGCGCCTTTATGACGCACACAGTACGGTTAGCACACAGGAAAGGCAAGGTTATCCTTGCCTTTCCTGTGTGCTAGGCCGACTAAGCTATCAGCATGGTATATGTGCTGGGCAAGCCTCACGATTTAAAAAATAATGTCCCAGGAACTGCAGGGCCTGAGTGATCCCTTCACCCATCTGGTGTGCGTGCCCCAGCAGTGGGGACATACAAAGGGTTGATAACGAACGAGCGGTAATGAAAGGCCAAGTTTTTTTTTGTCAATTCTTTAATTTTCTTAACCTTAACCTTAACCTGTATCAAAATACGGCATCAATTTTATTGTACACAGCTCCCGTGCCCTCGTTGATAATTGCGCCACGATGGGGAACTTGGTCACAGTTTGATAAGATTAGAATAGAATATTCTTTATTGTACTCCAGATAGCAGTCGTTAAGCCAAGTCAGAGGCCGGGCGGCTTGGCAACTTCTGACAGTAAGACCAGCCACTAGTCTTGCAAGCCTCAAGGGACATACAAGGGCTAAAGGGAGAAAAAATTTCAGACCAGTCTCGGTTTTACCCGTTTTAAGTAAAATATTCGAGAAGATAGTTCTAGGTCAACTGCTTACACACTTCAATAACTATCAACTTCTCCATGGTCAGCAATTCGGATTCACACAAGGGCGCTCTACAACGGACGCCGGCGTCATGTTAGTTAAACATATATTTAGTGCATGGGAAGATCGCAAGGATGCTATAGGCGTATTCTGTGACTTATCGAAAGCATTTGATTGCGTGGACCATAAAACACTTCTTTTAAAATTAAAGCACTATGGTATAAACGGAAATAGCCTAAAACTTATGACATCATATTTAGAAGGAAGAATTCAAAGAGCTGAAATAAATCGAACTAAATCTTCAGGGTCAGAGGTCAAGATAGGAGTGCCACAGAGATCTATTTTGGGGCCGTTCCTCTTCCTCGTATATGCAAATGATTTGCCGTTCATGGTTCAAAATATGTCAGAGATAGTATTATTCGCAGATGACACGTCACTTATTTTTAAAATTAAGAGACAAGAGAATGACCTTAACAGTACAAATAATGCTCTCTCTCGGGTACATAATTGGTTTACTACCAATAACTTATTGTTAAATTCAAAGAAGACAAAATGTATAAAGTTCTCTCTACCAAATGTCAAAGCGGTTGACAGCAATGTTATGTTGGGGAATGACAAAATAGACCTTGTGAATGAAACTGTATTTCTAGGTATCACAATTGATGCAAAGCTTCAATGGGGTCCTCAAATAAAAAAATTAGCAAATAGGCTTAGTTCAGCAGCATATGCAGTTAAAAGAATTAGGGAACTAACTGACGTCGCAACTGCTAGGCTTGTTTATTTTAGTTACATCCAAAGTGTTATGTCCTATGGCATACTACTGTGGGGACGGGCTGCAGATATTGAGACCATCTTTGTCTTGCAGAAGTTACAAAGGTTAATACATCCTTCATGGGGCATTGTATACGCTTCTATAATAAAATCCCTGAAGATATATTAAGCTTGCCTGAATCGCGGTTCAAAAAATATGTTAAGTACACTTTGTGCCAAAAGGGCACTATAACATAAAGGATTATCTAGATGACAATGATGTCTGGAATTAAAGCCAGTTCTATGTTTTATAATAATTATGTAAACTATGTTAAATAAGGACTTTGAAAAGACTAAGTTTGGAGTTTTTTTGTCCATTTTTTCTCCAAAATGATCTAGATTTTGAAATGGACACCTAGTTTGAATTGTAACGTTCACTAAGCCGCAGCTTCTGCGCTACTTTGAATAAAACCTTTTCATTTGATTTCATTCATTTCATTTCAAAAGGTTAATTTCACTGGTGCAGGAAAAGACCCGTGCCCCAGCAGTGGGGACATACAAGGGTTGAAATGGAACTTATAATATGTTCTTCCAACGCCCCTCCACTAGTGAGAAAAGTTAAATTTCACTGGATGCAGGAAAATACCCGTGCCCCAGCAGTGGGGACATACAAAGGTTGAAATGGAACTTATAATATGTTCTTCCAACGCCCCTCCACTAGTGAGGGGGCATCATCAAGGCAGCGTTGTGGGATAAAACTTTATTCGGCGCGGGCCCGTCGCGGCTTCGCCCCTTGCCGATGCAGTACTCTGATGTGGCGGGACAAACAGGAGTGCCAGTTGAACCTGCAACAAATCAAATCAAAATCCGATGTAAAAACCTAACTGCAAAGTATACTCGGGGCTGCAAGTGATGCAATCTACTTCAGCCAGATGTCGCTGCCTGTACATAATACAGAGAATAGCGTAGAGAGTCGCCCATTAGCTAAGAGTGCTTAGTGCGAGTTTAACTACTCGATCGCGTTAACGTAAACTCATATTTCTATGGCATCGAGGAAGCGCCACCTAGCGACAAGTATGGAAATTAAAATTGCTGAGTGCGTGTTGTAATGGTTTACGTTGAGAAGTGAACACGTTTACCAGCCAAAACACCAATAAACGCGAGTGCGAGTTGTACTGTGACAGCCTTTTGCCAGTTCGAACGGTTAACTTACTCATACTCACTACTCAATGCTCGATTAAAGCGGTATAGTAAAGTTATTCGATTGGATCTGTCAAACTCGCACTAAGCACTCAGTTGGATAGAGCGCTGGCACGGATAGCCAGAGGTTGAGGGTTCGAATCCCGGCATGGGTGGATTTTTTAGCCTCTAAATAGGTTTTTAAAAACGTCCTTAGCACGGGTTAGTGCATTAAAAATTAAAACAGTAAAATCAAATCAATTTATTTCAACGTATAGGGAAGAGCGGGTGATCGTGCTCTTCCACTATAAAGGGAAACCCGCCAGGCAGATCGTATGCCTGGGGACGGCCGGTGCGACTGTTGTTAGTCGGACGTCATATTTATGGTAAATATATCCGAAAAGATATAACTATGTTTAAATTAAATAGGGACGTTCATAACGTAAACACAAGGAATAGAAACAAGGTTGCTTGTACTAAATCCCGATTAGCCAAGGTATGCACATCATTTGTAGGTTACTGCGTTCGTTTTTACAACAAAATTCCAGAACGTGTTCTATCCTTGTCTGAAAATAAATTTAAAACTTTCATTAAAAATCGCTATGTAAAAAGGCATATTATAGAATAGATGACTATATAAACGATCCTAGTCCGTGGTAGTTAACCAATTCCACCGCGATTTTATTGTTAAGTATAACTAAGTATAACATATTTTATCATACAAGTGTGTACAGACGACGTGATTGCATATTAATAACTATATGATACATTATATAACTGACAAAAACTTAACTGCAAGTTTGCTGAAGGTCATTCGAATGGTAGCGTGGTGTTCGGGTCATCTATCTCCCTCCAAAATGGTTGAGACTGGTGATGGCTGAGCACTGCGTTATGCTCGTGAACGAGTGCTGTTCGTGTGTCTGGCCGCAGCACTTATGTTTTCCCCTATTATTGTGAGACATTTGACTAATGCCTTGGCATTTAGGGTTGTTAATGGCAATCATGAAATCTTATTAGGTTTACATAATGGCAACTGATGTATTTGGTTTTAAGAAGATTTGAGAAAAGATGGTCAGAGTTGAGTTTTTTTTCCGCTGCCTTTTTCTCCACTACAATACGGCCCGAAGGCAGCGGCTTACATTTTACATTGTACATTGACATTCAGCAAGCAGAATGTAAATTCTTTACGTTGAAATAAAATTATTGGAATTTGAATTTGGTATGTCATTGAAACACTTTGATTGCGCGACGCAGGCATGTTGGAGTTTGTAGTGCGCGCACAGTTGACATGTGCCCGCCACAAACGTAAAGAAATTACATTCTGTTTGCTGAATAGTTATATATTAAACGGGTCACAACGCGATTATTTATTAGGTAAAACGCAATTACCTTATTTCCCGACGTTTCGGCAGCGTTACAGTTGCCGTGCCGGGACCACGGCAACTGTAACGCTGTAGACTTGACCCGTTTAGTATATGATTAAGGGCTGATTTTTCAATAGTCAGATAACTTTTATCTGAGGAATAAAAATGGCGGTTTGACAGCTTATGTATGAAAATTATGTTAAACCGCCATTTTTATTCCTCAGATAAAAGTTATCTTATCTGACTATTGTATAATAACTACCTCTGTATGCGTATCGTGAATCATTGAGAAATACTACTGTTTGCTGAATGTCAATGTACAATGTAAGCCGGTGCCTTCGGGCCGTATTGTAGTGGAGAAAAAGGCAGCGGGAAAAAAACACTCTCCTATCTGTGCATCTTTTCTCAAGTCATCTTAAACCAAATACATCAGTTGCCACCTATACGTATATCTAATAAGAGTAATAAGATTTCATGATTGCCATTAACAACTGTAAATGCCAAAGCATTAAAAACCTATTTAGAGGCTAAAAATTCCACCCATGCCGGGATTCGAACCAGCGACCTCTGGCTATCCGTGCCAGCGCTCTTTCCAACTGAGCTAATGGGTGACTCAACGGCATCAGTGAAATTTCGAACCTCTACTACAACATTCTCTGTATTATGGAATTTACATTCTGTTTGCTGAATGTACAATGTACGCCGCTGCCTTCGGGCCATAGTGTAGTGGAGAAAAAGACAGCGCAAAAAAAAACTCCACTCTGACCATCTTTTCTCAAGTCATCTTAAACCAAATAACATCAGTAGCCACCTATACGTATAACTAATAAGATTTCATTATTGCCATTAATAACTTTAAATGCCAAAGCATTAGTTAAATGCGTTAGGTACATACATACATAACCTCACGCCTGTATCTCAGAGAGGTAGGCAGAGAAAGGGACTGCCACTTGCCACGATCCTGACAGATCACCTTCGCTTCATCAACGTCCATAAGTCGTTGCATGCACGCACGCCGGTTACAATACAATGTTTTACAATAGTAGGGAAAACATAAGTGCTGCGACCAGACACACGAACTGCACTCGTTCACGAGCATCAGTATATATATGAAAACATTATGTATGTTAGGAAAAATATCAGTAACTTTAAAACTTTAGGTAGCCAACACAATGTAAATACTAGAAATAAACATAAACTTTTGTTCCCACTATTTAGGCTGGCAAAGGTTAATACATCCTTCATGGGGCATTGTATACGCTTCTATAATAAAATCCCTGAAGATATATTAAGCTTGCCTGAATCGCGGTTCAAAAAATATGTTAAGCACACTTTGTGCCAAAAGGGCTACTATAGCATAAAGGATTATTTATATGACAATGAGGTCTGGAATGAAAGCCAGTACAATGTATGAGTTCTATGTTTATAATAATTATGTAAACTATGTTAATTAAGGACTTTTGATAAGACTAAGTTAGGAGTTTTTTTGTCCATTTTTTCACCTAAATGATCTAGATTTTGAAATGGACACCTAGTTTGAATTGTAACGTTCATTAAGCCGCAGTTTCTGTGCTACTTTGAATAAAACCTTTTCATTTCATTTCATAACGCAGTGATCAGCCATTAGTAAGATAAAAAAAATATTCATCAATAAAATAGCGTTGATAGCCCAGTTAAGCGCTCGTGGCCTAGTCGAACCAAGTGATTGGAATCAATCACTTGAGTTAAGCAACAACAGGCGCGGTCAGGTGTAGGATAGATGACAGTCCCGTGACTACCGCTAGTGGCATTTATTCCGAGCGCTTCTGTGCTTCGCAAGGCACGTTAAGCCGTTGGTGCCGGCTGTCATGTAATGGCAGTCGTTAAGCCATGTCATCGGCCTTATGGGCGGCTTGATACCTTCTGCCAGTAAGGCGCGTCACTGTCTTACAATCCTCCACCAACCCGGACTTGGCCCCCGTGGTCGAGTATGGCCTAACCCTCCTGCGATGCAGGGAGAGACCCGTGCCCCAGCAGTGGGGACACACAAGGGTAGATATCTAGGCTAAGATATACTATTGTTCTTTATTAACTGAATACGTACCTGGCCCCACAGGTGGGGCATTTGTAAGGAGACTCGGCCGTATGCAGCGCCGTTATATGCGAACGAAGCTTTGTGTGATTCTGTAACGAAGTATTCTGTTAGCTCTCGAGTATTTTAGTAGTTTGGCAGCGCACGCCAGAATAGCTCGAGGATGGTAGATTTTTTCCCTTTCGGCCGCCGGCCGTCGTGCCAATTAAATTTTGCAACCGGTTGTGAAAAAGGAATTTTTATTCTTTGTCGGCATACAGTTGCGAATAAAGATTTTTTTTCTTCAATCGCAACTAGTTGCCAACAAATACTTTATCCGCCATGGTAACTGAGTTTCTCAACCAGTTGTGAAAAAATATTTTATATTCTTCTTTGGCAACTAGTTGCGACAGAAGTAAAACGAATTTTTATTCATTTGTTGACAACCTTTGCGGTCAATCAGTATATAAATCCTATTTCTAGAATTACTGGCCAGGGTTATTTTGAAATTAACTTATAAATCAGTGTTTGTTATATTATTGTATTAAAAGAGGACTACATTACTACATGGTCGCGTAAGAAGAAAATAGATTCTTCTACTGCAACTAGTATTTTTGAAAAGTTCTTTGTTGGCAACCAGTTGCGTGTAAAGAAATAAAAATCTTTACTCGCAACTAGTTGCCGACAAAGAATAAAAATTCCTTTATCACAACCGGTTGCGAATTTTAGTTGTCATGGCGGCCGAAAGGGATTTTTCCTACTTACCTACTTGACACTTAGTTTTTATATTATTATCACACAATATCTTTATAAATTGTAGCCTATGTGTTGTTCTGATGTATATGCTATATTAATGTAAAGTTTCATTAAAATCCATTCAGTAGTTTTTACGTGAAAGAGTAACAAACATCCATACTAACAAACTTTCGCGTTTATATAGTACTAGCTTTTTCCCGCGACTCCGCCCGCGTGGACTTTTTTTTTATTTATTTATTTTATTTTCTTTATTAGGGACAACAAACAGAAGTACAATGTATTTTAAACAAATATCTTAAACGTAAAAAAATACAATAGTTAATTGTACATCCAGCTCCGTTATCCACATCTTACAATATGGTTTTTATTAAACTAACTAATCAAACAAACGAACGCACGCTTAGTCCAAGGTTTGTCTAAAAACAAACCCTGAAAAGAAAAGAAAAGGGGAGAAAAAAAAAATTTTTTTATTTAATGACTTCATAACAAAAACCTTCACCATTAACTTTTTACTGAAACATCCTTAATAATTTTAAGAGCCAGTGCCCTAAACGACTCAGGGGTAAGTGCAAATATATCTAGAGTATTAAGGTAAGTGTTGTATGTTTTGACTATTCTATTAAGAGGTGCCCTTTCACCTGCGTTGGTTCTACATTGGTTGGTAATGAATAGATGATGAGGATGTGCACTTTGAATCCTTATCGAGCGACTTGGAATCTTATAATATATTTGAGCGGTTAATTGATTACAATCAAAAAAGTTATGGCATAATTTATACAAGAGTAATTCATCAAGCAGCAGCCTTCTCGCTTCTAATGAAGGAAGTGAGAATTTAGACAGTGCACTAGCATAGGAGCATTTGGTACGAAAGCATCTGTAGTTAACAGCACGAAGAAATTTACGTTGTATAATTTCAATTTGGTTGCAATATTTATTATAATATGGATTCCAGATCTGCGAGGCGTATTCTAATTGTGATCTTATTAATGAACAGAACAAATGTATATATGTACCTGAACGTTTAAAATGTTGACAGGCGCGCATAACAAACCCATACATTTGGAATGCCTTGGTTGTGATAGAGTTAATATGAGTGTCAAAATGTAATTTAGAATCAATTAGAATTCCAAGATCCCTTATAATTGTAACCGATTCTAGAGGAGAATCGCACAAAGAATAAGTATAATTTACGACATTGATTTTTTTTGTGAAAGTAATGGACTTACATTTGGGTATACTTAATTTTAATTTGTTTTTGTGGCAATATAGCGAGACACGATCCAGATCTTGTTGTAATAGAATACAATCATCGGTACTTAAAATATCATAATAAATTTTGAGGTCATCCGCATAAAGAATAAATTTACTGTGTTCAAAACACTCTGAAATATCGTTAATAAATAATATAAATAGTAGGGGTCCTAAAATTGAGCCTTGAGGCACTCCGGAAGTAACAGTTATGGCTTCCGATGAAAAACCATTAATTACTACCCTTTGGGTCCTGTTTGTGACATAGGATTGGAACCATCTGAGTAGATTCCCTCGTATACCATTGAAAGCTATTTTTTGCAATAACAACAAGTGGTCCACCTTGTCGAAGGCCTTGCATAAATCCGTGTATACAGCGTCTACTTGAATACGTCGGTCCATGCGCCCAAAGAGATAATTGGTGAAGATTAATAAATTGGTAACTGTAGACCGTTTTTTCACAAACCCATGCTGTTCGGGAATAATTAACTCATGAAGACTAGGATATGTAGAATTATGCACTAGTCTCTCCAAGACCTTCGCCAAGGTGGATAGCAGTGAGATAGGACGGTAATGTTCTACGTTTTTAGCACTGCCGCTCTTATGTATTGGGGTAATGTTAGCGCTTTTCCATATTCGAGGCATGACTCCTTCCTCCAAGCATTTATTATATAAAATCAGAATAGGTAGAGAAATTGTGTCAGAAGTATGCTTAAAAAAGAATGGGGGTAGTCCATCTGGTCCTGATCCCTTAGTAACATCCAGCAGTTTAAGTTCTTTGACCACCATTTCGGTATTAAAGATAATGTTAGCTAAATGTGCATTTGCATTGTCAGCTGGCAATCGATTAGGATTAAAATTTTCTATGTTTGATGGTTCATACAC
Organism: Yponomeuta sedellus; assembly: GCA_934045075.1. Classification (NCBI taxonomy): domain Eukaryota; kingdom Metazoa; phylum Arthropoda; class Insecta; order Lepidoptera; family Yponomeutidae; genus Yponomeuta; species Yponomeuta sedellus. The sequence goes on along the minus strand of OW203750.1, from coordinate 1,411,597 downwards.
AGAACTAAAGAAGCTAGAAAATAAATTGCATGCTTCTTCTGGATCCTTACTTTCGGTATCATTGAAAATGACGGAGGATGGGATACCTGATTTTTGTTTCATGTTACCTATGAAAGACCAAAACACCTTAACATCCTTTCTCAAACCTTCTTCGACAGAATCTATATATAAATTAAAACATTCATGGCTAAGGCGCTTAAATCTCTCACGAAAAATTGAAAAAGTCTCATAATCTACAATATTCTTATATCTTTTCCATCTTTTCCAAAATTTATTTTTATCTTTGAAAATATGAATGAGTGGTTTATTAAACCATATAGGAAACTCGCACGATCTGACTGGCCGAGCCGGAACATGGTTTTTAATTATCTGATATAAAGTCTCATAGAAAATATCCGTTGCGGGTTCCGCCGGCAAGTGACAGAGTAGTGCACTCCAATCCACATTACCAATATCCCTATTAATAGTCTCGTAGTTAGCCTCTGTGAAACGGTATCTGGGTGCTGCGGACTGAGCTAGGGTTTTGTAACTATTAAGAAAATGCACGCTAACACACAATGGGGGATGATTCGTGTCTTGGGGAACTAAATGGGTAATTGAAGGCTCACAAAAACAATTCTCGTTATTAGAAATAAAATAATCCAAAATACGATCATTATAGTTTTTAACATGGTTAAATTGATACGATTTTGTTGTTGATAAAAAGTAACTTATACTTCTCTCAATCTGAGAGCCATTCTCCAATAGCACCGGTTCACATGACCTATCGTTATAATTCCAATCAAGTTGGGGAATGTTAAAATCACCTAATAGGTAAAAATTATCTACGTTACTAGATGTGATAAGATCTTCTAAAGATGCTAAAATTACGCTATAAGTTGTGTGAGATTGACTAGGGGGGATATAAATAGCACTGATTATATGAAAGGTGTTGCGGCGCTTAGTTGATGGTAGTTTGAGACAAATGTAATCTATAATCGGTGGGAATACATTGTGTGTGCCGGCGCAGGAATTAGCCGGGGAGTCCAGCAGTTGATCCTGGACCGGGCGCAGCGGGCAGCGCTCCGCTTGCAACCCTCGACGAACGGCAATCAAGACCCCGCCCCCATCTTTCTTCCCGCTTGCATCCCGATCCCGATCACATCTATATGTCAAGTATCGTGCATCGATCAATTCACTATCAATAATATTCGGAACAAGCCAGGTTTCGGTTAGGACGACAACATCATAACATTCCGAAAGTAAATTCATGTACAACGTATGTGTTTTCGTCCTTAAACCTCGGCAGTTTTGGTAGTAAATACTTATTTGATCAAGCTCTGATAGAAAAACAAGTGATAGTAAATTAGGTAAACAATTACGGCATCAACTTTTTCTAATGCTCCCACACCTATTGGCAATATGTAGTATGTGCTTGTGTAGTAAACAGTTAACAGTATGCGGGTAACCTCCAATAAAAAGATCCAAGGAGATAGTTCTTCAAAGCGAGAAATATAAGAGTAATAAAGGGCAGTGGCCTCAATTCTCAAATAACTATCATTATATCGCGTTAACGATTGTAAGTTGTAATATCTATATAAGTTGTCAAAACACTGAATAGCGTCGACATTGTAGGTAGAATGTTTTGTTTGTGAAGTCGGATGCATATAGTATGTAAAGTTACAGAAGTTCCGTTCAATTGTAACTGAAATTATGTATAGCACTAAGTAAACCCTTATATTAAATAAATCTTGACACAATAATATATAGTGTAACTCACATGGGTCCTTAGGATTAAGCACTATTAATTTTTGAAAGGTCGCTAGCGGAGTAGATTTTGAAGGAAGGGTTGGTATCACTTTTGCGCACGAGAATGACTCCATGTTTAATCCAGACGTACTTATAATCATGGGTTTTCGCAGCTTGTCGTACCTCCCGAAACAGCATCTTATTATTTAGCGTCAGGTGCTCATTCAAGTAGATTCTCTTGCTTTCGCCGGAGATGTTAATAGCGTCTGAAGTAACCCCCTTGGCGAGACGGTATGCAGCAAGAATGTTGTCACGCGTTACTTGAGATGATACTTTCAGTATGACGTTGCGAGGATGACGGCTTTGGGGGTTCCCGTGAGGAACACGATGTACGGAGATTATCTCGTTAGGAGCTATTGGGTGTTTTATAGCATTTCCAATGTTTTGGATTATGTCGTATAGCTGTTCACCACGTTTTTCGGGCATACTGCCTATTTCGATGTTGCACTGACGCGATCTCTGCTCCATGACTTCAATTTTGATTTTTAAGTCGCTTAACTCCTTATCCTTACCCTCCAGTTTCGACACTCTCGCCTCCAGTATCTTGACATCGCCTTCAACTGAGTCGAACTTCTTAAGCAGAACGTCATACTGCGTACTCATATACTCAACAGCAGTTTTGATAGCGACAAATTCATCCATCATTTTATTCATTTTGACCTCCTGCTTGACAAACCACCCCTCCAGCATCTTCGAGATGTTTTCTTCAAATATTTTGAAATCCTGATTTGGGCGGTTTCTGGTGGTGACAAAGTTTGGAGACACGTTGTCACTAGGCGATTTATCTCCCATAGCACAATCAAAGGTGACATTCATTTGATCCATGAAGTGAAGCTTCTGTATTGTTTCTAGTTTGTCGGTAGCGCACGGTGGCCGCTTAGGTAGAATCGGGGCGGACGTGAGAAGACAACCGGTTAGAACCGATGCGCGCGACGGAATGCAACCCCGTTCACTCCCATAAGGGTTAAATTTAGAAAAACGGCGAAACAAGTGTTCAATCGACGAATATTGTGCATACTAATAAAGTCCCCAAGATACAGGCCTAGCCTAGTTTGGGGACTGCCGGTAAACATAAAACAATTTTTTGTCATACCCTCCACTGTCTATTTATAAGGTATTTCAATGTGTATTGTCTTCTTGGAAATAAACTATTTACTTACTTACTTACTTACTTACTTACTTACTTACTTACTTACTTACTTACTAATCAATTGTGTTGAAGAGTATTTATTTTAAGTTTCAAAAAAATTAGACAACATTCTTTATACCTCCCATACAAATTTTGGCAACCCTTTTCCCCATCTTAGAGGTTGAATTTAAATAAATCCGGTCTTATTCCTTGCCTGCATAATACATAGTCTCTCTGTGCAAAATTTCAGCTTGCTAGGTCCAATGGCTTGGGCTGGGCGTTGATGAGTGACTTAGTCAGTCAGGGCTTTGAATTTTATTTATATAGATTAGTAGGATAGTAGAGTAGGATTTTATAAGTAGCCTATATAAATTAATCAAATCAAGTAGAAGGAGGTCGCTTGCTAAAACAGCATGCAACGCAAACACGTCGTCGCCTCGGCAAGGGCTGTAAGGTAAAGATGGGCGTTTTCGAAAAACATTTTCGAAATTTTCGAAAATGGTAGTTATTCAAATATTTCGAAAATATTCTTTGTTATTCGAAAAAAAGTTACTAATTTAGTGCTCTTTCATTTGCATGAAAACAATATTGTGAAGACAGCATTGAACTAACAAAACGCGCGCGACTCGTGTAAAGTCGTGTCATTCCGCCACGAATCGTGTTTTCGAAAATCGCGAGACTAAAGCGTTTTCGAAAATGACTAACGTCTTTTCGTCAGTAGTCGTGTTTTCGAATATTATCACTAAAGCGAAAGGCCGAGAACTTATTTCCGAAACTGTCGAAAGTTTTCTTATTAATCCTGTTTTCGAAAACAAACATTAGTAAATTCAGATGATTCGAAAAGAGATGTCATTCACAATCGCCCATCTTTACTGTAAGGCTGTGCGCATGCTGAGACGCAGGCGACGCAGCACAGTTCAGTACAGGGCAGGGCAGTTGAGGCAGACAGGCCCCCACCGCATGCTGCGACGCAACTATTCGCTCCATTCCTTGGCAATTCTCACCTATACTATTTTTATTTTTAATGCACTAACCCGTGCTAAGGACAAATTTAAAAACCTATTTAGAGGCTAAAAAATGCACCCATGCCGGGATTCGAACCCGCAACCTCTGGCACGGATAGCCTGAGGTTGCGGGTTCGAATCCCGGCATGGGTGAAATTTTTAGCCTCTAAATAGGTTTTTAAATTCTCACCTAATTATATTCTTTTTAATGCACTAACATGTGCTAAGGACAATAATTTTAAGTATTTGGAGGCTCAAAATTTCACCCATGCCGGGATTCGAACCCGCGACCTCTGGTTATCCATGCCAGCGCTCTGAGGCCGCTGAGCCAGAGGTCGCAAGGTCGCATAATAATAAACTCTTTCAATGTCTTATTTTAATAGTCTGCCAGATTTGTATCACACAAACCAGGTTCACAGCGAAGTAATTCAATTAAATGTCCTGTCATTAGTAAACACGCCTCGACGTGCACGCGTCGCGCAGTAATCTGTGCCGGCACTACAACGAGACGCAGCAACGCAGATGCATGTCTGCGTCGCACGTGCCTGCGCCGCAGCGTTCGTAGCTATATGACGCTCCATACTTTACTAAATCTGCGCTAAAACGGCGTCTCAGCATGCGCCCAGCCTGACTTTGTAACCGCGTGTCTTGTGCAATTAATTTATAGGTATATCGTTGAGTAGAGCAAAGTAGCCCTTACTCAGATCCCTATGACTCGCGCCGCTAGATGGCGCCAGTGCCGCGGAATACATTGCGCAGTCTGAGGTAAAAGTTAGCACTTGTAACGGTGCAAACCTCATTACACCGTATTTTTGTATTTATTTATTTATTTATTTATTTACTTAAGGCACACCAACAGGTAACATACGAGTATTACATGATAACTTAGCTTAGGGTCTATTCTAGTACGTTAGCCAATTACAGGTGAGCACAACATTACATAATATATCTTTCTTTGTTAATAGTGTTCTATACACATTGGTAGGTCTTGACACTGTGCTAAAGCGCCAGACGGTATCGGGTATGTTATATACTACAATTCATTATAACTATAACTAACAATTAAACAACTAAAATTTAATGAATAGGTACTGGAGAACTTTTTATTTTTATTTGAAAACTTTGGATATATTACCTTTAAATTTGGACAATGACTCGTAAAATATATCAGTGCCATCCAATTTTGCACATAGCGAGTTGTATTTCTTCAATTCTGTCTATCATTTTCAATAAAATTAAAATTACGTCACCCATTATTGAGATTCCCTTAATTTTTTAGCATTACCAAGAGAATGTAACCACTAGCATTACTACTTGACATTTCGACTAGACCTGGCTATTTTTACCTGCTTATTCGGTTTTTATCCAGTTTTCTGTTTATGTTATAAGTAAAATAAACGAACACATTTAAAAGTTGCATAAAGCACAAAGTTGAAGTCGTTCCAGTTTTATCCATAACATAAAATGAAAGCCTGAATGTGTTGGTAAGCGCAAATCTCGAGAGCAGCTGAACCGATTTCGCTATTTCTTTTTTTAGAATATTTCTTGAAGTACGGGGATGGTTCTTATGGAGAGAGAAATAAAAAAAATAAAGAATAGACTTTTAGGCGGTACGAAGTTCGCTGAGTCAGCTAGTCTAAATTATAAAAATGAATCGGTGAATGTGTTGGTAAGCGCAAATCTCAAGAGCAGCTGAACCGATTTCGCTAATTCTTTTTTTAGAATATTCCTTGAAGTAAGGGGATAGTTCTTACGGAGAGATTTTTTTTAACAACTTCAAGTATCGCCTGCTAGGCGGTACGAAGTTCCCTGGGTCAGCTCAGTAGTTATGTATAAAAAGCTTTACAACATCACACGCTCATAGACGACGACGTCTCTCGTCACGTATCCCAACAGAACCCCAACTGCTTTTTATCGTGTGCGTGTGTTTGTGTGTGTGTGTGTCTGTCTGTGTGTGTGTGTGTGAGTGCGTGTGTGTGTGTGTGAGTGTGTGCGTGCGTGTGCTACACGTACTTACAGGGAAGGACTTTCCGCAGTGGTCGCACAGATGTTCAGCTTTGTCTTTGTTGTGCACAACCTGTTTGTGCAGATACAGCGACGTGTGACTCTTGAAAACCTGGCGTGATAGGTCAGTTAGTTAGACCTGACATTTCCGCACTCACCCCCGGTTTCTCGTGCACTGAAAATCTGTTAGTGTACTGTTAACAGCTGTCAAATGCTTTTTTTGTATGTACTTTGGCCAACTGACAGCTGTTAACAGTAGATTGACGGCTTGGTAGTGTACCAGAGACCGGGGCTTAGCCTTACAGTTGGGCCATTGGCCTACTTAGCAAGCGCTGAGGTACGTTAACATTTCAGAACCTAGGGTATCCTTACGATGTTTTTCCTTCACCGTCAGCGATTGGTATTGCAACTGTAAAAATGTACATTTCTAGCGGACTGTTTAAATGCCAAACTCAATTTCAAGTAACTGTATCTTACGAACTCACTTTCTAGCGGATTGGTTAAATGTCAAACTCACTTTCAAGTAACTGTATCTTACGAACTCACTTTCTAGCGGGTTGTTTAAATGTCAAACTCACTTTCGAGTAACTGTATCTTACGAACTCACTTTCTAGCGGGTTGTTTAAATGTTAAACTCACTTTCAAGTAACTGTATCTTACGAACTCACTTTCTAGCGGGTTGTTTAAATGTCAAACTTCCTTTCAAGTAACTATCTTACGAACTCACTTTCTAGCGGGTTGTTTAAATGTCAAAGTCACTTTCAAGTAACTGTATCTTACAAACTCACTTTCTAGCGGGTTGTTTAAATGTCAAACTCACTTTCAAGTAACTGTATCTTACGAACTCACTTTCTAGCGGGTTGTTTAAATGTCAAACTCACTTTCAAGTAACTGTATCTTACGAACTCACTTTCTAGCGGGTTGTTTAAATGTCAAACTCACTTTCAAGTAACTGTATCTTACGAATTCGCTTTCTAGCGGATTGTTTAAATGTCAAACTCACTTTCAAGTAACTGTATCTTACGAACTCACTTTGTATCGGATTGTATCTGTCGCAATCACTTTTTAGCGGACTGTTCAATGTCAAACTCACTTTTAAGTAGACTGTATCTTACGAACTACTTTCTAGCGGGTTGTTTAAATGTTAAACTCACTTTCAAGTAACTGTATCTTACGAACTCACTTTCTAGCGGGTTGTTTAAATGTCAAACTTCCTTTCAAGTAACTATCTTACGAACTCACTTTCTAGCGGGTTGTTTAAATGTCAAACTCACTTTCAAGTAACTGTATCTTACAAACTCACTTTCTAGCGGGTTGTTTAAATGTCAAACTCACTTTCAAGTAACTGTATCTTACGAACTCACTTTCTAGCGGGTTGTTTAAATGTCAAACTCACTTTCAAGTAACTGTATCTTACGAACTCACTTTCTAGCGGGTTGTTTAAATGTCAAACTCACTTTCGAGTAACTGTATCTTACGAACTCACTTTCTAGCGGGTTGTTTAAATGTTAAACTCACTTTCAAGTAACTGTATCTTACGAACTCACTTTCTAGCGGGTTGTTTAAATGTCAAACTTCCTTTCAAGTAACTATCTTACGAACTCACTTTCTAGCGGGTTGTTTAAATGTCAAAGTCACTTTCAAGTAACTGTATCTTACAAACTCACTTTCTAGCGGGTTGTTTAAATGTCAAACTCACTTTCAAGTAACTGTATCTTACGAACTCACTTTCTAGCGGGTTGTTTAAATGTCAAACTCACTTTCAAGTAACTGTATCTTACGAACTCACTTTCTAGCGGGTTGTTTAAATGTCAAACTCACTTTCAAGTAACTGTATCTTACGAATTCGCTTTCTAGCGGATTGTTTAAATGTCAAACTCACTTTCAAGTAACTGTATCTTACGAACTCACTTTGTATCGGATTGTATCTGTCGCAATCACTTTTTAGCGGACTGTTCAATGTCAAACTCACTTTTAAGTAGACTGTATCTTACGAACTACTTTCTAGCGGGTTGTTTAAATGTTAAACTCACTTTCAAGTAACTGTATCTTACGAACTCACTTTCTAGCGGGTTGTTTAAATGTCAAACTTCCTTTCAAGTAACTATCTTACGAACTCACTTTCTAGCGGGTTGTTTAAATGTCAAACTCACTTTCAAGTAACTGTATCTTACAAACTCACTTTCTAGCGGGTTGTTTAAATGTCAAACTCACTTTCAAGTAACTGTATCTTACGAACTCACTTTCTAGCGGGTTGTTTAAATGTCAAACTCACTTTCAAGTAACTGTATCTTACGAACTCACTTTCTAGCGGGTTGTTTAAATGTCAAACTCACTTTCAAGTAACTGTATCTTACGAATTCGCTTTCTAGCGGATTGTTTAAATGTCAAACTCACTTTCAAGTAACTGTATCTTACGAACTCACTTTGTATCGGATTGTATCTGTCGCAATCACTTTTTAGCGGACTGTTCAATGTCAAACTCACTTTTAAGTAGACTGTATCTTACGAACTCACTTTCTAGCGGACTGTATTTGTAAAAAACTAATTTTTTAGTAGACTGTATCTTACGAACTCACTTTCTAGCGGACTGTATTTGTCGCTAGCACTTTCTGGCGGACTGTTTAAATGTCAAAACGCTCTTTTAAGTAGACTGTATCTGAAGAACTCACCTTCTGGCAAATGCTGCAAGTATGCACGTAGTTCTTGAGATGCTCCCAATCCACGTGGTCCCGCAGACGGATCTTGTTCGCGAATCGCTTCTCGCACTCACTGCACTTGTACCTGATGGTAGGGTGTAGTAAAAATGTATTATATTGTTAGGAATATTTTAGCAGTAGAGACTGGCAACAATCTCATGACGTCACCGTTCCTATATAAAGCGTGCGCCGTACGCGCCCCTCTCTCATTGGCTGCCTTGTTTTGCTTCGAGTAGGTTCATGGAAAGGTTCGTCGTGGTTTGTCGCCAGGTGGGGTTAAATTTCCGTTACTTTTGATCTGTGTTCCTTGTAACTAGAGTGCTATGTGCTTTGTAAATTCTTATAAGACTATTTGAGAAACGATTATTAGAGTGGAGTTTTTTGGCTGCCTTCTTCTCCACTACGGCTTCAGCCCGAAGGTGGCTCAGGAATTTGACAGTGAATTAAATTTCTGAAAAGGGCACTCATTTCTATTATTTCCACGCCTGATTCCTTACAATATCTTAATGATGTATGAAAAGTCCACTAGTGGCATTTTTACGAGCGCTTCCGTGCTTCGCAAGGCACGTTAAGCCGTCGTCGCCGGCTGTCATGTAATGGCAGTCGTTAAGCCACGTCAGAGGCCTTATGGGCGGCTGGATAACTTCTGACAGTAAGACCAGCCACTGGTGTTGCAAGCCTCCACTAATCCGGACTTGGCCCCCGTGGTGGAGTATGGCCTACCCTTCCTGCGATGCAGGAAGAGATGCCCCGCCATTGGGAACAGACAAAGAGTTGATATCATGAGCGTCGCGAATCAATAAGAAATTGTACCAAACTAAAGCCTGGTCGCTAAGCACTCATAAGGAGAGGGCTATGTCCAGCAGTGGACTACATAATATAGCCTGAAGAAGAAGAAAGCCTATACACATCCCACAACAGGGCACATGCCGTCTCTCGGAGAGAGAGATAGTATGGGCTTAATTTTAAAAACTATTTAGAGGCTATAAATTCCACCCATGCCGAGACTCGAACCCGCGACCTCTGGCTATCCGTGCCAGCGCTCTTTCCAACTGAGCTAATGTGCGACTCACCGGAACCAGTGAAATTTCGAACCTCTTTACACTATTCTCTGTATTACGTACAGGCAGCGACATCTGGCTGAAATAATTTGCATCACTTGCAGCCCCGAGTACCTTACTTTGCAGTTAGGTTTTACATCGGATTGATATCGCTGTACCCACACGATTATATTCTATTTGATGCACTAACCCGTGCTAAGGACAATTTTTTTAGGTCGCGGGTTCGAGTCCCGGCATGGGTGGAATTTTCAGCCTCTAAATAATAATAATTATAATATTGGTCTTTCTTTGCATCTACTTAATGAGATGAGTTATACAGCGTCCAGTGGTATCTTCACTCACACTAGATGGGTGAAGTGACCACTCCGACGCTGTAGTGCCTGGGACATGGTTTTATAGACGTTGTAGGCTTGCCCAGCACCTATACCACCCTGACAGCTTAGTCGGTCTAGCCCACAGGAAAGACTAGCCCATACGTGCGGAGCCAACCAAGCCGCGGGTTTCCTCACGATGTTTTCCTTCACCGTTAGCGTGTGGTATTGCGACTACAAATTCGCAAATGTACGTAACTTTGAAATTAAACAAAAGTCATTGGTACATGCCCGCACTCGGGATAGAACCTGGGGCTCTCGCTTGCCAGTCCATGGTTCCAGCCACTGAGCTACCACCGCTAGCCTCTAAATAGGTTTTTTAAAATTGTCCTTAGCACGGGTTAGTGCATTGAAAAGAATATAATCACGGGCTTAATGCCTGCCCACTGCGGATCGGCAATTTCAAGCGCTGATGTTTGTACACCTTAGATACACAAGTTTTCTCACTATGTTTTCCTTCACAGTTAGCAAGTTGTATTGCTACTATTACTTCGAAAATTTACATAACTTAGAAAACAATAACGTTGTTGTTAACTTTGCCGCGCGCTTGCCCGTAGTGTGAGACGAGCAACCGCCGACGCGAGCTCCGTCTCTGCTCACCATGATTAAGCTCTGCGAATCGGAGCGAAACCTGGTCGGACTCTTCCGATACAACAACACCCGTAAGTAGATCCGGACTAAAAGTCTACAATGTGTTGTGATTACGAAAGTTTTAGTTCAAAATAACTTTGTTCGTTCGTTCTTTCGTTCATTCTTTCGTTCGTTCGATCTTTCTTTAGTTCATTCTTTCGTTCTTTCGTTCGTTCTTTCGTTCATTCTTTCGTTCGTTCGTTCGTTCGTTCTTTCGTTCGTTCTTTCTTTCGTTCGTTCATTCGTTCGATCTTTCTTTCGTTCATTCTTTCGTTCATTCTTTCGTTCGTTCGTTCGTTCTTTCGTTCATTCTTTCGTTCGTTCTTTCGTTCATTCTTTCGTTCGTTTGTTATTTTGTTCATTCTTTCGTTCGTTCGTTCATTCTTTCGTTTGTTTGTTTGTTTGTTTGTTTGTTTGTGTGTTGATCCCTTCAAAACCACAACTCACTTGAACTCGCTCTCGTCCACGTGCTTCCTGCTAATCTTCATGTGCTGGTTGTAGGTAGCTATTGAAGAGAAGGTGCGGTCGCAAGGCTTGCATACCAGCTCGCCGTTGGCTCTGGGGACGGAGAAATCTAATCTTTTAATCTTATCTTAAGATTTCTCCGTTGGAAAATTACATAATCCTTATTATTAAAAGGAATTTAATAATAAGGATTATGTAATTACATAATCCTTATTATTAAATTCCTTTTTGTACCAGTAAACATTGTACAATTGGCGGGCTTAATCTTCTATAATATTGTCGCGGTCCTATCTCGAACCATCTAGAACAGAGCCTTCTGGAAGCCTATCGAATAGTCGCCGCATGCTGCATTTTAGTCACGCTGCAAGCAATAATGACTCGTATGTCCACTAGCATAATGCTCAAAACTCTATGAAATTGAAACTGTTCTAGAGTCGTTGCCGCGTGCACCTAGTATAGGAAAGTACGGGAATGTTCGAGAACCATTGCCGGTGGATATAAATAGCTGCCTCCGCGGCGCACAGTCAGTTCAGTTTGGACTAGCGAAGAGTAAACTTCGAGCGAAGCAAGTTAGCCCCCTTTCAAGCAAGCCTGCTCCCTTTCTTGCTGGTTCACTCCCTTTCTAACAAGTTAGTCCCCTTTGTAAAAGCTGACGTCCTTTCTAACTAATACACTCCATTTCCAGTTGGATTACTTTCCTAGCATATTGAAACTCACCTGGCCCGATGGCTGTGCAGGTGTCTCAGGCAGGTAGCCCCCTTTCCAGCATTTTAGTCCCATTTCTAGCAAGCTCGCTCCCTTTCTAACTGGTTCACTACATTTCTAGCAAGCTGACTCCCTTTCTAGCATGTTAGTCCCCTTAATAGCAAGTAAACAATTTTTATTGAATTAGGTATCACATCACATCACACTTCACACTAATATTATGCAGGCCTGTCAAAATAAACTTAGCACTAATTATTCTAAGAATTCATCCACTGATTTCGTCAAAGTCCAATTAATTGCATTAAATAATAATAAAATATGTTAATATAATGTCATGTAATGTTATATAGCAAGTTAGCCCCTTCCTAGCAACTTAACTCCCAGCTCATCATCCAGTCGCTCACCTGGCCCGATGGCTGTGCAGGTGTCTCAGCAGGTTCCCCCGCCACTGGAAGGCTTTGTCGCACTGCGGGCACCGGTGTGTGGACGCGGCGCGGTTCACAGACAACTTGATTTGCTCTATGTTCACCGCCTCAGAGTCTGTGGCGGTCACGTCTGACTGTTGGCCCTGTGATAGTTTTCTGTGGGCGGGATAATGTTTTAATAACCTATTCATTCGATGATGATGATTCAAGAGTCTCCGGTACATACCTCAGTTTAAGTTGTATCTGATGCTTGGAGCTCGTCTTCACGTGTTTCTGCAGATTGGCCGTGTTTGAAAAGGACATCCTGAAATCAAATTATATGGACTCCGAATGAACCCGGTTAATGATAATGAAGCGCTCGTGACCTAGGCGAACCGAGTGATTGGAATCAATCACTTGGTTAAGCAACAACAGGCGCGGCCAGGTACCGGATGGGTGAGCATCCCGTGACTACCGCTAGTGGCATTTTTCCGAGCGCTTCCGTGCTTCGCAAGGCACGTTAAGACGTTTAAGCCATGTCAGAGGCCTTATGGGCGGCTTGATAACTTCTGACAGTAAGGCCCGCCACTGTCTTACAATCCTCCACCAACCCGGACTTGGCCCCCGTGGTGGAGTATGGCCTAACCTTCCTGCGATGCAGGAAGAGACCCGTGCCCCAGCAGTGGGGACATACAAGGGTTGATAACGAATGATAATTTATTATAATAATCATAGCATCCACACATAGCATAACCTACTTCTGGCCCCACACTAGGATACCCTGTGTCGTGGGAACCAGAAACGGCGACATCACAAACATGTAAACATCCAAGACCTGGGTTTTTTTTGTCCCCAGCCGAGGTTTGAACACGGAACTTCTGGCATGACAGTTCAGTTTGGACTTGCGAAGAGTAAACTTCGAGCGAACATACCTGCGATACGAGCGATAACCTACGACCTCGGCGATACTATTGGACTTCGATTGGACCTGCGATTGGAATCTACGTGTGGACTTCGTGTCGTGAAGACCTGCAGACCAGACCCTGCGTGAATAAATCCTAAGAAGTTAAAAACCTATTTAGAGGCTAACAATTTCACCCATGCCGGGATTCGAACCCGCAACCTCTGGCTATCTGGTACGGATAGCCAGAGGTTGCGGGTTCGAATCCCGGCATGGGTGAAATTTTTAGCCTCTAAATAGGTTTTTAAATTTGTTCCTTAGCACGGGTTAGTGCATTAAAAATAAAAATAGTGTTATCCTAAGAAGTTGTCATTGGCGTTTTACATCCAAATCTAGAACCCTAGCATGTAACAGTATTATTGTATTCTATAATATTTACCCGCAAGTATCACAGTAAGGTTTCCGTCGGAGCCCTGTCTGAATGCGGTGCGTTTCCAGATGCTGCAAAAGAAAATTGAAGCGTTTCATGAATCATTATGCCTAGTAGAATCGATAGATCGGATTTGGAATCAATCACTTGGAAAAAGCAACAACAGGCGCGGTAATTCTACTGTAATATATAATATAACCAGACATTTTTAAAAACCTAATTAGAGGCTAAAAATTCCACCCATGCCGGGATTCGAATCCGCGACCTTTGGCTATCCGTGCCAGCGCTCTTCCAACTGAGCTAATGGGCGACACACCGGCATCAGTGAAATTTCGAACCTCTTTACAATATTCTCTGAGTGCTTAGTGCGAGTTTGACCGATCCAATCGAATAACTTTACTACCGCGTTAATCGAGCATCGAGTAGTGAGTATGAGTAAGTTAACCGTTCGAACTGGCAAAACGCTGTCACTGTACAACTCGCACTCGCGTTTATTCGTGTTTTGGCTAGTAAACGAGTTCATTTCTCAACGTGAATCATTACAACTCGCACTCAGCAATTTTAATTTCCATACTTGTCGCTAGGTAGCGCCTACTCGATGCCATAGAAATATGAGTTTACGTTAACGCAATCGAGTAGTTAAAAAACTCGCACTAAGCACTCTGTATTACGTACAGAAAAAAAAATATAATTACAAGATATCTTTGGAAAGAAAATGCATAATTTTTTTTTAAGTTTTCAAGCCGCCGATAAGGCCTCTGACGTGGCTTAACGACTGCCTTTATATTATAAGTAATGAAGAATATACCTTGCGCAGGGAAGTAGCCCACCGGAACCGCTTCTCGCAGTGCGGACACGGGAAGGCGGGAGAGTCGGCCGGCGTATGAGAGGCCAAGTGGGCCGCATACTCTTGCTGATTGCTGGAAAGGAATAGCTTAGATGGAGTTTACACGTTCAGTCTTCTTCTTCTTCAGGCTATATTAGTCCACTGCTGGACTTAGCCCTCCCCTAATGAGCGCCATAGCGCACGGTTGTGCCATCATTGGGGGGTAGTACCCATAATCCCCACGCTGGGCATTATGGGCATTACCCGTTTAGTCTGGCGTCAGGCAATTCCATCAGGCTGGTTATAGACTGGCGGCAGACTGATTGCGTATTCAGTGGACGGACTGATGGGCCATTCGAATAATTTAATACTCCATCAGTCTGGCATAAAATAAATAATAAAACAATATTCATGAACATATTACACAGATCTCGTTAGCCCTATACTAAATACTACTAAATGGCTTGTGTTATAGGTGCTAACTCGACGATGGATTTAATACAATAAATACATTGATAACATCCAAGACCCGAGACGAACTAGAAAAGTTCGTTTCCTAGTTTGACCCGGCCGGGGATCGAACTCGAGACCTTCGGTTTTACAGTCAGCGTGCCAAACCGCTGCGCTACCGAGGCCGTCTAACATAGGCATCAATCCAAGCCTGATCCAGGTCACGGACTGAACTGACGCCAGACTGAACGTGTAAACTCCGTCTTAGGTCACGTCACTTTGTGAAACCGGCTGGGCAAAAATGGACGGGACTGGCAAAGGACCAGAGTGCTTAGTGCGAGTTTTTTAACTACTCGATCGCGTTAACGTAAACTCATATTTCTATGGCATCGAGGAAGCGCCACCTAGCTACAAGTATGGAAATTAAAATTGCTGAGTGCGAGTTGTAATGGTTTACGTTGAGAAGTGAACACGTTTACCAGCCAAAACACGAATTTATAAACGCGAGTGCGAGTTGTACTGTGACAGCGTTTTGCCAGTTCGAACGGTTAAGTTACTCATACTCACTACTCAATGCTCGATTAACGCGGTAGTAAAGTTATTCGATTGGATCTGTCAAACTCGCACTAAGCACTCAGTTGAGACGGCGTCAAAGAGAAGAGGCTTAGACATAGGGCCAGTTTCTGAATTGAGAATTTCCTAAGTAAATAGTTAACTGTAATGCTGTCTCTTCGAATTTACCAGAAAAGAGCGCGACAGAATGTTACTTAAGTATATCGTCGTCGTCGTCAGGCTATACTAGTCCACTGCTGGACATAGCCCTCCCTTAAAGAGCGCCACGTTGTGCTATCATAGGGGGTAATACCCATTATTCCTCACGCTTGGCATGCGGGTTGGGGATCGCAGTTCGGTGGAATTGTACTGCAGGGGGCGCTGCTGCCCACCCCCCGGTTCGCTTCCCTTAGTCGCCTTTTACGACACCCGCGGGAAGAATTGGGTTGGTGCTATTCTCTAGGCCGACACCACACAGCACATTATTTACGTATTTAAGTATTTACTTAGTGATATTCTCAATATCACTAAGTTGGTAGGCAGACCACTGACACGATGGTCAGACGACATCGTGAGGGTTGCCGGTCAGAGATGGATCAGGTTAGCACAGGACCGTAAGGAACGGCGCAGTAAAAAGAAGGCCTATGCCCAGCAGTGGGTTGATGTGGGCAGATTATACATAGATATAGATAGATTGTCAATTCTGAAATCGACCCATAGACATAGTTATCAACCCTTGTATGTCTCCACTGCTGGGGCACGGGTCTCTTCCTGCATCGCAGATAGAGACCCATAGACATAATTTATTGATAATACACAGCTAAAGTCGCCCACGGCGCAATGGAGCGAGCTAAACATATAAGATAAGAATATTCTTCATTGTACAAATATACATAGTACAATCTACTTCCTTCTCTAATGTTTTAGTCCAGTTCATCCAAAGGTTGTCTGGAAAAGATCACTTTTAGTGATAAGGCCGCCGTCTGTACTCTTAGGTTAAGAAATATCTCTTTAATTTCCATTTTTATGCACAACTACCTGACCTAGCGAACTTCGTACTAACAGTCGATTCTTTATTTATTTATTTTTCCCCTCCGTAAGAACCATCGTTGTACTTCAAGGAATATCCAAAAAAAGAATTAGCGAAAGCGGTTCAGCTGCTCTCGAGATTTGCGCTTACCAACACCAACACATAAAGTGTTTTCTATCAATCTATCTACAATTGGCTTTTAGCGGCCTTATTGCTAAAAGCAATTTCTTCGAGAAAACCTTACGATGAAAAGTTGCTATATATATTTATTTAATTTAAATAATTATCTTACTCAAATTCATCTTTACACGTTTCACACATGTACATTTTCCCACTAGTATGCAACATCTCATAGTGTTTCGTGGCTTTCCGTTTACTGGAAAACCGTTCTTCGCACACCATGCAAACGTAGCGCTTTGTATGCTTGTTAGTATGGTAGTTGTATGAGACCTCGCTCGCGAAACTGCATTCGCATATTGAGCAGTTGAACTTGGCGAAATGCTGGAAAGAAAAGTGTAAGATGTGTAATCATGAATCCGGAGTGCCTTGTATTCGTTTTTTGGGATGAAGGCTAGAAATTCTCTAGGTAATAATTAGGTAGTGTGACTATCATGACAAAGTTTTTTGAAGGTGTTGAATTTATTATTTTGCTTTTAGTACGTAAGATTGGGCGCATTCAGTGCCTGGATGGGCGACCGTCTATTACCAACGCTAGTGGCATTTTTCCGAGTGGTTCCCTTCTTCGCAAGGCACGTTAAGCAGTTGGTGCCGGCTGCCGACGCTAGATGGCAGTCAGTAAGCCAAGTCAAAGGACTTAGGGCGGCTTGAAAACTTCTGACAGTAAGACCAGCCACTAGCCTTGCAAGCCTCCACCAATCCGGACTATGTCCCCGTGGTGGAGTATGGCCTATACCTGCCTGTGATGTATATATGAAGGTATATATATATATATATACATACCTACATACATATATAAACTACAAAAATATACCTATATAGGAGTACTACTCTGAAGTCCGAAGGCGAAACGTTGCTTTAGCAAGTGATTAAAGATTTATTCGTTTGAGAAAGTCCCAGTATTACTTATTGCCTCCCAAATAAAATCATAATTTACATACCAACTCATGCTTCAATGCAATATGGTCTTTTAAGTCGTCCGGATTAGGAAAGGAAACAATGCAGCGTTCACACTTGTACACGGCGTTTGTGTACGCCTCTTTACTTTTCAAGTCTTCTCTCTCCTTCTCAATCTCCGGAGGGGAGAGATGGACCTCTTTGTAGACCTCCGGCTCTGTTGGTGTCGGAGCGTTTTTCTTTCTTGTCCTCTTCTGTTTTGGCTTATCTGAAAGGGCGTGAGGGACAATTTGTCACTACATCCGGGCAATCCAATAATTATTTGATAATTATCACCCGTGTAAGAAATTAATTTGCTATATTGTTTGATACCAACCCGGACTTGGCCCCCGTGGTGGAGTATGGCCTAACCTTCCTGCGATGCAGGAAGAGACCCGTGCCCCAGCAGTGGGGACATACAAGGGTTGATAACGATATTTGATAACTAATACTGACTGCAAAGTAGGTAGTCGGGGCTGTAAGTGATGCAATCGACTTCAGCCAGATGTCGCTGCCTCTACGTAATACAGAGAATAGTGTAAAGAGGTTCGAATTTTCACTGATGCCGGTGAGTCGCCCATTAGCTCAGTTGGATAGAGCGCTGGCACGGATAGCCAGAGGTAGCGGGTTCGAATCCCGGCATGGGTGGAATTTTTAGCCTCTAAATAGGTTTTTTAAAATTGTCCTTAGCACGGGTTAGTGCATTATATATATTGGCCTTTTTGCATCTACTTAATGAGATGATTTATACAGCGTCCAGTGGTATCTTCACTCACACTAGATGGCTGAAGGGACCACTCCGACGCTGTAATGCCTGCGACATGGTTTTATAGATGGTGTAGGCTTGCCCAGCACCTATACCACCCTGACAGCTTAGTCGGCCTGGCCCACAGGAAAGACTAGTCAATACGTGCGGAGCCAACAAAGCCGCGGGTTTCCTCACGATGTTTTCCTTCACCGTTAGCGTGTGGTATTGCGACTACAAATTCGCAAATGTACGTAACTTTGAAATTAAACAAAGTCATTGGTACATGCCCGCACTCGGGATCGAACCTGGGGCTTTCGCTTGCCAATCCATGGTTCTACCCACTGAGCTACCACCGCTTCATTACTAATACATTATAATTTGGCCAATTCTAACAAAAACAAATAAATTTTATGATTTTTATTTAAAATCCAACACAAATTAACATTAATTAAAGTGAAAAGTCTCCATCACATTCGACATTCTAAATATACAATTGACCAAAGATGCCAAAGGAATATCTTCATCCGATGATGATTCTATTTCCATTAGCTGTGTTGCTGCTGTAGCTGCACTGGAACTTATTTGTTGACCTAATCCTACTAGCCAACTAAGATCTTGCTTGGTTTTGTTTGCTTTGCATAAACGAAATTTTTGTTATTATCAATTGATAATTATTGAGCTATTTTTATCAAGATAATTATCACGGATAATTTATCCATTCGAACCCTGTCTTGTGGACTGAAAGAGGATGTAGTGACTAGAATGTTGCGTTGGTTTGGGCATGTGGACAGGACGAAGGAAGAAAGATTGACGAAACAACTATGTACTGCGAACGTGAGTGGAAGGGCTGGCAAGGGACGTCCCAGGCGGACATACATCGAACAAATAGGGGATGTATTAGCACAGGGGAAAATAAAAAGTACCCAGAACCTTGATGAACATTGATAAAGGGAACGTGATCGTGGCAAGTGGCAGTCCCTGGTCACTGCCTACCCCTCTGGGATACAGGTGTGAGGTTATGTATGTGAAAAGGCTTCCGATTCAGTTGGCACTCCTATGCTTCTTTATGAATACCAGAGCTGGGCTTATACTGTTTAGTTTGACGGCCTATGCGGCTGCTGCCTACCATGTGAGAGCTCCCGTGTCAGAACCCCGGCTGGAGACAAAAAAAAAACCCTACGTCTTGGATGTTTACATGTCTGTGATGTCGCTGTTGCAGGACATCACAGACATGTAAACATCCAATCCATCCATCCATGGGTACATGACGCAGGATACCCTGTGTCATGTACCCATGACACAGGGTATCCTTGTGTGGTGCCAGAAGCAATGTATGTGCCTGTATGTAAATGTTAGGTTATGTTACATTTAATAAATAGACAACAACGAAAACAAACCTGTTTACCTTTGATTTTACTCTTTTTCTTTGGATTTCCTTCAACCACCGCTAAATCATTATCCGTGTCCGAGCACACTTTATCAGAGTATACAGAAACGTCATCACTTTCAAGCTTAACTTTCACTTCTGCAGATGGTTTGAGATCAGAAACGTCATCACTTTCAAGCTTAACTTTCACTTCTGCAGACGGTTTGAGATCATTGGTAAGTGTTTCAAGTACATCATCATCATCTTTCTCATTCTGCTTATTGCAATTGGTCTCCGCCTTGACATCGGTTTTATCAGTAACAACGCAGCCTTTTTCACATATGTGTATGAGATATTGAAAGTGGATTTTTAGTATGGGTTCTTGTTTGATTAGGAGCAGATTCAAATTCTGAAATTTCAAATAGAAAACTAATTCATTGAGCACACACGGTTCAAATAATAATAATATAGCCTTTTAAACACAAAAATAAACATTACTTCAACAAAAAAAAATACATGACAATATGTGTACTGATTATGTCATAAGCAACAACTAGATAAGTATAATCTTATACGTAGCTTAACCACATCCAAAGAATCTCTTTCGCTTATGACCACGCACTCAGCCTCTGGCACAAACCGGCAACCGTCGATCTCCACGACACAGGTTCGCCTAGTGTGGTGATCGCAGGCAAAACAAACGGAAACAATAATTTTTCAGAATACCCACAATAATGTGAAATGTAATGTTCTATTTATCCTAATTCATAGCATGTTTTTAATTGTTAATATGTAGTTATTTAATTAACCTTGTACAACTTTAACTGTTCAGTGTAAGAATTGAATTTCGCTCTTTACAAAACTTGCTTGCCAACTTGCCACGGTTCGAATACAAAATGTTTATTTTAACCACAAAAACAGCAATATCTTTACGTTACATTGAGTATACAAGCATAAGGTACATAGTTAGTTAGTTAGTTAGACCTGAGATTTCCGCACTTAGCCTCATAGTTGGGCCATTGTACGTAGCAAGCGCTGAGATACGCTAACACCTCAGACACTAGGGTTTCCTTACGATGTTTTCATTGCTACTATAATTTCACAAATGTACATAACTTAGAAAACAAAGTCATTGGTACATGCCAGGGTTCAAACCCACGTCCTCCCGATTGAGAAGCCGGCGTTCTACACCGCTCCGCTACCACCGCTCTTAGAAGGTACATTACAAAGGTGTTACAGTTTTTATGGCAGAGTTTACTACGAATCTAATTTACTGTGGTCTCCACACTAGGTTATACCTGTATCGTGGAGACCAATTGCTTTATCAATGGTTTTATCAAGTCGTAGAAGGTGCATTATGGGCCTCGGTGGCGCAGCGGTTCAGCACGCTGACTGTGAAACGGAAGGTCTCGGGTTCGATCCCCGGCCGGGTCAAACTAGGAAACGAACTTTTCTAGTTTGTCTCGGGTCTAGGATGTTATCTATGTATTAATTGTATTACATCTATCGTCGAGTTAGCACCTATAACACAAGTCATTTAGTTGTACTTAGTATAGGGCTAACGAGATCTGTGTAATATGTCCATGAATATTATTATTATTATTATTATTATTAGATTGCCAGACCTGTATATCAGAATTTATGTATGCTTACAGTTGCTAGTTTTAATATAGTTATTTTCCCTTATGTGTGAGTTTCAATAAGTGGAAAATAAATTTTATAAATTAATATAAAAATAAATTTTATTAGGAAAATACATACTTATATACATACTCGCATTGAGTACATAAAAAGCATATCTATCTATATATAGGAGTACATATTATAGATAGATATGCATAATATACCTAGTTAAAAGTGTATTTGATCACAAAGCGACTATTGTAGGCCAGTAAGAGGTTTTCTGTGGCCACAATACCGACAACCTCTCTGTAACTTGTGAGTTTTTCGCTTTCCTTCATTATTTTTTAACATACCTGCTTAGCAAATTCATGTAGCCTTTTGTAAGAGGTTTTAACTTTCTTCTTGAATTGGGTGAATTTCTCTGTGACCGCTTCACACTCCCAGCACAGCCAAAGTGGTATATTTTCTGGCTGAGACATCTGTAATTTTAAATATTACATATGACTGGTAGAATTGGTTGACATTGGTAAGCCATTTCAACTATACTTGGGCAAAGAGAAGGACTCTTTGCCCAAGTATCTCATATCTTTGCTCACTGAGACACACTATATCTCTATCATATCTCGCTCACCACTTGTTTACTAGCTCATACGACGTCCAATCTACTAAGTGCGTGTGGAAACGAGACACAAGTGATGAGTCAGTCTAGTCTACCTATTCCCTACTTTATCCAGATCACACATTTCTTTTGGTGAACTTTCTCTCATCGCTCGTTTGTTAAGACGAGAAATGCGGCCGAATGTAACCGATGTCAGACGATGTTGATCTCGCCCTCGCGAATTGTGTGTGAGCTGGATAAAGTAGCAGGAGATGACTACCGTACTGAGTTGAGAGTATGTGTGAGGGAGCCAGATATAGTTGACATCTCTGGGATATGAATGGGACACACTTGACGGTGAGGGAGTTGTGTGTCCACTCATATCTGGCTCTTGAGTTACCCAAGGCTAATTTCAAAAATAGAATAGAAAATTTTAGGTTATTTTAGACGAATTTTTCGCGAAGAGATTAAAGGTAATTTTATCTAACTTCTTCTTCGGCTGGGAGCCAGGACTAACGAGCCACATCGCTGCCGCTGCGGTGGAGGCGTCGATGCGTTAGGTCACCATGGCCTGGCATGCTGCCGTAGCGCTGGACGTCTGTCTAGACACGCTGCCCTGAATGACATAATCCGTCGGGCTCTTGCCAGCGTAGGCGTGCCTGCAGTCCTGGAGCCCACTGGGATTGCGCGCGACGATGGCAAGAGGCCTGACGGAATGACTCTCATTCCATGGAAGAATGGGCGGTCGCTGGTCTGGGACGCAACTTGTGTTGATACGCTTGCACAGTCCCATATCCATGCGACCGCCTGCCATGCAGGGGCGGCGGCGTCTAACGCAGAGTCGAATAAGAGGCACAAATATGCAGCCATAGGGCAGGGCTATATATTTGTGCCTTTCGGAGTCGAGACTCTGGGGCCATGGGGTCCGGAGGCGAGACTCCTCTTTAAGGAGATCTCGTCGCGCCTAGTCGACGCTTCAGGAGACCCGAGGGCTGGTGCTTACTTTGGCCAAAGAATAAGCCTAGCCATACAGCGAGGCAATGCCGCCAGCCTTCTTGGTACTCTGCCGCCCGACAGCGATCTGGCTCAAATATTTTATTTAAATTAGAATGTTTTAGGTTTAGTTCCATTTTTATCATTAATTATTACTATTATAAATATTTAAGCTATCATAATGTTTGTATAATATATAATATAATCAGTTAATATTATATACGTCTGCACTTCTTCGAGTTTCTATGTAGTATATTATATAGCTTATTGTTATTGGTATGTCTGAAAGTATATAGATTGGACACTTACTGAAATCTCGCCGATAATTTGCAGAAAACATTGCTTTCGCCAAAACTCGTCGACAAGTACCATTTTACGCCCGGCGCAGAGGCAACCACAGCACAAAGCGTTGTCATATTCATCCATTTCATTGAAAAGATTATATTCTTCGATTTTAAATACACACCAGCACAGATTTAATTCAATTAATTGATTAATTATTCAAGTATCACAGTTGTGTTTACATTTTGCGAGATGCGTCATGCGCCATTTTGAATTTACATTTTTTTTTATTGTTGCGTTCTGAGATAGCGAATTGAACGATAGAAAATTGAACGTACCTACTTAACGTTCAATTTTAAAAGAATTTTTTTTCTCAAAAAATCAAACGAGTCATCATTTAATTTTCTCATTTTATACATGGTGGCACAATCCCTGTATATTACGACAATGAGAATTCAAATTGTTATGTTAATACGTACTCCTACTGTACGAAAAAATGTGAAATCATAAAATAAGTAATGTCCATAAATCGTCGGTATAAAGGTAAAACTTCTAAATAAAAAAAAAGGTAAAACTCCATTTTTTTATTTATAAACTGATAAATTATTTTTGCCCAAAAATAACACTTAAGTATAAAAAAAATAACGATGGGTGAGCGTTTTTATTTCTGTGCTATAAATATTACATTTACCTAGTATCTCAAATTCACATTAGCGCAGTTTCTACGATTAGGCTCATTTGCAGTTACTGAATTTTACCTTTATACCGACGAAATGTAGCAGCAATTTTTTCCGCGGTTCTGTTTCCCACAGAATTCCGATAAGTTGTGAATAATTTATAGCCCGTAGGTATCTATAGCTTCTTAAATCTACATACGTACATCAATTCACGCCTGTATAGGCGGTATCCCAGAAAGGTTGGCAAAGACTAGGCTTTGCCACTTGCCAAGAATCTTAGTTAAATATAATATAAATGACATAATACATGGATCTCATTAGCCCCATACTAAGTAATGAAATGAAATGGTTTTATTGAAAGTAGCGCAGAAACTGCCAATTCAAACTAGGTGTTCATTTACAACTTAATGACTTGTGTCACAGGTGCTAACTCGACGATAGATTTAATACAATAAATACATAGATAACATCCTAGACCAGAGAAAGACTAGAAAAGTTCGTTTCCTAGATTGACCCGGCCGGGGATCGAACCCGAGACCTTCGGTTTTACAATCAGCGTGCTACACCGCTGCGCCAGCGAGGACGCCAACAGTGCAAAATAAAAAAGTGAAACAAATAAGTACCAATATATTGAAAACTCATTTTAATGTCAGTGCAAAATCTTGTTCTACACTAAGGTACATTTTATTATGAAAATCACACCTATAACAAATTCGTTAACTTATTTAATCATAATTATGAACAATGTAACATTATTATTATTGTTTTGCAGAGCTCTACGTTCACAAACTATACAGGATGCAACAAAATCCATATCCGAAAATAGGGGATCATTAGGAACAACTACAACTATGGGAAGCGCTCGTGGCCTAGGCGAACCGAGTGATTGGAATCAAACACTTGGTTAAGCAAACACAGGCGCGGTCAGGTACCTACAGGTGAGCGTCCCGTGACTACCACTAGTGGCATTTTTCCGAGCGCTTCCGTGCTTCGCAAGGAACCTTAAGCCGTTGGTGCCGGCTGTCATGTAATGGCAGTCGTTAAGCCATGTCAGAGGCCTTATAGGCGGCTTGATAACTTCTGACAGTAAGGCCCGCCACTGTCTTACTATCCTCCACCAACCCGGACTTGGCCCCGTGGTGGAGTGTGGCCTAACCTTCCTGCGATGCAGGAAGAGACCCGTGCCCCAGCAGTGGGGACATAAAAGGGTTGAATAACTATGGGGAAAACTTAGAAATCGCGAAAAATGTATCAGCTTTTCCATAGTAACGTTACCACCTTTGGTGTTTTAATGTATTTTTTGCGATTCCCAAGTATTCTTGTAGTAAGAGTGGTCCTTATTAACGAGACCAACAAACCATTTACTGAAGTAGGTATATGATTTTGTTACACCTGTAGGTACATGCAACTTTTTAATACATATATGGTCCACATACAACTAAATTTAGCTATTTTTGTACATATAAAATGAATTATAAAAATGTATCAAATATGAACATATGTAAAAATATATTATAAATGCAATTTTGTAAGTTATTATAATATTACTTATTTATAAGCATCTTAGTAGGCACCCAGTTTCAGAATATCATATAAGATTAGATCTTGATTGCTCTCAAAATGAATGTTTAAACCTTAGGGTCAAGACACACAATCGCAGAGTCGATTCGCATCTAACCGTCAATCAAAAAATGCCCGTAGGATAATCACCCCACGGTATCAACCCTTTGTATGAGTTCACTGCCATCGCAAGACACGTAAAGACTTTGGGTGCCGGCTGTCATGCAATGGCAGTCGTTAAGATATGTCAGAGGCCTTATGGGCGGCTCGATAACTTCTGAGAGTAATTTCCGCCATTGTCTTACAATCCTCCACCGACCCGGACTTGGCCCCCGCGGTGGAATATGGCCTAACGTTCCTGAGACCCGCGCCACAGCAATGGGGACATACAAGGGTGGATATCGAAATGATCCATAGAAGACTGCGGACCCCCATACATATGCTCGAGGACCCCCTAGGGATCCGAAAATTGTGAAAAACTGATCTACTGGAAAAAAGCTACTTTTGACATTTAAAACGCGCGTGGTCGTACTATCCTTGCTGGAGAATTTGACCCTCCGCTTTGACTCGACTCTGCGCGAGTGTGCTTTGACCCTAAAGAAAGAGCGAATATCGAACATACTGCGCTCTGGGTGCGTCGTCAGCTTTGAAAGGCCTCAAGTGAATTTTATGGAATTATTAGCACCTATAATCCAGTTTTGAGCTTACACGGTGTTACTTTTAAAACACGATTCCTCTAAAACAATCCTCAGAGATTGGCTAATTAATCTGCGGTAACGTCTTTCCCGTTACGTACCTATGTATGTATGTATGTATGTATGTATGTATGTATGTATGTATGTATGTATGTATGTATGTATGTATGTATGTATGTATGTATGTATGTATGTATGTATGTATGTATGTATGTATGTATGTATGTATGTATGTATGTATGTACGTATGTATGTATGTATGTTTATGTATAGTCTGTTAGCTTTTAGAATATACATACCTCGGCTACTATCGGATAGAATCGGATACCTATATAATTTTATTTTAATCTCCTTTTTTATGTCCAATAAAGTGTTCTCTATCTATATTCGTGTAATAGAAATATCGGAACTAATATGATAAGTGATAACATAACTTTTTAAAATAGTGAAGAAAAGTTTTATACAGAGCAGCAATTAGTATTAGACTCGTGTGCTTTCGGCGAAAACAGAAGCCTACTCTAGAGCCCGAGGTATATTCTAAAAGCTAACAGACTCTATAATTGTATGTTTGGCATGTCAATTTTTTTTTGTTACGCTCTGTAGCCAAAGACACAAGTATTTTAGCGTATCGTATAGATAATTAATATTATATAAAAACAATTTGCGAAGTCAGTTGTTTTGGTTTTTCTAAACATTCCAAACATTTTCATTAAAACATTCTTTTAGGGAGTGGTTGATTTGCCACAACTTCACAAATGTACGTAACTTAGAACACAAAGTTATTTATTTAATTTAATTACAAGCCGGGCTTCGCACCTACGACCTCCCGAATGCAACCCAGGCTGCCACCGTTCTTTCTCTTTCATCTTCAGGCTATATTAGTCCACTGCTAGACATAGCCCTCTCCTAATGAGCGCCATAGCGCCTTGTCCTCAGCTTGACGCATCCAGCATCCGCCTGCAAGTTTTCGCAGATCGTCGTCCCACCAGCCCTCCTATTACGTAGCACTCCACTCTATTGAGTGACGCATTTAGACGACTCCTAAGTGTCAAAAAACGTATGCATTTGACAGCCGGAGTAGCTTAGAAAAAGTAAAAATGAACGTCACTCAACTCAGTGGATACCTACGTAATAATGCCCCAGGTCGGAGGGCGACCTACACTACATTTGCCGGGTCGCTTTCGAGTCGTTTCTTTTCTCTTTACCACAGACTATAATTAAGCTGCCTCATAAAAAATCGTATTTTTTTTTTTAATAAGACCTACATAGCACCATTGAATTTGAATCAATGATTGATAACACTTAAACCTACTTTGTACAAAATAACCTGAATATAATTATATATTTTTTTTTATTAAGAACAAAAAAAAAACAACCTTTACATTTCTAGTTTCACAAATTTCGCCAAACTGCAGTGCAGTTTGTTGGCGTTATATGGAAGTATATGGAACCAAAAATTATTTGGGGAAGCTGAACTGGCGTGCAGGGTGTACCAAAGTCCCCATATACGTATAGATGGGGATTTTAAAAATGGGGGCCTACTTAATTATGTCTTAAACGGGTATAATCGCGATTTTGCTGTGTGGTGTCGGCCTAAAGAATATCACCAACACAAATTCTAAAAGGCGTAAAAGGCGACAAAGGGACCCAAACCGGGGAGTGGGCAGCAGCGCCCCCTGCAGTACAATTCCACCAAACTGCGATCCCCAACCCGCATGCCCAGCGTGGGGTTTTGGGCATACCCCCCAATGATGGCACAACCTTGCGCTATGGCGCTCATCAGGGGAGGGCAGTGGACTAATATAGCTTGAATTATCGAAGGATCGTTCGGGAAGCAATTGAAATTGAAAAAAAAACTCAAGAATTTCAACCGAGAGGATGGTTACAAGCTTTTAAGTGCGTGGAATCCAGTGCTAAGTAAATACAAGTCACGCGCCTTATCACCGGACCTGTCCGTAGGCGTAGTGAGTGTTGTGTATCCGCCAGCTGCGAAAAATTAAAAGTGACCACCCACAACACAATAATTGACTGTACTCGCCACTTCAGTCTACCCGAGACCACGGCAACTGTAACGCTGCCGAAACGTCGGGAAATAAGGTAATTACATTTTATCTAATAAATAATCGCAATTAGACACGTTTAATATATAACTATGTATGAGTGAAGCGCTCGTGGCCTAGTCGAACCGAGTGATTGGAATCAATCTTTCGAGTTAAGCATCAACAGGCGTGGTCAGGTGCAGGATGGGTGACCGTCCCCTGAACACCGCTAGTGGCATTTTTCCGAGCGCTCCCGTGCTTCGCAAGGCACGTTAAGCCGTTGGTGCCGGCTGTCATGTAATGGCAGTCGTTATGCCATGTCAGAGGCCTTATGGGCGGCTTCATAACTTCTGACAGTAAGACCCGCCACTGTCTTACAATACTCCACCAACCCAAACTTGGCCCCCGTGGTGGAGTATAGCCCAACCTTCCAGCGATGCAGGAAGAGACCCGTGCCCCAGCAGTGGGGACATACAAGGGTTGCTATCGCTATCGTAAATGATATCTGTAAGCTGTGGAAAATGTTAAGACGATGCGAGGCCCAACTTTGAGCTGCAGCTACCGCAACTCCTGGCTTGCACCTCGAGTGTCCTGACTCGGTTCTGGAGTTGGACGATAGTGGAATCTTTCTGCTTGAGCTGAATCTTGAGCGAGCTTATCGAGTCCTCTAGGGCGCCGTAGACTGCCTGCACCTCCGGCTGATAGCTGAGAACCTGAAAAATAAAGCGGTATGGTGAAAAATGAGGGATAGGCTATTTGACAGAGTGAAAAAAATGTATTAACCGTATAAAGAAAGAAGAAATACATTTATTTATGGCCACACAGACATAGTTAGTTAGACCTGAGATTTCCGCACTTAGCCTCATAGTTGGGCCATTGTACGTAGCAAGCGCTGAGGTACGCTAACACCTCAAGACACTAGGGTTTCCTTACGATGTTTTCCTTCACCGTCGGCGAGTAGTATTGCTACTATAATTTCACAAATGTACATAACTTAGAAAACAAAGTCATTGGTACATGCCGGGGTTCGAACCCACGACCTCCCGATTGAGAAGCCGGCGTTCTACACCGCTCCGCTACCACCGCTCGCCACACAGACATATACAAAAAGTAAAATAGAAACTAAATTAAAAAAAGTTATAAAAACCACCAAACACGACAGATCGCAGTAAGGGGATACGAGCCATATCCATGCGGCGGTAAAACGGCCTCAAGCTCAGTAATAAGTTATCAACCCTTGTATATCGCCACTGCTGGGGCACGGGTCTCTTCCTGCATCGCAGGAAGGTAAGGCCATACTCCACCACGGGGACCAAGTCCGGGTTGGTGGAGGATTGTAAGACAGTGGCGGGCCTTACCGTCAGAAGTTATCAAGCCGCCCATAAGGCCTCTGACATGGCTTAACGACTGCCATTACATGACAGCCGGCACCAACGGCTCAGTAACTGCTGCAGGTTTATTGCCCACAGCACTGATTTTCAGCAAGGGCCTAGTCCAGTGACTTACGGAAAGTCGAGGCGTACAATATAATATAGTGAAGCGATCTCGAGTTATATAAGGGAAGGATAGACATAGAAGGAGTAGCACCTTATGCTGGAAAAGAAAGAAGGGTTAGGTTGCCTGGATACGTAACAAACAGCCTCTACCTTAAACGCATCTTCTTCTTCTACAGGCCACTGCTGGACATAGCCCTCCCCAAATGAGCGCCATAGCGCAAGGTTGTGCCATCATTGGGGGGTAATGCCCATAATCCCCACGCTGGGCATGCGGGTCGGGACCGCAGTTTAGTGGAACTGCGATGTACTGGGCGCTGCTGCCCACCCCCCGGTTTGTGTCCCGTAGTCGCCTTTTACGACACCCGCGGGAAGAATTTGGGTTGGTGCTATTCTCTAGGCCGACACCGCACAGCATGATTGCATATTAGTAAATATATCACAGATTCTATAACAAATCAATTCACAATCATCAACCCATTATATCCCCACCGAGGGGCACGGGGCTCTTCTCTGAGGACGGCGTAAGCCACACTCCACCACGGGGGCCAAGTCCGGATTGGCGGAGGCTTGCAAGACTAGTGGCTGGTCTTACTGTCAGAAGTTTTCAAGCCGCCTTAAGGCCTCTGACATGGATTAACGACTGCTATCTATCGACGGCAGACGGTATCAACTGCTTAACCGTTCCGAACCGCTCGGAAAAATGCAACTAGCGTTAAACCATACGAGTGCGCCTTTAAATAAAAGTTGTTTTATTTAGATGTGGATTTATTCCGTGAAAATTTCGTAAGCAAGAGTTGACGTCAGTCGAATAGAAAAAGTACACCTTTCATTCTATTCAAACATCCTTCATCCTATCATACCAGCCAGTCTGAAGTGAAACCATTGCAAACCTCTTTCTAACACTAGGTTTTCACGGTTTTAGTGCACTCGGTCCGAGTGCGCCATCCGAGTAAACTAATGTTACGGGCTAGGGTTCTGGATATGGATGTAAAACGCCAATGACAACTTCTTAGGATTTATTCACGCGGGGTCTGGTCTGCAGGTCTTCACGACACGAAGTCCACACGTAGATTCCAATCGCAGGTTCAATCAAAGTCCAATAGTATCGCTGAGGTCGTAGGTTATCGCTCGTATCGCAGGTATGTTCGCTCGAAGTTCTCTCTTCGCTCTTCCAAACGGAACTGACAGCGCGCCGCGGCGGCCGCTATTTATATCCGCCGGCCAGGGTTCTAGAACATTTTCGTAACTACGTACCTACACTCGGTACACGCGGCAAGGTCGCTCGAACAGTTACTCATTTAAAGAGTTTTGCACCTTACGCTAGTGGACATACGAGTCATTATTGCTTGCAGCGTTTATTGTTTACTAAAACGCAGCATGCGGCGACTATTCTAGATGGTTCGGGATAGGACCGCGACACTGCTCCCCTCTTAGAGATGCTCGTCCCGAGCATCTTCATTACTGCCGTGATAAGGAGCTAAGCGGTCGATGTGAACCACTTTTTGTGCACCTCTTGGCTGCCGTTGAATTCGGTACGTCACGTCATTTAACCGAGTTACCACTTTGTACGGTCCCTCCCATCTTGTCTGCAATTTCGGAGATTTTCCTTTTCGTCGAGCTACAACGTGAAGCCAGACTAGTGCTCCTTCTTCGAAGCCGCTTGTATTTGCTCGGCGGTCATACCTAGTCTTCATCTTTTCACTCGACTCCAATCCGTTTTCCCGTACTATGGCATGAATCTCTCGCATTTTCTCACGTAACTCGGAAATGTAGTCGTGTAGAGAACGTGGGTTATCAGGAGGGACTCCAGTCAGCAGATCTACTGGTATTCTCAGTTCTCGGCCAAAATTTACACGCGCCGGGGTTACCTTCGTGCTTTCATGTTCTGCCGTTCTGTAGGCCAGAAGAAATGGCGGTATGTATTTGTCCCAGTCTCTCTGGTGCCTGTCAACGACTTTTGCTAAATGTCTCTCAAGTGTTTGGTTAAATCTTTTTACCATGCCGTCAGATTGAGGATGATATGGTGTGGTCCTAGTCTTATGCATTCCCAATATTTTGCAGAGTTCTTGAAATACTTGAGACTCAAAGTTCCTGCCTTGGTCGGAGTGTATTTCCAAGGGCACACCAAACCGGCAAACTACTTCCTCAAACAACTTGGAGGCAACAGTCGTGGCTTCTTGATTGGGTATGGCGAATACCTCTGGCCATTTAGTGAAGTAATCCATAACTACCATGAAATACTTATTTCCCGATTCCGTTACTGGGAACTGTCCAGCCACGTCAACTGCAATGCGTTCCCATGGCGCACCAATGTTATAAAGTTGCAGATTTCCACGGCTTCTAGTTGATGGGCCCTTCACCGCGGCGCAAGTAGCACACTTGCGGCACCAATCTTGCACATCTTCTCGACAATGGAGCCAGTAAAACCTTTCTCGAATCTTTGTTAAAGTCCTCTTTACGCCCAAATGTCCACCTGACACGCCGTCATGTACTTCACGAAGGACATCTTGTAACTTATCTCTTGGGACAACTATCTGAAAATGGAACTCTCTGCCGTTAGGATTCTCCCATTTACGGTAAAGTATTCCGTTCTGAAGAATAAAACTGTCCCATTGAGCCCAGTATGCCTTGGTGACAGCACTAGTAGGAGCCACTTCGCACCATCTTGGCTTGTCCTCGCTTCGTTTCTTCCATGCGACAATGAGCCGTACATCTTCGTCATCTTCCTGTGCTTCTTTCATCGTCTCGTCTTCCCAAGATCTCGATGGACTCATTCTTGTCAACCTCAATGGCAGTTCCTTTGTCTGTTGTTTGGCACAGTGCTTGCAGTCTTCCGGGCACGGCCTTCTTGACAGTTTGTTCCCATTGCATACTTGTGGGATTCTGGTTACCTGGGCTTTCTCCGCTCCAGCCAGTAGTCGCTTCGTTTCTCTGATTCACAGTGGAGGCCGGAGCGTCATGCTTCTTTACGAACTCCTCAAAACGCTGCTCCATTTTGTTGAGGCGCGCACCGTCATCTGTTTTGGTCGGTTGCCTCTCCTTCTTAGGACACGTGAACTGCAGATGGCCTCTTTCTCCACACTTGTAACACATGGGCCTGGAGTTCCTCTTGGGCGGTGTCATGATCTCTTTGACCTCCTCCTTAACTTCTCGAAGTTTATACCGGATATCATGACGCACAGCTTCAACTTCCAGGGCGTGTGCCAGAGCTTCTTTTAATGAAGAATGGTGGCGAAGCTTTACTGCAGCCCTAATTTCAAGATCCCTAATTCCGTCGACGAAGGCTTGCAATATATTCGTATCCACCATTTTACTATCCGCAGAAGGGTACGCCTTTCGAACCAGCTTCTCAATTTCCAACGCCCATTGTTGAAGTCCTTCACCCAGGCGCTGGGTCCGGTCGCGTAGCTGGGCACGAAAAACGTGTTCCAGGTGCCGTTCCCCATATCTAGCCTCAAGTGCCTCCAGCAGATCCTTGAACTTGCTGCCGGAGGTGGGCAGTGCCTCCAGGACAGATAAAGCCGAACCTCTGAGCGCGACGGTGAGGGCTGTCAGGCTCTGTTCGTCCGTCCACCCGTTTGAAGCAGCGACAGTCTGGAACTGCTGTCGGTAGGCGACCCAAGACGTAGTACCATCGTATGGAGGCACCTTCACTTTAGGCCCTTGACTTATGCTGACAACTCCGCTCGACGTAACTACATTAGCTTTTATACGCCGAACTTCTTGCTCTAGTCCAGTGAGGCCATTTTTCAGACTTTGTAGGTCCTCCTCTAATTTTGTAACCCGTTCGGACACTATCTCTACATGTTTATGTAGCTTAGCAACCGTATCGCTGAACTTTGTAACGGCCGAAAGGATCACTTGTTGATCTGCCTTCTGTTCTTCTTGCAGACTCCGTATCTGCTTGCTCTGTTGTTCTTGCAGGCACTGCATCTGCTTGCTCTGTTCTTCTCGCAGGCCTCTCTGTTCTTCTTGCAGGCACTGCATCTGCTTGCTCTGTTCTTCTCGCAGGCCTCTCTGTTCTTCTTGCAGGCACTGCATCTGCTTGCTCTGTTCTTCTCGCATGCCCTTCAACATTGCCATCAGGCATGACATATCCAAAACCTCCATTGTACGTGACTGAGGTTTAATGTCTTCGGTGGGCGTGGCCAGGTGGGCGTGGCTACGAGGCGGAGCCTGTTGGTCGGTTGGTGAAACCTGGTGGTCAAGGCCGGTGGGCGGAGCCTGGTGCACGGGGGCGGTGGGCGTGGCCTGGTGGGCGTGGCCAGTAGGCGGAGCCGCTGGGCAGGTATGCAGTGTCTCCACTACGCGCGTGGCCTGGTGGGCGGGGCCAGGGGGCGTGGCTTGGTCGGTGGGCGTGGCCTGGTAGGCGGGGCCAGTGGGCGTGTCCCTATGGCCAGTGGGCGTGGCCTGAGGGGCAGTGGGCGTGGCCTCCGCAGCACTTCTGGACCTGGTCCTCACTCCAGAAGTATCCTCTCTCGGAGTCAGTGGCATCTCCAAATCCCCAATTCTGACACCAAATGTTACGGGCTAGGGTTCTGGATATGGATGTAAAACGCCAATGACAACTTCTTAGGATTTATTCACGCGGGGTCTGGTCTGCAGGTCTTCACGACACGAAGTCCACACGTAGATTCCAATCGCAGGTTCAATCAAAGTCCAATAGTATCGCTGAGGTCGTAGGTTATCGCTCGTATCGCAGGTATGTTCGCTCGAAGTTCTCTCTTCGCTCTTCCAAACGGAACTGACAGCGCGCCGCGGCGGCCGCTATTTATATCCGCCGGCCAGGGTTCTAGAACATTTTCGTAACTACGTACCTACACTCGGTACACGCGGCAAGGTCGCTCGAACAGTTACTCATTTAAAGAGTTTTGCACCTTACGCTAGTGGACATACGAGTCATTATTGCTTGCAGCGTTTATTGTTCACTAAAACGCAGCATGCGGCGACTATTCCAGATGGTTCGGGATAGGACCGCGACACTAATGCTTCTGATTGGCTATTTTGGTGTTATCTATCACGAAAAACCGTCCAATCAGAAGCATTAGTCTACTCGGATGGCGCACTCGGTCCGAGCGTACTAAGACCGTGAAACCCTCGCCTTAGTCATAGGCGGTCACTCATCCATGCCCTTTATATCAATTATGACTTTTAAAACCTATTTATGGCATATTTATTAAAAAAAATGGATCATCTATGCAAAAAACACGATAAAACTTCTTAATTATTTATCTGTAGCAATTTTATCGAAAGCGGCCGGGATTGGACGAAAGCTCAGTAAATATATAGCGATCCGAGAACCCGAGAGTTGACGTTTGTTTGTTTACTGATCAGTGACGTCACTAATTCCTGTGCGACGCCATATTGCTCATGATAGCGTTTCGGAGGCTTTTTAAAATACTTTTTTTTTTCAGAAAAAAATACAGGAAAGATTTAAAAATCATCACTTTCTGAGCACTTATTGAACTCCAACGAAAAATCTGAGTTGGTTATCAGAAACCTGTCAATGAGCCTATTTTGTGGAAATCTAAAAGATTTTCCCGGTGCAGAGTGCGACGAAAAACATACGACTTTAGTAACCCTGTAAACACCCCATAAGCGACGATATCTATAGCCTATTTATCCCTACTTATTTAAGCTCATAAGTTTAAATGCCGAAAAATGTACAGTACTGCATATAGGAAACAACAATCCTCACTTAACATATTCGTTAAACAATGTTGAGCTTCACGCAGCTAATGAACAAAAGGACCTGGGAGTAATTATCTCTAAAAACTTAAAATGGGAGCAACACATAACAACTATAATAAAAAAAGCAAAGAGTTTTATCTATTTAATCAGAAAAGCTTTTGGAGTACTAACCCCAGAAATGATGTTAACCATTTATAAAACTTACATACGACCCCTACTTGAGTATGCCTTCCAAGTCTGGAGCCCATATTTCATCAAAGACATTGACATTCTGGAAAAAGTTCAGCGCAGCTTTACTAAAATTCCAAGACAGCTAAAAAACCGATCATATGAAGAAAGGCTGGAAGTGCTGAGGCTTACTTCTTTACGGGAGCGTAGAGAGCGTGGTGATTTAATCGAAACCTACAAAATTCTAAATGGACACTACGACCTACAGGATTTTGATAAACAAATTCTTAGAAGAGACAACAACACCCGCTTGAGAGGACACCACCTTAAACTACAAACTTGTTTCTCCAACAACAATCCTCACAGACACTTTTTCTCTAACAGAGTAGTGAATGGATGGAACAAATTACCACAAGAAGTGGTTTCAGCACCAAATGTCAACAAATTCAAGAACTTACTGGACAAACACATCACTGACCAAAAGAAAAAAATAACCAAGTGAAACTGGATGCGGGCAATTATCAGTAGTTCCAACTGCCTGCCCGTCTACAAATAATAATAATAATAATAATAATAATAATAATAATAATAATAATAATAATAATAAACTTATCCAATTTAGTACACAAGATTCAAACCTCAAACGTGACGTTTGATGCCAAAATTACAAATTTTCAAGCAGTCATGAACTTTGTTTATAAAATTGACAGCGTATTATCTTAAATAGTGTCCCAGGTAACTTTATGTATGGAAATATGGCAATTTTCGACTTAATAATCATGCTTCACCAATGTAATCTTGTTTACAAGAATGGAAAAATAAGGATAAATAATAAATTAATGTTCCTGGACATACAGATCTCGTTAGCCCCATACTAAGTACAGCTTGACATGAATTGTGTTACGGTGCTAACTTGACGATAGATTTAATACAATAAATACATAGATAACTTCCAATACTGTAGACCGAACTGCTACTCAAGGGAATAATTATTGGAAAAAACTTAGTTATGTGAATAAAACCAATTACCTGCGGCGGCTCATCTAGACAAAAGAACTCCCTTACAACCGGATGGTTAGGTAACTTCTTCAGTATCGCATCGACAAATATCTGGAGTCCTCGCACCCTCTCCTCCAAGAAGGCTGGGTCGAAATTGTCCCGGAACCACCGCTTCCCCGGCAACGGCAGCATCAAACTCGGCAACTCAGCCTTTATCCTCGAAAACAGACGCACAAAGTCTGTGTACCGTCTAAAAACTAACCACGACTGATCCCTTTGGTCATCTTCGACTTTTAACTTGTAAATGGTGAATCTGGCGCGTTCCTCCATTACTTCGTAACCCACTATAGGCACCTGGAGAGTCTCAAACTTTTTCACATTGCTGTGAAATGTTAAATCTACGTTACTTATGCTATTTTGTACTCTGTGAGTTTTCTCTGTGGAATCGTTTATGTTGCCCATGCTTTTGTGGTGATTGCGGACCTGTAACTTGTTTGTTGCTTTTTTTTTCGGTATGTCAAAGGTTTCTGTGTCCGAGGCTGCAGTCGTTTCACTGTATCGTTGAACGTTACGGTAGAATGAGTCATAGTTTGCACCATCAGGAGTTGCTGGGCTGTCCTCGCTGGACGTAGAGGAAATTTCATTATTTATAGTGTCACGGTGCTGTGTCTTTCTTTGTATTGTTGGTGGTTGGTTTTGTACGGTTGCCATGGCTACGTTTGTACTTTTAGTTTAGGGGTGCTTGTACTGGTTATAGTGGTTGTGTTGGTCTGCAATAGAAATAGATCGGAATGAATACAATGATTTAAATAGCTATTGGAATGCGGAGCCGTGTTGAAGGTTGTGTACCACGGCATGTACCAATGACTTTGTTTTTTAAGTTATATACATTTGTGAAATTATAGTAACAATACCACTCGCTGACTGTGAAGGAAAACATCGTAAGGAAACCCGTGTCTGAAGTGTCAACGTATCTCAGCGCTTGCTACGTACAATTGCCTGGAACTGGAATTCAGGGGTAACATTTAGATAAGATAAGAATATTCTTTATTGTACACCAGAGCACATATTATAAAACATGTAAAGATACAAAGTACAATTGGCGGCCTTATTGCTAAAAGCAATTTCTTCCAGACAAACTTACGGAGGAAAGTTGCTGAAGGAAATAAGAGCTTAGTTATAACTTATAATTTAGCTTATGTCTGTACTGAATTTGCAAGTGGGCAAATACTTTAGAACAGTTTCTATAGTACAATATGTTGCATTTACGTGTTAAATGTCAACTAAGATCAATACATAAAGGAGCTCATAACCTTCGGAGCCAATTAGAAATGGTTAAACTCACTGGACAGTCAAACTTGCGCGTAGCTTCGAGTAAGGCATCTGGAATAGCACCAGGCGTTGTAGAACTGTTTTCTCATTAGATTATTTTAGACAATGCGTTTAATTCAGTGTTTACTATTGGTTTGATGGTCGAATAGTCCAACAAATGAAAACAATGAGATATGATTTTTATCCAATGTCACGAACTCATTTTTCCTGTCTTCAGAAACGGTTTTAGTGGAGAGAACACGAAGTGGAAGAATCGTCAGTTAATTGAGCGTTGTTGTTGATAAGATAGTAACAAGAAATAAGTTGTAAAATCACAAAAAATACGCAAACTTCTACCAATAAAATACATACAAGCCCATTAAACCCAGATTATAGCGATTGAATGAAAGTGTAGTAGTACATACTCTGTAGGGAGAGTGTACCACAAGCATTGAATTTATCAAATTCAATGCCACAAGCACATCACGAGAACGTCATCCTTCTCAGAATAAGGTCATCCTTTGACTGGTGTATGATGATGACAGCAGCAGATCCTCTCACGCTGTGCTCTTTACTTTCCTTACAAACATGCAACATACATGTAGGCGAGTTGTTTGAGTTAGGTTCACTCGACAGAATTGATTACTACATTTTCATACAATGCAGCTGGAACGGACCAATTTTATCAACTTGTTCTGTGGAATCAAATAAGAAATCGGAACATGTGAGAAGATTTTTTTTTAATAAAGGGTTTTACGGCCCTGGATCCGTGTCCTTTTGAGCCTTGAGTATTGTATTAGTTTTTTATAGTATTAGTTTTCAGATAAGAGCACTTATCACTTCCGTATCACTTCACTATAATGTTCAGTTTTTCCAGTCACTTTAAATTTTTATTCCACTGTTCATAATGAATTTATATAAGGGGGCGAAAAAGGTAGGATTGCTAAGTAGATTTGGAAGAAGAGTTGGTGTAGGGACACCCGTTTCGCAGCTGATTGTGTCAAGTTCCGTGATAAGTATTAATCTGTGCAATTTAAATTCTTGACAGTTGAGCACGAGATGGTTTAGGTCGGCGTTTTCAGTTCCACAGTAAATGCAGTTCGAATCTTGGGCTAGGCTGAGTCTATAAAGGTGAGCTTGGGTTTGGCAGTGGCCGAATCTCATTCTGTTTAGGGTGGTTATGTATTTCCGGCAGTTTATGTCTTTTTTCCGATGGTACCAAGGTTGGGCGGGCGGGCTTCCTTGGATGTCTCTATACCAGCTTCCTTTCTCTTTACTGATCTCATTCCAGTAGTTGCACCATATTGCTTTCAGATTCTCATTCAGATGAACATGGAGATCAGTAAATGGCAATTTGAGGTCTGTAGAGTGATCCTCGTCAGGGTCCAGATTTGCAGCTCGATCGACGACTTCATTTCCAGTGATACCCCGGTGAGCAGGTACCCACATTAACTTAACTACCTTACCACTAACTAACAAACTATTTAACAAATTCTTTATATTATAGATGAGATAATTTACATTATAACGAAGGCAGTTACCTTCTAAAGCTAATAATACACTGAGTGAGTCAGTAAATATAATTATATTACAAGTATCAATATTTTGAACGTAAATTAAAGCTTGATGGATAGCATAAGCTTCGGCGGTAAAAATGCTACATCTAGTGTCAATTTTAAAACATTTAGTTTTCTTTAACTGAGGGTCAAAAAATGCTGAGTTTACCCTATCAACTGTTTTAGAGCCATCAGTATAGATGGAATACAGATGATTATTTTCCAGGAAAGCAAGTAAATCTTGTTGGTTCGTAATGCATGGTTTATGTACAAAATTATTTTTCAATAGAATATCGAGATCCATCCTATAGAGGGGCCACAAATTATCCTGATGCAAATTTTTTGTTAAATCATTCAAATGTAAAACTATTCTTAATAAGGTTGGTATGTTACCATTTAATATCTGATTAAAATTTGCATAAGGAGCCACTGAATTGCCCAATTCAGTGGCATGCATTGGTAAAATGTGATCTAAGACAACTCTATTATTTTTAGTTAACATTTTCAAACAGAACCTTTCAGCTAGCTGTAGACGTCTAAGATGTAAAGGGGGAATGCAAGCCTCACATTGCATTGCATTAATTGGAGTAGAGCACATAGCCCCTGTAATAATTCTCAAAGCTTTATTCTGAATAACTTCTAATTTCTTCAGCAAAGCAAGGCTTGCCCCCATATAAGCAATTGAGCTATAATCGAAATGGCTGCGCATAATGCTCTTATATAACATAGATAATATTTTTGGGTCAGACCCCCAATGTACTCCTGCCAGAGACCGAAGTATATTAAGGGCTTTGGAGGCGTTTTTGATGATATAA
This sequence comes from Yponomeuta sedellus, assembly GCA_934045075.1. Lineage (NCBI taxonomy): Eukaryota > Metazoa > Arthropoda > Insecta > Lepidoptera > Yponomeutidae > Yponomeuta > Yponomeuta sedellus. The sequence goes on along the minus strand of OW203750.1, from coordinate 1,371,418 downwards.
TTTATGTGAGATTCAAATGTTAGCCTATGATCCAGCAATATACCAAGAAACTTCTTTTCTTTCAACCAAGGTATAGGGAGATTATTGTATTCTACCAAACTATTACAAGGAGAAAGCCTTTTGGAGAAAAGCATAGCTCCACTCTTTAATGGATTTATAACCAATTTGAGCTTATTAAAATAATAATTATGCACTTGAGAGAGGGCTAAATTTAAATTATTTACAGCTATATTTACATCCTTATGTACAGAGTATATTAACAAATCATCTGCATACTGCAGGAATTGAACTCCAGTCTGGGTCAGATATTTATTTATCTGAGATGTATAAATATTGTACAATAAAGGGGATATGGTTGCTCCTTGCATAGTACCTTTAAAAACTTGTCCTGGTCCGTGTAGTATGTTGTTAAATTTAACATACATAGTCCTATCATAAAGAAAATGAAATATCCATTTACAGACATGTCCTGGCATACCAATCTCTGATAAAATTCCTGCCAATACAGATGGATCAACATTATCAAAAGCTCCCTGTACATCAAGAAATGCACATACGGTGGCTGATTGGCTGTGAAAGGAATTCCTGATGTCAGAGATGAGTGAAGTAAAGCTCTCTGTAGCACTACGACCCTTCCTGAAGCCGAATTGCTGCTCTGGTAAGATTTTATTCTGCTCTACGTAATGGTCTAATCTGGTTTTAAGCATAAACTCAAACAATTTACCTACACATGAGGATAAAGAAATTGGTCTATATGAATTAAAGTCATCACTAGACTTGTCTGGTTTCAATATAGGAATAACGCATTGTGTTTTCCAAGCTTCAGGAATGGACTGAGTCATCCACAATACATTGTACATTTCCAATAACGAGTTTTGGGCATCAACATGCATGTTCCTAATAAGCTTGTAAGGAATGTCATCTAATCCTGGGGTTGTATCTTTTCTATATTTGATAGCAAATGTGAATTCTGCAAAGGAAAATGGTTCTGAAAGATGAGCACAATTACTATTCCCTGTGTTATTAAAGATTTCATTTAATGAGTTTATGTCTATGTTTTTTTCAGGAGGAGACGGTGGAGCATATTTATCAATGAAGGCTGGAATCCATTCGTCGTTTTTGGGCATTTTGGGTAATGTTACACGTTTGAATCTTTTGATGTAATTCCAAATAGTGCTTATAGGTGTATACCTGTTAAAAGATTCAACTAATTTAGTCCATCCGTATTTCTTCTTTTCTTTTAATAATCTTTTTTTAAAAGCATTTAATTTTTTATATTCAATGTAACTCGACATATTACCATTACTTCTATACATATTTAGAGCTTCTTTACTTTTATTAACAGCATCTGAGCATTCATTGTCCCACCAAGGAACAGGCTTTTTAATGACAATGCTATTAGTTTTCCTTAGCTTTGGAATAGTGACATCTTTAATCTGATTAAGTTCTTCGCAAAAATCATTGTAAGTTTTGACTGGGTTACTACTGTCTATATTAAATTGCCCTAATATTCTCTCTGTTTCAGACGCATAAGCCTGCCAATCTGCTTTATTATAAAGATATCGATCAGCGGAATTACCAATATCGTATTTATGAATTGTGGTGTGAATTGTTATAACTGTTGGAAAATGATAGCTGCCCATCGCATCATCATGAACTGTCCACTCGCAAAGAGGAGCAACAGAAGGACTGACAGAAGAAATATCAATTGCAGAAGGCATTTTAGAAGGACTACCTACAGTGGTAGGAAAACCAGTGTTTAATATACATAGATCATACTCATCGAGTGTGTTATAGATCTCATTACCGCGAGAGTTAGACCTCAAACACCCAAAAGCGACGTGATGGGCGTTGAGATCGCCCGAAAAAAGCATTGGTTTCGGTAACATATTCAAAATCTGTTTGAGTCTTCTGCACTGAAATCTACGGTTATCATTAGGAGGCGGTATATAACTACAGAGAATTGATAAATTACCAGCATTGGTTTGTAAGATTATTGCAGCAGAATGCATAAAATTGTAAAAAGGAACAGAGACAGTAGAGAATTTCAAATTGGATTTAACTAAAATTGCTACACCTCCTCGTCCATCTTTCCCGTCTTGTCGAATTATATTGTAATTAGGAATATTAAAAGTGCTATTGTTCCTAAGCCAAGTCTCATTTAAAAGACAAACGTCTACATCATTATTTAATAAAAATGAAATTAATAATGGCTTCTTGTTAATAACTCCTTCTACATTAAACTGTACTATTGTAATAAATGATTTATCCATTATTCTGTAGTGATTTAATCAACACTTCCTGCACAATGGAAGCATTGATTTTGGGCAAATTACCATTCGCCAATGTTACCAAAGCTCCCACCAAACCATTTAAGATGAAGTCGCTCTTGACTATTTCTTTGACTAAATTTGAATTTGAGATCACAAGTTGTGGAGGTTCTGTTACTATGGGTTTTGTGGGAGCCCTAGCAATCATTGGCGAAGGCTTGGCTTTCAGTGGAGGGAAGTTCGAGTTGTAGTTTTTGACAATATTGTCTTGTTTTTTGGCTGAAGCAGCAATTTTTGCATAGTTAGTCCTATTAACATGTTCTTCTAACTTGTTTTTTTTAACTGGACAGTCTCTGGAAATTGCCAAGTGAGGCCCTTGGCAGTTGATACATTTCAATTCATCCTCTTTGTCGCATTTTGTGAAGTGGTGCTCACCAGAGCAGATAGAGCACTTCTGCAGTCCCTTACAGAACTTCGCTCCATGGTTAAATCTGAAGCACTTAAAGCACTGCAGAAGTGGTGCTCTGTACTCATTGACCTTAAATCTATACAGATCTAGGTATACATACTCCGGTAGTGTCTGTGACAAGAAAGTCACAGACACTGAACTGTACGGAACAATTTCTCCGTTGACCTTGCGGGTAAAGCGCCTTACGCCTACAATTTCAAATTCTGCTGCAAGTTTCTTAAACAGTTCTTCATTCGTGATACTTGTTGGAACGAAGCGAAGGACCCCAATAGTCTCTACAGACCTCGCGGGAATATAGGCTCTAAAGCCCTGTTTCTTCAGCAGTTCGTCATTCGTCAGGAAGTTGTTCGCATTGGAAGCTTGTCCAAAGCACACACCAATTTTATTAGCATTGATGCGCTTGATGCCCACCACGCCCTTGACGTCATTTTTGAAGATCGTGTTTAGCTGGTCAGGGTTTTTATTACCAATTCTGCCATTTTCGGATTCAACAAAGACAATGAATTCATCGCTCACCAAATTTTCCGCGTACAGCCGCCTGTAACCTGGTTTCAGATATGGCTTGAATCCATCATCCTGCTGCTGCTCGCCGTGATGTTCGCGTCCATGGTCCTCAGTTCGCCCCCTCTTTAATTTGGGAGGAGGTTCATCCTCGGAAAGCCCAGGGGGCTTTGCCCCCGGGCGATCTTTCATCTCGCCGAACCTAACGACGATGTTTTAAATACTTTTAGCGTAAGTTTATCGAGTTTTAACAATTTTCAGAAATATTTTTGAAAAAATTTTCAAAAAACGCGCCTATCCTCTTCAAAAACCCGCCAAAAAAACCATGTGAGAAGAACTCTTCATTCACAGATTATCTGTAACGGCCACTTCAAACGTAGTGGTTATACCACAGAACAATTAAATCAATAGAAGAAACGATGGTCACGTGACAGCGTACATGCCTAATTGTCAAAACGATACCTTGATGCCCTGAGTAAGAGTCCAAATTAAGATGGTATTGTAACTTACAATAGTGGCAACACTCTGAATGTTTTCAAATTTAGTCGGGTTATCGCAAGTGTAAAATCTGTGAAGACGCCGTCGGATTCTTTTAGAAAATTGAAATAACTAAAACATTTTGGTGCAAACAACTTACCCTGGGATATTGTACGATAAATGCACAATGAGGTGAAAAGTGCGTGGTTGCGGCAGGTCATATAAGAAACAAAGAAAACGCAGTTTATAATATGAACTTCCAAAGGTGAGTACCTAAAACCTATATTTTCTCGCGTAAAAGGACCGAGGAATGAAATATCACTTTGAAAATAAACTTCCTAACGACTCGGTAACCAAAATTACCGTAATTGTAGCTTCTAGAACCCTTCTACGCCCTAAAATTAGGAAAATAAACCAATCCATTTGTAGGTTGTACTAGTGATGACAAAAGCATGGTCGATGAAAATTCGCCATAGTAGTAGTATAGTCGATACTTGTTCATTACTCCTTCTTAGTACTTAATCTATTGTTTATTCTTGTTCAAGTTTTCCCAAATTGATATATGGACGCAATAGCATGCTAAAACGCAGAAATAAAAAGCAGGACAGAAACGACTGTAAACTGCGCACAAGGCACTTTAGACCCGAGTGATTTGAACGAAGAAACTTATTGTGAACACGCCTGAAGGAAGTTGTGGTGCCCACCTTACTCCAGTAAAAATTGAAGTAATGGTAAGAAAGTTAAACATTTGTTACATAATATTTATCGCTACCTTTTCATATACACTTATGACATGTTTTTACAAAATAGGATGCTCCCAGGAGTTTATTTTGATTTCAAGCATAACGAGAATAACTATGAAAGTTTACAAAATATTTTTTTCACCATACTTCCTTAGTAGTCTTCTACATCCAGACAGTGTACCAGGCACCACAGCGTCCGAGTGGTGCCTTTATCCATTTAATAATTTATCTTTATTTCAGTATTTCTAAATCATATTAAATAAACAGTGTGCTGTGAGAATTGATAATATAAAAAAACAGGCCCTAAATTCCCACATCACGATGTTGCTTATATTAAGACTTCTACGAGTAAAAAATTGGTTTTCTAAACCCCATCAGCTGTTTTATGTTTGTCCTGAATTTAAATCGTACCCAACAATAATACAAACTACCATAAACTTTCCCACAAAAAAACCATCTCTCCAACAGTGTAAATCATAGATAGATGGATTAAGAAAGGTTGAAAGGTAAAAATAAAATGTTAAATGAATGAACATCAAAGCTGTTAGTTTCACAATTAATAAATTGTGTGGTGATCACCTTATTGCAAAAAATATCTGACACATAGATGCAAATTGTACCTTACTTCAAAGTATGTAATTACTTATCAGGATCAGTCAATAATGGAATATTTTATTATTTAAGTAGCTCTCTTTTGTAGGTATGCCTTTATTAAGTTTCTTTTTGTTTTCAGGTCAGTACTGAATATGGAAACTGAGCAAAAATGTCTGTTATCTGCCAATGCCACGGTCATATTCTTCTTTCTTGATCAAATTTACTGAAGACTGACGTAGTATAGTCATCCGTTCGAAAATTCCTTCGTTGATGACCAGCCCTATCTATTGTCTAAAATCTGTCAACGAAACTTATTTAAATATCAGCATTCCTCACATGACACATTAAATTACTGCGTGCATCGAATTTCTGAATTATTACTTGCAATATAATATTGTGATTATTAAATAAGGTTTGCTGGCAACTTTTAGCGACAGATTGCGGCTGAAGATGGATTTACCTAATCAATATTAGCAATAGTATTTTCCTTTTCGAATTTTATTGCAAGATAAACATGAGTATTAAGTTTTGATAACTTTTTCAATTAACTTATATATAATACAAGGTCCTAGCTCGATCTGTATGTTAACTAAATGTGAGGAAGAAACGTAACGTCAATCTAATACGTCGTCACGGATTTTTTTCTGAAGCATAGGCCTTCAGCAAGAAATTCGAGACAGAGTATTATGTTGAAGTTGACGAATATAATTATAAATAAGCAATTTTGTGTGAAAAAGTGTCGCTTTTTAAATTATTGTTACTTTTTTTGATAAAACATGATTGAAAACTTGTATACAATACAATTTATTTTAATTTATTACATTGCTTAAGATAAGAACATTATTTATTGTACACCAGGAAAAAAACAAACAAAACATAATTACAAAGATACATTACAATTAATTCAAGAGTCTTCATTTTTCAACGTTTTTATTGACATCGATGGAGAGTTAGGCCCATCCCTAGTCGGTAGCGTTTGACAGTAGGGCATGTACGCACCTTGAAATCGGTGCATTGATAAACGTAGTGCCATCTCTTTTTTTCTTATGGAAGGTTGGTTAGCGAAAGCAGGACAGCATTACTGTCAAAGGTTTCTGCTAAGTTACTGCTACCCCTTGGGTTATACTCTTTGGCCACTCCATTCACTCATTTCTGTTTCTGTACTTATCTCACTCAATTGTGACTTTTATTTCGCCATTTTTGATTTTTTTGCTGAGACGTTCGCTGTGTCTTTGAATTTGTCAAGATTTTACGGTTATTATGTTGAAAAACGCATCACATGCGCATACAACTACAGTTTTGTAATTTCTTTGAGGTATTCTTCAATATGCTACTAGAAAAATAAATCACCATGCTGTAGGTAAGTTCCAAAATCTTCACTACGTTTTTTTCAGTTCACTGCCTATTTTCCTACCTATTGCTGGTCTAAAATTGTTAATGTTAATCACAAGAATAAAATGCGGCGATATTCCGCTGTGCAATTTTCGGTAGAAATGAAAAGAATTATTCATTTGATCGGGTTTCCTCACGATGTATAACTTGTACGCTTGTTTTGATTTTGATGCATATTCTATTCACACTCAGTGTAGAATTCAAGAGAGTTTGTCTTTCACAGGCTTATAACAAACAATATGATCGGATAAAATTAATTCTGTCGTTGGCATCTCAGAACATGTAGGGTTGGCGTGACCTATTCTCGCTGAGGGTTACCAATAGGAGTGGGTCGTTGTCCGATTTTTTGACGAAGAAACGCAACCGTTTTTTCTGGAACGAAATCAGGTCCTCGAAACGGTCCTCGTTCGCAAAGTTACCAAGTTGATTGTAAAATTAGAGAAAAATACAAACATTCTTGTCTTTCTGTTTATTATAGGTACTTCCCATCTCAAAACAAGCCCAGTATTGAAAGCCCAACGGCTTCCTTCGTGTGTATTATAATTTCTTCAGTTAAAGTGTACTCCTTCAAAAATAAATTATCAAACAAATATATATATAATATATTTGTTTCGTCAATCTTTCTTCCTTCATCCTCTCCACATTTCCGAACCAACACAAAATTCTTTTCTCAATTCTAGTCACTACATCCTCTTTCAGTCCACAACATTCTCTAATCAGACCATTTAGTTATTCTATTATCATATCAGTTTGTGTTTCTATAAACAGTTAAAGAGGAAATCTGAGAAGTGACTGCTAAATACAAGGAGCGGTTAACTAATCACTTTAATAAACTGGTCCACCAACTTTACAAAGTTATGTGAAAAGGCTAAAGCGTCATCACATACTGGAGCTGCAGGAAAACCTCTAGCTCTAGGTTACCTATGAGTAGATGCCCTCACTGGAGGGCACACTCTACATGCGACTACTCAGGCAACACATCTGCTCATAGTCCTAGGACTGATCGCAGTTAAGGGAGAATAATACAAAGAATAAAAAAAGTTTCTGTTTCTGAATTCACTCTGTTCTTCTTCAGAAAGTTCTTTTTTTGTATTGGCAGCATAGTGATCAAATTTGTCAGCTGGTGACTAGGCAAAATCCAAACTAGCAGGAAGTCTTTAAACTTGTGAATTGCTGTTATATCTGCTTTGCTTTATGTTTTAAACTAGTGATAGTGTTCCTAAAAATTAAATAAATAATTAATAAGTCTGGAGTCCCTACTTTAAGAAGGACATAGACCTACTTGAAAAAGTAGAGCGAAGTTTTACCAAGTTACCATACCAGCTTAAGAACAAATCAGAAAGGCCCACAATGCTAAATTTGACAACCCTGGAAGAGAGAAGAGAGATATAAGATTATGCATGCACATTATGACCTCAATAACTTTGACAAAGTGATGTTTGAGCGGAACACTAATACCCATCTGAGAGGACACTGCTTGAAACTACAAACAACCTCATCAAATAATAACCCACACAAGAACTTTCTCTCCAATAGAGTAGTTAAAGAATGGAACAACTCCCTGAAGAAATAGTGACAGCCACAAGCATCAATATGTTTAAAAACAAACTGAATAAATATCTAAAGGAAACAAAACAGACAAGGAGTTAAACCACAGTTCTATAACTGCCTGCCTCAATCTATAATATAAAAATGAATCCCCAAATGTGTTGGTAAGCGCAAATCTCGAGAGGATCAGAGGAGTTGAACCGATTTCGTCAATTCTTTTTTTTTAAATATTCCTTGAAGTACGAGGAAGGTTCTTACGGAGGGAAAAACAAAAAAAATAGAATCGACTGTTAGGCGGCACGAAGTTCGCTGGGTCAGCTAGTTACAAATTATAATAATAATAATAATAAATAAATAAATGCTTTTTCACTGTAACTGAGAAGTGGCCACTGCTCGTTGTATAGACATTTCCACAAAATGGTACTAACTGACAACCAGCTTTGCTGGGGAAGCCTCAAAGAAGAGGACTCACCTCACATGACCATTCATTGTGAAAGCATAGAAAATACTATTTTTATTTTTAATGCACTAACCCGTGCTAAGGACAAATTTAAAAAACCTATTAATACGTATCTGTAGCTATTTGTACGTAATACAGAGAATAGTGTAAAGAGGTTCAAAATTTCACTGATGCCGGTGAGTCGCCCATTGGCTCAATCGGAAGAGCGCTGGCACGGATAGCCAGAGGTTGCGGGTTCGAATCCCGGCATGGGTGAAATTTTTAGCCTCTAAATAGGTTTTTAAAGCATAGAAAAGCAAAGCTGCCCCCATAATCATAATAATTACAATAAGTCGAGGTGCTGTGAGTAAGACTTTTTTCGCTGTAACATGCATGATCCATAGATCAAGACCTACATTTGTCTGTTTGAAACTTTCTTATAGCCCTAATATTAACGAAGATACTGGTAACATAATCACAGTATTTGAAATCTTCAATCATCCTAATAATATTAGGTGGGAATCTGTTATTAGCTCTTAGTAACTTATTTCTCCTACTAGATAAGATAAGAATATTCTTTATTGTACACTGGAAAAACAACAAATACATACAAAATAATTGCAAATATACATAGTACAATTGGCGGCCTTATTGCTAAAAGCAATTTCTTCCAGACAACCTTACGATGGAAAAGTTGCTGAAGGAAATTAGAAAGACTGGTAGCCAGTGCAAATACTAGCATAATTTTGTAAGCTGATGACTCTCCAAACTGTATAAATAAATAAAAATAAATATTATAAAAGCGAAAGTTTGTAAGTGTGGATGGATGGATGTTTGTTACTGGTTGTTGGAAATACCTGTTTGTGATACTGAGATACATAAATTTTTAACAACTGACACAGGTGTGCCATTTCCCACGCTTCAACTTTTTCGACTTCCTGTAATTATAATAATGGGGCCGCTGTGATTTGAAATCTGGGATCCCTTCCTGGCCTGCATTGACACCAGAGCACTGCTCTACTGGAAGGAGATAGGCTGGCTGGAGTAGTCTTTCTAAGTACAATGGCCCTACCAAGATGCTAAGGCCGTGTTCAAACCAAACGTATAGTGAGCCTGCCGAATGGGAGCAGGCTGACTGGGAGCCCCAGTGTTGACGTGTAAATACGTAGCCAATCAGCGTCCGCGGCGCGTGGTGACGCGCTATATTGATACGTAGCCAATCAGCGTTCGCGGCGTGTAGTGACGCGCAATATTAATACGGAGCCAATCAGCGTCCGCGGCGCGTAGTGATGCGCTATATTGATATGTAGCCAATCAGCGTTCGCGGCGTGTAGTGACGCGCAATATTAATACGGAGCCAATCAGGGTCCGTGGTGCGTAGTGACGGGCTATATTAACACGTAGCCAATCAGCGTCCGCGGCGCGTAGTGACGCGTTACGAGTATATATTAATCGGCGACCTAATGTCAGCGTCTTCGCATAGCGTAATAACGTATTGTCGTATTAACATATTATGTGAACGAAAAAGTGAATACGTATGGAAATACAATGAACTGCGTAACGCTCGCTCACTTTCGGCGGCTGACAGTCAGTTTGGTGTTGTGAACTCAGCCTAAGAAAATAAATCAAATCTCAGATCTATGTTCTAAATGTCTAAAAACCCATTTTTCTTTACAGAATCGCAGACCAACGGCCATGGCGACGGACATTGACATAGAAGAGCACGATGTGCTGGAGGACTCGAAGGTCATGGGGATATTCCCCGACCTCTCTCTAGTGAAGATTGAGATCCTGGACGACAAAGATGAAGGTACTTAATTTTTATTTACAACATTGACGCACCACCAAAGGATGTACGCCTTTGGCCTGTCCTATCTTGCATTTATGTGAATTGTTTTTGTTTTCCTTGTATGTAACTATGAGTTGGTGCTTACAATCCTCCACCAACCTGGACTTGACCCCGTGGTGGAGTATGGCCTTTAAACCCGTGTCCCAGCAGTGGAGACATACAAGGGTTGATATCGACAATGCAATCTTAGCCTTTTATACAAGACGGACATATCAGAGCATGGTAATGCTCAACTGAAGGTGCCTCACCATTTAAATGTTTCGTCGTCAGGCTATACTAAACTATAAACGCTTATCACTGTCCTTTTCCACCAGACACGGTTCAGAAGCCAAAATCGAAATCCGAGGCCGTACCCGACAGCACAACTGGCTATGACAGCCCGCTACCCTTCGAACGGACCTCCGAGAGTCCTCATTTTGTCTCCTCAACGCAAGAAGACCGCAACGCCTTGACACCAAAGATCGTCGGCGTTCAGAGCGCTGGTAACTTTTTCAACAACCGCATAGTTTTAGGACTGAAGTCTACTGCTTTACCAGCCAGCGCAGACAATGCATCAGCTCTAAAGGATGACACGTCTGAGCCTTCTACGTTAGTAGAAAATGTAAATGAAGAAACATCCAATGATGACATCCCTCTTCAATTGGTAAACAATTGCATAGTGTTAGGGCAGAAACCGAGTAGTGCGCCACACATTGAAATGGAGACAAGCGATATTGATTTGGACGAGGAGGAGTTGATGAAATGTTATAGTGTAACTGTGCTTTTGGATGACTGGGGGCCGTACTTGAATGATAGCGACAGCTACTGTCAAGAATGCGAGATTCTGTTCCCGACGACCAACGCGTTAGACGCCCACAAGATGATGGCCCATTCGTTTCTAGTTGCCGTTGAAGCGAAGGAACCTGTGCCCGGTAGTAGCAAAGCCTGTTTCGTCTGTCAGAAGACGTTTTCTAACCACACAGATTTGATACAGCACATCTATCACCATGTCTCGACCACTCAGGAGTGTAATGAGTGTCACGAGACGTTCCTGAGCAAAAAACTGCTTTCGGAGCATATGCAGACTCATGTAAAGAATGAGATGGGCGTTGCCTCGGAAAAGGGTGCCCTCTACAAATGTAAAGTTTGCAGAAAGTACGACAGAGGTTTGTTAGGGATGAAAAATCACATCATGAAGAACCACTGTAAACTCACTGTGACGCCCGAAGACTACGCTGTGGTTGATGGCTTGAAGTGTGGTATGTGTGCGCACGTCTCCGAAGGACTAGATGCTTACAGAATACATTTCATGAAGCACAAGACCTATCGGATATCGACGAAGACTTACGCCAAGCCGCAGTTTTCAACCTCTTTGCCAAAGGACGAAGGCATTTTCGTGCCAAAGTCGACCCTCTTCTGTTGCTCGGAGTGCGATGTTCACTTCACTAGTCTCTCCGTAGCTTTTTCACACAAGAAGAAATGCCCAGAGACACAAAGTCAAGACTGCGCGCAGTGTCCGCTGACATTTGCAAGTGCCTGCATGGAAAGTCATGAAGTCCAGCACTTGTACGTGGACAACGGAGACTTTGAAGTCATAGATGTCGGCACAGACAAGTTGGTCGAGAAAATGTTATGCGTTTGTCCGAAGTGCGACGTGCAGTGCTCACTGAGATCCCTCTGGTCCCATGTTGGCTCCTGCCCGGTCTTGCCTAGTTACCACTGTCAAGTCTGCGACATTTACTTAGACAAAGCCGCAGAGAACGACCACAGATTCGCTCACGACGCGCACCGATTCTCCAAGAGCGATTTCATCACAGTGGAATACCTCACCACCGAGGATCTCGAGGCTGACAACAGATTCGCTCTTCAAGAGGCTGACAATAGAGTCGCTCTGCATAACGTCGTCAAGGTCGGCAGAAAACGGAAACTGGACGACGAAATCGCGAGCAGAGACAGCAAGCGTTCCAAAGGAGAGATTGACGGGTCCGACAAGGAATTTATGTACTGTCAAAACTGTCGGTTCTTCTTACCCAAGAGTTCGATAATAAAGACTAAGTCCCACCTCGCGGGACAATGCAGGATGCATAACAAGCGCGTGTGCTCCGTTTGTGGCCTGGGCCTTACTAAGTACAGTTACCCTAGACACAGACGTCTCCACTTGCTGTCAGGATTCACGTTTGACGACTTTGCGTTTTTCGACCTACTGACTGAGAAACGTATCAGACCGCCTGTGCCCGATATGCATCAGTGCCGCAAGTGCCATTGCCACTTTTTGAAGAGCGTGTCCGCTGCCCGCCACAAGTGCCCCGCGAAGGACTCGAAATTCTGCTCAAAGTGCAATAGGAAGTATACACAACTCGCTTACAAAGTGCACAACAAGTACCACGACGCGAAATTGAATAAGCGAACGACGCAGCCGGCTTCTAAGAATCCCAAGGAGCTTGTCAAGAAGGAAGCGGCGAGTAAAGTTGTGAAGCCTAGGGCTCTAGGCCTCAATGGTGACTATACGGGTAAAGATATTCTCGTGATATACTGCGTTGACTGCAGATGCTGCTACATGGGCGATGGGCACAAATGCCATGGAGCAAGTTGGATGGACAAAGCGAAGTACAGAAGGAGGACTTGCGGTGTTTGCGGGATCGTATTAGGCATAGACAGTTTCAAGAACCACTTGAAGTTGCACAGTACGACTGGCGTCACCTTAGAAGATTTCAAGTTCGTCAACTTTAAAAGAGTCCCGTTTTTAAACAGGCCCATGCCTATTTACTACCCGTGCAAGAATTGCAGGGTCCAATTCCATACGCGGGCCGACCGCAAAAGCCACCGCTGTAACACAAAACCTCAACTGTGCAATGTGTGCAACTTGAAATTCAGTCCTACAGCTTTCCGTCTGCACACTCCCTTCCATAAGTTAGAAGTGGAGGAATCCCCCGGCGACAACTTGGTGTATCAGTGCTTGAGATGCACATACGTATTCTCGAAAGAGCAAGCAGTCAACCCGATCTGCAGACACTCCTGCAAGGGACCAAAGAAGGCTTCCTCTCACAAATACTGTGAGGTTTGCCACCTGGAAATGTACAAAGGAATCTACGACAAACACTTAAAGGACCACGAGAACGTGAAAATTGTGCTCTTCAATCCGCATGTCAAGCCGAAGGGTTCGGACGCCGTCACACTGCATTGCGATCAGTGCGAGTTGTTCTACGATTTCGAGAACGATAAGAAAAAAGCGTGTTTGGAGTGCGGAGCCAAATTGTCAGCGGGGAGAGTAAAAATGGGAGTGACACAGAACGAACAAGTCGAAACCACAAGGGAAAGGTACATTTTCTACCAATGTAAGTACTGTAAGCAGGCAATCAGGCTGAAGGGTCAAATTCTGCGACACCTGGGCAGGTGTAGCTTTAAAAATCACCTCAAGGACCCGATGAAGTACTGCCGGACATGCGATCTCCACTTGCTAAGGAAGCGGTTCCACTGCCACGAGAAATCCCATGCGCGTTTTCCAAACATGTGCAAGGATACCATCACAGTCATCCCATGCGGGAAAAACTCTAGACAGCCTCTGATTGAATACCGCAATTCCGACGCGAAGTCAAATGCCGACGGGCAACGGAACGTCGCTACGGCCGGGCGAAAGTACAAGTTTTACCAATGCAGGAATTGCGATGGCGTCGTTACGAAGATGCATCGTTTCAAAACGCACGACTGCTCGAAAATGGACATTGTCCGTCTGTTCCATTGCCGCATTTGCAAGCTGAACATCCCTCTTTCACTGTACGATTCGCATCTTCATTATCACTCTACGCACCCGGACTTGATGGCTAAGAATATCCACATTCTACCTTTCGGGGAGAAGCGCGGAGTAAGAAGCGTCGTGGTCGACGCTGATCAAATCAAAAGTCTCGTAAAACTCCACGCTCCGGGCACAAAAGCTGCGATGCAAAATGTCAAGGATGCAACCAGTGACGAAGACGACGCCCGTATGTCAGAAGTTGAGGAGAGCTCGGATGTCGCTGAAGTGATTACTTTGAGTGACGACGAAGGCAACCCTAATGCCAAGTATACCCTATATAGATGTAGAAAGTGCTTGGGTTGCGTTTCGTCCGCCCAAAAAGGCGACTACCACACAACGTACCAACCCAACTGCACTGACATGAAACGACGTCGCTGCAGACAGTGCGGCTTAGATTTCGTCGTCCGCTTCTTGCGACCGCACGAGGAGAAGCATAGGGACTTCCCAGATTTCACCAGAGAGAACATACGCGTTGTCAATTTCGGCGAAGCTAACAAAGGCGCCGAGCCTTCGCCGCGTGCCAAATTCATCCTATACCAATGCTCTGAGTGTCTGGTTTGCGCCGAGGAGCCGTACGAACACCGCTGCGAGGACGTAGATCGGTGGACTTGCTACATTTGCCAGTTAGACCTCGAGGCGTCTTCTTTCGGGAGACACCTTGTGTGCCACAAAAACGGCAATTACCAAAGGAGCGCCATAAAGATTCTGCCTCTCGACTCCAACGACGACGCGCCCCTTCGAGGTAAAAAGAGAACGGCGCACGGCGACCTGGCAGGGAAAAAGACCGTCGACATCTACAAATGCACCTGTGGATTACACTTTTTGTGCAAGAAGAGCCTGGCAAAACACGACTTTATGTGTCAGGGTGTGGCCAAGGAGAGGAGCGGACTACCCTGCAGTAAATGCAACATGGTCTTCGACGCCTCTCAGCTCCTGAAACACTCGATATCCCACCACGCAAATCTCAGCTCGGGCATCAAGTATAACATCATAGAAAGTGTCTCCAAGGCCGACCAGTGCGGATTATGCGGCACGGAGTTCATGAGAGGCGAGAGCTGCCCCACGTGCGTAAAGCCACAGAAAAGCTACTATAAAAAGAAGGTCCGTAAAAATCCTACACAAAAAAAGGCCTGCCCCAAATGCAACTTGCTCGTCTCAAACGCCAACTTCTCCCGTCATCTGAGGCGGCACAAGACTGAAACTAAGCAGACGAAAATCAAAATTCAATCACAAAGAAGAACGGCCAACAAAATCATGAAAAGTATGTACGCATGCAAGGGGTGCCCCGTACTCTTCATGACTGCAGAGAGCTACGCCTCGCACAAGCCTTCGGGCAAGCATACCGCGCCGCCACACGAGCAGTGTAAATCCTGCAAGTTACTGATCTTCAAAGGTCAACTGAATTACCACGTTGTACGTTTCCATGGAAACAAACGTTTCCCGGCCAAACTCAGCCGCGTGCTATACTACTGCGCTCAGTGCAACGTCCATTTCTTCAAAATGGACACGCTTCAGAAGCATTACAAAACCAGAAACGCGGACGGATGCGGTCACGTAAGGATTAAGGAGGTGCATCCGTGCCCCCACTGTGGGCTCTCGTTCAGCAAATTGGGAATAAAGGCGCATATCTTTGCACACCACGACACTGAGTGCTGCAAACGTGAAGACTTTATTATAAAGGACGTACATGACAACACTATATGGGACGCCAAGCGAGATTTGCACGACATTGAAGAAGACGGCGAAGATGATAAAGACTATAACAGTGGAACTGAAATTGCAGATTCTGAAGCGTCCAAAGTGAAACAGAAACCAAATGCATCCGATTTTGATGAAAGTAACGTGGAGAAGGATGGCTCTGAGTTCGCTGATTACGAATCCACAGTGAGCTCTGTGAAAAAGTCCGACGAGAGCGTGACTTATTATAAATGCACGCAATGCAACATTCATTTCTTCAAACTGAACACGCTACTGAAACATATATACCTCACGCGTGTAAACAAGCGGAGACACGAACGGTTCAAACGCACATACGATTGCCCCCACTGCGGGCTGGCTTTCACATCGACCGGTTTGAATGCGCACCTCGCCGCCCACACGCGTATGTCGTGCAAACGCCAAAAATTCATAATAAAGAATGAGTTGAACGCAACCATAGAGATCCATTCGCTAGACGAAGAACGAGACGAAGACGAGAATGAAGAGGCGTCGTTGTTAGAAGTGCCAGTCAAAGAGGAATGTATATTAACTGAATCCGAGGATAATACTGCGGATAATGCTTCAGTGAACTTCGATGAGGACGAAAACGAATTCGTACCGTCAGTGAGTGGATTCAAGAGGTCTCGCAGAGGTGTTACTTACTACAAATGCGCGGAGTGCGACGTACATTTCCTAAAGTACGACGCGGTACAGAAACATCTTGCTAAACATAAGCCGATTCCCGTCTACGATTTTCTCGAGTGCAAACTCTGCAGGTTGAATTTCAAAATCAACTCGCTGCGTACCCATATGGAGCATCACAAAAACGATGACTTTTCCTTAGACCAGGTGAAGTTTATAGTCTACGACAGGAAGGGTAAGGTTAGCAAAGATGAAGCTAGTCTCGATTCAGTAAAAGATCAATTTACAGAAGAGTCAGACTCGATTGAAGGCAACCAAAGACTGGACAGTGATGAGAACATTCTCGAACTCTTGATGGACAGTCGGAGGTGAATCCTAAATGTTAAATCAGTAAATTCTCTGCCCCGTTCAAAGCATTAGCGATGTTAGAGTTAAGATTTCTCATAGTGATTTCTAAATGGCTCGCGATACTCAGTTAAATAAACAGGGTCTAATCGCGATTATGTTTAATCACTAAATTCTCTGCCCCGTTCAAAGCATTAGCGATGTTAGAGTTAAGGTTTCTCATAGTGATTTCTAAATGGCTCGCGATACTCAGTTAAATAAACGGGGTCTAATCGCGATTATGTTTAATCACTAAATTCTCTGCCCCGTTCAAAGCATTTGCGATATTTTAGTTTAAATTTCTCTTAGTGATTTCTGTTATTTCTAAATGGCTCGCGATACTTATACATAGTTCAATACGTTTATTTTACTATGTATAAGTATCGTGAGCGAAATAATCGCGATTAGACCCGTTGGTCTAATCGCGATCATTTATTAGATTTCGTTTACGTTCAGAATTAAGGTTTTACCTAATAGGCAATCGCGATTAGACCCGTTTATAACATTACCTAGAGACGGACGCCAATTGTACTATATTTTAATATAATCTCTGGTACTGTAAGTTTTGTGTACAGTAAAGAATATTCTATCTGTCTATCTAAGATTTCTTTAATACTATTTGGTGTTCGCTCGGTCCCAATGGTACGCCCAATTCGCTGTCAGGCCCGCACCAAGTTCGATCGTCTGTTAATACTAATACTCGCCATAGATTTCCGAGGAGTTGACGCGTTTTATAGCGATATAGACGCATTTTGTATCGATGATATCTAGTTTACAAATCCGAAAACGATATCTGTACCTGTATGCCCCCACTGTTGAGACACGGGTCTCTTCCTGCACCGCTGGAAGGTTAAGACACAATACAAGAAAGTTGAAATAAGAAACACATGTACAAAGGCGAGCTTATCTCTGTGAAAGATTTCTTCCACAAACCTTGGAGTCTAAGTTGTGAAACAGTTCTACATGTCCACATGATATGCTAAATACCTACATGATACCTATGCTGATAAAAGTAGCCTCTAAAATGACTCTGAGGTGTGCTTTAAAACACTCTGAAAATGCGGTTTAAATTGTTTGTGGTACAATACGGTTAAAATCAGTTAACGATTCGGTTTATGTAGCTACACAGGAGGTTATGTTGTTCATACAGTTCTTGTATTATAAGAAGACAACGAGTAATGTAATTAAGGGTCATATCTGTAAATTGACAACTCTATATAAGTATACAATTACCGAGGTTGGCCGAATCGTTAACTGATATTAATCGTACTGTAAAGCGAACTCTACCGGGAAATGTAATCTGTTTTGAGGCGTTGTCCTAATAGAACGCGAATGCGCGATGCGAGCGATGCGACCATCGCGTGTTCGCGCGACGTCAAAAACTGGGTGTCCTAATAGAACGCGAATAGGCGATTACGCGAATCTCGCTCGCGCGATTTGACGACGGGAGCGAGCGTGACCGTGGACTAGGGCAGTGGCACGGTCGAAACCAACAACCATGGACCTCAATATGTTTGATCGCGCGTTCGTACGAACTAAGTTCGCGCGAATAGAGTTTCAAACATTTGAGTCGCGCGACCGCGTCGTGCGATTGTCAGTTGGGACACCTATTAGAGTTCAATATGTTTGATCGCGCGTTCGTACGAGTAAAATTCGCGCGAACTTACGATGATCGCGCATTCGCGTTCTATTAGGACAACGCCTAAGTCATCGGTTTTGTTATTGTTACAAGTAGCACATATACAGGGTGTTTGAAAACATTCTTCCATTATACTTGAGTTTCATGTCTCGGGTTTATTTTTGATCTAACATGTCTGAAGTGATAATTTAATGATAATTATATGATATTGAACTGCATAAATGATTTGTAATACTTGTGAATGCTCTTGATGATGATAATAAACAAATTCTTTTGCCAAAACTCTATATAAATAGTTATATAATAATTAATAACAGCTTTGTGAAGAAACCATCGATAGAAAACGTTTAAATGCGGCACGCAATAATGTTTTATAGTGACTTGCTTGTCCTAGGTTATTCACTCGTGAAATATCAATATATTGACTTTGTATTTCGCAATTTTGTTTTTTTGTCACCGATCTAGCGTCCGGCTGGCCAGAGCCAGGGTGGCATTTACCAGCCGGGCCCCACCCTGTGGGCAGTGTTGGGCGTAGTTGACTACTTTTTTGTTGTAATCAGATTACTAACTGCGATTAAAAGTAGTTAACTACATATAGTTATGGTTGCATGTAGTTAACTACAGTAATCAAACTACATTAAGTAGTTGTTAATTTGATTGCTGTAATCGTAACTACTTAAGATTACTGATTAGCTGAGTTGTAAAAACTCATATTTCCGTTCGTTCGCACAATATTAGCAAACGGATGTGCATGTTGTCAGACACAATTAAATACACTACCCTGCATGCGTCGCACCAAAAAAACACATGTACCCGACGTGCACGGAGTAGATAGTGCGCTCTAACGGCTCGAACTACCTACGTAGCAAACGACAAGTCGATACATGAACGACACGCGCGCCACGCCTTTGTTTTTATATACGCATGTTTATTTAAAAATGTCGTTATAAAAAGTAATCTTCTAATCGTGATTGCAACTACTTTATGTAATCGTAGTTATTAGTTAGATTACATTTTGCCCCAGATTGCCTGTGGGGGAAGGAAACGCTCGTGGCCTAGGCAAACCGAGTGATTGGAATCAATCACGTGGTTAGGCAACACAGGCGCGGTAAGGTACGGGATGGGTGAGCGTCCCGTGTCTACCGCTAGTGGCATTTTTCCGAGCGCTTCCGTGCTTCGCAAGGCACGATAAGCCGTTGGTGCCGGCTGTCATATAATGGCAGTCGTTAAGCCATGTCAGAGGCCTTATGGGCGGCTTGATAACTTCTGACAGTAAGGCCCGCCACTGTCTTACAATCCTCCACCAACCCGGACTTGGCCCCCGTGGTGGAGTATGGCCTAACCTTCCTGCGATGTAGGAAGAGACCCGTGCCCCAGCAGTGGGGACATACAAGGGTTGATAACGAGCCTGTGGGGGGCCCCTAAAGATTTTTTTTGTTGTATTGAAACATATGGGATGTATAAAATATGAATAGTTTACTTCTCAAACAGGGGGGCGAGTTTCTAAAATGCATAGTTGTTCAACAGAGTCATATTAGTCCGATAATGGTAGTTTCATTCACACTATCGGTAGTCTAGTAACCAATCGCAGTGAAGTGGTATAACTTGGCGCCTCGCGCGATTCTGTTTTCTTCGCGAGAGATTCCTATTTAATTTGCACGGGTTATATACCAATGGAATGACATTGTACTGCTATTGCTTTGTAGATTCGTTATCAACCCTTATATGTCCCCACTGCTGGGGCACGGGTCTCTTCCTGCATCGCAGGAAGGTTAGGCCATACTCCACCACGGGGGCCAAGTCCGGGTTGGTGGAGGATTGTGAGACAGTGGCGGGCCTCACTGTCAGAAGTTATCAAGCCGCCCATAAGGCCTCTGACATGGCTTAACGACTGCCATTATATGACAGCCGGCACCAACGGCTTAACGTGCCTTGCGAAGCACGGAAGCGCTCGGAAAAATGCCACTAGCGGTAGTCACGGGACGCTCACCCATCCCGTACCTGACCGCGCCTGTTGTTGCTTAACCAAGTGATTGATTCCAATCACTCGGTTCGCCTAGGCCACGAGCGCTGCTTTGTAGATTACCAAATGACAATCATTGTCGTGCTTGGAACTATGGAAGTATTAGACTTTAAGGCCTGGTAGTGGACCAAGCCACTTGAAAGCCCTGAATGGCGCTACTGAATGCTAATGTAGGGAATAGCTGGTGATCGTGCTCTTCCACTATAAAGGGAAACTTCCCGCCGGGCAGATCGTATGCCTGGGGACGGCCGGTCCAACTTTTGTTTTTTTTTTTTAACCCTATAAAGGGCACCCCTCCGGAGGACACGGGGGAGGGAGGTGGTGAATGCTAATGCATAACAGCACGGACCCGGCCGTGCTGCCAATGTGGGACTCACAAGAAGTGCGCCTACCCACTAAACACCACCTTGGGACTGGTTTTGGTCCTAAAGACCCCTAAGCCCACATCGGGAGCGACCCCCCTCGAGGCCGAGGAGGGCGCACCCAACTTTTGTTCCTCAGACATTATATTTATGGTGTCATTGAAACACTGATTGCGCGATGCAGGAATGTTGGAGTTTATAGTGCGCGCGCAGAGTTGACATGTGCTCGCCACAGTAACTCGCGCCACCAATGGAAAAATCATCGTCTTGTTTTATAGTACCTACGTTTTTTTTCAATCTGAGTATCATAAATCAACAAACTAAGACTTCATGCGCTAAAAACGGCCGTTTATATATTTTTAGTCTCTATAAACTGTCATTAATGCCTGTAGTATAAGTGATTGTTGTCTGATTTCGCTTGATGGCAAATAAATATATTCTATTCCATTTAAATTTATATACGTCAAATAGTTATTCAGAGTGTATATTATTCGTGTATATATTTACTTTATATTTATATAAAGTATATATTTAGTTATTCACTTCTTCCAAAGCCGCGTTATAAATGAAGGTATGATGTTTTCCATTTGTGGCGCTTGTTAGCACCCGGTAGCGCCTAAATTATTTATGGGGCGGGCCCCTAAAGCCAAGATGACACCCAGGCCCGTAGGCTTAGTCCGACCCTGCCCTGACCAAAGGTCTATGAAACTAAATATTATCTAGTGAATTTTCAAATAGGAACTCTGGGATCGTTTCACTTAATTCAAGTAGGATAGTTACCTAGGTGAATTAAGTCTACTAAAAAGTGACTTAATTCACCCAGATTATTTAGCGCGGGGTGAATTCACTCCACTGTTTAGGCTACTTAATTCACCCCGGTAATTAGGTCGGGGTGAATGAGGTAACTCCAATGTATAGTCGACTTAATTCACCCATGTTGTTTGGATCGGGGTGAATTAACGCTACTTTTTAGTCGACTTAATTCACCCGGGTTAATTATAATTAGGTCGGGGTGAATTAGGTAACTCAAATATTTAGTAGACTTAATTCACCCACGTTGTCTGGATCAGGGTGAATTAACGCCACTTTTTAGTCTACTTAATTCACCCGGGTTAATTAGATCGGGTGAATTAGATAACTCCAATATTTATTCGACTTAATTCACCCATGTTGTCGGGCTCGGGGAATTAACTCCACTGTTTGGTTACGCGACTTAATTCACGTAGGTTACCCAATTAAGTAGGTGAAATACCCTACGTCAATTAAGTGGTTTTAATTTTTTGTTGTTTTGTCTTGTAATTTAGTTTTTAAGAGAAGTTTATACCTATAAGTGAATTGTGGACTCCGAAATGCTAGTCTAAGGATAGACTATAGATGTAAGCCGATTGTGAAAACAAAATGGATTGTCTCCTGTAAATATTCTTCATTCGTTTGTGAGATTAAAGCCATTTTTAAATAATCACTCTTTTGTTTTCGTCATCAATCATCAACATCATCTACCCATTATGTCCCCACCAAGGGGCACAGCTCTCTTCTCTAAGGAAGGTATAGGCCATACTCTACCACGGGGGCCAAGCCCGGGCTGGTGGAGGATTGTAAGACAGTGGCGGGCCTTACTGTCAGAAGTTATTGAGCCGCCCATAAGGCCTTAACGACTGCTATTACATGACAGCTGGCACCAACGGCTTAGCGTGCCTTGCGAAGAACGGGGACATACTTCTCAGCTAATTCAATTGACAAAACAATTCTTCCGTGCAAAATAAAGAGGTATTGGTTATTAAATAATCGAATGCAGAATGCGGCAAGAAAATAATCGATTTATTTTCATATAATTTAACAAAGACACCATGACACATTAACTATTAAATTAACAGAAATAAATACAATTCACAGCACACATTCACTTATGATTTATTTAGAACTAGGTTCACTGATGGATTTCTAAGCAGTTAATGTTTTGCCCTTGATCATCGGGTAGAGATACTATGATTTTTCAATGTTTTGGTCACTATTTCAAAGTCGAT
Organism: Yponomeuta sedellus; assembly: GCA_934045075.1. NCBI lineage: Eukaryota > Metazoa > Arthropoda > Insecta > Lepidoptera > Yponomeutidae > Yponomeuta > Yponomeuta sedellus. The sequence continues at coordinate 1,348,592 of OW203750.1, read as the reverse complement.
GTCAACCCTTTGTATGTCCTCACTGCTGGGGCACGGATGCAGGAAGGTTAGGCCATACTTCACCACGGGGGCCAAGCCCGGGTTGGTGGAGGCTTGCAAGACTGGTGGCTGGTCTTACTGTCAGATGTTTTCAAGCCACCCTAAGGCCTCTGACTTGGCTTAACGACTGCCATCTACCAACGGCGGCCGGCACCGACTGCTTAACGTGCCTTGCGAAGCACGGAACGCTTGGAAAAACGCCACTAGCGTTAGTCACAGACGGTCACCCATACCTGCACTGAAGCCCTACGTTGCCTTCGTGATCGTTTAAGATCACTCAGGCAGCCGGGGATTAGTGAAAGAAATGAAATTTATAGTTCATTAGAATTCACTTTGACGTCTGTTTCTATATTTTTTATTCTATCACTGTTTGTGTCTAGATGCTTTTGCCTGTTGACTGTGTATTTCTCGTAGCCTCCACCGACGATGCCTAGGAATATAATTAGACCGATCCACGTGTTCGATTTGAACTTTTTCGCGCAGTCATCCGGGTCGTCTTGGTTCAATGTGTAGATCTGTGGAATAAAATGTGAGTTGTTATTTATTTCTTTTTTTATTTTCATTTTCTTTATTAGGAAAACCAACGAGTATAACAAATTAACATTGGTAATTAAGACTTTGAACGACATGGTGGGAACCGGTGATCTCCACTATACTTTCCTGGGCCGACACCGAATCAAAATTTCGACAAATTTTACAAATTATATTTTATTTAGAGGCTAAAAATTTAAAGGTTTTTAAATTTGTTCCTTAGCACGGGTTAGTGCATTAAAAATAAAAATAGTATAAATTATATTTAGTTAGCTCATATGATTCAAAATAATCAAAAACCCCGCTTAAAATAATTATTTTTATTAATATCAAAAGAATTGACAAAAGAAATCTGCATTTGCTCCCCGCAGAGCCGCGGGGGTCACGGGGCCGGCCACACAGTAAATTGTGTAAATTGCTACAAAAATAGTGTAGCTTCTTATGGCAGAAAGTTGGCTAAAATAAGACTATTTTTAGTCCTCATTGAAATAACTTTTTGTCCACAATGCCCGCGGAGAAGCCGTTCTTTGCATATTTGCTTCATCATTGACATATTTTTAAATCAATTTGTTGTTAAGACTGATTTCATATATTTATGTGCCAAATATTCACGAGAAAATTTAAGGTGTTAGTAATTTTTTTAAGTTATTTTAATTTAATTTTTCGACTGTTTGTTATTTTTTACTTTCGATTTTTTTTGGCTTATGTTTTATTAAGTCCAAAAATAAGTCATTGCCTAACGTACAATAAAACCTTTTTAAAATATTTTATATAAAAAAAACACTAATTTTACAAACCTTCTTTTATTATAAACCGCATCTTGTATACCTACTAAGATACAGTGCGTTCACATTAACTTGACGCGTGAGAGACTTGGTAACAAGGACATAACATGTGAATTAGCTTTTGGACCTAATCGGAAGATGGTTAAACAAGCCCTCAATCCTTTTATTTTCCCCAAGTAATGGGAATGATTTCTTATTTAACATGGTAACAGTAAACATCTCAGTGTTACCAATTCTCTCACGCGTCAAGTTAACGTGAACGCACAATAGACAAAAAATCGTCTATCTTTTTTTTTTACTTAGTGTCGAAACGAGCTAGTATGCGTAAACTGTTCGCTGGGGCCGCGCCGGGCACGCTACATATAGTTTTGTACTGGCACGGTGTCCTCCAACGAAAAAATTGAGTTCGAATATGAGCATGTCTCGCGGTCACCAGTGAGCCCCACGGCCTGAACAGGTAGTATTGCTGTCACTCACCGGTGAGCCCCACGACCCAAACGGAACAACTTATTTGACTCGGCTTTCAACGTGTTAAACAGAACATTTGAATAACGAATTATAGGTTACCACAACTTAAGTTTCACAAAATTAAAAGAGCAGACGTTTGGCCCCGAAACACAGAATTGCCCCAAAAATAATAATTCCAATAATAATATATTGTTAGAAATATTTTAGTCGTAAAGACTGGCAACATTCTCATGACGTCACCGTTCCTATATAAAGCGTGCGCCGTACGCGCTCCGCCCTTTTTTGGTGTCTGTCTTTGCTTCGAGTAGGTTCATAGAAAGGTCTGAAGTAATTTGCATCACTTACATCGGAATGATATCGCTGTGCCCATAAGATTATATTATTTTTAATGCACTAACCCGTGCTAAGGACAATTTTAGCCTCTAAATAGGTTTTTAAAATTGTCCTTAGCACGTATTAGTGCATTAAACAGAATATATGCCTTCTTTTCCTAATTATGTCATTAGTCTCACCAACTACCCGTCTTGCAGTTCTTTTGTGTTTTCCATCAAGGGTTGTCTGGAAGAAATTACTTTTAGTAATAAGACCGCCAATTGTACCTCAATCTGTATCTTCTTATTTTCTAAATTGCAATTCCTGGTGTGCAATAAAGTACATTCATTTCATTTCAATATAATCTACTACCTTTGTTCGGCATCTGATTTCGACATTCGGGACGCACACAATCTATGCTAGACACACAACTCGTATCATCACATAGATAGATAGAGATAGATAGATAGATAGATAGATAGATAGATAGATAGATAGATAAAAAAAAACTAAAAGGGCGAAAGTTTGTGAGTGTGTATGTTTGTTACTTCTGCACGTCAAAACGGCAGGAGCGTGATTAGAGCTGTACAGTACAAAGCCGTGTAAATAACCCACCTGATGGCCGGCATGGGCCATAGCGCCGCCCAGGGCCACGTAAAAGGGCCACGCCAGATCAGCGGCGTGGCCGCAGGCGGCGAAGAGAGACCCCGACAGCGCCGCCACTGCCGCCAGGGCCGGCCGACTGTTCTCTCCGAATGAGAGGGCCGTGGATTTGATTCCGATGCGCGCGTCGTCGATTTTGTCCTGGGAACACGTTTCAATCAATCCATCAGCCCAAATGTGTTAAGTACACTTTGTGGCAAAAGGGCTACTATAACTGCGACGACCTCTGTGGCGTAGCGTTCAGACTTATGAACGCTAAGCACGTGACGGATTTTTGTACCGGAGATGCTTAGCGTTCCGACTTATGAACGCTAAGCACGTGACGCATTTTTGTACCGGGAATGTTTAGCGTTCAGACGTATGAACGCTAAGCACGTGACAGATTTTTGTACCGGAGATGCTTAGCGTTCAGACGTATGAACGCTATGGAACGCTCAGATTGGACTCTTTTTATCTATGCTCTGTGCATTCTCTATGGACAATATCTGTTGTTTTATTGGGCAATTGTTAGTAAGAATTACTTTTGCCAACAATTCAAATGACGTGTCAAAGAAAAAAAATTATGTGTTTGTCCTTAAAGTAACCTAAGTAAAACGGACCTGGTGTGCGTAGATGGTGTCGTAAAGGACGGTCCAAGCCGCCGCGGCCGTGTAGAGGCAAAGCGCCGGCGCAGCCAGCTCCCCGGTCACCGCCGAGTAGCCTGCCGATTTTAGTTTAAATAACATTTTATGATACCGTTCTTTTGTAGACCGGGAGGCCTGGAAACCTAAGATACAGATCTTTTGATCTAGTTTAGGCTCCAGTCTTTCCACAAATAGTACATTCTGCTGTATTGTATCATTTAGCCAATGTTTTTTTGTATACGAATGTAATTTGTGGACAGAAAATAAACTATTATCTTATCTTATATTATATTTGAAACATTTTTTTAAAAATTGTAGATTTTATATTCTTTTTAATGCACTATCCCGTGCTAAGGACAATCTTTAAAAATCCTATTTAGAGGCTAAAAATTTCACCCATGCCGGGACTCGCACCCGCGACCGCTGGCTAACCGTGTCAGCGCTCTCCCAACTGAGCCAATGGACGACTACCGGCATCAGTGAAATTTCGAACCTCTTTATAATACTCTCTGTATCGTCTGTCTTTCCGGACACATATAACCTGGGTGTCTTTAAAAGTAAAGTTAACAGGTAAGCGCGTAACATCGTAGACCCAGTCTTCGCTTACCATCAGGCGTGACTTGGGTCGAGTGTAACCTGTCCTACTTAAAAAAAAACTCAGACAGCCGGGGCTACGAGCGATTCGAATGTCAATGTACAATGTTAAATGTAAGCCGCTGCCGTCGGGCCGTATTGATTGATTGATTGATTGATTGATTGAAAACATTTATTCAAATAAAAATAAAAAAATACAGAAGTTGGTTTCTGCCAAACTGCATAACAGTTTGTTGGCAGATGCTCTTGGTTTTACAAGTTCGAGTTATCTTAAAAGCTAGGTACATACAAATACTACAAAAGACATTTAAAGACTCCCTACACATTACAATCTTACTCGCCCTACGCCTAAGGCGTGGGTTCGGTCAGTCACAATGACATTGCCACAAACAAGAGGTCAGTGTGCCGGGCAGAATCCAAACTAGCCAACTACCTACAGTGTATCGTAGTGTCCATCGTCGTAGTCACTGTCCGAGCGTACTGAATCCGTGAAAACGCGGCTTTAGTCAGCCAAGAAGTAAAATCATGTGTACCTTACCCAACAGAGCTCCCCAGTTGAAGGTGGCGCCCAGAAACAGCTGTGGATAGTTCGTGAACCGCTTGGCTAGCGGGTATGTCACAACCAAAACTGGAAGAAGAAATAAATCCTGAGTCACGGCACTGATTGTAATAAGGCATTTTTAAACAGGTATTTTATAGCTGTCAGAATGGTACAGATGTTGGGTAAGTCTGCTCCATCTAAAGGCCTGCGCAGACGAGGGACTTTTGTCCCAAAATGTCCTCCGAGTACTTGTCGCGGACTCAACGCCTACGGTATGCGGTCATTTTGTTCCCCGGAAATTGAGTGAAGCGTACGCTATGGAAGCAAATATTCTGATATTACATTGTGTTGTAATTTACATGAAGTTGAAAAAGAAAAGGCGTTTTCTTTTTCAGAAAACACCGAATTTTTATCCAGTCCGGTATCTTGATGTCCTCGGTAATTTGAGGGACTTTTGGGGTAGTTTTAGTCCTTCGTGTGCGTTATTCGAAACAATTTCGACGGACAAACAAGTACCCGGGGGATAGTCCCTTAAATAACAATGTCCTAGGTACTCCATGGTCCTTATCTATTGTTAGCGAATGTGCCACTGGACGCTAATAAATCATCTCAATATGCAGATGCAAAAAAAATTAACCTTTGCATCAACGTAATGAGATGATTTACATAGTGTCCAGTGGCATCTTCACTCACACTAGATGTGTGAAGGGACCACCCGGATGCTGCAGTGCCTGGTTTTTACATAGCGTAGGCTTGCAGATGCAAAGGCCAAGGACAGACGAGTAAGTGAGGAAGGGAGGGAGGAAGTGAGTGACTGATTGCGTGTGTGTGGGGGCGTGAGGTAGAGTGTGTGAGTGAGTGAATGTGGGAGCGAGTGTGTGAATGAGTGACTCACCCATGCTGCTGGCTCCCAGAGCCACGCTGTACCAGTTTAGTCGCAGCAGTACCGCTAGGCCTGCCGACAACTGAGCTGCTAACAGCGCGACGGCCTGCCGTTTGCTGATCGCCCCTGTGACCAGCGGCCTGTCCTTAGTTCTTTCTACCTGTAGGCATCAAATGGTGCAAATAAATTAATATTCATGGACATATTACACAGATCTTCTTTTACTTCTTCTTCAGGCTATATTATGTAGTCCACTGCTGGACATAGCCCACCCCTAATGAACGCCATAGCGCTCTGTCTTCAGCTTGCCGCATCCAGCATCTGCCGGCCGTTTTTCGCAGATCGTCATCCCACCTGGTCGGAGGGCGTCCTACACTACGTTTGCAGAGTCGCGGTCTCCACTCAAGAACACGTCTACTCCAACGGTTGTCGATTCTTCGCGAGATATGGCCAGCCCACTGCCACTTCAGCTTGCTGATTACACAGATCTCGTTAGCCCTATACTAAGTACAACTAAATCATCATCATCATTATCAACCGATTATGTCCCTACCGAGGAGCATGGGTCTCTTCCCTGAGGAAGGTATAGGCCATACTCCACCACCGGGGGCAAAGTCCGGATTGGTGGAGGCTTGCAAGACTAGTGGCTGGTCTTACTGTCAGAAGTTTTCAAGCCACCCTAAGGCCTCTGACGTGACTTAACGACTGCCATCTATGGACGGCAGCCGGCAACAACTGCTTAGCGTCAGCCAAATTACTGGTGTTACAGGCGCTAACTAGACGATAGATTTAATACAATAAATACATAGATAACATCCAAGACCCGAGACAAACTAGAAAAGTTTGTTTCCTAGCTTGACCCGGCCGGGGATCGAACCCGAGACCTTCGGTTTTGCAGACAGCGTGCAAAACCGCTGCGCCAGCGAGGCCGCCAGAAAGTGTGACCGCTGGGTGTACGTCGGAGAACGATAATAAGTGATTGAAAAAGAGTAACTCACCTCACAGATAAACCTGTACAGGTGTCAGTGAAGGTTTTTTGTATTTAATTATTATGTATTCTTATATTCTTTTTAATGCACTAACCCGAGCTAAGGATGATTTTAAAAAACCTATTTAGAGGCTAATAATTCTACCCATAATTCTACCCTCGAGCCCACGACCTCTGGCTAACCGTGCCAGCGTTCTCCCAACTGAGCTGGTCGACTACCTGGCATCAGTGAAATTTTAAACCTCTTTACAATACTCTGTTGCTGCCTGTACGTAATACAGAGAGTATTGTAAGGAGGTTCAAAATTTCACTGATGTTGGTGGCAGCCCATTAGCTCAGTTGGGATAGCGCTGGCACGGTTAGCCAGAGGTCGCGGGTTCGAGTCCCGGCATGGGTGGAATTATTAGCCTCTAAATAGGTTTTTTAAGACAAGAGCGGTGGTAGCGGAGCGGTGTAGAACGCCGGCTTCTCAATCGGGAGGTCGTGGGTTCGAACCCCGGCATGTACCAATGACTTTGTTTTCTAAGTTATGTACATTTGTGAAATTATAGTAGCAATACTACTCGCTGACGGTGAAGGAAAACATCGTAAGGAAACCCTAGTGTCTGAGGTGTTAGCGTAACTCAGCGCTTGTTACGTACAATGGCCCAACTATGAGGCTAAGTGCGGAAATCTCGGAAACTAGGTTTTTAAGACTTTGTAGAGACAGTAACTCTCTGCATCCCCAGAATGTCACTAGAGAGTCGGGCTGCGATCCTAGACTTTAACTAGAAACCGCCTGCCTTTACAAGCGTTAACCGAGAGTCAAAGGAAGTTAGAGTAGCGCTCTCACTCACCCTAGCGTCGATGTCACGATCCCAAAGGTCGTTGATCGTGCAACCAGCAGAACGCAGCAAGACCGCGCCGGTCAGAAATAGGGCTCCGGTCTCCGCCAGGGCCGTCAGCGGAGCCCCGGAGGCTATGCCCCCCAGTGCTATCGACCATGTGCACGGCCAGTAGAGGAGCCAAATACCTGGAAAAAGATATTTGCGTGTGTAATAACTTGCATTCTTGTTTTCATGACTACATTCTTTACATTTAAATAGTCTGCTGTGGGCCTACACCCAGCTGTGGGCTCCAATTAACAAAACCGGTCAAGTGGGAGTCGGACTCGTGTATCAAGGATTCCGTACTCACGTTACGCATTTTTTTATTATGAGTCGGTGCATTAACTAACCGCATGGTGCTTGTTGGATTTTTGGCGGGATTTAGTAAAGTAATTTTCACTTATTAATACGATTATGGATTTCCGCTAAGTAATTGATTCCAAACAATATTATTAGTCGTAAAAATACATAATAAGTTACTCAATGACGCCTGTACCGTTTTTACGATAAAGCATTAAAAAAAAACGGAAGAAAAGTCACATTTCTTTTATGGGAGCCCCCTTAATTTATTTCTTTTTAATTTATTTTTGCAGGGATTATACAACTAAATATTCTGTGAATATTTCAAGCGTCTATACGTTGCCGTCATTACAATTGAGCAAAAACACGGCAACGCATCATTTTTGCAGTATGGGAACCCCACACAAATATTTTTTTATTTTTAAAAACCTATTTAGAGGCTAAAAACTCCACCCAGGTTTTTAAAAATTGTCCTTAGCAGGGTTGGTGCATTAAAATATAATATTTTTTATTTGTAGACTTTTAGTCCGGATCTACTTACGGGTGTTGTTATATCGGAAAAGTCCGACCAGTTTTAAAAGTCTAAAAGTCTACAATGTGTTGTGCTTACGAAAGTTTTAGTTCAAAAATATTTTTTATTGGTTTAACAGAAACAATGTTACAGAAACACTAGATACAATTGAGGGCCTGATATTTCCTGATATAGCGGCAACAGATCTGTGAAAACACATAATCTGTGAAAATTTCAACTGCCTAGATAGTTCACAACAGTCTGGTGACAGACAGAAGGTCAGTGGAGTCTCAGTATAGGGTCCCTTACCTTATGGGTATGCAAACCTGAAAAAAGTTTCAAATAACAGACTTCATAACTCACCGATAGGTTTATCCAGCCTCATCAATTTCACGTAAGGCTCCACGGTATTCCTCAACAAAACAAATTTTTTCACTCCACTTTGTTGCGACAATGCCTTATCTTCTAAACTACTAATTTTGTCTATTACTATCTTTGGTGTTGACATTTCTAAAACGACTTTCTGTCTGTGTTGGTCACTTTGTGTCGAATACCCTCTTAGGAATGGCTTAAAACTGTTTATATCTACTTTTCTATTTGCTACATTGTTAAATAAGTATGTATGGCGGCATAAGCATTGTATATTAATTGTACTGCTGGGTGCGTTCACATTTCTAGTGGCATTTTTGTATAGGAACAACGTTGGTAGTTTATATAATTTCATCGATGAGGTGGTTAGGTGTCGTTTGAACATTTCGTTTTCTGCAAGGTTCCAGTTTGATGTCAATCCATTTTGCTCCTGCAACAATAAATTAAGGGTCAGATCCAGAATCTGAACAGATACCTAGAAAAGATATTGCGTTTTCTAGGGATCCGTACCCAGAGGGTACTCTCCTCACTCCTGTTATGTACTCCTACATATTATTTCGTTTCATTTGCAGTAGACTAATGGGGTTTGGTAGGCTCAGACCAAGATCCTTGTTAGGGAGCTGGGTCGCCGGGTGAGGGATTGTGAGCTTGACTGCCACTATGGTGCGTATATTGGCCAAAGGGTCCCTTTGGTGGTGCAGAGTGGCAATGCTGCGTATTGGGGTCCTTTGGTTCAGATAATTTCAGGAGTTTGTTCAGTTAGATTTTTTTGTCATGCTAAATTGTTTTTGTTTATTTGTACTGTATATAAAATCCAAGAGAAACGCAGACTGCGGCGAGTATGGCACCTGAGTCGGCATCCCGTAGGTAAGGCAGCCCGTAATAAGGCAATTGTAGAGTTAAAAGACCTAATAAAGAAAGCTAATGAGGCGACTATGGAACATAAACTACAATCCCTCACTGCTACTAAATCCACAAACTACTCCTTGTGGAAATTCACCAGTGATGTTAATAGACCACAAAATACAAAGCCGCCAATCAGGCTCCCTGGAAATAGGTGGGCCCGAACAAACCAAGAGAAAGTTGACATCTTTGCCGATCATCTCTCGAAAGTGTTCGCCCCAAACGACAGTGGCGATACAACGTTTGAAAAGTTTGTTGAATCAAATCTGAACCAGGACCTACAACTTGAGTTGCCGCTGAAGCCAGTATCTCCACAAGAACTTCAGCGACTCGTTAGGCTTCTTGAGAACAGAAAAGCACCAGGGTTTGACAGTATCACTAAAGAAGTACTCAAGGAACTTCCACGCAAAGCGATAATGTTTATCACTATTCTGTTCAATGCTATACTCAGAATACAATACTATCCATCCCTATGGAAAGTATCACAAATTGTAATGACGCATAAATTTGGAAAACCTCCCCATGAAGTTACATCATACAGGCCGATAAGCTTGCTGCCAACAATGTCGAAACTCTTCGAGAAAGTCTTACTTTGTAGAATGAAACCAATCTTAGAAAAACACAACATCATACCTGCCCACCAGTTCGGCTTTCGAGAGAAACATGGTACTGTAGAACAAGCTCACAGAGTATACGAACGTGTGCGAAAGAGTATTGAAGAGAAAGAATATTGCTCATCAGCATTTCTTGACATCCAGCAGGCCTTCGAAAAAGTGTGGCACAACGGATTACTGTACAAAATAAAACAAACGCTTTCCCACAGCTTCTTCCTCGTTTTAAAAACATACCTATCAGAGAGATTGTTCCAAGTAAAAGAGGATAGTTGCACCAAATTTTACAAAATTAAGGCTGGAGTGCCACAGGATCTGTTCTGGGACCCATCCTCTACACATTATACACCTATGAATTACCAGAGACAAGAGGAACTACGACAGCTACTTTCGCAGATGACACTGCTGTTCTTGCTTCTAGCTAAGACCCGAAAACTGCATCAGAGATACTACAGCAAGGGCTATGTGAAATAAATGGTTGGCTGGAAAAATGTAGGATAACGGCGAGTGCTACCAAGTCAGTGCATGTGACCTTCACTCTCAAACGAGGCGATTGCCCGCCTGTAAAACTTGGTGACAATACACTACCGCATAGTGAGCACGTGAGGTATCTTGGCCTACACCTTGATCGACGTCTAACCTGGAAAAATCACATCAAAGCAAAAAGGGATGAGCTATGCATAAAATATAAAAAATTATATTGGATGCTAGGACGAAATTCACGTCTGTCACGCGACAACAAACTTTTCCTCTATAAAGTTGCACTGAAACCGAGCGAGTCCCACATCAATACATTGCAACGCCTACAAACCAAAATCTTGCGAGTCATTGCGAATGTACCATGGTACATAAACATAACCAATAAAGAAATAAACAACTTGGAATAAACCCTGTAAAAGAGGAGATCCGAATTACAGCAGAAAAGTACAAGAGCCGTTTGATGTGCCATCCAAATATACTGGCGCAACAACTAATATCATTGGATTACCAGAGAAGGCTAAAGCGATACAAGATACAAGATCTAGACTGCAGATATTGACAGCAGCTTAAATATGAGGAGATGCTCTCAGTGGAGAATACGCTCGACAAAACAGATACAGACAACAAATCTGATCATAGTCCGATCAGCATTTCAATAAGTGTTTAGAAATTGCTGTCTACCTTCTGTGTTTTTTTTCCCATTAAATCTTTAAATTCAAATATGTGTTATAGTCAGTGGTCGGAGTAGGTATATTGATTTTAGATACTTGCGTCATGATATCATAACATGGACATGCATTTCTTCCGGAATGTACCGGAGTTTCCAAAAATTTGGTAAACCGGACTCTCATGCGCTGTGACGATTGCTATAAAGTGATTTTTTTAACTGTTTCCAAGTTCTAAAACCTTCTTAAATAGTGAAAATAATTAAAACTTACCCGTACAAAAACAACTTCAAATGGGCCCAATCCAAGAGTAATAAATCAATGTCCGTAGTTATAAGCCAAATTCGTCGTTTTAAGTAGATTTCAGAAGACAGTAAACAAGCCAGGGTCAAGTCAAGATATTCACAACACATAAAATAAGCGCACTCCACGAACCGAAATAAGTGAGTGAGCCACTTGGTCTGGATGTCGGTGCGAGCGCATTGTTTTCGAACAAACAGTCAATGAGTCATCCTGGATACTTGATTCTAATTGGTCAGATGCGTTGAGCATAGAGATAAGAGGACAAAAGACCCTGTTTGCCGGATGTCGTGTGTTGAAATGAATATTATTATTATATCATTTTATACATGCTTAGGCTTTTACTCCTACACTTTTACTACAACAAGGTTTTTACACACCAGTCATTTTTTACTATTAAATTCTGGTCATCTACGCCACTAGCAGCATAGCGTTGAGAGTATTGATAAATTTTTAACTAGTTTCATGTAATAATTTCGATGTTTCGGTATTTTTATCATAATAATCCGGAAACTCGGAGGCGTATCCATATTAACATATACGTTTGATGTCAGTGACCTTAATTCAATATACCTACTCCAACCACTGGTTATAGTAGAATTAACCAAGAAGTAACAAAAATTTAATCCTACTAATTATTATAAATGTAAAACTATGTAAAGATGTTTTGTTTGTTTTTATTCAATCACCCAATAACATATCTAAGGTCCGTTCTTCTTTAATTGAGTATTGTGGTAAATAAACCTTTGTTGAGCACAAATCACAACATACCAAAGACCCCGCCCCTGCCAGTGTCCCCCCTAGCGGGGACACTGCTTCCTCTTAGCAATTTTGTAATATAAACTCTTCTAAGCGGACACTCCTCTAGGGAGCTCCGCTGTGCGCCCTCCTCGTGGGTTTAGGGGTCCTTAGGACCAAAACCAGCCCCAAGGTGGTGTTTAGTGGGTAGGCGCACTTCTTGTGAGTCCCACATTGGCAGCATGGCCGGGTCCGTGCTGTTATGCATGAGCATTCACCACCTCCTACCCCGTGTCCTCCCGAGGGTGCCCTTTGTAGGGCAAAAAAAAAACATACCAAAGGCATCACACATTGTAGATAAGGACAACAAGTTCAAGACTCTTGTTGAAGCACTAATACATGTAGTATTTCTTAATGATTTGCGATACTCATACCGAGACTGCCGCCACTGTAACGCTGCATTCATCAGGAAATAAGGTAATTACGTTTCACCTAATAAATAATCGCGATTTGACCAGTTAAATATATAACTACTAACACATCCATAGCCAAAGACAGAGAAAAGTGTGTAACATTGTATAATTTTTATAATAATAAATAAACTCTGGAACGACTTCAGGTGTTGTTTTATTTGTAGAATTGTAATAATATTAACAGAAAACTGGATAAAAACGGATAAACGGAGAAGCAGGTAAAAAAGTCAGATCTGGTCAAAGGGTAAAGTAGTAGTGGTGAAAATGAGGGAAAATCGAAGAATGTGTGACATACATAATTTAAATATTTGAAAATTATAGATAGAAAAGAAATAAAAATGGTGTGAAGAGGTTTGCACCGTTACAAGTGGAAAGCCCTAGAGGAGGCCGATGTCGGAAGACAACCTGACATTGAAATTGAATAATTAAGTGATTGAATCAAATAATTAATTCAATCAATATTGTAGACTTTTAGTCCGGATTTACTTACGGGTGTTGTTATATCGGAATAGTCCGACCAGGTTTCGCTCCGATTCGCAGAGCTTAATCATGGTGAGCAGAGACGGAGCTCAATAAATATTCCTATCAAGTGCATGTTATATTCAAATAAAAGTAAATTTAATTTAAAGTAATTATTTAATTGAAATATGATTCAATCTTAGGTAATAGCAATTGTCGGAGAAATAAAGGCTTTTTTTTACTACCACATGTAATTAATAAGAAAACTGTTCTAAATTATCTTTAAGTACAAGACTAAAAAAGAATGGACAATACATCTAAGGAACCCTAAATATGCAAGACTAAGTTTTTTTTGTAATAGGCTACTGTTTTTAATGTCTAACACCAATGCTAAATCAATAAAATTCCTCTAACACACTCCTCAGAGGCAGTTTAAATTAGATTACTTATAATGAGATGTTAATGGTCTTATTGAAAAATAAAACATGCTTCCTCAAAAACACTCCTCAGAGGCAGTTTAAATAATCTGTGGCTACAACTTCCCTCTACCACAGGCTGTATGAAGGAGGACTGAGGAGTGTTTTTAGAATAGAATTTTTATAACAAGAGTTGAATAGAGTTTTTATAACAAGTCTGTAAAAAAGATTCTAAGAAGAAAAAAAACATAACCCATAATTATGATTACATAACCTCCACGATACATCGAAGATTACCATAAATATTGAACTTTGAGCTCAGCTTCTTATTGATATGGCAAAAAAATATCGTAAGTACCTTTTTTTATGAGGAAAATATCCTTAGAAAAAACCCTTTTCAAGGCTGCGTACAAGTCACATTCAAGGGGGTTTTTCGGCGAACTTGCGTGCAAAAGAGTTCCACCGAATAACACAAACTCACGTAACTATTAGGAAACAAATAATAATGTACTCGCAATTAACTAATTACGGGGAAATAAATTGAAAATCCGCAATATGTGCGAGCAACAACAAGCAAGCATGCCAGATTTTTTTTGACACAAATGTCAAAAAAAAATCTGGCTGGCATTGTTGGGTGCAGTGTTGCCAGAACACGCGCGGCAAAAGTTACACGAAAAGAGGTAAAAAGTCACATCCGAAAGTTACAATATTTTTCCTGTGTGATGTGATGTCTGCGTGACAACTTTCTTGATGAAAGTTACTTACTTTAAATCGTTTTTTTCTTCTGCTGTCAGAGTGATTGGGGTCACACGTGTTTTGATACCAATTAGTTTTTGCACAGAAAAAAGTGACGAAATTTGCTCTTTGGGCGCCTAAACCACGTAGCAAGCTTGTGTTTTTGTTTACTGGTAAAGGTAAGTGTTTTGCGCTGTTTTCCCCTGTGATCAGTCATGGGGGACCCCAAACCTCCTGACCCTCCTGATGATATGGAGGTGTCATGTTCACCCTTATTGCCAGAGTCTAATGTTAACCCTCTCAAGAGAGCTGTAGACCAGCGCGAAGGATCAGCACCCAAAAAAACGATCGTAGATCCAGCTCAGGCTTCTGCGTCAATTCAGACAGTGTTTGCACTCCCATCATTTGCGGATAAGAAAACTCACGCAATAGTTTGATTCCCCTCATATCTCTGCTCAAAAATGGCACCGACAGCCCTTCGGTGGAATTGTAGGAGCATTAACAACAAAAAATCAGACTTATTGCAATTAATTTCTAAATTCAAGCCGTCTGTTATTGCCCTCCAGGAGACGTGGCTTAAAACTGGCTCACGTTTTGCTGTGTCAGGCTACTCCTGCCTTCGGGAGGATAGAACCGATGGCTATGCTGGTACAGCCATTTTAATTTCACAACTCTTACAATTTAGCAAAATTAATCTTCCCACTCATCCAGAAAGTATTAAGGCTCTGGCTGTCAGGGCCCTTAATATATCCTTCATCTCCTTCTACATTCCACATCCTCATCCATCACTTATTCCTGAAATAGGCTTGTTACTTTCTTCTCTTCCAGCTCCATTAGTTATTCTTGGTGACTTCGATAGTCACAAAACACAGTATGGGAATCTCATTACTGCGACCCTTTTTCATACCTTTTGCTGGAAATGTTCGATGAATTTAATGTGGTCCTACGAATGACGGCTCCCCTACTCGTAGAGTATACCCTACTTAGAACCCTAAAAGTGTTGTAGATATTTCTTGGTGTTCCGCTGTCCTTGCTTCACAGTTAACTTGGTCTGTTCTTCCCTATTCTTTCGGCAGCGATCATTTTCCAATCTTACTTCATCTTCCAGATCGAGTTCTTCCAGTATTTAATTACTCCCCGTTGTTGAAACACAAAATAATCCCTACAAAATGGGAGCAATTTTCGGAATTCATTGAACAAAAAGTGGCAAATTTTCTTTCTGTGCAAAGATATAATGTATTAAATCTATACAATGAATTTGTAAAAACTCTGATAGAATCAGCTGATGCGTCTTTCCCCTTAAAAAAAGGGGATTTACGATCTAGAATTGTATCTCCACATTGGTGGGACCCTGACTGTACACAAGCTATTGAACTACGAAAGGAGGCAGAGGAGTGCTATGATTTAGAAATGACATTGGAGAATTTTCTAAATTATCGAAAAGTTTGTAGCGTCATCCGACATCCGTACGGCATGAGCGCCAGCGCGCACTGAAGGCGCCGACCGGCTCGTCGCAGATATTTATGCAGGGCGCATAAGACCTTTTGCCATGCAATGAAGCTGGCTCCTAAGCTGTGATTGGCTGTACAAAAGCAACTAGCTGTAATACATACAAGTTGCAATGTTAACATAGGTTATTTATTAATGGACATTTTATGCAATACATGGAAAAATCATATACTTCATCTCGCTCATTTTATCACTTCCTCGACCCACAATATTGGTGACCCCGACGATGGATCAAAACGCCTCCGCCGACAAATCCGCAAGCACTAGCGCAGTCGAAGCGCTCAGCCTAAAAGCACGCCTTCCACCCTTCTGGCGCGACAACCCAACGCTATGGTTCGCTCAAATAGAAACCATATTATCGAGCCAGAAGCTAGGCGATGAACAACAGTTTTGCCTCGTCGTAGCCCAACTGGAGAAGGCCGAAGTTGAACAAATCAGCGACATACTTCTGACAGCACCCGATGGAACTCGTTACAAGCAAGTCAAGAAGAGACTCCTGTCTGTTTATGAAGAGTCAGACACCAAAAAGCTACACAGACTACTCAACGAAATCGACCTTGGAGATCAACGACCCTCTCAGCTACTGCGGCAAATGAAAACTTTGTCTGGGGCCAAATTGCCCAACGAAACGCTACGAATGCTATGGCTAGGCCACTTGCCCTCATCCACCCGTGCGGTGTTGGCAGTCAGCAAAGAAGAAGATCTGGATTCCTTGGCGACAGTGGCGGACAAAGTCCACGAACAGACGAAGGAAGTAGACTCTCTATGCGACTGTCGAGTTAGGCCAGGAGTATCACAAAAAGAAGAGAATAACGACCATAACGAGCTTCGAAGGATGGTTGAGGATCTCACTGACGAAGTGGCGACACTCAGGATGCAACGCTGGCACCCGAGGAAACGAAACGACAGGAACAACCCCTCACAACCACGCTACCAAAATCGTAACGGACGAAGAAACGAACGAGTACCAGGCCTATGCTATTTCCACGAACGCTTCGGTGCAGAAGCCAGGAGGTGCAGATACCCATGCGACTTCAAGAATCAGGAAAACTGATGCAGACCTTGGCTACGACGGGACCCGAGGTCAACATTATCCTACCATCCCACCGTCTTTTCGTGACCGACACAAAAAAATCACCTGCGCTTCCTGGTCGACACAGGAGCAAACGTTTCCGTCCTGCCAGCAAAGAAAAACCGAAAACTACGGGGTAAAGACGAACTGTACGCTGCAAACGGCACCATCATCAATACCTACGGCGAAACAACGCTCGAAGTACACCTTGGCTTTCAAAGGCCCTTACGCTGGAAATTCATACTGGCAGCTGTAAAGAAACCAATCCTCGGAGCAGATTTCCTGCGCCATCACAATCTGCTAGTTGACCTTCAAGCCGGCAGACTTATCGACAAGAAAACCAGCTTATCGGTGGATGCTTCGTTCACCACGAGTACGACCACGCCCACCATACTCACCATCAACAAGAACCAACCATACCACGACCTACTAGACAAGTATGTCGAAATTACTTCGCCGACGTTCAGCAACACGGAAGGGAGCAAAATAGAACACCATATAATTACAACTGGTCCTCCAGTATACAGTCGGGCAAGACCCTTACCGCCTCACAAGTACGAGATAGCGAAGAAAGTATTTCAAACGATGCTAGAACAAGGAATATGTCGCCCCTCAAATTCACCATGGGCAAGCCCGCTCAACCTGGCGAACAAAAAGAATGGCGAGTTTCGACCATGCGGCGACTACAGAGCACTCAACGCTGTAACAAAAGCAGATCGGTACCCGATACCACGTCTGCGGGATTTCACCTTCAATCTTCACGGAAAAACCTTATTCTCGAAGATAGATCTCCGCAAAGCATACAACCAATGCAGAGTGAGAGAAGAAGACATAGAAAAAACAGCTGTTATCACAACTTTCGGCTTGTTTGAATTTCCAAGAATGTGCTTTGGTCTTCGGAACGCTGGCCAAACTTTCCAGCGCCACATAAACAATGTGCTCCAAAACATGGACTTTGCGTTCCCCTTCGTGGACGACATCCTAGTTGCATCAAAAAGCGAATATGAGCACAGAAAACATCTAGAACAAGTTTTCAGCGCACTACAGAAACACGGCCTTAGATTAAACGTAGCGAAGTGCGTTTTCGGCAAAGAAAAACTAGATTTTCTCGGATACTCTGTCTCAAAAGAGGGAATCAAGCCCACTGAAGAAAGAATAAAAACAATCATGGAGTATCCTGAACCGAAAACAATACAAGAATTACGGAGATTCCTCGGCATAATAAATTTCTATAAAGAAAATATTCCTCAAGCAACACACAAACAGCACGAGCTTTTCAAATACCTAAACAAGGCAAAGAAACACGACACAACAAAAATCGACCTTACCACCACAGAGAGAGAAGCATTCGAAGCGTGCCGTAGCAGCATCGCGGAAGCGGTAACTTTGTCACACCCTTCTAACGACGCACCACTCGCACTAATGTGCGACGCCTCTAACACATGCGTGGGTGCAGCCTTGCAGCAGCGAATAAATGGAACCTGGAAGCCCTTGGGATTTTTCTCGAAGAAACTGAACGACGCCCAACAAAACTACAGCACCTTCGATCGAGAACTACTTGCGATATACCTAGCGATTCGCCACTTCCGAAAAATGTTTGAAGGCAAAGAAATAACGGTTTACACCGACCATAAGCCGCTGACATTCGCCCTAGCAAAACTGAACAGCAAAACCGAAACACCGTTACGTTCGAGATACCTACACTACATCAGTCAATTCACAACAAGAATTAACCATGTAGGAGGTGAAGAAAACGTTGTGGCCGATGCACTATCAAGAATAGAAGCAATTTCAAGCCCTTCACCAATCGATTACGCTGAGCTGTCACTATGTCAACAAAGCGATGAAGAAAAACACGATGTGATCAAAAACAAGGCGCTAAGGTTCGAGACCATTATCGCTTCAGATAACAAACCGGTCTTGTGTGAAACATCAACGGGTATCGCGCGACCATACGTACCTAAACAACTACGTCAGACCGCCTTCCTAGCGATCCACACGCTGAGCCATCCCGGCATTCGAGCAACAAGAAAAATGATCACGCGGCGTTTCTTTTGGCCTAAAATGAACAGCGATATCAACGAATGGTCAAAAAGCTGCATACAATGTCAGAGAGTAAAAGTCCAGCGGCACACAGTCTCGCCACTCGAAGAATATCAACACGCAGATCGTCTGTCACACATACACATAGACATCGTCGGCCCACTTCCTACGTCAGACGGAAAACGATACTGCGTGACGATAATCGACCGAGCGACCAGATGGCCAGAAGCCTTTCCGGTGTCCGAGATAAGCGCAGAGACGGTCGCTAAAATAGTTTACGAAGGCTGGATTACAAGATACGGCTGCCCGGAACGACTTTCAAGCGACCAGGGCCGACAGTTCGAGTCGGAGGTTTTCAACAACCTGATGAAGAGGATGGGAATTGACAAAAGCCGTACCACTGCCTACCACCCCCAAGCAAATGGGATGATTGAAAGATGGCATAGATCTCTGAAGAGCGCTCTAACCGCGCGTCTAAGCAACTCAAGTTGGACAAACGAACTACCTACTGTTATGCTCGGACTACGTGCGGCGATAAAAGAAGACTCGGGCACGACACCGGCCGAGGCTTTATACGGACAAACACTGCGATTACCGGGAGAATTTCATGGCGAACCAGCTCCAGAGAGAATTAAAACGCACTATGAAGACACAATAACAGCGGCAATACGGAAAATCCAAGCAACGAAACGGTCAACAGACTACCGGGCAACATTTATACACGATGAGCTGAAAACATGTACTCATGTATTTGTTCGAAACGACGGATACCGGACACCACTGACACCCACCTACGACGGGCCCTACAAAGTACTCCACCGCGAAACCAAGTTCTACACGATACAACTTGCAAACCGGAATACGAATATATCCATTGACCGTTTGAAACCAGCATTCCTACTACAGACAGACGTCGACGCTGGAAAACATGAAACACAATACGTCACGCGAGCCGGCAGAGTAACACGAAGGCCCGTACGCTTCGCTGGAGGGGAGCTATGTAGCGTCATCCGACATCCGTACGGCATGAGCGCCAGCGCGCACTGAAGTCGCCGACCGGCTCGTCGCAGATATTTATGCAGGGCGCATAAGACCTTTTGCCATGCAATGAAGCTGGCTCCTAAGCTGTGATTGGCTGTACAAAAGCAACTAGCTGTAATACATACAAGTTGCAATGTTAACATAGGTTATTTATTAATAGACATTTTATGCAATACATGGAAAAATCATATACTTCATCTCGCTCATTTTATCACTTCCTCGACCCACAACAAGTTGCTGCGCGCACTAAAAGGCTATTATGTAAAAAGAAAAGACTAGGCTGGAAAAGATTCTGCGATAACCTATCCCCTCGAACAAAATCTTCTGTTGTTTGGAAAAATATAAAAATATTCGTGGCTGTTTTAGAGATAACAATAGGGAGTCCAATGATCTTTCTTCCTAGGCCGAAGGATTTGCTAGTAAACTAGCACCAGATTCGGTCCCCCTACTTTCAGAAGTTACTCCTATAACTTCTCTCTCCTCCAATTCATGCCATAGGCTAAATGACCCTTTCTCTCTTGCCGAACTGACTTTAGTTCTGAGCCATCTTACTGACTCTTCCCCCGGTTTAGACGGCATTCCATATTCCTTTTTAGTAAATGCAGGTGTTACCGCTAAGAAATACTTTCTAGATATCGTAAATACAATATTTATGCCTGGATCGCCCCCCGAACAGTGGAAATCCCAGATAATAATACCCGCCTTAAAGCCGGGAAAAAACTGCAGTGATTGTACAGGATATCGTCCCATAGCTATGTTACCTACTCTCGGCAAGGTGATGGAACATTTAATAAAAAACCGAATGGAATGGTTTGTGGAGAGCAGGGGGTTATTGGCAAAAAGTCAGTTTGTTTTCAGAAAGGGAGTAGGTACTATGGACAGTGTTGGTACTCTGGTATCTGACATACGTCTGGCTCTTTCCAACAACGAATCGTGTGTGGGTGTATTTCTTGACGTTTCATCAGCTTACGACAACGTTCTTCTCCCGTTACTCAGGCAGAAAATGCTCCAGCTGAGTTTCCCGGAGAAAATGGTTTGTTTTGTGTCAAACCTCTTAATGACTAGATGCATCCACATACGAGTTCAAGGTTCCCTTCTCCCTCCCAGAGTCATCTGGAAGGGCCTCCCTCAGAGTTGTGTCCTTAGTCCACTCCTTTACAGTATTTACACATATGACTTGGAACTTTCTGTCAATTCATTTTGCAACGTCCTTCAATACGCTGAGGATTTAGCTCTGTATGTATCATCTGTCGATATTTCTCTTGCTTCTTGTCGCCTTAATAAAGCTCTCTATTACCGAATGGTTGGATTCCAATGGTTTATCTTTATCTGCATCTAAGAGTAGTGTAGTGATAATCACTCGAAAGAGACATGTCTCAGATGTGAACATAAAATTTGATTCCCAGTCTATTCAAGTCCGAGACAGGATTAAATTTCTTGGTATCATTCTAGATTCTCATATGACAGGCGTGCATCACCTAAAATAGGTCGCTAACAAATGTGAAAAAAATATAAATATCCTCCGGTCTTTGTCAGGTGTATGGTGGGGCGCCCACCCTTACACTCAAAAGCTTTTGTACAATTCACTAATAAGAAGCCACTTCGACTACGGAACTTTTAAGTTGGAACCATGCAGTAAATTGGCACTCCAAACTTTTGATAAAATTCAAGCTAAATGTCTACGTATCATTATAGGCGCTATGCGTTCTTCCCCTATTAATGCCCTCCAAGTGGAATGCACTGAGCTTCCTCTCCATCTCCGTAGACAATACTTGGCGGATCGATTTGTCTTTAAACTTGTGCAATACTCTGAACATCCTCTTCTCGCTCGTCTTGAGTCACTTTCCAAAACAGCTTCGAGTAAATATTGGGCACACAAAGACCTTCCTTGCATTCTTAAAAGTTTCGAGCACATTTCAGATATCCCTTCTCCAATTGCCACATCTCTCAATAACCCAATTTTTTAAACAAATTACGATGCTTTAATTTTTGAACCCAATGTTATCCTAAATTTTGGAATCGAGAAGGATTCCCCGACTGCAGATGCTATCTTCAATCAAATAATAGGGTCTGACTGGAACGACTGGCTACTTATGTTCACGGATGCCTCAAAACTCAGTCCTGAGGGATGTGTCGGTACTGCTGTATGGATACCTGTATACAGTACTCAATTTTAAATGTCCCCCCTTGACATTAGTTTTCACAGGCGAGACTCTAGCACTGCTAGAAGCTATAGAATATAGCGAATCTCACAAAATTCCTCAAAGTATTATTTTTACAGACTGTCGATCTTCTCTTCAAGCGATCTCGTCAAATTTATTCCAGGCTAAAGATAAGTTTGAGGTAATTTTCAAAATTAGAGAAGCTTTATACAAATGCCATTCTCAGAACTTTAAGATTGTGCTGGCTTGGATCCCCAGCCATTGTGGCATTGATGGAAATGAAGTAGCTGATGCTTATGCCAAGCAGGCAATTGAAGCTGGAAATGTCTCACATAAACTGTACCCGCAAGACATATGTGCCTCCGCTAAAACTAGGATGCAGGGTACCTGGAGCGAGTTATGGAATACTTCACGAAAAATTAAGGGCAAACATTATGGTGATATTCAACCCTCTATTCCAAATAGACCTTGGTTTTTAAAATTCCGCCGGGCTGACAAAAAAACCACATCTACGATATGCCGCCTCCGTCTTTATCATATTTGCTCTCCGGTGTTCTTAGCCAAAATTCGTGTCAGGGACAGCTCTCTCTGTGAGTGTGGTCTCGACGAAGGAACCCCAAATCATATATTTTTCAACTGTCCGAAGTTATCTTGTTCCCTTTATGACTTGCTGCCTCCTTTTGTCCAGAGACCTACTGACTTTAAATCAATTTTGAAATATGTTAATACTCCCTTTGTTAAAACTTTGGCTTCATTTATCTGTTCTAATAATATTAAATTGTAAACGTCTGCTATTAGATATTAATATTCTAATAGTTGGTGGTGTTGGTATATGTTTGTGTTTGTTCTTTGGTTTTAGGTCCCCCACCGGCCAACAGCTACAATTTGATCCACATTTGAATAATCGGTCAACTATAATCGTGTCACTCCCATGCTCATGACTGACTCGTCATTGACAGAAGTAGTCGTCCAGTAAAGGACCGATTCGAGTTGCCATTATAATAATAAAAAAAAAAATAATTCATTCCGAATACTCAATTTTGATTAGAGCTTTAAAATTTAAAAAATAAAGGCAAATGGGAACTATATTTTGTGTCATCAAAGTTTATATTTGTCATCAACTTGTATCATCTTATAGATCTATAGCCTCGAAATATTTTCATTGTCAGAAAAATAAAAAGTGTCACCAGGTAAAAATTACCAAATTAATGTCAATATGTACGTAGAAAAAGAGATGGATTATCTAAAAAATCGTATTTCATCCATTGAATAAAAAAATTGTTCTCAAAATAATAGGTTTATTCCAAAAATAACAGTTCCGTACTCAGAATAGTAGATCTGTCATGAAAAAAGTCGATTATCGTATAGGGAAGGGCGGGTGATCATGCTCCTCCACTATAAAGGGAAATTTCCCGCCAGGCAGATCGTATGCCTGGGGACGGCCGGCCCTACTATTGTAAGTCTTATGTTATATTTATGCTATGTCATTGAAACACTTTGATTGCGCGATGCAGGAATGTTGGAGCTTGTAGTGCGCGCGCAGAGTTGACATGTGCTCGCCACATCACTCCCCTTCAAGATCGTAGCTACGCATAGCTAGGTCTGATAGAAATCGAAGTCTGTGCTCTAAAGCCTGCAAGTGCCAGGAGATGCTGAGTCAGTGAGTCGACTAGCGGTTGAGGGTGTTCGGCGGCTAACAGACTTCACCGGCGACAGTACCATGGAGCCCGCGCATGTGGTAGGAACCGGTGAAGGCTGTTGTACCACTGGCAACGTGTGCTGTTGCTGTGTGGCTGCCGTGCCGAAGGGATTGGATGAAGATCACCATCAGTCCCAGTAGTCGGTGCGTTGACTGTAGTGGAAATGATGAAGTGAGAAGGAAGAATGCTGGCCTTGCTTTGAGACTGTATGTGGGGTGCTGCGAGAGCGAAGGAAGGTTGACAATGTTCTGTCAGGGGTCACCACTATAGGGAAGAGCGGGTGATCGTGCTCCTCCACTATAAAGGGAAATTTCCCGCCAGGCAGATCGTATGCCTGGGGACGGCCGGTCCGACTATTGTAAGTCTTATGTTATATTTATGCTATGTCATTGAAACACTTTGATTGCGCGATGCAGGAATGTTGGAGTTTGTAGTGCGCGCGCAGAGTTGACATGTGCTCGCCACAATCGTCCGCAGATAGAGATTTGTTTTCATTTGTTATTATGTCATCAGTACAGTAGTTACAAAATTATTTCGATGAATTCTCCAAATAATACTATTCATTTCTAATTTTAATCTAAACAAATTTTATGAAAAAAATTTCAAAGCGCCCAAATTGGCTTCGTAAAAGTCAAAGTAATTCTGAGTTTCATTTATTATTCTAATACATTAATACTACTTAGACGGCCTCGGTGGCGCAGCGGTTTAGCACGGTTCGATCCCCGGCCGGGTCAAACTAGGAAACGAACTTTTCTAGTTTGTCTCGGGTCTTGGATGTTATCTATGTATTTATTGTTTTCAATCTATCGTCGATTTAGCACCTATAACACAAGTCATTCAGTTGTACTTAGTATAGGGCTAATGAGATCTGTGTATAATGTCCATGAATATTTATTTATTTATTTATTAACTTATATCTAAATATTAATTCTAAATTAATAAATATTTACAGGGTTAAAACTACCGCAGATGTAGATATACCTAGAAACCACAATAGGTACAACCAGTATACAAGAACCTAATGTAAGATACTAGTTAAATTCTAAAACAAAGGTTGTCTGGAAGAGATCGCTCTTAGCGATAAGACCGCCAATTGTATAACATTACTTACTTAGATTTAAGAATCATGGATGTAAATTTTTTCTGGTTGTGCAATAAAGTATTCTCTATCTATCTATCTAAATTCATACGTACAAAAACATTATTTTTATGGATCTTTATGATTTTTTAAGATACCTACATATTTCATTTTGTTAATGACCGTTTTTCCTTAATTTGGTTATACAGTTATCGGGAAAAACCTATTAAAATAAGTACAAAGCTATTTATTTGATACTTGATAATATATCCCGATGATTATTTGTGATTTGTCATGAAATTGTTTTTTTATTGTTTGGCGCTCACACTTTGATGACACATCTATTATTTTACGGACAACCCTTATTATTAAAAACATTCAAAACTTAATAAATTGATGATAGCTTAAATCATACCCAAGAAAAATCAAACAAATTGACTGAATTTTTCTGCAATTTGTTACAGGTCTGTACTTGGCCTATACTTCAAAAAGTCACGAAAGAGTTAAAATTAAGCCATGTCACAAGAAGGGGGTTGCAAAGTTACAAAATTTGTGATATGAGTCACAAAATGGCAACTGCATGGATGACACTTGCTTGACATTTACTTTTTTTTTATAAACCATAGGTTAAAAACTAAGTCCATTACTGTGCGTTCACATTAACTTGACGCGTGAGAGAATTCGTAACAAGGACATAACATGTGAATTAGCTTTTGGATCTAATCGGAAGATGGTAAAACAAGCCCTCAATCCTTTTATTTTCCCCAAGAAATGGGAATGATTTCTTATTTAACATGGTAACAGTAAACATCTCAGTGCTACAAATTCTCTCACTCGTCAAGTTAATGTGAACGCACTGTACGTACGTCCAACCGTCGGACCGTGTAAGTGAAAATAGAAATGTCATTCACTCAACCAAGAGAAGTCTGTGACACAGACAAATTAGATTAATGTATCTCTATTTAGTCTGTGAATCACACAATCGTAGCAATCGTATTGTTCTGTGTTTACAATGTTTTCATTTTGTAAATGTTTTTTTGATTCATCTTGATTCAAAATGTTTTGTTTTTTTGTTATTATTATTGCGTTTTGTCTACATACGTAAACACCAAATATTATCTCCTGCAATCAATCTACATATTATAAAATAGTGTATCTATGTACCTATATCCTGCAATAATTAGTGATTGAGCTCTCATTTCGTTTGGTAAGTTATAAATATTTTACTTTTCATCATCGATAAACTACGTAGTGTAGTGGGTTGCAACTGTCTTCTTCTTCATCACTATTAATTTCTAAGGTCCTAACCTCATCTTGTTCGTAAACTTAAGCGTATACGTGGGTAGTAGAATGCTCACAATAAAAAAATAGTTGATATTTGTCCACAGAGCTGTGTGAGCATCCCCTAACTTTACCCACCAATATAGTTATATTGCAAAAAAAAAAATTGTTTGCTATTGCGAAAACATGCAATCCAAGTAATTTAATGTAATAAATAAATAGGTTTTTAAATTTAATGTACAGTCTATTTATTCTTACTTGTCCAATTTAGTAAACAAGATTCTAACCTTAAAATTGAGAATAGATGCCTAGACATTTTCTCGCAAATTCATGAACTATCATGAACTATAGTATTTTCTAAGGTTAACACGAGCTGTAGACATAATTAAAACTGTTTTTATACGGATTTATGCTCGTTTATTACATTTTTACAATTTTCCCGGATAGTCATCCGGGACCACGGCACCTGAAAAAGTGCCGAAACGTTGGAAAATTGTAAAAATGTAATAAACGAGCATAAATCCGTATAAAAACAGTTTTAATTATATCATGAACTATGTTTATAAAATTGGTAGCGTGTTATCTAAAAGAGTGTTCCAGGTTACTTAATTTATAGAAATATGGCAGTTTTGGACTAAAGTCACAGTTTTAGGGTAGAATCTTGTTTACTAAATTGGACAAGTAAGAATAAATAGACTGTAGTCTATGGAAACCCCTGAGATTGTAAGTAAGATAGAGGTTCAGTCTGGCGTCAGTCAACTCCACTCGACGCCAGACTGAACGTGTAAACTCAGTCTTACAGTGTTCAAATTTAGTATTTTATTATTATTTATTTGTGTAAGATATTATCTCCATTTTTATATAAATCAGAAGCCCTGGTGAAAAGAGGTTTAACTGAAAAAATACGCCTTTTGAGGAGAGTGAAAAAACGTTTTTTATTTTACCAAAAAATCATAGTTTGTAAACTATTTGATATGATTCTTTTGAATTCTACATATTTTTTATGCTAAACCATCCAAAACACTTATGGGTTTATAGTTATATAATTTATTGCTGAAATAAACCTTTCAGCTCATAAAAAAAGAGTGCTTAATTTTCATGCATTATGGTTTAAATTGAGTTTGTCTTATTTTCATTTAAATTATCCTTGGTGTAAAAGGGTTTATTTTTTTTACCTGTAATTTTTTTTGAATTTTACACATCTTTTTTATTTACGATTATATCTTTACCTAATAAACTGTAGGAAAAAAAAGTTGTTATGAAAAATGTTTATTTATATAAATAGGACACTTCCAACAAAGAGCCTATTAAGCTTATCCATTAACAATATAATAATAAATAAACATACTTAGTCTCGAAAATGATTTTAATTGCTTTCCAAATTTCGTGCATCCAATTTCTTGCATAGACCGCGCAGTTTCACTGCGCAGTGCCATAGTTTAATTGTTCTGTGAGTGAAACAGATTTCTGAAGTAAATGGTTAACTGTAATGCTGTATCTTCGAATTTCTCAGAAAAGAGTGTGACAGAACGTTACTTAAGTACTTATTTACTTAGTGGAGTGCGTGCAGTGACCGTGCAGACTCACTGACTCTTAGCATAGACAAAGCTCTTGGCCACTTGAAACTCTGCCTGTTTCTTGAGTCAGTTTCCCACTTGGGAAAATAAAAAAAAGGGTAGGAAGGGCTTCACCCTTTGCTTTTAAATCTTGGTGGCCTAATCCAATCCGCATTGGATGGGTTTTTACCTAGAGGTTACAGTTCCCGTTTGGGACTTTGGGACCATCCATAAATGGTGGGGGTCTCACAAGTGAATGTGACCAGCTGTGACAAGGACGGGGGAGGGGTTAAAAGATCACGAAATCCGAGTGACATAACTTACGGATGGCGACGAATGGCTTTTGGGTTAGTGCCATACTTCTGGAATGTTTCAGGTCCACGATGACTGACATCATAGACATAGAAGAACATGATGTCCTCGAGAACCCAGTAATCAAGGAGATGTTCCTAAATATTTCTGACATCAAACATAAAGTGGATGACCTGATAGGTAATAATTAATGACTGGGTTATTAACACTTGTGTGGGTATTCAATCGATATAATATCAATTTAAAGATTGCCTGCGTTAGTTAGTTAGACCTGACATTTCCGCACTTAGCCTCATAGTTGGGCCATTGTACGTAGCAAGCGTTGAGGTACGCTAACACCTCAGACACTAGGGTTTCCTTACGATGTTTTCCTTCACCGTCAGCGAGTAGTATTGCTACTATAATTTCACAAATGTACATAACTTAGAAAACAAAGTCATTGGTACATGCCGGGGTTCGAACCCACGACCTCCCGATTGAGAAGCCGGCGTTCTACACCGCTCCGCTACCACTGCTCTGCCGTTACCTGCGTTTCAGCTCATATTGTGTTTTCTTTTGACTTGTTTTTTGCTGTGTGATTTTATGTTCTTGAGTATTGTGTCGACAAATATAGATAGATAGAATATTCTTTATTGTACACAGAAATTATAGTAACAGAACTTATATAAAATTATAGTACAAATGGCGGCCTTATTACTAAAAGCAATATAAATATATCTTTCTTCCTTCCTTCCTTCCGTTACGAATTAAACGAAGAAATATTTTTTTTTACTTTGCAAATTATGCAGCCATCCTACATACTTACTTAGCAAAATCAATATATTTCGGTTTCTTACGTTAAATACTAAAGGAAATATTCATTTATCGCTTCAAATTTGATACGTGTGAAATAGCGGATTATATTACAAAATATATTTTTTGAAATATTTGCCATTTGGTTATAATATCTGCAATGACTTTGTTTTCTAAGTTGCGTACACGTGTGAAGTTTCAGTAGCGATACCGGTCGCTAATGGTAAAAAAAACATCGCGAGGAAGACCTAGTGCCTACGATTTTAACATACCTGCGTTTTTGATTTGTAAATTTTAATTAGGGTTTTTTCGAGTACATATTTTAATTACTTTTACTCGTGAAGTACGTGCTTCTCCGCAGTTTCGTTCGATCCAGCCACTCCTTGATATCTTAAAGAGCGCTTTACCTACCTCAGTGATTCCTGGCCGGGCATTAAGGTCTGACCTAAATATATGTCGTTGAAGACTCAGACTCACTCGACGAGGTTCTTCAACGACTTGTTTACTGTAACGGCCATTCGGCTGTGGAATGATCTGCTGGTGTCGATAAGGCGCTCCCCTTCCTCAGCTGTCTTTAAAAGCAAGGTTAAGGAGTTTTATCTGTCTCTGCAAGTTTATTATTCATGCATTCTCCTTTTCATTTTGTCTTTTCAACATGTCCCTCCATATAGATTGTTGTTATTACGTACTTATGTATGTTTATCATAACTATATATATGTACCTAACTGTTTGTGTAGATATAGGTATTGTTATTTATTCAAGCAGTGTATTAATTTATTCATTTTTGCACCGACTACCCGTCCCGTATTTCCTTCAGCAACTCTCCGTCATAAGTTTGTCTGGAAGAAATTTGCTTTTAGCAATAAGGCCGCTAATTGTACTTTGTATCTTTACTTGTATTATAATATGGGCTCTGGTGTACAATAAAGAATATCCTTATATTATCTTTCGCGAATCTCGCGCACCTAATCACGCGACTAGCGGGATTATAAAATAGGCCAGCGTCTCGCAATATCGGAGTTGGAAGCCCTAACGGTTAGGGCCTAACCTGTGTCCAGCAAAGTGTAATAAACGCTAACATTTTACAGATAAAGTAACTCCAATCCCAGAGCCGTCTCAGAACCAGGAGATTCGTCAAGCTGAACCTGACAGCACCACTGCGGTCTTATCAAGTATTGAAGCTAGTGCCACGGTTGTTAGCGACAGTATTACACATAACAATGGCCGTGTGAAGGCTATAACTGCAAACTCTGAGCAACGCCCAAATAAGACAACTGCAGAATGTCAAAGCGATATAGAAGCCAATGAAATTTACACTGTGTTTGACAGTGATGAAGAACAGATGATTGAATCCAAAAACAAGAAACCTGAGGTACCGAAAGCAGACTCCACAATCGAGTTTATAGATGTATCAATGTCTTGCAACAGTAGAAGCTTATTGAAACATCAGTTAAGTCAGATGACTGTCAAAAACAATCTGCAAAAAGTTAAGCACAAATCGAAAAGTCAATACGTTCCTAATAAAATTCATAAAACATCACGTTGCGGGCACAAAATCGCTGTAAACCCCATAAAGGATAAACATATTATTAAATTACAAAACGGAGCTCCCAAGCCAACCATAGGACTCTCTCAGGCCACTGGTATATCTCGAAGGGAAATGCACAAAATAATAAGCGCTAGGGTGTCGATCACAGATGTAAGGACTGACTTGAAAGACTCATATTGCTTTGCTTGCACAAGACTGTTTTTCGTCAAAGAAGACTTTCTCAAGCACTTGAATGAAGAGCATGCAATTATAAAAATACCACATAATAGATGTCCACGGGAGAATGTTCCAATAGACACTAGTGTGTCCTGTTTTGGTTTTAGAAAAGGGGATAACACAAATAGGGTGGCAAACGGGCACACGTGGCATGGCAAAAATCTAAGAAAGGACCATGATATAAATACCACAGCACCACTACCATATTATCCTGAAGATATTATTGTAGATGGAGAGATAAGCAAAAATATTGATGAACTAACCGTTGCTATTGTAGACAGCACTCCCCCAGTGACAAACACAACTAAAAAACAGCGTAGTATTCCAAAAAACGCTACTGAACGTAGTGAATATAAAAGCAAATCGGTCAACGAGAATAAAACTTCAAGAGATTTTAACAAAGACAGCTTTTCGCAAAACATCGGTGACATCGCCATCAAAAAGTCCTCTTACTCTGATAAAACAGGTGTGAAACAAATAAACCCAATAATAAAGCACTTAAATACTATAGCCTCTCCTTCTCTAGAAACAGTTCTCGTCGAACGCACTACCAATCATAATGATGGTAAAAGATATGAGAAACAAATAGATGCTATAATAAAGAACCACAAATTAACTGCTGTAGCCGCACGCCAGTCCCGTTGGTCAAATATGCACTGCGCGAGTGCAGATGATGTTGAACGATCGAACGATGCAGGTGATGTTGCAAATGGTGAACGCACTACCGTAGCCCTTCTCGATGACGCTGCCCCAATCACAAGTACATTTACTAGAAATACTTCGAGCGTTCCCATAATCGCCACAAGGAAGTCTACAAAAAATAGGCAAACTGTTTGCTTACATTGCAATAGAAATTACGGATCGACGGAGGATTTAATAAAACACATGTATGTCATATTGCCGCAGGGTAATTCGGGGACCAAATCAAATTTGACTGAACAATGTAGGAAACGCAATAATATCGAACAACCAAATGTAAAAAAGAAAAAAAAGCAAAATGAGACCTGTTCCAAGGATGCACCGGTTGATTACTTAGAGTGCAGAATGTGCGCGAAACAATTTACAACAAAACAACATTTAAGTGCACACTATAACAGAAAACGATGTCCGCAGAAAGCTGGTAATAAAAAGAAGATTTTTTCCAAAACAGTCAAAAATATCTATCGGTGCACAATTTGTAAGACGAAATTTGGAACGGAAAGGCTTTTAAATATACACGTAACAAAAAGTTGTCATAAACCTCTTATTCAAGTACAAGAACCGCTTAAAGACACTCAGACACATAGTGCATTTGAACTAGATAGTCGCTATGTTATAAAAAGTATAAAAATGACCGTCCCGTTTAATGTCACCGGTGCTAATTCTGAAACTAAAATAAATTCACCATATGTCACTAACCAAGTATATCCCTGTAAAGAAAAGAACACAAAAAATTCAAATACTGATGTTTCAATTCACGTTCTAGCCGGCAATAAGTTAAATGGTAAAAATACTGTGGAGGCAAAGTCGGATGATGTCAATGAAATAACGTGTGCAACTATAAAAAAGCCTTGTGTCTCAAATAATGCCACCGAAAATCTTGACTGCGAGAGGAAAGATTATTTTGACACCTTAACGAAGAATAACTCATGCTCTGACAATAGATATGTCATGAATTTATTTGCAATATCAACAGACGCCTGCGCAAAGACAGATAAAGAAGCTACTGTAGCAAGCTTAGATGATACTCTTTCAAAAACAAATCCAGCTACAAATGAGCCAAGTTTGCGTAAATGTGCCACAGAAACAAAGCAATCTTTAAGTGACGGGAATACTAGCTTCGATTGTGATAAAAACTACTCAAAAACACATAACTATAGAAATACATCTAAGGTGTTCAGGTGTCCAAGGTGTTCGATACCCTTTAAAACAAATAATTTTTTGCGTAAACACTTAAAACTATGTTATTTCAGCCGACAAAACGTAGCAAGTGATCAAGTCTCCGTTGACAAAAATAAACAACCTTCTGAATCAATAAACGAGGTTGATCAGTACCAGTGCACAGAGTCCATGATACAGCTTTCAGATGAACATCAATTAATTAAAAACTACAAGGCGCAACTTTGTGATAGCAGTGCTATCACAGAACAAAAAATTGGAATAAAAATAAACGGAGGTGACGAAAAAACGTTGAAAGAAGAAAAAATCCTTGAAAATTACGCTACGGAAGATAAAATACGCAGCGAAAATGCAGCGGTTGGAGCCTATGTTGTAAAAAGTATTCAAAAGATAACACCGATTAAAGACGCCGGTTATAATGTTGACGTTATTGTCAATTCTGAAACTAAAGGACATTCGACGTCTTCTACTAACCGACTAAATCCTGGTGAAACGAAAAACAGTGATCAAGTTAGTGTAGGTACAAAAACATCTAGGACTAATGTCTCGGGTCTCGCTATGTCTGACAGTAAGTTAAATCTTACAAACGTTTTAGTACCAATCTCGGACGACGAATTGGAAAAATTAAGTAAAAAGGAAAAGGAGATGACAGATACTACTCGAACAATCAAAAAAGTTGCAAAGAAAAAGCTCAGAAAACGTAAAAGAGTAAAGAAACATAATGTGCCATTAGATATCCCGAAGCGATTGCGAAAAAAATCTTATAATTCAATAGACTCAGCCGAAAATGTAAGACGTAAAGTAAGTTATACAACATTGCCATCCGAAATGCGACCAATTTCTTGTGTTGATGATTCTCTGTATAACAATGGACAAATAAAACACATTAAATCCACAGAAACACTTACGACCGCAAACGAAAATCCAAATATATCAAACGATGATAATCAAAGTGCAATAAATAAAAGCGGTACTTTCATAGATACTTATGAACAGCTCATAGATGGAGCTCATTACGATCAAAATAAAACTATTTTTAATGAGACAATAAACAACGACACATATTTTAAATTTTCACGAAATCCCGAAGAATTCTCGAATCTTAATGTGCTAACAAAAAGAGTTGACTTGAACCACTTTGCGCAAGATATGATTGACGTTAAGTCCGAAGAGGAAATTAAGATCTCTGTTATATTAGATGATACGGACGAAGAAGAATATGGATTTGATGTAAATGTTAATGAGGAATCTAATAACTCTTACATGTTGAGAGACAAATTAGAAGACACGATACAGAAAGAAGGAGACAGTTCCATTAGTCAACAAAAAAATTACAAAAATAATGGAGATGCTACCGAAAACGATGTCGTACCGAATTCCTACATATTCAGATGTCAAAAATGCCCCTTACACTTTGTGAAATGCTCGACAGCTTACGAACACTTTTCAAAAAATTGTGTGAACGACTTGCAGAACTACCCCGGCAAAATTGTTGATTGCAACCTTTGCTGTAGAACTCTACTTGAAGAGGATATGAAGTTACATGAAAAACAACACTTAGTCGCAAAGGGTTTAGAAGTGATAACTGTGAAAGATGACACAATTTTTCAGAAACTACTGTTTTACTGCTCAAAGTGCGGCGTGAATTTCGCCGAAAAGAAATTTTACGAGCACAAGTGTGAAATCGATCAGAAAGATTCGATTTACTGCAAGCAGTGTGATGCTATTCTTGACGTTGACTTAAAAGATCACTCTATGTGGCACTCGAGTTTTCAAACCGATGAATTCATCGTCGTTTATTTTGATAATGCCAACGAAATGTTCTGGAAAAATAATCATTGAATTTCACATATGCGGCTTGAACTGCTGTCGCTAAATGAACACAATACCACCTTAGGCTTAGCACGCATTACGATTTTTCCCGAAAAAAACTAAAATAGGTAATGGAAAATGAAAAATTTATGCACGCACCTGTGAGAAAAAAATTCACCAACGAAATCAGCCCTTCTATTACCTAAAATTCCACTCTATCCAGTGAACCACTTAGACAACTCCTAAGTGTCAAAAAATTTATGCATTTGTCAGCTGCAGTCGCTTAAAAAAAGTAAAAAACAACGTCACTCAACATAATAATTATGTTGTAAGTATCCATCCAGTATCTCTGTACGCGATTTACAATCGGTAAAAAAAATCGTGGCCCTTTAGTCTGTGACCATCACCAAGGCGGGCTATGGGGAGTTATTTTCGCGCGTTTTTATTTCAAGTTCTCGTACCTACATTCATACTAATGTATGAACATCACATTTTTTTTTCGGAAAAAGCGCGCTGAAGTCTTAATGCGTGCTAAACTATATAGTCTATTTATTCTTACTTGTCCAATTTAGTAAACAAGATTCTAACCTTAAAATTGAGATTAGATGCCTAAACTAGAAATTTTCTCGCAAAATCGTGAACTATTATGAACTATGTTTATAAAATTGGCAGGGTGTTATCTAAAAGAGTGTTCCAAGTTACTTCATTTATGGAAATATGGCAGTTTTGGACTAAAAAGTTACAGTTTACGGGTAGAATCTTGTTTATTAAATTGGACAAGTAAGAATAATTAGACTAGTTAAACACAAAAATGTATGGAGCGCTGATTTTTTTTTCGTGACTTCGTCACTGTCACTTTCCCACTGTGCCAATACTTACGTATTATTCGTACGAGGAGAATAGGTTATAGAATGCAAGAGGTTCCGGGTTGGAACCCCGGCTGGGGACAAAAAAAACCACTTGGATATTGGCATGTTTGTGATGTCGTTGTTTCGGGTTCCGATGACACAGGGTATCCTAGTGTGGGGCCAGAAGCTATGTATGTACCTGTATGTAAATGCTATTAATACCATTTCCAAGGAGATCTTGTCGTATTTTATAGTATAGCACAATTATTTAGTGTAATTATGTAATCTTATCTAAAAGGGGTGACAAATATGAGAACATTTTACCCAAGCATAGTATTCAAGTTATATTCTATTTATTGTTGAAATTACAACCGAATACGACAAGACGTGAAGACTGAGCTATTCAGTGTGAACGAAATAAATATTCTATATCTACAGCAACTCTGAAAGAACTTACAAATCTGGAAAAGGTAGGTACTAACTTAGTATGGAAGTTTATGATTTATAATTTTTCTTATTTAGAGACTACCCTAGTTTGTTTTTTAAGTATAAGTACATTATTTTTGTGCAATAAAGTGAAACAAAAAAAACACTATTATTTGTGTATTTCTAGTTACGTTACGTCAGTTTAGCACAAGACTTTCGATTGATGTGTGATTGATTAGACTAGACCCGTTAAACACTTTCGCGGACGTTTTTAAAATCTATTGTTCTTTTAATTGTTATGTATGCTATAGCATCCGCGCGTCCGCGAAAGGGTTAATCAGTATCATACATCAATCGCGATTATTTATTAGGTAAAATGTACATAAATACCTTATTTTTTCGGCCAGCTGCAGAACATTAAAAGTGACTACCCACATTAATAGACTGTAGGTACTCGCCACTTCAGTCTACCCGAGACCACGGCAACTGTAACGCTGCCGAAACGTCGGGAAATAAGGTAATTACGTTTTACCTAATAAATAATCGCGATTAGACCCTATAACTATGTATGAGTATCGGTGTTAAGATATCTCAGGCATTACTTAAAATCGCTAATCCACCGTAGGATTAAGCCAAGGATGTTTGGGTAAAACGTTCTTGCATTAACAAAACGTTCTTGGATTAAGCACATACTCTCTCTGAGAGAAAGCGAAGACGCAAAGTATTCGAGGGCTTAGACATTAATTCATTATAGACATTAAAATTATTCTCATTCGAATTCAATCTAGTATGGCGTTCGGAATACAGATTTTGGCTGTCGCTCGACTTTTTATGTAGAACTCAAGTAAGCCCTATGAGTCGTATACGAATTATTCGGAGTGAGAATTGGCTAGCCTCTTGAGAGTTTCCCAGTAATCAAATAATAGGAAGCGCTCGTGGCTCGTGGAGTCACTCACTTGAGTTAACTAGCCTTGCAGTGGGACGTAGGTACAGTGCTACACAAGAAATAAGTGTCGCGGATGTACCTGCGCAGATGACCAAATTTTGGATGTGCGCCACAACGATCGACCAATCAGATAGTTTCATTTTATGGCAGGCCGCGCGCCTTTGTTGCTATTGGTTGATTCAACGTCATCGATGCAGGTGACTATTAGGTAGGTACTTTGGCAATATTAGCGTGAGCGAAATAGGTAGCGTTACTGCGGCAATCAATTCTGCACCTTAACCGTATCGGTTAAAGATAATGTTGAATGTACTTATAGCTTCGGGTACTTTCGTTACACTTCTTCCTAGTCTGGGAGAACGTAGATTCCCGAAGGGACTTTTATGATGTGCAGTACTGTACCTATCTAATGAATCAATCAGTCTGTACTCCTTCACTGCTGGACATAGGCCTCCCCAATCAATGCACGCCTGTCCTCAGCTAGCCTTTCAATAAATTAAATAATGCAGTCACTTAAATAATATTACGTACCGGTAGGTACCTTTATTACTTCCTCTTTCCATATATAATTTAATTATTAGTATGTATTATCTTACTTAGGTATTCATTTAAATATTTATTTATGGTTTGGATATCAACCCTTCTATGTCCCCACTGCTGGGGCACGGGTCTCTTCCTGCATCGCAGGAAGGTGAGGCCATACTCCGCCGTAGAGGCCAAGTACGGGTTGCTGGAGGAGTGTAAGACAGTAGCGAGCCTCAGAAGTTATCAAGCCGCCCATAAGGCCTCTGACATGGCTTAACGACTGCCATTACTTTTTCGTTACCTCCTGCGGTTGACTGGTAGAAAAGGCTTATGG
This sequence comes from Yponomeuta sedellus, assembly GCA_934045075.1. NCBI lineage: Eukaryota > Metazoa > Arthropoda > Insecta > Lepidoptera > Yponomeutidae > Yponomeuta > Yponomeuta sedellus. Next base: position 1,311,261 of record OW203750.1, on the reverse strand, counting down.
CATTAAGTTCGCCGCATTGTACGATTTTATGGTGCAATAAAGTATTAATAACATGACAGCCGGCACCAACGGCTTAACGTGCCTTGCGAAGCACGGAAGCGCTCGGCAAAATGCTACTAGCGGTAGTCACGGGACGGTCACCCATCCCGCAACTGACCGCGGCTGTTGTTGCTGAACTCAAGTGATTGATTCCAATCACTCGGTTTAACTAGGCCACGAACGCTTCTAAAGATAAGATAAGATAAGAATATTCTTTATTGTACACTGGAAAAACAACAAATACAAAACAATAAATTATGGTTTAAAAAGTAAGTTTATATAAATTTCGTTGAATGCCTAATTTCTATATTGCACCGATTACCCGTCTCTAATTTCTTTCTCGTCTCCGTCTATGGCTGCCCGGAAGAAATTGCTTTTAGTAATAAGTTCGCCATTTGTACATACTATATTTTTATAATTTCTGTAATACCTCAGAGAATTAGCGAGCTGAAGTGGCAGTGGGCTGGCCATATGTCGCTAAGTGCCGACAACCGTTGGAGTAAACGTGTTCTCGAGTGGAGACCGCGATTCAGCAAACGTAGTGTAGGACGCCCTCCGACAGGTGGGATGATGATCTGCGAAAAACTGCCGGCAGATGCTGGATGCGGCAAGCTGAAGTCAGGGCGCTATGCCGCTCATTAGGGGAGTGGTCCAGCAGTGGACTAGGTACATAATATAGCCTGAAGAAAAAGAATTTCTGTGTACATTAAAAAATATTCTATCTATCTATCCTCTCCCAGCTACTGGCTGGCTGGCAGTCTGCCTCTTCGTCAATCTAGCGAGTGAGCGAGGCTGACGTAATTTCGTGTCGTAGGTACCATTGAGTCGTCGTCGTCAGGCTATACTAGTCCACTGCTGGTCATGGCCCTTCCCTAAAGAGCGCCACGTTGTGCTATCATATGACCATAATACTAGTAGGTATGTAATAGTAACGTAAAACCTCTAAGCTTTAAATTTATTTTTGCCGCCGACATAAAACTCGAATAACAAAGCAAATGCCAACCACAGACTACCTAAATGGCATGTCCTCAGATTAATGATTAATGCATAATCTGAGGACAAGCCGGAAAGCGTAGAGGGAGTACTCTATCTACGCCGGAAAGTGTAAAGAACTAAGCCTTAGCTATTTTTTTTATATCTTGTAGAAATTCATTCATTCAGCAAACTAAACACATTAATAGTCTGTGTATTTGGCAGTGTCTCAGTCTCAGAATAAGAATTCTGAGGGCAGTGTTGTCAAATGAGGGGATTTGTCCCCATTTGGGCTATTCCGGTCCGGGAGGTGAATTTTGTCTAAGCAACCAAAAATTGCATTTGGCAACCGGTCACCAATGGGGAGAAAAACTGCTTTTTTGTCCCGGCAGAGGGCGAATGATCGACTAGGCCGAAATAAACTGTCAAAGCTGTCAAACGCCATACATTTTTTTTGTTTACTTATTTGTTTTCTCGTATAGTTAACAAAATGATGAACTATGCTGCACGTGGTTGTAAGAATAAAAGGATTCATATGTTTCCCAAGGATTTTAAAAGAAGAAAGTCGTGGGAAGGTTTGGCCATACTCCAACACAGGTCAAGTCCGGGCTGGTGGATTGTAAGACAGTGACGGGCCTTACTGTCAGAAGTTATCAAGCCGCCCATAAGGCGTCTCAATTCTTTTTCGGCGAATTCTAAGTTACTTGGGAAATCTGAACAAATCATGATCTACATATTTATTCAGTGTAAACATATATTTATTCATCGAGCTATAGACACTATTTGAAAAAGTGAATTTTATCGGAACAACTTTGCTAAAAATTCAAGGCTAGAGAGAGAATTTTCAAAAAGAATTTCCAAAATTTGGCGACATTGGTCGTCCAGTATTTGGCAACACTGGTAATTAATAGATTTTGTTTTGATCGCGTTTTCTTTTAAATTTTTACATTTCCTCGCAGAATACCAGTGATTTTACTTTGTTCAGAAACTTATCAATGTTCCTAAGTATTGTAATTTGCTATTGAGTCAAGATTCTTTATGAGGTAAGGTACAAAAAAAGTTGTAAATATGTTTTAAAGTTTCTTCACCATACTTGAAGGTCAGACCACAAAAAAGCCAGATGGATATTTCGTCCCCGTAGAGCCGAAACTCACCAAGTCGACTTAAGGAGAAAATGAGCGTTTAGTAGCATTAGGATCGCATTTTTTTTCTCTACATTTCTGTCTAACCAGTTTTTTCAAAGGAGCCATAGTTTCAAATTTAAAAACTTCAAAAACTAACTAATTACAATGTTTTACGCCACATTAAAAGGAACAATTAATTAAATGTACTTAATTATTTTACGCCTACCAAAAGTACAGTCTCGTCGTCACCTAAGCCACTTTAGTTAGTTTTGGCATAGACCAAAAATACCTTTTTGGTCTAGCTAAAGGTTTTAGCTAAAACTTATAACATCATATTTAGAAGGGAGAGTTCAAAGAGCTGATATAAATAAATAGAACTAAATCTTCAGGGTCAGAGGTGGCCACAGGATCCCGTTCCTCTTCCTCGTATATGTAAATGATTTGCCGTTCATGGTTCAAAATGTGTCAGAGACAGTGTTATTTGCAGATGACACATTACTTATGTTTAAAATTAAGAGACAAAAGAATGACTTCGACAATATAAATAATGCTCTCTCTCGGGTGCTAAATTGGTTTACTTCTAATAAATTACTATTAAATTCAAAAAAGATAAAATGTATAAGTAGAGTTCACACTTCCAAATGTCAAAACGGTTGATAGCAATGTTATATTGGGGAATGACAAATTAGAACTTGTTAATGAAACTGTATTATTAGGTATCACAATGGATCAAAGCTTCAATGTGGTCCACATATAGAAAAAAGTGCAAATAGGCTTAGTTCAGCAGCATATGCAGTTAAAAGATTTAGGGACCTTACTGACGTCGCAACTGCAAGGTTTGTTTATTTTAATAACTTCCATAGTTTTATGTCCTATGGCATACTTCTGTGGGGACGGGCAGCAGACATTAACACCATCTTTGTCTTGCAGAAGAGAGCGATCAGATTCATTTATAAGCTAGGCAGTAGAGATTTGTAAAGAGATTTCTTTAAAGAAACTAACATCCTGACAGTTGCCAGTCAGTATGTCTATAAAAAAATTATGTTAACGTATGTCAACGTAACGAGTACGTCAGGAAAAATACCAGTAACTTTAAAACTTTAAGTAGCCAATACAATGTAAAACTACTTAGAAATAAACATAAACTTTTGTTTCCTCTATTTAGGCTGGTAAAGGTTAATACGTCCTTCATGGGGCATTGTATACGCTTCTATAATAAAATCCCTGAAGATGTATGCTTACCTGAAACGCGGTTCAAAAAATGTTAAAAAACTTTGTGCCAAAAGGGCTTCTATAACATAAACGATTATTTAGATGACAATGATCTCTGGAATTAAAGATAATGCATGAGTTCTATGTTTTATAATAAATATTTAAACTTTGTTAATTAAGAACTTTGTTCATTTTTTCTTCAAAATGATCTAGATTTTGAAATAGACACCCAGTTTGAATTGTAACGTTCATTAAGCCGCAGTTTCTGCGCTATTTTGAATAAAACCTAAAAAGAAAACTTTTAATTTTGCTTCTCTTCCTACTGTTAAATTCACCATTGATAGACTGGCCGAGCCCGATGTTAATGAAGACGATGAAGAAGACATTTAGCTATTGTTGTTTGTTATGGTCATTCAAAAAGAACAAAAAGTTTCATAAACTTTTTGTTCTTTTTCCTTTTTGAATAAAGTTTTGAAAGTTTTTTGTAGTGTTTTCTTCTTTGGTTCGCAAAAAAACAAATTTAGTTATGTCCGAGACTGTTATGCATTTCCAGAGACTAGTTGTAAATTCACTAAAACAAGTTACTTCTGCTTATAATAGTCAAATCTGGATAGAAATTAACTAACTTTAGGTAGAAAATCACTAAGTCGGGATTAAGATCAAAATATTAAAGGGAAAAACTGTTTATCCATCATAACTTTTAAATTGATGTAAATTTATACCTATAAGTCAAATCAAACAATGCTCTGTTGTAGTAAAAATGCATTAAGACAATAACATTCAAAATATCTCATGTATAACAGACGCTAGATTTTTTTTTCGTTTTCAAAAATTTGAACGTCGTTCTCGACGTCCTCGTTTCTCGAAACGGTGTTTTTAGAGTTGGTGAGTTTCCGCCCTACGGGGACGATTTGTAATACAATATAGCGGTGCATAAAATTTCTGACTGACCATTTTACGACACGCCTAACTAGCCGCGACAATTTGTTTTGTAGCATGATGGATTTGATCCTATTTTAAAATTAGTACCGTAAAATATTGGGCTATGAGAGGATTGGTTGTTATAGATGGCAACAAATAAAAAAAAACATAAAAAAATTCATTCAAAATTACAATTACTCAAAATTCTGACCGAGCCTTGTTCGCTTGTGATTGGCTATAGTCTTGTCTAACACGTGATATTGGCGAAATTGTACTGGACAATCAGTGCACTGAGTCCATAAAACAGAATTGAATTTAATTATAATTAATTAAGTTAAATTTCCCGGCTGGTGGCTAAAGCTACCTTTAACCCTTGTTGGCTACTATGAATATTCCGTTAATAGGTAGATGTTTATTTGGTACAATAGATAAATAAAACTTAACATCTCAACATTTGAAAACTAGGAATTGGCACCAAAAAGTTTATGCCATGGCCGATACTGACCACTTTTCTTTTGTTTGGTTCGGTTTTGGACATTCATTGCTCTATTAAAGTTTAACCTCTTTAGTAAAACAATAAAAAAAATTCACAGCCTGACAATCTTATTTTTGATTTATTTACAGTGCCACCATGACTGACATTGTAGTTACGGTGGATCGCGATGTCCTTGAGAGCGCAGTCATCAACAAGATCTTCCCAAACATCCCTGAGATTAAACAAGAAGTTAATGAGCTCATAGGTAAAATTAGACTTAGGCCGACTTGCACCACTTTCCTAAATGTGATATTAACAACAATTCTTCATACAAAAGTCGAGAATGGTTTCCGAATTGAGAATTTCACTTAGTAAATATTTACCTGATGACCTCTGTGGCGTAGCGGTAGCGCGTCTGCCTATCATGCAAGAGGTCCCGGGTTCGAATCCTGGCTGGAAACAAAAAAAATACCCCAGGTCTTGGATGTTTACATGTTTGTTGTGATGTCGTTGTTTCTGGTTCCCACGACACAGGGTATCCTAGTGTGGGGCCAGAAGCAATGTATGTGCCTGTATGTAAATGTTATGTTAAGTAATATTCTCTCACCCTCATTTCTGGGAAATTTAAAGAGACAGCACTACAGTTACCTGTTAACTTAGCAAAATTGTCAATTCAGAAACTGGCCCATTGTTGGGCCATTGTATATGTGCAAGCGTTGTACGCTATTGTAAGCAAGTGCTGAGGTATGTTAACACTTGAGACACTAGGTTTCCTCACGATTTTTTCCATCTAGCAGCCATGCGAGTGGTATTGCTGCTATAACGGCCCAAATGTACATAACTTAGAAAACAAAGTCATCGATATAATGGCCACACTGCGAATCAAACCTGGGTCCCTCGCTTCCGAGTCCATTGTTGCACCGACTGGGATACTGCCGCTTTATAAATAAATAAAGAATAATAAAAACTCATGAACACAATACACAGATCTCATGTACACTAAGTACAACTAAATGACTTGTGTTACAGGTGCTAACTCGACGATAGATTTAATACAATAAATACCTAGATAACGTCCAAGACCCGAGACAAAATAGAAAAGTTCAGTTCTTAGTTTGACCCGGCCGGGGATCGAACCCGAGACCTTCGGTTTTACAGACATCGGGCCGTCGCTTATCTCAGAGCTTTATATCATGCCAATCAGCTGTCGGCCCCCGTGGTAACTAAGCATACTCTCTGACAGAAGGCCAGTGCTCTGCAGTGGGACATTTATAGGCTACATAAAGAACACTTTTTACAGACACACAAATGCTTGGGCCGACGCAGAAGCAGGCTGCTCTTCAAGTGGAACCGGACAGCACCACGGAACTTTTAATCCCTGCTGAGGTCAACATAGAAACTTATGACAATAATAATGATGTTACTACTAACACAGAGCCAAGCACAAATGAAACAACTTTAGGGTGTCACAGCGATAATGGATCCAATGCGAATCATACTGTGTACAGTAGTGACGAAGAACAGTTATTGATTGAATCCAAAAATTATACATATGAAGCAATAGAAGCAGACTCAACCAACGTCTTACCTAGACCAAAACAGCGGTACAACGTTAAAGTCTTAGGGCCAGCTCGATATAGAAATACTTATTTCACAAAAGAAAAGAGAAGCTACGCGAGTCTCCCTCAATGTAGAAAAAGCAATATTAAACATATTGCCCGAGAAAATGCGCATGAAAGAAAAAATAAAGAAGAACTCAACAAAAAGGTAATAAATGCCGTGAACGATCGCATAGATGCTCAAGATGCACTGGTGGACAAACTCGCTATTCAAGGACAAAATCATATTATATCGAACAAGGAAATGTGCAAAATAAGGAACATTAAGGTGTCAATCACAGATGTGAAGGCAGATTTGGAAGAATCTGGGTCGTATTGCGTACAGTGCGAAAGACTGTTTTTCGTCAAAAAGGACTTCCTCAAGCACAGGAAGAAAGAACACAGTAACATATTACGAACGAATTGTCTCAAAAAGAAGATAATAAATGTTAATTGGATCAAAAAGAAGAAATCTTACAAGAGGGACGTTCGTAAGGAACAGAAAGTGACTGATTTGCAATGCGATGACGGCAAAAACAAAAGTTTACACTCTGATACAAAACGCTTCATTAATAAAAGACTAAAAGGCCGCCAAGATTTAGCTGCATCAGTAAAAGCCACTGCTAAACATGCAATCGGGAGGACAGACAAACAAGTGGATAAGACTGATCTCGATAAAATAATAACAAATGCAACTAAAAAAAAGTCTAGTATCTGTGGTAGTAAAAACTCCGACTTGCAAGAATGTTTCATCAAATACATGAATGACGTGTTCACGAAAAAAAGTGTGGATTCTAATATGCAAATCGCCCGTAATTTAAAAAAAATAGAAAGAAAAATAGGATTTTTCGCAAAAGGAGATGTTGCTACAACTGTAGCACATATAGACTACACAAATGCCACTGAAAGAGCTCACTATGCGCAATGCACAGAAGACTGGCATAAAACATGCTTACATTGCAAAAAAAGCTTCGAGTCCCAAGAGAACTTAATAAAACACATGTATGAAGTCTTAACATGCCAATACGTTGAGTGCAAAGTGTGTATGAAACGATTTTCTCGTAGATATAATTTGATTCAGCACTGCGAGAGCAAGGGCCATAAACGGAACTCTCAGAACCAAAATATAGAACAAAGACCGTTCCAGAAGATAAGAAATGACATCCTTGAGACGCGCTCTAAAGATACTGAGGATATTTACTATGAGTGCAGAGTCTGTGGGAAAAAGTTTACACAAAAAAGTTTACTGGGTAGGCACTGCAGCGGACATCGTATGACGAAGAACATCAAGTGCTTAGCATGTGGGAAAGTTTAGTTAGTTTTTAGTTTTAGTTTATACTTTATTGTACACGAAAAACACAAAAAAAGAAATACAATTAAAGAAAATACATGTACAAAGGCGAGCTTATCTCTGTAAGAGATTTCTTCCAGCAAACCTTGGGGTGTTGGAGTGGGGATGTGAAACGGGTCTATGCACGTGCACAACATACACTACATACTAATACACTTACACAGATAACAAAATCATGCCAAAATAGATATCTACCCAAATACATAAAAGCTAATAATGTAAAGAATAAACTACATAAACCATCAAAGAAATCTACCTACATACATACATAAACAATACATAATAATACGTAAACAATACAGAATAAGAACCTACTTACATACATACCTATCAAGGAGCTAAGATATAGACAGATAATGCTCTTTCAACCGTTTCCTGAAAGTACTGAAAGACGGGCTAGTACGAATACTCTGCGGCAGTGCATTCCACAGCCTGACCGAATGGACCGAGAACGAATCCCCGTAGGCTCCAGTGTTGTGGACAGGAATCTGAAGGAGATGGGAATTTAAGGTTCTCACTGGTCTCACTCCAGAGTGCAACAAATGAAATCGTTCTTTTAAATATAATGGATAAGAAGGATTATGGACGATTTTGTACAGAAGAGAAAGTATATGTGCATTCCGGCGAAGGCGGATTGGGAGCCAATTTAACTCTTGTCGAAAACTGGAGACATGATCAAACTTGCGTAAACCGTATATGAACCGGATACCCAAGTTTTGAAGTCGTTCGAGCTTATCTAACAGCTCCTCGTTGGCATCCAAGTAGCAGACATCCGCGTAGTCAAGGAGAGGAAGAAGAAGAGACTGGGCAAGAATTATTTTGGTTTTGCGGGGCAGGAAGTACTGGAGACGTCGGAGCGAATGAAAAGCCGCAAAGACTCGTCGGCTGACTTCACTGATATGAGCAGCCCAATTGAGATGACAGTCAAAAAGCACTCCTAAGTTCCTAGCGGTAGTCGAATAGGCAATAGGTATGCCATCAAAGACAACCATAGGTACCACTGTCTGCTTCATAAGCGACCTGTAGAAGTGCGGACTGCCAATCAGCATCGCCTGCGATTTCTTGGGATTCACCAGGAGACCAAAGTGACGAGCCCAATCTAAAATCCGAAGCAAGTCAGCATTCATATTATCCACAGCCGATTTAAACTCATCCACTCCAAAGTGCCTATAAAGCTGCAGGTCGTCTGCGTAGAGATGGTAGCGCGATGACAATGAGTCCGTTACAGAGTTAATAAAAATAGAGAAAAGAAGAGGAGAGAGAACTCCCCCCTGGGGTACGCCTGCAGTGAGTTTGCACCAATCAGAGGTAGTCTCATCAGAGCGCACACACTGCCAGCGCCCCCGGAGATAGGTGTCGAACCATTCTATCACGAGAGGAGATACGTTAAGAGAGCTGAGTATGGCTAAAAGGATATCAAAGTCGACACAGTTAAAGGCACTGCTGAAGTCAAGCAGAGTCAGAACAGTGAGCTGCCCGTTATCTTTTGCAAGACGAATGTCGTCTGTGACCTTCAGCAGTGCCGTAACCGTGCTGTGACCGGGACGGAAACCGGATTGGAAAGGGTTAAGGAGATTATTTGCAGAAAGGAAAGATGAAAACTGGATGTTTACAAGGGATTCCAGGACTTTTGAAAGGAAAGGAAGGATAGAAATTGGGCGGAATTCTGAGAACGAGGTAGTGTTGGTAGATTTGGGGAGCGGAATGACGTGAGCCCTTCTCCAGATTGAAGGAAACGAACTGGTGACCAAGGAAAAGTTAAATATATGGGTGATAATGGGCACCAGTCCATCAATGGCCAGAACCAGCATCTGAGAGCTGATCTGGTCGTCTCCAACCGCCTTAGAGGAAATGGAAAGGATAGCTTTCTTGACGTCAGTCATTGTGATAGTTTTGAAGGAGAATGGAGCGCAGTCGGGTTTTCGCTGTAAAGAAAGATAATTTAGTGTGCTGGTTTTGACGTTGTCTTCTAAAGTGACAGGAGGCTTGGAGAAGTGCCTGTTAAGGGCGTTAAAGTCAATATTTGTAGGAGTACTATTGGGAGATTTGCCAATCCCGAGCGTCTTGAGAAATTTCCAGACTTCAGCTGAACTAAACTTTTCAATCGAGTCGTGGATGTGTCGTCTCTTAGCATCCCTACACATCCTACTACAGCGATTACGCAGCACCTTGAAGCGGATGAAGTTTTCGTCTGTGGGGTCTTTTTTGTGCTTGCGTTTGGCCTGATCACGCTTAGCCATTAATTGCTTAATGGCATGTGTGAGCCAAGGTGCGGGCAAATGCCTGACCTTGACTCGTTTGACTGGGGCATGTTTATCAAAGAGGCTCGTCACAATTGAGTTAAAGTGAGTCACCTTCTCATCGGAAGTCTTGCTCTCAGTAACAGGCGACCAGTCCACTGCATCAACATCCGCTGCAAGCGCATCCAAGTTAACACCCTTGAAGCTGCGAAGAAGAAGAAACTTAGCCTTACGTTTTGGGGGACGAACTTTGTAAGAAAGATAGATAAGGTCGTGATGTGAGAATGGGGCATCGAGTTGGCCATGTTTGGCCACTTTGGACAGATTAGACACAAACATAAGGTCCAGGAGGGATGGATTACAGTTGGGAGCATGGTGAGTTGAAGCAAGAGGTAAAATATTCAGGTTGTGAGAAGTGATAATGGATTGAAGTTTAGCAGAGCGAGAATCGTTTTTGATCAGGCAAGTGTTGAAATCACCTAGGATAAGGGAGTCAACATACATCGGTGAAAATTTTTCCAGAAGGGATTCAAAGTGGTTAAAGTAGTTCAAGTGAAGAGATGGGCTGTAATAGACGCCAAGAAGCATTTTCGTGTGAGAGAGACATATTTCAAGGAAGAGATATTCGGAGGATTCTGTTGCCTGACTCAACGACTGATCTAGAACACCAGCAGGTATGTCAGACCGCAAATAAATTGCGACTCCGCCACAGGCTCTAATAGTTCTATCGTTTCGGAAAAGTCTAAAGCCAGGCAAACTGACCATAGTAGAAGGTAAAGACGGCTTTAAAAAAGACTCAGAAACAAGGATTGCATCTATGCGTTGCCCACTAAAGGATGCCAAGAAATCAGAATAATGAGCCGGAATGCTTTGAGCATTTATATGCACCACATTGAGATTGGAGTGAATACCTTGCAACACTGCGTCTAGACGGTCATGCAATGTTAGCCCAGCCACAGAGTCATCACTAGCACTAGCAAATTCATCGGTTGAAGAGCATGAGAAAAAGCTATCATTTATATTGGAAGACGTATTCATAAATATAGTATAATATATAATATAAAATATACCTACTAAGAAAGATAAATATAATATGGAGAATAATAATTATTTAAATATTTTGGTTTTCGGTGGCTTCACCTATTTTCACTCAGTCCCAGCCGCTCCACTGGGTGACTGGAAGAAATCTCGTGCGTACATATTGAAAAAAATACATTAGAAAAATTTAAAACAATGACATGCACGAGAACTAAAAAAAAAAACTACAATCAAACAACACAACATAGTAACATAAATATTGGTTTCTGAACGCAACTTAATCTGTGGTCTAATTTGGCAGATTTGTGAATGACAGCCCAAAGACGAAATGAAGTTAAACATAACCAAACAAAGTGAATTAAATAGGTATTCCAAATGTTCATAACTACCCCTCAAATTAAACAGAAATCTAATTATGACAGAGAAAGTACGCATACTATAAACCGACCGATTGCAGTAGGACAGCAAATCCCAAGCAACCAAAGTTATTTCTCCTTTGCCGCACGCCTGGACGCAGTAGCTGGTGCCGGGGTCGCAATCTTGGCCTTCGAGCTTCCAGCCTTCGACTCCAAGGCCTTCTTCGGCTTTGCCCTCGGTTTATCCAAAAGCTTTGTTGGAAACTTATCCATTAGTTCACGAAGTTCGGACATCTGCTCCACTTTGGCTCTGCTTTTGTCAGGGAGGAGAATCACGATCCGACCCTCCATTGTCCAGCATTTCTGCATACTGAAGTGCTTCCTGGCTGTCATAAATACGTCGTGTCTAGATTTAGTGAGGAACTCTGAGATGACAATGCCGGTTCCTCGTAATGCAGACTTTGCATCCCAGACAGCCCTCTTGGCAGTGAAGTTAGAGAAGCGTACCAACAATGGTCTGGCCTTTGACCCGACAGTGCCCAGCCGATGGCAGACAGAGACACTGTCAACACAGTCCGATGAAATCGACATTTTGCCAGCTAACAGCGCTCTAACTGTTGTCAGAGTTGATTCTGCAGGAGATTCTGGCACTCCATGGAGCAGGATGACTTTTCTACGGGATGCCATTTCGTGTCGGTCAAGGCCAAGCAGCAGCAAGTCCACTTGGGCTCGAAGCAAAGTCAGTGAAGTTGAGACAAATTCTTTAAAATTTGCAAACTCACGTGAAAGGCCGGCAAGATCTACACCGGATGATGAAGCAGAAGAGGCCTCACACAGCTCCCTCTCGTGATTCGCCATGCGTGTGTTAAAAACTGCAGCCAGTTCGTCAACATTCTTGCTTAATTTCTCGTAGAGGTCCATCGTCCAAGAAAGCAGAATGGGCAAAGGTGGCTTGACTGAAGTTTCGTGTTGTGATGTTCTCCCGTGAGCAATGGGACCGAGATAAGTTAAGGCGTATGTGTCATGTAAGTGAATACTATGTATTTAATTTTTAATTAATAAATTTCTTGGGAGCTAAAATATTTATCTGTTCTGTTATACACGCCTACCGCCGCCGCCGCCGCCGAAAGTATTTACGACAAAGCCAAGTTTATATGATCATTATGACGTCTCTCGTCAATGTTTCAATGGGTACCTTTTAGCTATCGCGGCAAATCACCCTTCACTTTATACGGGGCATTTTACAAATAATATCGTCAAACGAGTTTATTCCGGGGCAAAAAGAAAACCAACACATGATGTCTCGACACTAAGTCCCACAGTTGATATATCGAGCAATAAAATCATTCGCGATAATACCAACAAACGAATGAACAAAAGAGGCACGAACTCAAAAACTATCGAAAATTCCGAAGAACAAATAGGGCCAATTAAAACAGTTGACCTAACAGACATCGTAGAGGAAATGGTCGATGCCAATACGAAAGAAGAAATAAAGATCTCAGTTATATTAGAATGTTCGTCGGATGACGAATTGGACCTTGCAGATGCTGAATTTGCCAAAACTGCTGCATGTGATACTGGGAACGATCAGTATGCAACAGGAATCGATCTGGTACCGAAGTCAATTACATTCAAATGTGAAAAATGCCCGCTACACTTTGCCAAATGCAGGACAGCGTGCGAACACTATGCAAGATGTTTCGTGACCGAAACCGACAAAACTGTTTATTCCAAACAATGCCACGGAACTCTTCTGAAACAGGATAAACTGTTGCATGCGAAACAACACCTAACAGCGAAAGATTTGGAAGTGATTATTGTGAAAGACGATGTAATGTTTTACAGATTACTGTTTTACTGCTCCACGTGCGGTGTGAACTTTGACGAGACGAAGTTTTACGGGCACGATTGCGATATTGGCCGCGTAGATACGATTTACTGCGAGAAATGTGACGCTGTACTTGATCCCGACTTGAAAGACCACTGGATGTGGCACACTGAATTTGAAATCGACGAATTTACCGTCGTGTGTTTTGGCCGTACTGACGAAATGTACTGGAAGAACAACCACAGATTCGAACAAAACACGCAGCCAGAAATGCATGAATATTTATTCGAATACTAGTGAAGAGAATCCGTTTCCCAAACCCTCGCCTCGCTTCGAATATAGGCAACTCACGTGATTGGCAAGGAATTGAGAAGCTTCTGGATCTCAAGAGTAATGTATTAAGCTCACGCAGCGAATAAGGGACTCTGCACACGACGTTTTTTGAACGCAGTCAGCCTGGTTAGTAAGACCACAGAACATAAAAAAAGAGTAGAAGTAATAAGTGGGCGGTGCCCGCGTGCCTCACATTAGAAATGTATTGCCTATGCGTAGTCTTTGACAGTTCTTCTTACCTCAGTTGTCGTTTGTTTCTAGTAAAGAAAACAATCGTAAAAACCCTACTAAAATGCCCTCTTGTGCTGTGTTAGAATGTAAAAATAAGTGTTGGGGACTAAAATTTACCAATCATGCCGAAACAGTTCCTCGGTGAGTAGTATTTCATTGTATTTTTAAGTTAAATTGGTAAGTAATGACATAAACCAGGAAACCAATCCGGCTGAGTAGCATCAGAAACCTGTTTTTAAATTTTCGACTTTATGGCCTTTCACATAAAACTTCTCGAAGATCAGACGCGGTGGTAGTTCCATCTAGTGTGGAGTAGCGGTACCTACATCAAAAGAAAGAGTTATTGTCAAACTTAATTTCATTGTTGCCCAGTGATTTTGATCGTTCTTTACATAACTTAGGGCGGATTTTTCAATAGTCAGATAACTTTTATCTGAGGAATAAAAATGGCGGTTTGACAGCTTATGTATGAAAATTATGTCAAACCGCCATTTTTATTCCTCAGATAAAAGTTATCTGACTTAAAAACCTATTTAGAGGCTAAAAATTTCACCCATGCCGGGATTCGAACCCGCAACCTCTGGCTAGCACTAGCTTCCTTAGCACGGGTTAGTGCATTAAAAATAAAAATAGTGTAGTTATCTGACTGTTGAAAAATTAGCCCTAAAAGGTTCATATTTAACTGTAATTTTTATGATAAAGACCTTTTTCGCATTGCCTTTATTTACCAATGGCAGTTTGCATGCTTAGTGTGCGTTTGGTTCATGTGTGAGTTTGGTCACACTGGTTTTCATACTAATGGGTCATGCCGCTACTTCTACTCTTTTTTATGTTCTGTGGGTGGGACTATCCAGTACAATAACTGTCAAATTATGACATTTGAGCGCCACAAAAAGCGTGTCCCCCCGTACCATCGTACTGCCGGGGCTGGACATCACAATTTGTAAACTTTGCTCAAGTTCCTTTGTAATCTGCTACGTTATCAACCCTTATATGTCCCCACTGCTGGGGCACGGGTCTCTTCCTACATCGCAGGAAGGTTAGGCCGTACTCCACCACGGGGGCCAAGTCCGGGTTGGTGGAGGATTGTAAGACAGTGGCGGGCCTTACTGTCAGAAGTTATCAAGCCGCCCATAAGGCCTCTGACATGGCTTAACGACTGCCATTGTATGACAGCCGGCACCAACGGCTTAACGTGCCTTGCGAAGCACGGAAGCGCTCGGAAACATGCCACTAGCGGTAGACACGGGACGCTCACCCATCCCGTACCTTACCGCGCCTGTGTTGCTTAACCACGTGATTGATTTCAATCACTCGGTTTGCCTAGGCCACGAGCGCTTCTTTGTAATCTGCTAACAGGTGTAGAAAACGCGCTCTTAAAGGCGCGCGTCGACAGCAGATAAAAAAAATGTCAGCTAAAAATCGGGGTGGGCACACATACACTTTCCTCACCTTCAGTGGGGACATATACAAGAGTTGATATCGATCCTGTATCTTATAAAAAAAATGAAGTGGCGAAATTTTTATACTTGTTTCCAAATCAAATGAATACCTTCTAATTACCTATGCAAATAATTGTATTTACGTGTCATTTACGAGGCTAATAATATTAAAATATAATAATATTTCCTTGTTGTAGAAACTGAAATTAAAGAGAATATTTTTGATAACGGAGGTGCCCGGTTTATTAAAAAAAAATATCCGAGTTTTTTTAGCTTTTTCTTAGTATGTATTTAAGAAAAGTACATACAACATATCACACATACCTCCCATCCGCCGGTTCTGTGGCCGGAACCGACAAATGTTATCTGTGGATTCGGTATTTTTAGTAGATTTACAGTCAGTTTTTAGCATATATATGTGGTGGGACTAAGGCAGCGAGAAATAAGAAGTCTTTCGAAAAAACAGCAGCTTTTATTTTAGATCAACTTTAGGTACACTTTTTCACCAGTTATCAAGCGAGACCCCATCTTCATTGTCCATTATGTAATCCTATTCTATCCCTTTCATCCATTTCTTCTCACTCACACCTATCACTTTCATTCGTTCATCTACGTTCCATTATACCAGGCGTCCGTCACTCGCTCAAGGTCACGCGTTATATACCTGCCGCCCGGCGTATCGTCCACGATACAACCGACCAAAACCGACAAAGGGCTGCCAGACGCCCGCCTGAGCGCTCGCAACACACGTTTCCCGCGTTTACTACTTACTCCAAATGCCGAAACCACGTAATTATTGTGCAGTGGATGGGTGTAAAAGTAAAAAAACAAATGAAGTATTATCATTTTTTTCACTGCCGAGAGACGAAGAAAGGTAAATAGTACTTTAAATCTTATATTTATTTCTTTAAACATTTAGGTAGGTAGGTACCAGAGTTGGGCAAAATGAAATCTAATTACTAACTACGATTACATAAATTAAGTAGTTGATAATCATGATTACAAACTACATGAAGTAATCAGAAGTAGTTAAACATTTTGATTACTAACTATACATTGTAGTTGCAATACGATTACAAGATTACTTTTTATAACTACATTTTTTAAATAAACTTGCCAATAAAAAAAACAAACAGGCGTGGCGCGCGAGTCGTTCATGTATCGACTTGTCTTGTCGTTTGCTACGTAGGTAGTTAGAGCGCACTATTGCTATTTTGCGTTCTCGCTCCCTGCATGTCGGTAGTACGGGTGTATTTTTTGGTGAGACTGCGATGCGTGCTGCAGGGTAGTGTATTTAATTGTGTCTGACAGTGTGCACGTCAGGTCAAAATCGCCCACAATAACGAAAAATTAAGTTTGATACTTTAATGTTTGCTTTTCAGACGCCGCAATTGGCTTGACATAATAGGGAGGCCGGATCTAATAAGAACTCAAACCAAGTCAGCTTGTCATTTTATTTGTTCGCTACATTTTGACAAATCAATGATAAGGTACATACCACAGCTGAAACCTGATGCGGTACCCACAAAATCACTACAAAATGAACAAAGTAATTCCAATCACAATACAAATGAAGACTGTAAAAATGAATCGACTCAAACGAAAGAATCATTTATAAACGTTCTATCGGCAGTTACAATTCGAGGTCCTGATAAGAAGTCATCATGTGTACAAACAACGGCATGCAACACTAGCAACAATAATACACAAACCGCACAAGCTCTTTCGGCTGATACACCCAGGAAACGTAAGCTTCGAGTTGAACATACGGAGTCAGAAAAAAAAAGAAAGAAACTTCAACATGAATTAAATAGAATAAAAAAAGAAGTCCAATCAAAAGATTCTCAATGCTACGAAAATTTCAGTTTTAATTATGAGGATGAAATTACTAAAAGGTTTATCAAACTTCTTGACTGGCAAAGAAATCTGAAAAATAAGTCTAAAGGAAACCGCTACGATCCAGAGTACAAACTTTTTGCGCTAAATTTACACTTTTCCAGTCCTCAAACATACCGATGTCTGAAAACGTTCCTACACCTCCCGAGTGAATCCACCCTCCAACGATTTAATATGGTTATTCCGCCTAAATTTGAAGACCGTATTTTAAACTTTTTAGAAGCAAAACTGAAATCAATGCCAAAAAATGCAAAATATTGCACATTATGTATAGACGAAATGGTCCTCAAACGGCACTTACATTATGATACTAAGAGGGATGAGCTAATTGGCTTACATAATATAAATGGTGAAGTCACCAAAGAAGTCGCTTCACATGGATGTGTTATAATGCTTCGAGGAATAGTTGAAAACTGGAAACAACCTATTGCATATTCCTTTTTAGCTTCACCTAAACATTATAAAGATCTAGAAGCGTGGTTGGATGAGGTGATTTTAAAATTATTTAACATTGGAATAGAAATACAGGCCATCGTCTCCGACCAGGGCTCAAATTTTGCTAAATATGCAAAAGAAGTAAAACATGTCACATCAGAGAAGCCATATTTTATGTTACAAGATAGAAAAATTTACTACATATTTGACGTTCCGCACTTGATAAAATGTATTAGAAACAACCTACTTTCAAACGATTTCACATATGAAGGCAAACGAATTTCGTGGAAATACATAGAAGAATTATATTCTAAACAAAAACAAAAAGACTTAAGACTGATTCCTAGGGTGACTGAGAAACATATTAAGCCCAACAATTTTCAAAAAATGCGGGTAAAGTACGCAGCCCAAATATTTAGCCGATCGGTTTTTGCTGCTATTAGCGTTCTTGTCAGCAATCATAGTTTACCAGAAGATGCTCAATATACCGCAGATTTTATAGAAGAATTGAATAACATATTCGATGTCCTAAACTCAAGCAAAGTTTCATGCCCTAATAAGTATCAAAAAGCATTTTCGATGAAACAGTATCAGATTGAGATATTAGAAAAAGCTGCAGCGATGTTTGACAAAATTATAGCCATAGATAAAAAAACAGGAAAAAATAAGACTAACCAAATTCAAACGTTTAAAAATATACAAATTACTATTAAATCTGTCGTAATGTTAAGCAAAGATTTACAGGAAAAGGGGATAAAATTCATATATACACGACGTTTAAACCAAGACTGCCTGGAAAACTTTTTTGGAGCTGTCAGACAGCAGGGAGGCAATTGCAGAGACCCCACACCTATCCAGTTCACAAGAGCATTTTCTAAATTATTCCTCACAAATATGTTGCAAAATTCACGTACAAGTAACTGCCAAGAAGATATTTGTGACTTGTTGCAGAGGTCCGATACCACCACTTTACTGGAACGGCCCAAATCCGGCCCAGCGCACAAGGCAAGAACACCTTCAGCAATTGCCTTAGACTGCGAAACCGACTACCGATTTGATTTGCCTGCGAAAAATGCGTTGACTTATGTATCAGGGTACTTATTATATAAGTGTAGCAAAAAACATAACTGCACTAGTTTCAATGCTTTTTTACAGGAAAAACCTAAGGTTGACGAAACAACACTGTATACCCATTTTAAAGCATATAATAAAGATTCATCTTTTTATGGTGCGCTGAAAGTCCCACCAGAAACGTTTCAAAATTATATTGAAGAATTGGAAAGGGCATTCTTAAGTAATTTTGACGTCTTAATGCATCGGCCTGGTAGCACCGTGTTGGAAATTTTAAAAATAATTGATTTTCCTCCGCTTTGCTCCTGTTTTCCATGTGATTATTTATTAAAATTATTTACGCGATTGAGGATATTTTCAACGATAAAATTTAATAACCGAGAATTCAGAGAAGGAAAAAAAAAGATACTTGATCATTTTATGAAACTCAAACATATTTAATTTACAAATAAATAAATATGGTTATTTCACAACATTCGTTTTATTACAGTAATAATCATCATAGGTACAGCCCTAGCGCATTCGTGCGATGACGCGCTAGCACGTGAGTCGCACGGTGGGCAACACAATCTCGACTCTTTGAGCGGGTACTTATGGAATATTTCTCCTCGCTGTGAACAGTAGTTATTATTATTAAGATTTTGTAGGCTATTATAGCGTAGGTATTTTCGCTTTAGTATGGGAGTGATGTATCTGTTACGTAGTAACTATTATCTAATCTGTGATTATACTAAGGAATCCAACGTTCCGTTCCTACATATATATCTGCGGCTCTAGAGTAGGCTTCGGTTTTCACCGAAAGCACACGAGTGTAATACTACTTGCTGCTCTGTGTAAAACTTTTCTTCACTATTTTGAAAAGTTATGGGGTAAAGTATTAGTTACGATATTTCTATTACACGAATATATCAGATGCTGGATGCGGCAAGCTGAAGACAGGGCGCTATGGCGCTCATTAGGGGAGGGCTATGTCCAGCAGTGGACTACATAATATAGCCTGAAGAAGAGAAGAGAATATATCCGGTAGTAGCCAAAGTATATTCTAAAAGCTTGCACACTGTACGGCACAAAACATCCTTGACGGCGCTGGATGCAGTCGCACCATCACTTCTTTGACCTTTCTCTAGGTCTCGTTTGCTTCCAGTCGCAGAGTTATTGGTTTTATAATAGACGTGTTAAAAAAAATTATCAAAAATATCTTACTAATATTATGAAAGTGAAAGTTTGTGGCGATATTTTTTTTTATCTTTTTTATTTATGAAGATTTGTAACTCAGTCACGCAATAACGACTGAACGGAGTTACATGAAAAGAGCATGGGCAAAATGTATGGAGTTTGGTCGAAGGAGCTCCACGATTGAAACATGTGCCAAAAGGCCCAAGCTTAATTCAAAGTGACAGAAGGGCATCAAAATTGGTCCGGGGGATTTTGAGATATTTTTTTTTTCTATTTTACCATGAATTCTAAGCTAAGTAACTAGATTAAAGACTGCTGCTCTGCTCCAGAGTCGTTTTGTACAAAATATGGTTTGGTTATTACTAGCAATACGGTCTAACTACCCAGGGGCCTGTTTCATAAAAAAATGTAGGTATGTAAAAAATATCCGTGTACTTACGTAAATATATATTTTTTTATGAAAATGCCCCCAGAGCTCGATAGTAAGCGTAGGTATCATAATTATAAAAAATAAAACGAAAGAAAACATTTTTATTAAAAAGAAGATAAAGAGATAAAAGATAAAAAAAATATTTAAACCACTTATTAACAAATAGTACTGGAAGGATGTATATTATTTGTAAATAATAAGAACTGGAAAGACTTCAGGTGTGGTTTTATTTGTAGATTAGTAAAACAGAAAACTGGATAAAAACGGATAAACGGAGCAGGTAAAAAAGTCAGATCTAGTCAAAGGGTAAAGTAGTAGTGATGAAAAATGAGGGGAAATCGAAGAATGTGTGACGTAATTTAAATATTTGAAAATGATAGAAAAAGAAATAAAAATGGTATGAAGAGGTTTGCGCCGTCACAGTACATTTTTAAAACAGTCTATAATAAACTTATGCCTGCGTTTCTATAGATATTCGTCTAATATTAGATCTAAAAATCAAAAGCATATGCAGCAGAAAATCAGGAAAGCAGCATTTCATTGTTATACTATTTTTATTTTTTATGCACTAACCCGTGCTAAGGACAATTTTAAAAACCTATTTAGAGGCTAAAAATTCCACCCATGCCGGGATTCGAACCCGCGACCTCTGGCTATCCGTGCCAGCGCTCTATCCAACTGAGCTAATGCATTTCATTGCACAATATTATTAATATAGGTCCTATCTATAGAAAAACCAAGTGAAATACAATGAATATGAAATTACACTCAAAAAAAAAATCTCTCGGAAGAATTTTAATTATGTAAAATTTTATTTGGTGAGAAAAAATATATCTATCGATTGGTATTATTCTGTGGCAGCTCTTGGACCACTTTCGCCCATTCTTCTTTGGCATACCTACATATGCCTGAGTGGAGACATAGGATACTTAATATCCGGGTAATGCGCTCCCACGGGATATAATTCAATCCTAATAAATAAAAAGCAAGCGCAAGCTTTAAATAAGAAAGAATATTCTTTATTGTACACCAGGAAAAAGCAAACAAAACAGAATTACAAAGATACAGTACAATTGGCGGCCTTATTGCTTAGAGCAATAATAATAAATATTTTAAAGTGAAAACATAAGTTTTAATTATTTTGATAAATAGTCCTTTGATTGTCATCTATTTGAACCTTGTACACACTTGAGTTTTTAAGTTTTTGTTTTTGAGAAATAACCTGATTTGTTGTTAAGTATACCTACTCAGTTTATAAGTATTGTGAGAAATAAACAATGTTATTAAGGATACTCAGTTTTTAAATATTTTGACAATTAAACTTAAATTTTGTTAAATATATTTACTAAGTTCTTAAGTATTTTGAGAAATAAACTTATATGTTAAAAACCTATTTAGAGATAATTAAAACTGTTTTTATACGGATTTATGCTCGTTTATTACATTTTTACAATTTTCCAACGTTTCGGCACTTTTTCAGGTGCCGTGGTCCCGGATGACTGAGGTGACAGGTGTCTTTTAGAAATCATTAACGGTTAGTTTACTACCCTCGGCAAAAATTACAAAAGTTAATTATGAAGTTACGTTCCAAAATAGACAAACCAATTATTTTTTATATAAAGTCAACAATATTGATTATTAGTAATTGAAGTTAAAATTAAATTTATAAACTAATTACTTTATATGAACTTAAAGATACCGATTATTAATTGAAATTAAATTGATTTTTTATTATTTATTCTACAGTCACACTTCTAGCAAGGGGGTCTCATGCACTTAAGCACTGGTTCCCATGCTACCGGTATGTTCCAACCACGATCTCTATTAAAATTTGGATGCCGGCGGATCTCTATTGCCTCACGTATCATTCTAGGGAAGAAACGGTCTTCTCGACCACGGCACCTGAAAAAGTGCCGAAACGTTGGAAAATTGTAAAAATGTAATAAACGAGCATAAATCCGTATAAAAACAGTTTTAATTATGTCTACAGCTCGTGTTAACCTTAGAAAATACTAACCTATTTAGAGGCTAAAAATTTCACCCATGCCGGGTGTTGGCGACTGGCTGGAGTGTCACCCTTTTCTACTTCTTAATTTGTCTTTCTGTTTTTTACGTTGTCACATTTGTGGTTGTCAAGATTACTAAAATCTGTCTTGTAATATTGTGCTTTATTCTTTATTAAATTTCTATCATATAATCCGTGTTTCCATCAGTATTCATAATCGTCTCATACAGTCCACCACTAGCTATCATTTTGGTCCATTCTCACCGTAAAAATACCTCCAGCGAAAATAATCTGTCATAATTTTTTCACACGTAAGTTTTCATTTCGCGTAGAATTGCATTATTCACATACGCATACACTATGGTCGAAACACGGAGTAAGGCAAAGACAGATTTTGTAACTACGGAAACCGAGCGGGTGCAGCGCGATCGCGGCGAGCGGTCACCGCGCGGCACCCGGCCGGGCTCAACCGCAACCGACGACGTAGCTTCGTCAGCACTGCCTGATAGAATGAGCATATCCAAGGTGGGCAACGCCTCTAGCAGTGTGGCACAACCTGGTCCCGCTGCCGAATGCCCGAATGCTCCTTCTAGCTCACGCAACGACGGAAATACCCAAGCACCAACCGCTTCTAGCTTCCACAGTACGCAATCTCGCAGTGGGCGTACCAACTCATCGCGTTCGTCGGCGACCGTCCGTGCTCAGAAATTGGCGCTAGAAGCAGATGTGATGTGGCGCCAGATTGAGCGCGAGCGCGAACTCGCGCGATCGCAGGTGGAGCGCGAGCGCGAGGTTGCGCGATTGCAGGCGGAGCGCGACCTTGAGCTTGCGCGATCGCAGGCGGAACACGAGCGCACGCTTGCCCGCCTGGAGTCCGAGGCAGAGCAAACAGAGCTTCAAGCAAAACTCGCCGCATTGGAAACATCTGATAAGTCAGCCCGTAGTCGTAATTCGTACTTTTCCGATCACGATGTAGAAAAGCGCACCTCCACCTGGGTTTCAGAACAACATGCCAACGTGACCACGGCAACCCAAGTAGTAATGCCTGGTAAGGCGCCGACCGTCACCTTGAGTAATCCTCAAGGACTTTATTCACGGCCGGCCGCCCCTACCAACACGGTATCGTTCTACACGCCCGATGTCAACCGTGCAAACCATTCTAAACCCACACATTCGAGGACTTTTCTTAATAATAAATACGACACCATGACACAACAGTTATCTGAACGTTTTTCCTCTGATCCTATAACAAAATTATCTCAAGCTATTAACGCTCTTTCCAACAGGCCAAAGAAACCCGAACTTGTTACATTCTCGGGTGAAGTTAGTCAATGGATGCCGTTCAAAAGTAGCTATGAGAGAACTAAATCTAATTTCTCTCCTTCAGAGAATTTAGACCGGTTGAACAACGCAGTCCGAGGTCAAGCGTACCAGTTCGTCGCGTCCCTCATGTGGACCTCCGACGACCCCGACGACATCGTAAAGGCTTTGGAGCAGACTTACGCTAGACCGGAACTCCTCGTGGCGCGCGAGGTCACGGAGCTACGCAACAGTCCTAAGCTAAGTTCTCCTCAGGATTTAAATGGCCTAGCCAATAAATTACGTAATTTCGTTACGACACTCAAGTTACTTAATCAACACGAGTACTTGTCTTCCCCGGAACTTTTTCGGTGCGTTTTGATTAAGTTAAGCGAGCATACCAGAGCCCGCTTTACGGATTTCGCATCCATTCACGCACCAGAGGCACAAGATATAACAAAACTTGAATTACTGTCGCAATTCCTCTTGGCCGAGGCAGATAAACAATTAAAATATAACTTTGTAACCGACAGTGCATTTAAGGCACCACCTCAACCGATGCAATCGAATTTACCTCGAACAAGCAATCCCAAATTTCAATTTAAAAGGGAATCTGTACACGCTACGGTATCGAACGGTAAGAAATCTGAGCAATGCACATTTTGCAAACAAGGGCCTCATGATATAAGGGCCTGCAAAGGTTTTCTAGGGCTTCCCATTGACGATAGATGGCGCTGGGTGCGCGAGTCAAAAATTTGTTACCGATGTCTTAAGGGTAACCCGCATACATGGAACAACTGCCGAGCGAAACGTTGCGGAGTTGACGGATGTTTGAGACGTCACAATGCTCTTCTCCACGGCACGGAGACTGCCGGCACCAATGTTAGCACGAGATCAAGTGGACAATGCAACATGACCGAAGCGTCCGCTATCGATTCACTTGGTTCCGTAAACATTAATAACGATGGCACCGTAACCGAATATCCTGAGAAAATTGGGAATACTTCTGATTATTTAATTAACGCTACAGGATCCTTGCCGGCTTCCTCACGCTTCCGTGGCCTGCTGAAGGTAGTCCCGGTTGTAGTCGAGGGTCCCGACGGCGACTTCGAGACGACGGCACTTCTCGACGAGGGCAGCACGTCGACATTGATCGACGGCGAGGTAGCGGCACGCATTGGCGCAAAGCACGACGGCACTTCTCGACGAGGGCAGCACGTCGACATTGATCGACGGCGAGGTAGCGGCACGCATTGGCGCAAAGCACGACGGCACTTCTCGACGAGGGCAGCACGTCGACATTGATCGACGGCGAGGTAGCGGCACGCATTGGCGCAAAGCCCAACTGTCAGGAGCGTCTTCGCATTGAAGGCGTTAGTGGTATGAGCAAGGAACTTGACGTGAGTTATGTTGATTTCTATATTCGCGGCCATGGCCTGGCCGAACGTTATTTAATTAATCACGCACGGGCTATTAAACCCCTCGGGCTTCGAGCTCAAAATCCTGACACGATAAGAATCACGGATTACAGTCATCTATCTGGTTTAACTAACGAACTTTCATATTGCACTGACGCTCCTCCGACCGTCCTTATTGGCGCGCCAGACTGGCATTTATCTTTAAGTCGCGAAGTTCGTAGTGGAAATAAGAATGAACCCGTTGCTTCTAGAACCTTGTTGGGTTGGGTGCTCCATGGCGCACTTTCTCTCTCATCAAAGCCACTTGAATTCATAAATCACGTTTCAGATGACTTACATAGCCTTATAAAAAGTCAATATGACATTGATGCTTTAGGCATCACGAAAAAGAATCCCCGTCCAAGCGACGAAGACAAACGAGCGGTAGACATAATTGAATCCTCAGCTCATCAGCTAGACGATGGCCATTTTGAAGTTGGCCTGCCCTGGAAGAAAGATTTACCGGAAAATATACCTGACAGTTACCCTCAGGCACTCTCCCGCTTCAAGGCACTCGAACGTCAGATGTCTAAGGACCCAGAGTTCGGTAAAGCCTTCCAAAACTTTATAGAGGGCATAATCAGTAAAGGCTATGCCGAAGAGTGTGATCCAGACACTTACTACCGTCTTCTTTCGCAAAACGCTTCATACGTCAATATAGACGGCTCGATTCGTTGGTACCTGCCTATCTTCGGTGTCCTTCACCCACAGAAGAAGAAGCTCAGAGCAGTTCACGATGCAGCTGCGACAACGAAAGGAATAAGCCTCAATAGCCTCCTTTTACAAGGACCCGATCTATTGTCCTCGCTTCTGGACATGTTGTTTCGTTTTAGAGAAGGCGCCGTTGTTTTAAATGGCGACATCAAGGAAATGTTCCCCCAGGTTAAAATTATCCCCAAAGACAGGGATGCGCAACGTTTTCTTTGGCGCAATAACGACGGCAACCTTATAGAGTACCGCATGTCATCCATGATTTTTGGTGCCGTATGTAGTCCCTTCATAGCTCTCCACATTAAGAACAAAAATGCGAAAATGCTGGAATCTAGATACCCTGCCGCATGTAAGGCTATCATTGAAGACCATTATATGGACGATTACCTGGGCAGCTATCCTAGTATCAATGATGCGGCACAACTAGCCGCCGACGTTATCACGGTGCACAAAGCCTGTGGCTTCGAGATGCGCGCGTGGACCTCAAATCATCCGGAGGTACTCTCACTCGTTCCAAAGGAACTTCGAAGTGATTCGACATCAGACGTTTATCTGCCTCTTAGTAGTGAAGTCGGCGTATTGGGTGTTAAATGGAATCCAGCCCAAGACTCGTTAGGGTTTCGCACCATGCCCCAAATGTCAACCGATCCTCTTACCAAACGCAACCTACTATCTGCTGTCATGAAGGTCTACGACCCTCTCGGTCTCCTGATGCCAGTTGTTATCTGGGGTCGCATTTTGATACAGAAGTTGTGGCGGTCAGGCGTTCATTGGGATACGACCCTACCCGCAGTGTATGTCAGCGAGTGCGAGGACTGGTTCGAACAGTTACGGATTGCAGCCAATATTAAAATTCCCCGCTGGTATATGACTAGGGCAGACGTATCGGACGTTCAGCTGCACGTAGTGGCCGATGGTGGCGAGCAAGCCTACGCCTGCGTAGCTTATTGGCGTTTTAGTTACAGGGATCACTCCGTGTCTACGTCACTCATTGGCAGCAAGGCTCGAGTCTCACCACTAAAACCGGTTTCAATCCCTCGAATGGAATTGCAAGCTGCCCTTATAGCAGCACGATTTGCGCAAACAATTTTACAAGCTCATCGTTTCGAGCCATCCAAAACCACTTTTTGGACTGACTCAACCACAGTCCTCAAATGGATTCGGAGCGATGCTCGCGTGTTTAAACCGTTCGTAGCGCACAGGTTGGGAGAGATACTGGAGACTACCAACCCGTCCAGTTGGAGGTGGATCCCTACCTCTCTCAACGTGGCCGATGACGCAACAAAACCAAAAAAGATCAAGTTTACCGCGACTCATCGGTGGTTTACCGGTCCGCAGTTTCTGCTTGAACCACCATGCACTTGGCCGACTGAGTGCTTTACCGACGTGGAAGAGAATTCACGAGATCCCGAATTAAAATCGGACCTAGTGGTTCTGCTCCTCGTTACCCCGTCTAGCTTAATTCCAAACCCAACGCGTTTTACCTCTTGGCTGCGTCTTCTTCGCGCCACCGCCCGAGTTCTCCAAGGCGCACGTCTATTCCGGCTTAAACTGTCTCGGCCTATAAGTAGAAATTCCAAATTGTACATGGACGGTACCACATCGCCCTACCAACTTCACGCCGCAGACATCGTGGAAGCCGAAAAGATGGTGGCCCAACATGCTCAAGAAGAGAGTTTTCCTGAGGAGGTCCTGGCTTTAAGATCCTCAAAACCTGTGCCCAGAACCAGCAGAATAGCAAAACTTGCACCGATACTCGGCCAAGACGGCTTAGTGAGACTAGACACGCGAATAAGTTCTGCCCCGGGAGTTAGCGAAACCACGAAGTCCCCAATTATCGTCGACGGCCGCAATCATGCGATACGACTACTCATCCTTTACGAGCACAACAAAGCGTCGCACCACTTCAACGAACTAGTTCTGAACGAACTGCGACAGAAGTACTGGATACTGAGGGCACGCAACAGCATCCGCAGCGTAGCACACGCCTGTTTACAATGCCGAAGGTGGAAAACCCAACCAGCTCAACCCCAAACCGGCAACCTACCCCTTGAAAGACTCGACCACCACAAAAGGCCATTTACCCACGTCGGGCTCGATTATTTCGGCCCCATTTTAGTAACGATATGCCGACACAAAGAAAAGCGTTACGTCGCATTGTACACATGCCTCACAACCAGAGCGTTACATATGGAAGTGGTCAATTCTCTATCATCCGACGCAGCTATAATGAGTCTAAGACGTTTCATCGCACGCCGAGGATCCCCTACCACCATATTTTCTGATAACGGCACGAACTTTGTTGGGGCCTCGCACGAGCTACGCTGTCTACATGACGACTCCGTGAAAGAATACGCCACCAACCATAAAATCAACTGGCGCTTCATCCCACCTGCATCACCATTCATGGGCGGCGCATGGGAAAGGCTTGTACGTACAGTGAAAACAGCCCTCAGATCCTGCCTCACGAGTCAAACCATAAAGGAGGACGTCTTGGCAACGCTCCTTCTTGAGGCAGAAGCGATCGTCAATTCAAGACCCCTAACCTACATTTCATCCTCACCAGATTCCCCAGAAGCTATAACACCATTTCATTTCATCCTGGGCTCCTCATCAGTCGTACCGTGGACATCATCACTGACAGACGCTGACTTACTCCGGCGGTGTGACTGGCGAAGAACATTGCGTCTCGCAGACCAATTTTGGGCACGATGGCTACGCGAATACCTCCCAACGCTCCGACCA
The DNA here is from genome assembly GCA_934045075.1 of Yponomeuta sedellus. Taxonomy (NCBI): domain Eukaryota; kingdom Metazoa; phylum Arthropoda; class Insecta; order Lepidoptera; family Yponomeutidae; genus Yponomeuta; species Yponomeuta sedellus. The sequence goes on along the minus strand of OW203750.1, from coordinate 1,282,873 downwards.
AGAGGACCAATAAACCGCACTGTGAATCTTGGCGAGGGTGATGTGGTGCTGATCGCTGACCCTACACTCCCACGTGGTCTTTGGCCATTAGGAAGGGTAGCGAAGGTTTACTTTGGACCAGACGGAGCGGTCCGCGTAGCAGACATCCACACTAGAGGCGGCATGCTGCGCCGACCGGCCCGAAAACTTATTTTGCTGGAAGCTGCACCTCAGTCAGTAGCCACCAGTTGTTAGTGTTCCACTGGGGGCCTGGAATGTTGGCGACTGGCTGGAGTGTCACCCTTTTCTACTTCTTAATTTGTCTTTCTGTTTTTTACGTTGTCACATTTGTGGTTGTCAAGATTACTAAAATCTGTCTTGTAATATTGTGCTTTATTCTTTATTAAATTTCTATCATATAATCCGTGTTTCCATCAGTATTCATAATCGTCTCATACAGTCCACCACTAGCTATCACCGGGATTCGAACCCGCAACCCCTGGCTATCCGTGCCAGCGCTCTACCAATTGAGCCAATGGGCGACTCACGGCATCAGTGAAATTTCGAACCTCTTTACACTATTCTCTGTATTACGTACATCCCGGCATGGGTGAAATTTTTAGCCTCTAAATAGGTTTTTAATTTTTTTTTTTTTTTAAATTTGTTCCTTAGCACGGGTTAGTGCATTAAAAATAAAAATAGTATAAACTTATATGTTGTTAAGTATAGCTATTCAGTTTTTAAGTATTTTGTGAAATATAATCAATTTTTGTTAAGTATCCTCAGTTTTTAAGTAATTCGAGAAATAAACCTAATTTTTTGTTAAGTCACGTTAAGTATAGGTACTCAAGGCCAGTGTCTGAATAGAGAATAATTTCACTAAGTAAATATTTAAGTAGGTAACGTTCTGTCACCCTCTTTTATGGGAAATTCGAAGAAAGAGAATAAGAAGATACAATACAATCCTCCACCCGCCCGGATTTGGCCCCTGTGGAGTATGGCCTAACAAAGAGACACCTACTCCAGCAGTTGGGACATACAAGGGTTGATATCGCTATCGATGTATTGTGCATAATCAAACGTAGTAAATGATCTATATTTTCGATAACACCACTAATTATTATTATTTATTTGATATATACAAAAAGACAGTGGCGGGGCAAGACCTAAATTTTATGTGGGCACGACAGATTTTGCGAGGCCCTGCTCTGTGGCGACCTGAAGACGGATTTTATAAAATTACTAGCGACCCGCCCCGGCTTCGCACGGGTGCAAATAACAGTATTTCTCCACTATTTAATGGATGTTATTATACATAATTATAAACTTTTCTCTTCGATCACTCTATGTATTAAAAAAAAACGCATCAAAATCCGTTGCATAGTTTTAAAGATTTAAGCATACGTAGGGATATAGGGACAGAGAAAGCGACTTCGTTTTATACTATGTAGTGATAGTGATTAAAAAAAAGAAATAACTGCCAAGTTTTTATCCAAAAAATTCAAATTAGATTAGAATGAATGATTACAAATCGTAAATATGTAGGTGGAGATGCCAATACCAATAAATTAAATATCGGCTTTCAAAGGATGCTTCCAGTCGAAAAAACAATTAATACATCTCTATTTTTTTTAAATATGGCTAAATAGCTAAATAATATTTATGCAATCAGGACAGCAGGAAAATTTTTTACATTTCTTCATGCTTTATAATAAGGTACCACCATAGGGGTCAATGATCTATGCATCGGTAAAATATCATCTTCACATGTTTTGAAATATGGAAAGTTTCTGATTTCTCGATTAAGTGATTATTATAAAGGGAAAGGGGCGTAATTGCGCCAAAAAATTACGTCCGTCACTTAAAACCGTGTTGTTGCTTAATTTTATGTCTGATTATGGCTGAATTTGATTGGAAAGAAAAAATATTTTTATTTACTACATTTCTTAGCTATAAAGAACTTATATTTAGCAGTGCAGTCAATGTTTGCAATTATTGCCGTACTGTCATCTCCACCTCGTATACATTTCTTAAAGTGTGTATTTAAAAATATTTATATTTGTTTATTAAAGGAACAGAAATTTCCTACTTTTAACTATACTAAATCCTTAGTTATTGTATTGTAATTCAGACTGGATGCCACATCTGATTCAATAGATGCAAGTTCTTTCAGCTTTTCTTTTTGCTGATCCAGACTCCGTAACGTCGTATCAGGTTACAACCTGTAAACAAAAACATTTATTTGCAGTTTTATGCATTTAATATTGTAAAACCTAAATTTAAATTAGTTTTGAAACAAAAATCTTTAAGATAGCTCTTACTACCAACTAGTTTTTAAAACTCAAAAAGTCGATACGTTTTTTACCGTTAAAGCTGGTTTCTTCGTTAAATTGGTTTCCTTCAAAAGATATTATAAAGCGTATAATTTTATATAAAAGTAATTACTGCGTTATTTATTTATTACTAATTATTTATTTCTTACCTTATGTAAAATAGATGAGTACAGGTACCGGTGATTTACACATTACAAAGAAGACAAAAACCATTTATTAAGTCTTTGTTATATTGTTTTTTAATTTTTTGCTTTTTCAATTTTGGCTCAGTTTACAGGAGCAACCAATATACCTACCTACTACACTATCTATTTATTCACTAAATATTATTAAAACATTGAACACACTATTCTTATAAAAATTGGTACGTAGTTATAAAAACAAACAATATTGAATAACACAATTACGTTTCTATTCTTATGCACCTAGCGACTGCGTTGCGCACTTTGATTTGATGGGTTTGCTTCCTAGTAAAGTAAGTAGGTCAAGAAATAAAACGAGGGATTCCTCGCACGCGCAACATTTACTTACGCAACGTAAGCAAATGTTGCCGGACAATAAAAACATATTTCGCAACAATAGTAGATTATGCATTAAGGGAATAAAACCATGTATTACGTCATGGGCGGTATATTGAACCCTGAGCGGAGCGAAGGACTCCGAGTTAACTCCCGAGCGCAGCGAGGGAGTTAAATTTTAACTCCTGAGCGAAGCGAGGGAGTTATGTAGAGTCCTGAGTGAAGCCACCCGTTTGTACCGCCCGAGACTAAGACATGTTTTATTCCAGAGGTGAATACTCTACTTTTCACACCATCTGGGAGACAATAAAAAGTTGCAATTCGCGCCTTTTTTTCTTTTTTTTATTGGTGTTTCGCGCGGTCACACGACACAGTAGTTCAGAAAAAAAAGAAAAAAGGGGTGAGTTTCGAACAACAATTCGAATTTCGAATTGCAATGCGGGGCTTCTTCATAGTTTTCATGCGAATTTTGACATTCTAAATTCAAATCACTTTATTCCCTAGGGAAATTCTTCATTATTATTGCCCTCTAGAGACAAGGCTATGCTTTACGATGATATTTGACGGTACGTAATAAGGCATTGTCGAGCAGGAGGTGTGAAAAATTAATTTATTTCTTTTTTTATTTAATTCTCGCTTTTAAGCAATACATAAAAAAAATTGAGGCGCGAGGCCCCTTGTACCGCGAGGCCGTAGGCGGTGGCCCACGTCGCCCACGCCTTACTCCGCCTCTGCAAAAAGAACTTACAGCTAAACCAAAACGCTCTTAATGTTACTTAATTATTCCACACAAAAATTAACTACTACATAAGTTTAATCTTAAATGAACTACAAATCGTGACATAGAGTCAACAAAAATATCGACATGTTTGACATCGCTTAAAAACTCATTGAGCAGGGCGAGGGCCCTAGCCGTGGGCGCGTTGCTGGCGCGGCGCGTGCGCTGCGAGAGTTTAATAAATATACATTATAATAAATTAAATATATTTAATAAAGTTTCACTTCCGGTTTCTTGAATTTTTGGACAAACTATTCGTGATTCCCTACGTTGCACGGGCCGGCCAGCCTGAGATACATATATACAAAATCATCTCAGAATCGCTCCTAGAACCGGCTGCCTGAGTGACTAATCGATCGGGTTCTTCCACGTAGTCAAACTATTTTGTCAAACTGATTTGACCACGTGGAAAATTCGTTCCTCGTGGTCAAATTAAAGTAATGATCCTTCCTGTATAAGATTCTAAATGCCAAAAAGTACAGTCAAACCATAGTCAAACTATTTTGTCGAACTGATTTGACCACGTGGAAAATTCCTCGTGGTTAAATTAAAGTAATGATCCTTCCTGTATAAGATTCTAAATGCCAAAAAGTACAGTTAAACCTTAGTCAAACTATTTTGTCGAACTGATTTGACCACGTGGAATTATGTTTCCGCATAGTCAAACTAGTAAAATGCCCTTATTCCGTGCCGACCAACTAAACTGATCAACTAGTTGTTCCGATCGGAGCTCAGTACGTGGCTTTATTCCAGTCGGACTAACTACTCAAATCAACCATATTAAGCTTATATAAGAGTTCCCAACGGAACACAACAATTCACAACGGCGCGTTGTGAATTGTTGTGTTCCGTATGTATGTGTAAGTAAACCGTCTATGACTAACGCTAGTGACATTTTTCTGAGCGGTTCCGTGCTTCGAAAGGCAAGTTAAGTAGTTGGTTCCGGCTGCCGTAGATAGATGGCAGTCGTTAAGCCAAGTCAGAGCCTTAGGGCGGCTTGCAAAATTCTGACAGTAAGACCAGCCACTAGTGTTGCAAGCCTCTACTAATCCGATCCGGACTTGGCCCCCGTGCCCTATACCTTCCTCAGGAAAGAAACCCGTGCTCCTCGGTGAGGATATAATGGGTTGATGATGAAGACCATCTCAGAAGTAAGTACCTCTTTCTTGTAGCAATAAAACGATCAATGAATCTGAATTAAACAACGTATTAAAATGCTGTGCAGTGATAGAGCCATCAATAAAAACTTCTTTCATAACACGTCTTTGGAAAAAGTGAACATCGTTATCAACCCTTGTATGTCCCCACTGCTGGGGCACGGGTCTCTTTCTGCATCGCAGGAAGGTTGGGCCATACTCCACCACGGGGGCCAAGTCCGGTTTGGTGGAGGATTGTAAGACAGTGGCGGGCCTTACTGTCAGAAGTCATCAAGCCGCCCATAAGGCATCTGACATGGATTAACGACTGCCTTTATATGACAGCCGGCCCAAGTCACGGGACGCTCACCCATCCTGTACTGACCGCGCCTGTTGTTGCTTAACAAAAGTGAACATAATAAATATCAATAATAAGTATAGGGCCCGTTTCTGAACTGAGAATTTCACTGAGTAAATAGTAGTAAATGTGTAAACGTGTACGAATAAACGTGTTCTTGAGTGGAGACCGCGCGGCAAACGTAGTGTAGGACGCCCTCCGACCAGGTGGGATGAAGATCTGCGAAAAACTGCCGGCAGATGCTGGATGCGGCAAGCTGAAGACAGGGCGCTATGGCGCTCATTAAGGGAGTGCTATGTCCAGCAGTGGACTAGTACAGCCTGACGACGACTAAGAAAATACTTAAGGTGTTTCGGGGCGCTAATAAGCGCCACCAATGGAAAAATATCATTATAAGTAAGTTGTTGTTTAATACGTTTTTTTTTAAAAGTTAACATGAGAAATCTTAATATCTGTGGTAACTATTTTTAGAACTTACAGTCTAGAACGTTCTGTCACGCTCTTTTCTGAGAAATTCCAAGAGACAGGACTGCAGTTAAGTATTTACCTACTCAGCGAAATTATCAAATCAGACACCCTAAGGGGTGTCAAATATCAGTCATTTTTAAGGCCTGCGCCTGGAGCGACTTTAATCCCAAAATGTCCTCAGAGTACTTATCTTGGACTCACCGCCTACGCTACGGTGTGCGGTCATTTGTTCCCCGGAAATTGAGCAAAGCGTACGCTTTGGAAGCAAATATTCTGAGATTACATTGTGTTGTAATTTAAGATAAGATAAGAATATTCTTTATTGTACACCAGAGCACATATTATAAAACATGTTATGATACAAAGTACAATTGGCGGCCTTATTGCTAAAAGCAATTTCTTCCAGACAACCTTACGACGGAAAGTTGCTGGAGGAAATAATAGACGGAAGTACATGAGGTTGAAAAAGAAAAGGCGTTTTAAAAGAAAACACCGAACTCTTGTCCAGTCCGGCCTCTTGATTTCCTCGGTAACTTAAGGGACTTTTTGTACGGGGTACTTTTAGTCCTTCGTGTGCGTTATTCAATATAATTTATAAGAGATCTATATGGACGGACAAAAATGTACACCGGGGATAGTCCCTCGTCTGCGCAGGCCTTTAGAGAAAACATCAATGTGCGTTGTTATTACAATGCCGGCGCCAGACAGAAGCTCAAACAAGTGATGGCATAAGTGTGCACATGTGTTGCGCGGGCATTTCTTACAATTCAAATCAAATCATTCACAAAAGAGCTTAAGTACTAGTGACACGATTATTTTTTGTGTGGGTAGGTTTGATAAAGATTGTGTTATTTTAATGTGGGTAGGTTTGAGAAAGATTGCCACTAAATACAGGCAGATGCTTACTGGTGTTCTTCGCACTAGGCGAACCTGTTTCGCGAGAACTCTATATTACAGAAAATAGTTACCATAAAATGTTACTCGATCTCGAGCGATGGCGGTTAGATGCGTTTTTCACATAAAATGTCCGTGCCACACATGTGTACACTTATGTGATCTTTTGTTTGAACTTCTGTCTGGCGGGCGCCGGCATAATAACGATAACAACGTCCACACAACACAACACTTGACCAGGGAACCAATTCTCACTCATTAGCAAATAATTCGTATACGACTCTAAGGCTTATTGGCCTTGGAATTCTACATAAAAGTCGAGCGACAGCCAAAATCTGTATTCTGAACGCCATGCTAGATTGAATTCGAATGAGAAAATGTCTAATGACTCTGTCTAGTTATTTTATTTTTATGCTGTATGGAATCAGGCGTTACTTTGCGGAAATCCATAATATCATTAAAATGGGAAAATTACTTTGCTAAATTCCGCCAAAAATCCCACAAGCACCATGCTGTTAGTTAATGCACCGCCCTCCCTCCTATAACACGAGGCATCCTCAGGCTCCCCAATACCAGAAGGTTGTCTGGAAGAGATCACTTTTAGTGATAAGGCCGCCTTCTGTACTCTTAGGTTGAGAAATATCTGTGTAATTTCCATTTTTATGTACAATAAAGTGTTCTCTATCTATCTATCTATCTACTTGCATTTGGGAGATGCCTCGTGTTAGAGGCGAAACGCGTCGCGTGTTTTCTCACACAAGTACCTATTGGTGTCGGTGGTGGTGTGTTCGTGTCTTGCTTCTGCTTGAAAAAGTGGGAGGGAGGGCGGTGCATTAACTAACCGCATGGTGCTTGTGGGATTTTTGGCGGAATTTAGCGAACTATAATTTACACTTTTTAATGTTATTTTTATGCGACAAATGTCTTAGCCTTCGAATATTTTGCGTCTACGCTTTCAATTCGCATGGGCGAGAATCCTCCTAACAAGAATCTAGGTTCAAGAATCTGGGACTTTGATGCATTTTTGGCAAAAACTGCCGTTTTTAGCGGAAATCGATTAGTCCGAAAAACCGAAAGTCCTAGGTTCTAGAATGAAGGTTCTCAAGATTAATAATAGTAATTTTATTAGGGTAAACAAACAATTGTACAGTCTATTTATTCTTACTTGTCCAATTTAGTAAACAAGATTCTAACCTTAAAATTGAGATTAGATGCTTAAACTAGACATTTTCTCGCAAATTCGTGATCTATCATGAACTATGTTTATAAAATTGACATCGTGTTATCTAAAAGAGTGATCCAGGTTACTACATTTATGGAAATATGGGTTAAGGGTAGAATCTTGTTTACTAAATTGGACAAGTAAGAATAAATAGACTGTACAATAAGTGGTAACAGCATCTTAGTAACATTGAAGTATTTTAAGTAATTCTACAACCAGCACCGCTTACCACGAATTAGAGAAAAAGAAAGGAGAGTTATTCAGAGAAAGCTAACTTCTGAATTAGGCAATATAACTAACCAGATAATATCTTATTATTTTAAACAATGTATACCTACTTTTAAGCGGTGGTAGCTCAGTGGGTAGAACCATAGACTGGCAAGCGAGAGCCCCAGGTTCGATCCCGAGTGCGGGCATGTACCAATGACTTTGTTTAATTTCAAAGTTACGTACATTTGCGAATTTGCAGTCGCAATACCACACGCTAACGGTGAAGGAAAACATCGTGAGGAAACCCGCGGCTTGGTTGGCTCCGCACGTATTGACTAGTCTTTCCTGTGGGCAAGGCCGACTAAGCTGTCAGGATGGTATAGGTGCTGGGCAAGCCTACACCATCTATAAAACCATGACCCAGGCACTACAGCGTCGGAGTGGTCCCGTCACCCATCTAGTGTGAGTGAAGATACCACTGGACGCTGTATAAATCATCTCATTAAGTAGATGCAAAAAGGCCAATATTATTATACCTACTTTCACTGCATTTCAGTTTGTACACTTGAACTTTTTACTATTTAGAAGGGCATATATAGGTAGTAATCACAGTTTTGTGAAAACAAAAAAGAATCTTGAATTATGATTTTTATTCCATTTGTGGCGCTCGTTAGCACCGGGTAGCGTCAACGAATTATTGCTGTAGGTACATAAAATAAAAGTATTTAAAGTCTCTGATAAAGGTTGTCTGGAAGAGATATAGTGCGTTCACATTAACTTAACGCGTGAGAGAATTGGTGACAAGGACGTAACATGTGAATTAGCTTTTGGACCTAATCGGAAGATGGTAAAACAAGCCCTCAATCCTTTTATTTTCCCCAAGTAATGGGAATGATTTCTTATTTAACATGGTAACAGTAAACATCTCAGTGCTACCAATTCTCTCACGCGTCAAGTTAATGTGAACGCACTATAGATCACTTTTAGTGGTATTGGCGCCGCCTGTACTCTTAGGTTAAGAAATATCTAAATTCCATTTTTATGTATACTAGCTGACCCAGCGAACTTCGTACCGCCTAATAATCGACTCTTCACTTTTTTTATTTTTCCCTACGTAAGAACCATTCTCGTACTTCAAGGAATATTCTAAAAAAAGAATTAGCGAAATCGGTTCAGCTGCCCTCGAGATTTGCGCTTACCAACACATTCGGGGATTATACTATTTTTATTTTTAATGCACTAACCCGTGCTAAGGACAAATTTAAAAACCTATTTAGAGGCTAAAAATTTCACCCATGCCGGGATTCGAACCCGCAACCTCTGGCTATCCGTGCCAGCTCTACCAATTGAGCCAATGGGCGACTCACCGGCATCAGTGAAATTTCGAACCTCTTTACACTATTCTCTGTATTACGTACAGGCAGCGACATCTGGCTTAAGCAAATTTCATCACTAGCGCTGGCACGGATAGCCAGAGGTTGCGGGTTAGAATCCGGCATGGGTGAAATTTTTAGCCTCTAAATAGGTTTTTAAATTCGGGGATTCATTTTTATATTATAGCTAAAGTGTTCCCTATCTCCAGCAATTTTTCAAGTCTGTTAAAAATAGGTACAAAACAAAGAAAAATTATATATAATCATGTGGTTACAGCGATATCATTCCGATGTAAAACCTAACTGCAAAGTAGGTACTCGGGGCTGCAAGTGATGCAAATTACTTCAGCCAGATGTTGCTGCCTGTACGTAATACAGAGAATATTGTAAAGAGGTTCGAAATTTCACTGATGTCGTGAGTCGCCCACTGGCTCAATTGGTAGAGCGCTGGTACGGATAGCCAGAGGTTGCGGGTTCGAATCCCGGCATGGGTGAAATTTTTAGCCTCTAAATAGGTTTTTAAATTTGTTCCTTAGCACGGGTTAGAGCATTAAAAAGAATATAATCATGTGGGTACGGCGATATCATTCCGATGTAAAACCTAACTGCAAAGTAGGTACTCGGGGCTGCAAGTGATGCAAATTACTTCAGCCAGATGTTGCTGGCTGTACGTAATACAGGGAGTATTGTAAACAGGTTCGAAATGTCACTGATGCCGGTGAGTCGCCCATTAGCTCAGTTAGGATAGCGCTGGCACGGTTAGCCAGAGGTCGCGGGTTCGAGTCCCAGCATGGGTGGAATTTTTAGCCTCTTAAATAGGTTTTTAAAACAAAGTAAGACAGCAGCTTTAAATAAAACTCTATAATTATTATAATACATAATAATAAAATTGTGTGTTGTATATTTAATTTTCACTTAATATTACGATTCCATAGCGATACCTTTGCACTTACCCACGCATATTTACTTTTACACTTATTACATTTCACTCTAAAAATCTGGGGTACACTTGTCAGCTCGAGCCATGGAGAAGTCACTTATGAGATGGTTCTTTGTCGAGAGGTTAGCTTTGCGCGCCGTCAGCGGAGCTAGGTGACGGCAAAATGGTGTTGTAACACCTATACTAGTGTAAGCACATTTGGAAAAAAGTGTGGCATAATTACATAACTTTACATATTAAAATAATTTACACTAAAGTCAACATATAGATGGATAATACAGATTTTTTTTAGAAATAGATCGGAAACGACATTTTTTATACGACTAAGTGTGTGTAGAGATTGGCCGGTCATAAAGTTCTTACTTGACGCCTACAAGTAAAAAAAAGTTATTAAAATGTGAAAATTACTTTCCTAAATTCCGCCAAAAATCCCACAAGCACCGTGCGGTTAGTTAATGCACACCCTACCTCAATTGGTAGAGCGCTGGTACGGATAGCCAGAGGTTGCGGGTTCGAATCCCGGCATGGGTGAAATTTTTAGCCTCTAAATAGGTTTTTAAATTTGTTCCTTAGCACGGGTTAGTGCATTAAAAATAAAAAAAATAGTGTAATCATGTGGGTACAGTGATATCGTTCCGATGTTAAACCTAACTGCAAAGTAGGTAGTCGGGGCTGTAAGTAATGCAATTTGCTTAAGTCAGATGTCGCTGCCTGTACGTAATACAGAGAATATTGTAAAGAGGTTCGAAATTTCACTGATACCGTGAGGCGCCCATTAGCTCAATTGGTAGAGCGCTGGTACGGATAGCCAGAGGTTGCGGGTTCGAATCCCGGCATGGGTGAAATTTTTAGCCTCTAAATAGGTTTTTAAACACCCTACCTCCTCTAACACGAGGCATCCTCAGGCTCACAATCGGTGGTGGTGTGTTCGTGTCTTGCTTCTGCTTAAAAAGTGGGAGGGAGGGCGGTGCATTAACTAACCGCATGGTGCTTGTGGGATTTTTGGCGGAATTTAGCAAAGTAATTTCACATTTTAATACTACCATGGATTTCCGCAAAGTAACGCCTGATTCCATAAAAAAATTGTTTTCGATCCATTTCGGAAAAAATCTCTGTATAATATACTGACTTTACTGTAAATTATTTCAATGTAAAGTTAATTGTAAAGGAAAACTGACGGGCGTTAGCGAAATTGAACTCGCCAGTGCCGGATTAAGAGCTGTGGACGCCCTGGGGCAAAATATATTGTAATAAATTTTTGAACAAATTAGCTCCGGCATTAAGTAGAAAATTTTGTCTACCACTTTCTACGTGTGGCCACTCTCTAAATCTGTACTCCAAATTGGGGCCTGCAACACTTCTCCCTTTTGAAGGAGTGCTGACGCAGTCAATTCGTCTATTGACGCGGAGTCTTAGCATACGACGGATAAAGATATCTTCTCGACAAAAACACCTTTACAATTAGGGGCATTGCACCAACAGAGGTCTAAAAGCTAAGTTTAACTTTGAACAAAGTGTACAATATTACCTATTTATTACGTAAATGTAAATAAAAAATAAACCCACATAATCTATCTTTGTAAAATAAGCAGGGTGTTCCAGAGAGGTCCTGTCGCATCTACCTAGTCTAGGACTTACTTCTAGCCCAACACAATGCTATAAAGGGTCACCTTGTATAGTATACAGGATCAACTTTTTGTGAATTGACGACTCTGTCCCCACGAAATCATCAACAAGTTTACAATCAACATTTTACGCTAAAAGGGCCAGTCTGTAACATCATGCAGTTATTTTATGGAGCGAATCCTACTATAACTTAAACAAGAAATAAACAAACGTATCCTTAAATCTAATTTTAACATCGAATTTGGTGCAAAATGTATCAAAATTGATAATCCTCGTTGGTTGATACTTATTCACGAAACTCAACAATTTATTTCTCAATTCATTTTTCTAACCTACAGCAATTTATCTAGTATAAAAAAAGGCTATGTTGGTGTGATTTTATTTAGATACTATTGACGCATTGGTGCGGCGTGGGACTGGCCATAGAGACAGGGTGTCATTATCGTGACGTTATGCTCCTCTAGCAGGCATGTCTTGAACCGTGAACCACAAGAAACCGCTTTAATAATTACTTTGTTGATTGACGTAATGGTATTGGGGGGGGGGGGAGGGGGTCCAAAGCTGAAATTTCCCCCGGGCCCCTTTGGCCAAGTCCGCCCCTGCATTGGTATGATATATATACAATTAAGAGGCCCCACGTGTATACTAGCGGTATCTATGAAAGAAAAAATATCATGTATTTTACAGATCAACCACTCAATACGTTAAACAGTATCTTTAGGACCCATAAGGCTGCTCGACGGCACAATGTAATAAAATGAATAGTTACATGTAGGTACAGTCTGCTAGCTTTTATAATATACCTCGGCTACTATCGGATAGATTCGTGTAATAGAGAAATATCGAAACTAATATCATACTTAATTTCGAAATCAGAACTCGATCGTCAGTACGAAAACCGGCGCCATAGCGCGCCCTGTTTCCAGCTTTACAGTGTGTTAGCTTTTAGAATTTACCTCGGCTACCTATCAAAAACAGACTATATTGCAATAAGGTAAACTTTTCAAAATAGCCAAGAAACATTTTATACAGAGCAGGAAGTAGTATTACACTCGTGTGCTTTCGGCGAAAACCGAAGCCTACTCTAGAGCCCGAGGTACATTCTAAAAGCTAACAGACTGTATTTAACGCGTCCAAAAATTCCAGAGGGCTCCATCATTTCTAAAGCAATCAGAATGAAACAACCTACAAACTAGGCAAAACGATCACCAGTCGTAAAACTTAATTTGGTTTGTCGTGTTTTCACTTCAATAAATTCGAGTTTATACTAAAATAAAAGGTAAAATACAACCGAAGCCGACGCGGTGGGAGCTCCGTGAAACTCTAGGGCCTGGTCCCAAACTAGGATACCTTGTGCTAAGGAAGTCATAAAACATGAAAATACACCCAGACTGAAGCCACTTGCACAAAAGCAGTACGGCTGCCCCAGTGGGAACCGAACCTACCACCTCTTTTGGCGGTCAATCCGTTTGCAATGTTATCTATAACCTTTCACAGTCCGCACTCACCAACTGAATTGCACCGCGGGAAAGTTAACCGCCCTTTTAAACCAGGTTTAAGTCGCCCGGACGAAACTGTTCGAGTCTCATTTGTAAAAAAAAATGCTTACAATATACATTAAGGTCTAAGAAGGAACGTAAATATTTACATGAATGTGGAAAAAAATCACACGAACTCTATTTGATTTCTGCATAACGCTGTCAAAATATAGACATGTAGACAACAATAAAATAAAAACATATTATTCAACCCCAAGTCGTGGGGAAACTATAAAATTTACAAGAAAAGTTCTTATTTCATATTAAATAAAATGTCAGCTCGCACTAAGCTGGAGTTAATCGAGATGGACCGCCCCGTATGATTTTAATCATCAAAAGCGCGTTTAGTTAAACTTTCGTTTGAAATTCGCGGTGCGATTAGTCCTTTTTTTAACCTTTTCTATATGACTCTAACAATAGGTATATTCTCTTTAGTCTTGTATGAACGCACATAGTTAAGGCTGTTCCTTCGTGGAGCATGCTGTGTGGTTCGCACGATTTGTAATTTTTACCGATTATATAATTAGCTAGCTGACCCAGCGAACTTCGTACCGCCTAACAGTCGATTCTTTATTTTTTCTCTCCGTAAGAACCATCCTCGTACTTCAAGGAATATTCTAAAAAAAAGAATCAGCGAATTCGGTTCAGCTGCTCTCATGATTTGCGCTCACCAACACATTCAGCGATTCATTTATATATTATAGGAGCATATGGTCGCTAAGCCATCGCAGAGGCCTGATATCATGAAAAAAATGCCGTTTCAGGCATTTCAAAGGTAACTAGAGATGAAATTCCTGTTGTAAGCCGGTTTTTAACTCCGTTTTAAGCATGTTTTTGTGGATTGTACAATTATTATTTTCATCAATACGAAAAACTTACTACGGGGGTAAACTTTGAAATCGCGAGCTAAATGCTGTTTTATGCGTTTCCAAGGTGGTGGGCTTTTTATGAGAGGAATCCCTGTTATAAACCCGTTGTTTCGAGTGACCCTGTAGCGATGTTTTTTCGAAAAACTTTCACAGCATGGTACGCTGGGGCGAAGAATTATAGAAGCGAAATCCGCGACGTCGAATTATTGAATCACACTATATTATAAAGGCGAAAGTTTGTGAGTGTGTATGTTCGTTACTTCTTCACGTCTCAACGGCTGGAGCGATCTTAATAAAATTTGGTACGGAGTTAGCTGACAACCTGGCTTAACACACAGGCCACGTTTTACTGCGGGAAAATATCTTATTACTGGGAAAAATCGATAAACCGCAGGCCACAGCTAGTAATAGATAATATAGGCGTGACGACAGTATTAATCAACTATTTAACGATATTAGAGGAAAGTACAGATTGATAGATGCTAAAAATTCCACCCATGCCGGGACTCGAACCCAATTAAGACAATAACTATGATCGTATCCCAGTATCTCAAAAAAAATATCTGTTAAGTGTATTGACACAGAGTATATCTGTAACCACGTGTCAGAGGCCTTATGGGCGGCTTGATAACTTCTGACAGTAGGGCCCGCCACTGTCTCATATCCTCTACCAACCCGGGCTTAGTCCCCGTGGTGGAGTATGGCCTAACCTTCCTGCGATGCAGGAAGAGAGCCGTGCCCCAGCAGTGGGGACATACAAGTGTTGATATCAAATCATGGAAAGGAATTGTTTTGTTTGGTTATGTGTGTATTCAGGATTCAGAATTAAACGCTTGTAGGCTCCTTTCATAATTTTTCTGCAATGTTCAGCCACCATAGTCATAGGTAGACAGTTCAATGGCTATTTCTCAATCACCCTGTACAAAACAAAAATGGCGTCCGTATTTCGAGAATAAACAATGAGTTTTTTTTTTAATGAATTGTTTTTTCTTCTGTCACTTTTCTATCATTGACACTTTATATTTTTAAATCCCTATTTTCTCCAAAAATCTAGATTTTGTAACGGAAGCCTAGTTTAACTCGTACAGCTAATTCTAAGTCGCAGTTTCCGCGCTAATCCGCGAATAAATTGTTAGATTTTTAACTTCTTTTTCTGTAGGGAATGTTCCCATCGCCACCTTTTAACCATAAAACAAATACGTATATATTGATTTGTAGTTTTTAAGCATTGATTTTATGGTAAATAAAGTATTTTCACTTTCACATTAGTGCCCGGGAAAATTCTCCCGGCGAAGCTTTAACGCGAGAACATTCCCCAGATTGCGGAATGTTCTCAGGAAGAGTAAATAAATAAAATCTAATTTTCGATCTCTGTAGGGAATTTTGCCATCGGCACATTAGTGTACAACACTGTGAACGGGTTATTCCCTTAAACATTTTCACGGTGAATATTTAATCACTATAATCGACCGATTCCCGAGAACATTCCCCGTATTGCGGAATATTCTCAGGAAGAGTAAACGAATAAAACTTTAATTTTCGACCTCTGCAGGGTATTTTCCCATAGGCACATTAGTGCTCGAGATTATTGCCCCGCCGTGAATTTACACCCGAGAACATTCCCCGGATTGGGGAGCATTCACCGGATTGGGGAATGTTCTCGGGAAAAAACGCTCAAACGCCCCGCCGGAGGCAATATTCTCTATCCGTAACCATGGCTACTGTACGCTACGTATGCTTTTCTCTGTGGTGTGATAAAACTTAGGGTTTTAGGCGCTTATAGTTGGCGAGGTGACTGTTCAGATGCTGGGCCAGCTGATCCGCTCTGGCAAACGACGCCTGAAATAGAAAGAGATCTTTAAGTCTTCGCCTTCGATCTATAGATGATACTCGTACACTGTACATAGAAAATGATGCAAGTACCACAGATTATTTGCAAGAAGGAATAGTCTGTTAGCTTTTAGAATATAACTCGGCTGCTATCGGATAGAATCGAATATATTCGTGTAACAGAAATATCGGAACTAATATGACACTGAATTTCGAAACCAGAACTCGATCATCACTACGAAAACCGGCGAAAATTGGCGAAAACCGAAGCCTACTCTAGAGCCCGCTGTATATTCTAAAAGCTAACAGACTATAAATGTGAATCTAATTGTAAAACGGTTCCCATTCTTTCCGAAAAGAGACCGTGATTTATAGAAAGGAAAGAAAGACATTTATTATACCAACAAGACACACCACAGAAACATGTCACTCATAAAACGTTTTAAACTTTCGCGACTTAAACACATACCGCCTTATTATAAAAACCTGAATAAGTCCTGGTTTAAACCAAGACTAAAAGATCTAGGATTGTTACGGTATCAAAGTTAGACCCAGATCAAATGTGTGTCGTTATTACAAATGGAAGACTATTCGAGGATCAGTTAAACCAGAGATCAGCCATGGTTCAAATAATATTCACTGATTCGTTCATTCAGCTTTCATTCAATGCTGCGTTCCGTTTCACTAAATGGATATTATCTTCACATTTTAAACGCAAAAATATTAATTATTGCGTTTAAAATACCTATACATCGTTAATTGTTCTTTGTTTAGGTTCCAATGTAACTAAAATGAGCACTATTAATTATTATATTGTTATTGAAGCGTTTTTATAATCAAATGGCTACTCTCGTGTGAAATGGAGTGAAATATTCGAGCGCGCGCGCCAATCCGAGACGTCAAACATTTTCTGATAGTTTCATACTGGGAATAGGTATTATTAATTTTTAATCTTTGGGCGGTTTCGGTGTTGATTATTATAATAATAAAATGGAACATTTGAAGAAAAACGTGAACCTTTATTTGTATCGAAAATCTTAGTCACTTAATTTGAAGGGATTCAAACGATGACGAAGTCCAAATCATGTCCCAATCGTCCAAATCATCGAAATCCATCATATCAATGGCGTCCATAATATCAATTATTTATTGCAATCTATCACACACATACAACCAAACAAATTCAAACGTCAATTTGGAGGTTAGTCCATAGATAAACTAGGGGTATCAGAAGTTTAACTTTAGTACCATAGATAGTCCATGACATAGCGATAAACTTCGTTTTGTAATAACATTTTACTTGGTCTATGGTTTAAACCTGGTAACAATCCCAGTACTAAATTTAGACCGCGTTTTGGAATAAGGCTGATAGAATATTTTCGGGGCTTAATCGCGTAGTTATTTATTGCTATTTTACCTCGACGTTTCGACGATTTTACAGTCATCGTGGTCACGAGAAGATTGATGGCTGGTGCTCGCTCGCATCTTTGACTGATAAAGTTTCAGACTACCCTCAATCAGCCATCACAAAACACCATTTGGGTTGCGACACACTACACAGACAATGTCGGACGATAAGCCATGCGACTTTTTTCGACTCGAACACTTCTTGACGACCGGATCCCACGTTAGCGACAGCAAAACAGGAATAAATTTCTACGCGGTTAAGTCCCAAAAATATTCTAATAATGCCACTCATAGTTGCAGACAAGGAAAACTAAACCAATTTACACAAATACAAGATAGGACAGGCCAAAGTCGGAACGAGTAACGACACAATTATAAACTCCTGGACACTATTGGCCCACCTTAGAGTTTAGGTTTCGATGGCCCCTACTTAAATATGATTGCTAGATTGAACAAAAACTATTGATGCAGTTTTAAACCTGATACATTTTACTGATTCAAAACTGCATAAAAACTTTTCGCTCGACCTAATATAAATTTTTAGCTAGGACTAAACGAAACCGAAAATGCAAGGTGGGCCAATAGATGTGTCCAGATGTATAAAGAACACTCTTTTGTTCGCACTGTCAAGTAGCCTATTGCCAGCCGACTCACCTAGCAGACGACGCACTTGTAGAGAGCACAGCCTACTCTACAAGTTAATATTCTACTCTACTAGCTTCTACTCTCTCTACCCGACTCTACCAGATACTACCCTACTCTACTAGCTACTACCTTCTTTATTCTACTCTACTAGCTACTACCTTCTTTATTCTACTCTACTAGCTACTACCTTTTCTATCCTACTCTACTAGCTACTACTCTACCAGCTACTACCCTCTCTATCCTACTCTACTAGCAACTACTCTCCTCTACTCTAATAGCTACTACTCTCTCCTACTCTACTAGCTACTACCCTCTCTACCCTACTCTACCAGATACTACCCTACTCTACTAGCTACTACCCTCTTTATTCTACTCTACTAGCTACTACCCTCTTTATTCTACTCTACTAGCTACTACCTTTTCTATCCTACTCTACTAGCTACTACTCTACCAGCTACTACCCTCTCTACCCTACTCTACCAGATACTACCCTACTCTACTAGCTACTACCCTCTTTATTCTACTCTACTAGCTACTACCCTCTTTATTCTACTCTACTAGCTACTACCTTTTCTATCCTACTCTACTAGCTACTACTCTACCAGCTACTACCCTCTCTATCCTACTCTACTAGCTACTACTCTCCTCTACTCTACTAGCTACTACCCTCTCTACCCTACTCTACCAGCTACTACCCTCTCTATCCTACTCTACTAGCTACTACTCTCCTCTACTCTACTAGCTACTACCCTCTCTACCCTACTCTACCAGATACTACCCTACTCTACTAGCTATTACCCTCTTTACCCTACTCTACTAGCTATTACCCTCTTTACCCTACTCTACTAGCTACTACCCTTTCTATCCTACTCTACCAGCTACTACCCTCTCTATCCTACTCTACTAGATACTACTCTCTACTCCACTAGCTACTACCCTCTCTACCCTACTCTACTAGCTACTACCCTCTCTATCCTACTCTACTAGCAACTACTCTCCCCTACTCTAATAGCTACTACTCTCCCCTACTCTACTAGCTACTACCCTCTCTATCCTACTCTACTAGCAACTACTCTCCTCTACTCTAATAGCTACTACTCTCCCCTACTCTACCAGCTACTACCCTCTCTATCCTACTCTACTAGCAACTACTCTCCTCTACTCTAATAGCTACTACTCTCCCCTACTCTACTAGCTACTACCCTCTCTATCCTACTCTACTAGCAACTACTCTCCTCTACTCTAATAGCTACTACTCTCCCCTACTCTACTAGCTACTACCCTCTCTATCCTACTCTACTAGCAACTACTCTCCTCTACTCTAATAGCTACTACTCTCCCCTACTCTACCAGCTACTACCCTCTCTATCCTACTCTACTAGCAACTACTCTCCTCTACTCTAATAGCTACTACTCTCCCCTACTCTACTAGCTACTACCCTCTCTATCCTACTCTACTAGCAACTACTCTCCTCTACTCTAATAGCTACTACTCTCCCCTACTCTACTAGCTACTACCCTCTCTATCCTACTCTACTAGCAACTACTCTCCTCTACTCTAATAGCTACTACTCTCCCCTACTCTACTAGCTACTACCCTCTCTATCCTACTCTACTAGCAACTACTCTCCTCTACTCTAATAACTACTACTCTCCCCTACTCTACCAGCTACTACCCTCTCTATCCTACTCTACTAGCAACTACTCTCCTCTACTCTAATAGCTACTACTCTCCCCTACTCTACTAGCTACTACCCTCTCTATCCTACTCTACTAGCAACTACTCTCCTCTACTCTAATAACTACTACTCTCCCCTACTCTACCAGCTACTACCCTCTCTATCCTACTCTACTAGCAACTACTCTCCTCTACTCTAATAGCTACTACTCTCCCCTACTCTACTAGCTACTACCCTCTCTATCCTACTCTACTAGCAACTACTCTCCTCTACTCTAATAGCTACTACTCTCCCCTACTCTACTAGCTACTACCCTCTCTAACCTACTCTGCCAGCTGCTACCCTCTCCACCCTACCAGCCCGGCCGAGCCGACTCACCTTGCAGACGACGCACTTGTAGAGCTGCCGCGCGTGGTTGTGCAGGTGGCGCGTGAGGCTGTGCGCGTGGCCGAAGCCCTTGCCGCACTGCGCGCACGTGTGCGGGTGAGCGCGCGCGCCGTGCGCCGCCGCGCGGTGCCGCCGCAGCTGCTCGTGCCGGGGGGAAGCGCACGCCGCACTCGGAGCAGCGCCCTGCAGGGGGGGGGACAGATATAGGGGGGGGGGTCAAGACATGTGCGGTGCCGCCGCAGCTGCTCGTGCCGGGGGAAGCGCACGCCGCACTCGGAGCAGCGCCCTGCAGGGGGGGGGGACAGATATAGGGGGGGGGGGTCAAGACATGTGCGGTGCCGCCGCAGCTGCTCGTGCCGGGGGAAGCGCACGCCGCACTCGGAGCAGCGCCCTGCAGGGGGGGGACGACAGATATAGGGGGGGGTCAAGACATGTGCGGTGCCGCCGCAGCTGCTCGTGCCGGGGGAAGCGCACGCCGCACTCGGAGCAGCGCCCTGCAGGGGGGGGGCAGATATAGAGGGGGGGTCAAGACATGTGCGGTGCCGCCGCAGCTGCTCGTGCCGGGGGAAGCGCACGCCGCACTCGGAGCAGCGCCCTGCAGGGGGGGGGGGCAGATATAGAGAAAGGTCAAGACATGTGCGGTGCCGCCGCAGCTGCTCGTGCCAGGGGAAGCGCACGCCGCACTCGGAGCAGCGCCCTGCAGGGGGGGGGGCAGATATAGAGAAAGGTCAAGACATGTGCGGTGCCGCCGCAGCTGCTCGTGCCGGGGGAAGCGCACGCCGCACTCGGAGCAGCGCCCTGCAGGGGGGGGGACGACAGATATAGGGGGGGGGGTCAAGACATGTGCGGTGCCGCCGCAGCTGCTCGTGCCGGGGGAAGCGCACGCCGCACTCGGAGCAGCGCCCTGCAGGGGGGGGACAAATATAGGGGGGGTCAAGACATCGAAGCGCACGCCGCACTCAGAGCAGCACCCTGCAGGGGGGGACAGATATAGAGGGGGGGGTCAAGACATGGAAGCTAAAAATATTTAAAAAAATAAAAATATTATTATTATTTTTATTTATTTACACATAAAGATAATTATTATTTATCTAAAATGTCTAGCACAAATCTAATGATTAATAACTCTTCCTCAAGTACGCTTGTATTAGTTATCGGTTCTTATCAAAAATACATACTATTTGGACTGAGCAATAAAAACATTACCCATGGATAATGATCTCTTGGAGGTTCTTGATGGCCTGGACAGGTTGGTTGTCTCCAATGCTATGACCTGTGATCCGGAAATTTGCTCCACCATCATAGGTCCATCCAATAAGCAACTAAAGTTCTTAGTGCAAAATATTCGCAGCATACAATGTAACTTGGACAACTTTAATGTTTTGCTTAGTCGAATAAAAGTTGATCTTGATGTAATTATTTTTACAGAGTGTTGGCTAAGTACCGTTGACATCATACCACAAATCTTGAACTACCAATATTATACTACTACTGATAACTATAATCAAAATGACGGGGTGCTAGTTTATATAAAAAATAGCATAACAACTCACACCTACGAACCAGTACTCCATGAGGCGAACTGTTTAATTAGCATATTTCACAATAAAACAGCACTCGTCTCAATTTATCGTCCTCCCTCGTTTAACAACATTGATTCGTTTATCACCTCACTGGGCGCCCTACTTGATTCTCTAGTTAAATATCAAAACATAATTTTAGTCGGAGATTTAAATATTAACATTATTCCAAGTGCACTAAACCAAAATTCGCAAAACTACCTCAATCTTCTAGCCAGCCATGGCCTATTACCAGCTCATGAACTCCCAACCAGACTTGATAATTGTATCGATCATATTTTCCTCAAAAGTAAACTTTACTCTAAAACTCTTATTATCAATAACTCTGTAACAGACCACAGTACCATGCTATTATCTATTGACTTAAAAAACCGGCCATTGGAGAAACGAACTTGTATTACGAAAATTAATTATACACAAATAAAAAATACTTTAGAAAACACGGATTTTAGCCTAGTTTATAATTCAGGCGATTGCAATGTAGCTGCAGATCATCTAGTTAGTTCTCTTTCTAAAGTAATAATGGAAAATACCATTAAAGTAAATTGCTCTCGTAAAAAAGCTCCGATAAAACCCTGGATCACTACAGGATTGGTACGTTGCATGAAAAACAGGGACAAATTACACTACAAGTCAAAAAAATCTCCTGAGGACCTAATACTTCGTGCAACGTATACAAGATACCGTAACTTCTGTACGGGCCTACTTAGAAAAATAAAACTAAACTATGAGCGTACAGAATTGGAAAAAGCGGCAAAATCAAGCATAAAATCTACGTGGCAAGTAATTAATTATTTAACAAATTATAAAACTAAGACCTCGGCATCTAAAGATCTTTTGCAAAGCTCTGTATCACCTAAGGATCTAGCAAATCAGGTTAACGAATACTTCGGGAATGTCGGTAAACTACTAGCTGAAAACTTGATAAAGCAAAGTCCTCCAACAATAGATTCCTCTACCTTTACAAATGCTAACAGTTCTCTCGTGCTGCTTGACACGGACCTTTCTGAAGTTATTGCTACTATAAATTCTTTGAAATCAAGTAGCACTGCGGGAATAGATAGTATTTCCTCAAATATTGTAAAGCAAAATAAAAATATACTAGCTGGTCTTCTAGTACACATAACAAATCTTTCTTTCAAGACTGGAACATTTCCTAATGCCTTCAAAGGTGCCCTAATAATCCCAGTCCATAAAGCTGGTGACAAAAAGCTCATTAGTAATTATCGTCCAATCTCAATACTACCAGCACTGTCAAAAATTTTGGAAAAACTTATAAATAAACGTCTTGTGAATTTTTTAGAGAAGACTAACTTTTTCTCATCAAATCAATATGGTTTTCGTAGGGGTGTGTCTACAGCTGATGCTGTATCCGATCTCACTGATAGTTTAGTTAGACGTCTAGATAAAGGGGACAAGTGCCTGGCCATATTCTTGGACATCGCTAAAGCGTTTGACACCGTGGCGGTTCCACTACTATTGACGAAGCTAGAACGTGCTGGGATTCGTGGTCTTCAACTAGATCTTTTTAAAGATTACCTCACAAACAGAACCCAATGCGTTAAGATATCTGACGTCAGCAGTGGTAATCTACTTATTACCTACGGTATTCCCCAAGGCAGTGTCTTAGGGCCTACCCTTTTTCTTATCTATTTAAACGAAATGTGCAACTTAAAGATAGCCAACTGCGGAATTTACACTTTTGCTGATGACACTGCCCTTGTTTTCAAAGGAAGCTCTTGGAAGAGTGTCTACGATAGCGCACAGTTGGGTTTTAATATTGTTTCAAAATGGCTCCATAATAACCTCCTCAACCTAAATGTTGCGAAGACAAAATACATGCAATTTTCTATACGTAACCAAAGAAATACAATGCCGTGTTCAATTTTTGCTCACTCTATCAATTGCCTAAATAAAGATACACTAGTAGATTGTGACTGCCCTGTGTTACATAATACGGATAGCATCAGATACTTGGGCATCATTATAGATTCCCATCTCACCTTGAAAGAGAATTTACATGATGTTTGAATCATGTAAATTCTCTTTCAAGCAGAGTACGTAAAATAATGGCAATTCTAAAACGTCTAAGGCATGTGGCAGATCCTAAACTAATAAAAACCGTATATTATGCCCTCTGTCAGTCCCTGTTGACATATTGCATAGACACCTGGGGTGGCGTTGGAAAAACGATCCTTCTGCCACTTGAAATTGCCCAAAGAGCTGTATTAAAGGTTGGGTTTTGCTTGCCACGACGATACCCTACTGCATCCTTGTATCAAAATATCAAAGTTTTAACAGTCAGACAATTATTTATTTTGAAAACTATTCTCCGTACTCATTCCCTAAAATGTGTTCTCAATCCTGACAGACGTAGACTTGATATAGTTTATAAAAATCCTAAATTTAAAACTTTTTTTGCAAATAGATTCCACTGTTTTCTAGGAATGTTTCTTTATAATAAACTAAATAAAATATTGGTGCTCACGTCACTTAATTCGTTTAAATGTAAACAAACTGTCATTAATTACTTGCAAACGCTTCCTTATCGTGACTCTGAAAATCTACTTGAAATTACTCGATAGTTTTAAAGCTATGTATTAATGTATATTTCTCTATTTATTAATATTGTTATCTATAATCATAACTTATTTATATATACTAATTATTATTTATTATAAAATAATATAAATATCTATCTCATATGCAGCACTTGATTTAAATATTATTTTTTTTTTTGCAATTTGCTGTAATTTTAATTTTAGTCACTACATGTTATGTTTTTCATTATTTTTCTTGATGGAAACAACTAGGTACTCTGTTTGTAACACACAGGACCGTCTTTAATTGTATTTTTGCTACAAATGAGAAAAACTGATGTCTGTATCACAGGTTCTTACCTAGCATAGACATCAGAGTTGCACTTAGTGTAAGTAAGCTAACTCCTAATCTTAGGACTCTGACTAACAGAATATTTACTCTCTCAAGACTTATTTTATTGTTACAAATAAACATTTTCATTTCATTTTCATTTCATTTCATTTCATTTCATGGAAGCGCACGCCGCACTCAGAGCAGCGCCCTGCAGGGGGGGACAGATATAGGGGGGGTCAAGACATGTGCAGGAGCACAATGTAATACGAAAGTGACAGCCGACCGTAGTGCAGTCTGTTAGTCCGACTCACCCTCGCGCTCGTCCGGCGTGTGTACCGTACCAATCGTGCCATGCGCTGCCCACTTTTTTTTTCAATTAAATACAATTTATTCCAACGTAAAGAATTTACATTCTGTTTGCCGAATGTCAAAGTACAATGTAACATGAAAGCGACAGCCGCTGCCTCCGGGCCGCGGCTGTCACTATCATGTTAGTGCAGTCTGGTAGTCCGACTCACCCTCGCGCTCGTCCGGCGTGTGCGCAGCGTCGTGCGCCGCCAGCTCCGCCTCGTCCTCGAAGCACTTGCGGCAGACGGAGCAACGGATGGTCATGGCGCCGCGATGGGCACTCGCTCTGAGGGGAGAGAACGCGTTTCATTACATTAATAAACAATAGTATATTACATTACAAGTGCGGAAAGGCTGTCATTGCAACGAGTTCCGACAAATGTCTACCCTCGCCTTCGGCTGCGCCTCGGCTCGGGTAGACATTTGTGGGAACTCGTTGCAATGACGGTTCCGCACGTGTACTGAGCAACTATTTTTAATACAGTTGCGAAAAAATAAGGAATTTAATAAAGAAAAAATATTTGGAAAATGGCGCCAACCGTAAAAAAATATAAGCAGAAAAAAATTTTTTTTCTTCACCCATTCTAGTATGCAAAGGTTTTTATGAAGAAGTTTTTATGAGCTACTAATTTGTTTCAATATCAGATTTAATGATTTGATTGAATGTGTTAAGTTAGGTTTCATTTCATTTCATCTCATTATAATATTACATACAAGCACATACATTGCCTCTGGCCCCACACTAGGATACCCTGTGTCGTGGGAACCAGAAACAGCGACATCACGAACATGTAAACATCCAAGACCTGGGGAGTTTTTTTTGCCCCAGCCGGGGTTCGAATCAGGGGCCTCTTTGCATGGTAAGCAGATGCGCTATTGCTACGCCACAGAGGTCGTAAGTAATACATAAACACAATCTGTGAGTGACTCTCTGGGTGTGTAATTGTTTCACAGACAGATTCACCGGAAAACTGATCGAGTAATAGACTCACAGCGTAATCACTGGGCCACTGATCCAGTAATAGATTCCCTGACAGATTCGCTGGCATACTGACAGAGTCACTGACTCACTGACCAAGACATCAGCTCACTAACGGGGTTACTGATTCACTGACCTAATAACTGTTACACTGAGCTAGTTACTGTTTTACTGAGTGACTCACTGAGCTAATCACAGACTCATTGCAGCACTTACTTGTGCTCCCAGAGCTAAGTGAGTGACTCACTGATCCACCCACTTATTTTTCTTTTTCGCGGCACGTGGCCGCTGTTAGATTGATAGATTGACAGTATGTATTCGTTGAATATGCTTTATTTTAATACGGACAACACTGGTTAGTGTTACCACAATGTTTCCGTCTCTCTTCCCTTTACGCCCGCCATCATGACCGGCTGTGTGATAGATATTAGTATAATAATCTATTTTACTATTATCCAATGTAATTTATTTATTTATTTATTTCTTATCTATGGGAAACCAACAGCTGATAAACAATATATGAAACTTATAAACTAATTAGTGAGTCATTTACAGGTTTTCACCTATAGCAACAGCCTGCTAGATTTCTGCAAGGAAACTACAATAGCAACACAATAGGTACATTAAGCATGCACTGCAATATATTACATGGAAATAGGTAACCATGATTATCAGTTTTTTTTTACATGGCATGAATTAAGTATTTAGTTGTTAAAGAATTTGTCATTAAAGTGTGAAATGAAATGAAAAGGTTTATTCAAAGTAGCACAGAAACTGCGGCTTAATGAACGTTACAATTCAAACTAGGTGTCCATTTCAAAATCTAGATCATTTAGGAGAAAAAATGGACAAAAAAACTCCTAACTTAGTCTTTTCAAAAGTCCTTAATTAACATAGTTTACATAATTATTTTGAACATAGAACTCATACATTGTACTGGCTTTCATTCCAGACCTCATTGTCATCTAAATAATCCTTTATGTTATAGTAGCCCTTTTGGCACAAAGTGTGCTTAACATATTTTTTGAACCGCGATTCAGGCAAGCTTAATATATCTTCAGGGATTTTATTATAGAAGCGTATACAATGCCCCATGAAGGATGTATTAACCTTTGCCAGCCTAAATAGTGGGAACAAAAGTTTATGTTTATTTCTAGTATTTACATTGTGTTGGCTACCTAAAGTTTTAAAGTTACTGATATTTTTCCTAACGTACATAATGTTTTCATATATATACTGACTGGCAACTGTCAGGATGTTAGTTTCTTTAAAGAAATCTCTTAACGAATCTCTACTACCCAGCCTATAAATGAATCTGATCGCTCTCTTCTGCAAGACGAAGATGGTCTCAATGTCTGCTGCCCGTCCCCACAGTAGTATGCCATAGGACATAAGACTATGGAAGTAACTAAAATAAACAAGCCTAGCAGTTGCGACGTCAGCTAGTTCCCTAATTCTTTTGACTGCATATGCTGCTGAACTAAGCCTATTTGCTAATTTTTCTATATGAGGACCCCATTGAAGCTTTGCATCAATTGTGATACCTAGGAATACAGTTTCATTCACAAGGTCTAATTTGTCATTCCCCAGTAAAACATTGCTGTCTACCGTTTTGACATTTGGAAGAGTGAACTTTATACATTTCGTCTTTTTTGAATTTAACAATAAGTTATTAGAAGTAAACCAATTTAGTACCCGAGAGAGAGCATTATTTGTATTGTCAAGGTCATTTTCTTGTCTCTTAATTTTAAAAATAAGAGACGTGTCATCTGCAAATAATACTATCTCTGACATATTTTGAACCATGAACGGCAAATCATTTACATATACGAGGAAGAGGAACGGCCCCAAAATCGATCCCTGTGGCACTCCTATCCTGACCTCTGACCCTGAAGATTTAGTTCTATTTATATCAGCTCTTTGAACTCTCCCTTCTAAATATGATGTTATAAGTTTTAGGCTATTCCCGTTTATACCATAGTGCTTTAATTTTAAAAGAAGTGTTTTATGGTCAACGCAATCAAATGCTTTCGACAAGTCACAGAATACGCCTATAGCATCCTTGCGCTCTTCCCATGCACTAAATATATGTTTAACTAACATGACGCCGGCGTCCGTTGTAGAGCGCCCTTGCGTAAAGCCGAATTGCTGACCATGGAGAAGTTGATAGTCATTGAAATGTGTAAGCAGCTGACCTAGAACTATCTTCTCGAATATTTTACTCAAAACGGGTAGAACTGAGACTGGTCTGAAATTTGTGGGATCTTGCTTATCACCACTTTTAAATAAAGGAACGAGCCTACTATATTTCATTAGATCAGGGAATATACGCTCATCTAAACATTTGTTAAAGATTTTGGCTAAATGGGGTGCTAGGGTATCGATTACTGAGCTAACTACTGTTACTGACATACCCCATAAGTCCTCAGTTTTTTTAAGCTTTAGCTTTTTAAACGATTTAATCACGGTATGGGCTTCAATATAGTCGAACGAAAAATCGTGATGGCATGGGGGGACATTGCCTTTCAAAATACTTTCAGCAAGAGATGGAGAAGAGTCTAAAGGAGCTGTCGTTACAATTGGAACATTTGTAAAGAACTGTTCAAAAGCCGTAGCAATGTCTTCATTTGAGGTTATTAATTTATCATCTATTTTAAGTGAAAGTTCGCGATCTCCTGATTTGGATTTACCGGTTTCCTTATTTATAATAGCCCAAATTGTTCTGGATTTATTAGACGACTGAAGGATTTTTGATTTTATATGCTCACATTTTGCTTTGTGGCAGACGGCCTTAAATAATTTTGAATATAGTTTAACATACTGTATAAAACTGGGGTCATATGTGTATGTTTTTTTCTCATATAGCGCATATAGTGTGTCCCTGCTTTTCCGGATGCCGGCAGTAGCCCATTCACTAAATGCTACTTTATTTCTTTTTGATGATAACTTTTTTAATTTAAAAACTTTTTCAAAACTACCTGAAACAACTTTGAATAAATCTCCATAATGAGCATTTGCATTAAGGGTCTTATTATTTTGTGTAGGTAAGCTACTTTGTATGTAATTTCTAAATAATTCCATCTTTTTTGCTGTAATGGGCCGATAAATTATATCTTGCTCCTTTTTTTTAAAATCTGCTTCAAAGTGGACAATTTGACCATTGTGGTCTGACTTTAAGCAAGTTACTGTAGAACAATGCGAAAATTCACAGTCGCAGAATACATTGTCAAGACAGGTGGCTGTGTTTTCGGTAATCCTAGAAGGCTCTAAGAAAATATTAACTAAATTAAAAGACTTGAAAATAAGTTTTAATTTGTTATTTAAAACGGAGTCTACCAGCAAGTCTATATTAAAATCTCCACATACTATAACTTTCTTGCTACTACTTGAAGCTACCTTTAAAACATCCTCTAGTACGGATTCAAATAAACTGTAGTCACTGGCGGGGGGCCTGTATACGCTTACTACAATATGCTTAGCCAGTTCAACACATGATAGTTCTACAACTTTTTCAACAGAAAGTCTGCTAATATCTTTTCGTTCTTTATACTTCAAACTACTATTTACTATTATTAAAGATCCACCATGCAATGCAGACTTTCTATTAAAGCAACTGGCTATTTCATAATTATTTACAGAAAAATTCATTTGGGACTCTAGTAGCCAGTGCTCAGTGACACAGAGTACATCTACTCTATGTTGTTCTAGAAATAACTCTAATTCTAGTAATTTACCAGAAAAACCGCCCTGTAAATTTTGATTAGCTAAGATAAGTTTTTTTAAGGGGGGCTTTTCTGTTGTCTGCGCTGATAGTTTAAATCAGCAGTCAAGCTTAACCTACTTATACTAGGTTTTTTTAAAACCTCAGAATACAGAGGTTTGAGTGTAGAACTTCTACAGTTAGCAACTTTAGTTGGTCCCTGTTTTATTGTCTCAACAATAATGGGGTCATAAATATTGAATGCCAATAATTTGGCAATCTGTCGTTTCGAAGAAAGAGGCACATGCATTGTGTCCCTAGTCAATATAAAGTTTCGAATAAAATTATTCGTATCAAAATATAATACTTTGTCTCGATGGCCAAAGGTAATATTAAACAATAGCCGATTTAACTTATCTAACCGCGCATTTTGTGTCTCTGACAGAGTTTTTGAGTAAGGGAAAGCGCAAATTACAATTTTTCTTGCTTGAAGAGCAACTATAGAATCAAAATAATTTGTCAAATCTTGTTGCTGTATTCCTGTGCTGTCCCCTATTAATAACACAACAGTAGTATTATTATCATACTCCTTACTAAGCATGCAGTTAACTATTTGCATGTAAGATGCATAGGGCATACATATATTTTCAACATGTTGTTTTAAGTTATTTTGTAGTCTACTGCCTAAACCTAAACCTAATTTATCTGAATAGATAATGGTTTTGTACTGGATGTCATTGTCAGGAACTCGGTAGCTGGTGGGTCTAGACTGCGGCTGTGCATCCAGTATGGCATCAGGGGTCGGTGTTGCACTGCGCTGCTCGTTGACTGGAACTGAAGAGCTGGTCGGTCTATTAGGTGATACTCTAAGTCTGGCATCACAGGTCATTGGTCCACAGGTCTCAGCTGTCACATTCGGTGTTGCAGGCTGTCCACTTAGCTCGCTCCCATGCTGCTGTGCCATATCCAGCTGTAAAGTGGCTGGTATGTTGGGCATGCTGCACGGTGGACATAAGCCTAGCTTCTTACTGCCCTTTTCACTATTCCGTGGTTGCATGGAGTTCTGCTGTAGAGGGGCTGTGTCTCCAATCACGGCTAATGGTGGATTTAAGGGTAGCAAGCTTGATTTGCCTTCTGTGTCTTCCAAGTCCTGGATAAAGTTGGACTCAATGCATTCCAGGTTGTTTTTGCTCAGTGCAATCAACTCGTTCATTGATGAAATGCAGTCACAGTACTGAGTTTGCATAGCTGAGTACTTGCAGGTGATGTCCAGCAACTGAAACTGCAGATCTTCAACTTGTAGTTGTAGTTCGGCCATCGCTAGTTCGTGGTCGACATTGTTGGTGAATAATTCCTTCTGACATTCGGCCATTTCTATTTCTAACCGCAGTTTTTGACGGTAAATGGGTATACTTTCTATACTCTTCCGGCTTCGTTTAACGAGTTTCTGAACCTTTTAACCGTGTTGCCTGACCAACTTTGCATTGCAGTTGAATAAATCAATGTCAATTTCGCTAGCTAGTTTGTTCACACTGCTACTAGCTCGCCAGAGGAAGGAGTTTTGCTCGTAATTGGTTGAGACCCGCTGTTTGCAAATAGGAAGAAATGAGCGCCTGGATCTTGTAGGTACTGTGAAGGATAAGTTGCCCAGGAGTACGGGTGAGTCTACCTTTCCTGTAATTATCCCCAAAAGATATGTTATATCAGCAACATGGCGTCGCAGTTCAAGTGGAAGGAGATGATGTTTTTTACAAATCTGTAAGTAGTTGTTAGATTTGTATGGGATCTTTAAAAGGTAACACAAGAACTTCACAAACCTTCTCTGGATTGACTCAAGTCTCTTTATGTAGACACTGTATCTTGGGTTCCATATTTGCGATGCGTACTCCAGGTGGCCTCGGACTAATGTGCAGTATAGGATTTTCAAGGTTTTTGCCTTCGAGAAGCACATGGAGTTTCGCTTCACAAAACCTAGAATCTCTAGTAATCTCAAGAGTCTAATATTATACAACGGATAAGCGAGCAATGGTGTTCATATTTTGAGTAATTGTGCTCCCCTTCTCGTGCTCTCAGAGCTTCTCGCGGCTCGCGAACTGGTCGCAATCATACAGGCCGGAGGAGCGCACCCGCCTAGCCGAGTGAGTGACTCACTGAGGCAGTAAGTGACTCACTGATCCACCCACTCATTTGTCTCTCACTCACTTGTGCTCCCAGAGCTTCTCGCGTCTTGTGAAGGCGGCGGGGCAGCAGTCGCACTAGTAGCGGTTTATGGAGCACTTACGCGATCGCCCAGCCGCGTGCGTGACTAACTGACCTAATGAGTGTCACACTGACTCACTGAGCAGTCACTGACACACTAACCAAGTCACTAATACTCACTTGTGCTCCCAGAGCTTCTCGCGTCTTGTGAAGGCGGCGGGGCAGCAGTCGCACTCGTAGCGGTCTGAAGACCGCGCCCGCGACCGGCCGCCGCCGCCGCCGCCGCGGGCTTGGTGGCCGCGCCTGTGGATCCTGGGAGGACGGGAGTAGTCAAATTATTTGTTTGTTTCTTTGTTTGTTTTTTTGTTTGATCTGTTTGTTTGTTTGATTTGTTTGTTTGTTTTTTTGTTTGATCTGTTTGTTTTGTTTGTTTGTTTGTTTGTTTGTTTGTGTTTGTTTGTTTGTTTTTATTTATTTATTTATTTATTTATTTATTTTTTATTTATTTATTTATTTTTTATTTATTTATTTATTTATTTATTTATTTATTTATTTATTTATTTATTTATTTATTTATTTATTTATTTATTTATTTATTTATTTATTTATTTATTTATTTATTTATTTATTTATTTATTTATTTATTTATTTATTTATTTATTTATTTATTTATTTATTTATTTATTTATTTATTTATTTATTTATTTATTTATTTATTTACTTACATGAATATTGTAACATAACAGCAAAATTACACCAAAGCGTTACAATATTATATCAGAGCACTACCTTTCATACACCTAGCATTCTCTTACATACCTTCGCCACACTTTCAATTCCATCCGCAAACCTTCATGAAAGATCTTCGTGAAAGATCTTCAAACTGTTATTGAGACATGTATTTATGTAGGAACCTCTGAAATTATCTTTTACTATGTTTTTTTTTGGTACATCTACTTCCTTCTCCAATGTACTCGTATTAGTCCAGTTCATTCAAAGATCACTTTTAGTGATAAGGCCGCCGTCTGTATTCTTAGTTTATGAAATATCTGTGTAATATCCATTTTCATGTACAATGAAGTGTGCTCTATCTCCATCGAGGTAGCACAGAAACTGCAGCTTAATGAACGCTACAAATGATCTTAAAAAACCTATTTAGAGGCTAAAGATTCCACCCATGCCGGGGCTCGAACCCGCGACCTCTGGCTATCCGTGCCAGCGCTCTCCCAACTGAGCCAATGGGCGACTAGAAATGATGTCCGGAATTAAAGCCAGTACAATGCATGAGTTCTATGTTTTATAATAATTATGTAAACTCTATTAATTATGGACGTTTGAAGTATTTTTGTCCATTTTTTCTCCAAAATAATGTACATTTTGAAATGCACACCTTGTTTGACTTGTGAATGGATGAAAAGGATTATTCAAAGTAGCGCAGAAACTGCGACTTAATGCACGTTACAAATGATGTCCGGAATTAAAGCCAGTACAATGCATGAGTTCTATGTCTTCTCTATAATATAAAAATGAATCGCTGAATGTGTTTGTAAGCGGCAATCTCGGGAGCAGCTGAACTGATTTCGCTAATTCTTTTTTTGGAATATTCCTTGAAGTACGAGGATGGTTCTTACGGAGAGAAATATAAAAAAAAAGAATCTACTGTTAATCTAATAATTATGTTAACTCTGTTAAGGACTTTGATACGACTAAGGGTTGGAGTTATTTTTGTCCATTTTTCTCCAAAAATTATCTAGATTTTGAAATTGACACCTAGTTTGAATTGTAACGTTCATTAAGCCGCAGTTTCTGCGCTACTTTGAATAAACCTTGTCATTCATTCATTCATTCATTCACAAATCAAACAAGGTGTGCATTTAAAAATCTAGATTTTTTTTGGAGAAAAAAATAACTAAGGACTTTGAAAAGATTATCAAAGTCCTCAGTTACTTCTTACACGAGAGTGCAAAGTTGCTTCTTAATGTTAAACACATTTTGTATGGTATCAAGCCTTTTCATGTCCCCACTGCTGGGGCACGGCTCTCTTCCTGCATCGCAGGAAGGTTAGGCCATACTCCACCACGGGGGCCAAGTCCGGGGTGGCGGAGGATTGTAAGACAGCGGCGGGCCTTACTGTCTGAATTCATCAAGCCGCCCGTAAGGCCTCTGACATGGCTTAGCGACTGCCATTGCATGACAGCCGGCACCGACGGCTTAACACAGCACCTTGCCGTGCCTGCTGTAAGTTTTCAGCCAACACAGGAATAATTTACAGTAATTATTTAAAAAGCAAAAACTTATGAACAGCACTCACTTGAGGGTGACCAGCGTGGAGTACCACTTCCGGCAGATGTGGCACTGGAAACTCTTGTCGGGCGACTCGTTCTCCGACTCGGAGATGGAGCCGGGCGGCGAGCCGGGCCCGCGCGCCGAGCCGACGGACGAGTCCGACTGGGGCGAGCCCGACCGCGGGGAGGTCGCGCTGTTCGACCAAGCGCCGTACGAGCTGCGGTCAGTTAGTTAATTAGTAAAGTTTTCGAATGGTATTTCTTAACGATTCGCGTTATATATTAAAAGGGTCTGATCGCAATTATTTATTAGGTAAAACATACGTAAAGGAAGGCCAATGAGACGAGATAAAGAATGTAAACAAACTGACCGTTACTGAGTTACATTGCGATAGTGCACGATTATTATATCTGTCCTTGTCACACGTATGCGGTAATGGCGTCATTTGATCGACGACAGCTGTCGTTGCGTATTTCGTGGTACAGGAAAACGTTCAGTGCGGCAGTTGTCAACATTTGGTGTCATCCACTATATTTTGTGAACTATAATAGTTCATTCCTGTTTAGATTGCGTTCGAAGTGATACGTATTTTTTCGTTTCCGTATTTACTAAGTTTATTGTGTTTATTAATCCATTACTGTGAAGTATACTATTTTTATTTTTAATGCACTAACCCGTACTTAGGAACAAATTTAACTGTTACTGTTAGTAGTAGTACTGTAGTTTTCTTGTTGATTTTTGCTGTTATTGTAATTAGTTGTTGGTTTTAATTATGGAATCACAGCCTGACGGCTCTAGACAGCCTAGGACTCTTCCGGTGAATCATGTTTGGCTAATGCAGACGACAGAGATTCGAATACGGAGTCCGAAATTTGTATAACTATAATTTATTCAAATAAAAATGTTTTGAACCCCTGAAACATTGTTTACATTCTTTATCTCGTCTCATTGGCCTTCCTTTACATAAATTCATAACCTTACGCCTGTATCCCAGGGGGTAGGCAGAGACCAGGGACTGCCACTTGCCACAATCCTGACAGGTCACCTTCGCTTCATCTACGTTCATAAGCGTTGCATGCACCCACGCCGGTTCAGTTCTCGTCAGCTGAGTTAAACTGCCGGCAACTAACACACCCGTAACTATCGGCACAACAAACATCCGAACCTACCGGCAACTAACACATCAGTCACTACCGGCATCTAACACACCCGTAACTACCCGCAACTCGCAGACAGCAGAGCTCCCACTACCGGCAACTAACACACCCGCAACAATTAGCCACGCATACATAATTCACCCACGTTGCACCCCCTGAGCTGTGACCACCAGTAACTAACGCACCCGTAGCTACTGGCTACTAGCACACCCGCAACTACTAGCCACGCATACGGAACTCACCCCTCGTTGCACCCCCGAGCTGTCACTACCGACAACTAACGCACCCGTAACTACCGGCAACTAACACACCCGTAACTATCAGCGAAGCATACGGAACTCACCCGTCGTTGCCCCCCCCGAGCTGTCACCACCAGCAACTAACGCACACGTAGCTACCGGCAACTAACACACCCGTAGCTACCGGCAACTAGCACACCCGCAACTATCAGCCACGCATACGTACCTCACTCGTCGTTGCACCACCCGAGCTGTCACTACCGACAACTAACGCACACGTAGCTACCGGCAACTAGCACACCCGCAACTATCAGCCACGCATACGGAACTCACCGCTCGTTGCACCCCCCGAGCTGTCACTATCGACAACTAACACACCCGTAACTATCAGCCACGAATACGGAACACACCGCTCGTTGCACCCCCCGAGCTGTCACTACCGACAACTAACGCATCCGTAGCTACCGGCAACTAACGCACCCCTAGCTACCAGCAACTAACGCACCAGTAGCCACCGGCAACTAACGCACCCCTAGCTACCAGCAACTAACGCACCCGTAGCCACCGGCAACTAACGCACCCGTAGCTACCAGCAACTAACGCACCCGTAGCTACCGGCAACTAGCACACCCGCAACTAACAGCCACGATCTCTTAACTCACCCGTCGTTGTCGGCGGGCTGCGGCGCGGGCGGCGGCTCGTCGTCCGAGCTGTCCGAGTCGGAGCTGGAGCTGGACGAGCCGGACGAGGAGCTGCTCGAGGACGAGCCGGAGCCCGAGCCTGAACGGGACAAGTCGTCGGTTAACATAACTGCATGTAGATAGATAGATAGATGGATGGATGGATGGATGGATGGATGGATGGATGGATGGATGGATGGATGGATGGATGGATGGATGGATGGATGGATGGATGGATGGATGGATGGATGGATGGATGGATGGATGGATGGATGGATGGATGGATGGATGGATGGATGGATGGATGGATGGATGGATGGATGGATGGATGGATGGATGGATGGATGGATGGATGGATGGATGGATGGATGGATAGATAGATAGATAGATAGATAGATAGATAGATAGATAGATAGATAGATAGATAGATAGATAGATAGAATATTTCATATTCTTTATTGCATGGTGGACACGACACTTTTATTGTAAGACAGTGGCGGGCCTTACTGCCAGAAGCTATCAAGCCGCCCATAAGGCATCTGACATGGCTTAACGACTGCCTTAACGATTGACATGACAGCCGGCATCAACGGCTTAGCGTGCCTCGCGAAGCACGGAGCCTCTCGGAAAAATGCCACGAGCGGCAGTCACGGGACGGACACCTATCCTGCACCTGACCGCGCCTTGTTTTGCTTAACTCAAGTGATTGCTTCCAGTCGCTTGGTACGGCTAGGCCACGAGCACATTAAGGACACTATGACACGACACTTTTATAAGTGTCGTGTCGTAGTGTTCTGACGAAAAGTTTTTGATTTGGAACGCGTTTCGGAACGCAGCCATAATTTGTCAGCTGTCAGATGAGTCGGAGCATTGACCTCTTGTTTTGTTGCGGGTGAAACGTGTGTTTTTAACAAATGGCCCAAAATTGTGTGGCAATTAGATTGCCGGGCTTATATCTTCGCGTGAATTGCGAAATAAGTTCAGGGACGGATCCCAGTGTTAACTGTTTTGGTTGTCGACGGATCGCCCAAAATAGTGAATACATTTTGGTGAAGAACTGGTGCCGTGAAAGTGCACTGAAGGTAGGTAGCCTTCTGGGGAAAGAGCTCTTGGGGATAGACGGGGAAGTCCAGGGATCCCTAAACCTCTCAGTGCACCCATCCCGAACGGCGCCGGCTGCCAAGTCGAGAGGCGTCGACGCAGACAGACTTTGTAAGTGTTTTCTCATTAGTTTTTCAGTGGGTCCTTTACCCAACAAAAAGTACAGACTTCTTTCGCGCATTGTGGGTTGACCTTGACCCTGAGGAGCCGCGGACGAGGTCTACGTACCAGACTTGGATCCCGAACTGGAGCTATCCGAGTCTGAGTCGGAACTGTCCTCCAACTTCTCCACCCGATTGGTGAGATCCTTGGACGAGTTATGATCTGGGGACAAACGAGACAGGATAAGAATACGGAACCCGCTTATCAGTCTCCCTTGAGGAGCAATGGGCGTGACGAAAGTTACGTTCGTTATCAACCGTTATATGTCCCCACTGCTGGGACACGGGCCTTTACCTTCATCGCAGGAAGTTTAGGCCATACTCCACCACGGGGGCCAAGTCCGGGTTGGTGGAGATTGTAAGACAGTGGCGGGCCTTACTGTCAGAAGTCACCAAACCGCCCATAAGGCCTCTGACATGGCTTAACGACTGCCATTATATGACAGCCGGCACCAACGGCTTAACGTGCCTTGCGAAGCACGGAAGCGCTCGGAAAAATGCCAGTAGCGGTAGTCATGGGACGCTCACCCATCCTGTACCTGACCGCGCCTGTTACTGCTTAACACAGGTGATTGATTCCAATCACTCGGTTCGCCTAGGCCACGTGCGCTTCGTAAGTATGTATCAATACACATAAACATTAACATACAAGCACATACATTGCTTCTGGCCCCACACTAGGATACCCTGTGTCGTGGGAACTAGAAACAGCGACATCACGAACATGTAAACATCCAAGACCCGGGGTATTTTTTTGTCAAATCACATATTAGAGATTAGAAAGTACATATTAAAAGGATTTAAAACACTGGTTTAGTTTCATAAAAAAATTTTCAATAAAATAAATGATTATAATACAAAATGATTTTAGCCATTTTGACTGAAACACCATCACACCGGTCGACGTCACGCTTAGGTAAACTTCACCCGTGGTTTGTTGTGACTACTGGTGATTACGACGTTTGTTTACCTTGGCGTGACATCAGATTCGACGCCTTGACACTGCGAGCTATTTTCCCACACATTTAAAAAACTTTAAGACAAATAGAAAAAAAAAACTTTATTTGGTACTACAGATATTGAATACAATAGCCAAAGTTTACAAAGTAGGTACCAAAAAGGTTTCCGCTCAGCTTAATGCCGCAGCAGGACTACGGCGCTGATTTTCAGCGGATGATGGACAACTGGCTTTAAATGACTTTAACCTTCGATAGGTTTACACATAAATAACGCTAGTTTGCACATTATGCACACATCAGTGGTGCAATTTATCACTCTTGTAGTTAATCACTCATCTCCTAATGTAATTAATTGTTCACGAATTTAGTTCACGACTAACGTAAAAATATAGTTGATCACTCACTCTCTGTCGCTTTGTAGTAATTACTAATCTAGTTGCTAACAAATTTAGTTCATTAACTAATCTCTAATTTAGTTTATCACTGGTGTAATTTACCCCTTTTGTAGTTGTTCACTCACCTTCTGCAACTTAGATGATCACTGGCGTACACTAATATAGTTGATCAGTCACCGTCAGTGGCGCTGCAGTTGGAAGGTGACATCTAGGCGCCTATGGCGTCTTCTCTGTCTATATTCGCGTATTTCTCGTGAAAATAGCAGAGGGAACGAAAATTTATTACTGCGGCGTTG
Source organism: Yponomeuta sedellus (assembly GCA_934045075.1). Classification (NCBI taxonomy): domain Eukaryota; kingdom Metazoa; phylum Arthropoda; class Insecta; order Lepidoptera; family Yponomeutidae; genus Yponomeuta; species Yponomeuta sedellus. The sequence goes on along the minus strand of OW203750.1, from coordinate 1,243,729 downwards.
TAGTGATCAGTAATGTAGTTATCCACGAAATTAGTTCACCAATTAAGCTCTAATTTAGTTTATCACTGGTGTAATTTATCACTTTTACATTTGATCACCTTCTGCGGTGCGGTGGTAATCACTAATGTAGCTGTCCACGAATTTAGTTGACCACTGACGTAATGAAACACTAATATAGTTGATCACTAGTGTATTTTATCAAGAATATAGTTGATCACTCACCGTTGGCGGCTGAACTTTATCAATATTATAGTTGGTCACTCATCGTCCTCGGCTGTACTTTATCACTAATATAGTTGATCACTCAACGTCCGTGGCGCTGTAGTTGGAAGGCAGCATCCGGGCGCCTATGGCGTCGTCTCTGTCTATATTCGCGTATTCCTCGTGAAAATGGTGGAGGGAACTAAAATTTCGTATTGTGATACGGTAGTAATCACTAATGTAGTTGGCCACCAATTTAGTTGACCACTGAAGAAATTAATCACGCATTTAGTTGATCACTGACGTACGTTATCACTAATATAGTTTATCACTCACCGTCCGCGGCTGTACTTTATCACTAATATAGTTGATAACTCACCGTCCGTGGCGCTGTAGTTGGAAGGTAGCATCTGGGCGCCTATGGCGTCGTCTCTGTCTATATTCGCGTATTTCTCGTGCAAATGGCGGAGGGCGCGAAGATTCTCGTCCAGCGAGAGGGAGTCCGAGGTGCGGCCCGGCGAGCCTGTTGGGACAATCAATGTTCGTTGGAAACGCGGTTCAAACACTGTGTCTACAGACAGCGCCATCTTTCGCATGTCATTGTAATTAAATAATCTATCGCCATCTGTACATTAATAATTGTACAAGTGTAACCAAGGTAGCCTGTTGGGACAATCAATGTTCGTTGGAAACGCAGTTCAAACACTGTGTCTACAGACAGCGCCATCTTTCGCATGTCATTGTAATTAAATAATCTATCGCCATCTGTACATTAATAATTGTACAAGTGTAACCAAGGTAGCCTGTTGGGACAATCAATGTTCGTTGGAAACGCGGTTCAAACACTGTGTCTACAGACAGCGCCATCTTTCGCATGTCTATGTAATTAAATCATCTATCGCCATCTGTACATTCATAATTGTACCAGTGTAACCAAGGCAGCCTGTTGGGACAATCAATGTTCGTTGGAAACGCGGTTCAAACACTGTGTCTACAGACAGCGCCATCTTTCGCATGTCATTGTAATTAAATAATCTATCGCCATCTGTACATTAATAATTGTACAAGTGTAACCAAGGTAGCCTGTTGGGACAATCAATGTTCGTTGGAAACGCGGTTCAAACACTGTGTCTACAGACAGCGCCATCTTTCGCATGTCATTGTAATTAAATAATCTATCGCCATCTGTACATTAATAATTGTACAAGTGTAACCAAGGTAGCCTGTTGGGACAATCAATGTTCGTTGGAAACGCAGTTCAAACACTGTGTCTACAGACAGCGCCATCTTTCGCATGTCATTGTAATTAAATAATCTATCGCCATCTGTACATTAATAATTGTACAAGTGTAACCAAGGTAGCCTGTTGGGACAATCAATGTTCGTTGGAAACGCGGTTCAAACACTGTGTCTACAGACAGCGCCATCTTTCGCATGTCTATGTAATTAAATCATCTATCGCCATCTGTACATTCATAATTGTACCAGTGTAACCAAGGCAGCCTGTTGGGACAATCAATGTTCGTTGGAAACGCGGTTCAAACACTGTGTCTACAGACAGCGCCATCTTTCGCAAGCCATTGTAATTAAATCATCTATCGCCATCTGTATTTTCATAATTGTACTAGTGTAACCAGTGTTCGAAATTATCAAGATAATTACGCTGCTTGATAAATTATCGGGTAATTATCATCACCCGTGTAAGAAATTAATTTTCTATATTGTTTTATAACAAATACATTATAATTTAGCCAATTCTAACGATAACAAATAAATTTTATGATTTTTATTTAAAATCCAACACAAATTAACATTAATTAAAGTAAAAAGTCTCCATCAGATTCGACATTTTAAATATACATAACTAAATTAAATTAGATTGACCAAAGATGCTAAAGGAACATCTTCATCCGATGATGATTCTATTTCCATAAGCTGTGTTGCTGCTATAGCTGCAGTAGAACTTATTTGTTGACCTAATCCTAATAGCCAACTAAGATCTTGCTGCTTGGTTTTGTTTGCTTTGCACAAACGAAATTTTTGTTATTTGTCACCAACGAAAAAACCGTCTCGTCTTTGAATGTGCTACATTAAATCTTCCACGTCGGCCTGCATCCGGGCACGATCACACTGCAAAGCATACCTTGTGCCAAAGCGGCTACTATGAACTTCGATATCAACCCTTGTATGTACCCACTGCTGGGGCACGGGTCTCTTCCTGCATCGCAGGAAGGTTAGGCCATACTCCACCACGGGGGCCAAGTCCGGGTTGGTGTAGGATTGCAAGACAGTGGCGGGCCTTGCTGTCATAAGTAATGAAGCCGCCCATAAGGCCTCTGACGTGGATTAACGACTGTCATGACATGACAACCGGCACCAACGGCTCAACGTGACTTGCGAAGCACGGAAGCGCTCGGAAAAGTGCCACTAGTGACAGTCGCGGGACGGTCACTCATCCTGCACCTGACCGCGCCTGTTGCTGCTTAACTCAAGTGATTGATTATAATCACTCGGTTCGCCTAGGCCCCGAGCGCTTTGAGGCTACTAAACTAAACTTAATACTATTAATTCTTTAATGCACTATCGGATAGAATCGGATATATTCGTGTAATAGAAATACCGAAACTAATATGGCACTTCATTAAATAAACTCAATAAGAAAAGTTTTATACAGAGCAGGAAGTGGTATTACACTCGAGTGCTTTCGGCGAAAACCGAAGCTAGCGCCACCTAGCGACAAGTATGGAAATTAAAATTTAAGAGTGCGAGTTGTAATGGTTTACGTTGAGAAGTGAACACGTTTACCAGCCAAAACACGAATAAACGCGAGTGCCAGTTGTACTGTGACAGCGTATTGCCAGTTCGTACGGTTAACTTACTCATACTCACTACTCGATGCTCGATTAACGCGTTAGTAAAGTTATTCGATTGGATCTGTCAAACTCGCACTAAGCACTCTGTTTTCAGCTTGCCGCAAATAGTATTTATTTTCCAAAAACTTTTACAGTGTGTGTTAGCTTTTAGAATCTACCTCGGCTACCTATCAAAAACAGACTATATTGCAATAAGGTAAGGTTAATTTTGTATTGTTATTTATAACTTTACATAACTTTTCAAAACAGCGAAGCATTTTATACAGAGCAGGAAGTAGTATTACACTCCAGTGCTTTCGGCGAAAACCGAAGCCTACTCTACGGCCCGAGGTGTATTCTAAAAGTTGACAGACTATAGTTTAGTCACTAGTTTTCCTAAATATTAAATAAATCTTCTTCTTCTTTAGGTTATATAACTTAGTCCACTGCTGGACATAGCCCTCACCTAGATTATGGTTATAAGAAATCTGAAGCTTATATCTTACCGAGGTCCGGCTCGTCGTCGCTGTCCAAGCTAATAGGCTCCGAGTTCATCGGCATCAGGTTGCTGCGGACGCGAATTTCTGCGACAGAAAAGATGGGGGGGGGGGGTGTCATCAGGGTCGTACTTTAAGCAGTAGAAACGGGATTTTTTAATCAGCATAACATAAGATTTACATACAGGCCCACACATTGCTTCTGGCCCCATACTAGGATACCCTGTGTCGTGGGAACCAGAAACAGCGACATCACAAACATGTAAACATCCAAGAAGTTTTCTTTTATCCCCCAGCCGGGGTTCGAACCCGGGACCTCTTGCATGGTAGGCAGATGCGCTACCGCTGCGACACAGAAGTCATCTATTCGCATTATTTTTATTTTTAATGAACTAACCCGTGTTAAGGACAAATTTAAAAACCTATTTAGAGGCTAAAAATTTCACCCATGCCGGGATTCGAACCCGCAACCTCTGGCTATCCGTGCCAGCGCTCTACCAATTGAGCCAATGGGCGACTCACCGGCATCAGTGAAATTTCGAACCTCTTTACACTATTCTCTGTATTACGTACAGGCAGCGACATCTGGCTTAAGCAAATTGCAATTTAATTGTAAGTGATGCAATTTGCTTAAGCCAGATGTCGCTGTCTGTACGTAATACAGAGAATAGTGTAGAGGTTCGAAATTTCACTGATGCCGGTGAGTCGCCCATTGGCTCAATTGGTAGAGCGCTGGCACGGATAGCCAGAGGTTGCGGGTTCGAATCCCGGCATGGGTGAAATTTTTAGCTTCTAAATAGGTTTTTAAATCTTAAAATATATTAAAACATTTATCTTTTAACAGACCATGTACATTTTTAGATCATAGCAACATTTTGTAGACTTTTAGTCTGGATTTACTTACGGGTGTTGTTATATCGGAAAAGTCCGACCAGGTTTCGCTCCGATTCGCAGAGCTTAATCATGGTGAGCAGAGACGGAGCTCGCGTCGTCGGTTGCTCGTCTCACACAACCGACGACGGTTCGGATCGGAGCGAAACCTGGTCGGACTTTTCCGATATAACAACACCCGTAAGTAAATCAGGACTAAAAGTCTACAATGTGTTGTGCTTACGAAAGTTTTGGTTCAAAAACATAGCAACATTATTTTGTACAAGTTGTCGGAGACACCGATAGTTGAGGTGCGCGGCTGCTGGGCGCTGATTGGTTAAAGCCCCACGCACCGCCGCACGCGCCGCCGACGTCACCGCACCAACGCCAACGGCTCCGGTGCGCTCTCTCGCTTGGACTACGCTACTGTTAGGTCGTTGCACTTATATGTTATTTATTATATTTTCGGACCATTATATTATATTTTACCAGTGAATATACAGTCCACTCATTTTAAATCCAGTTAGGTTAGAACCCTAACATAGATTTAAAATGAATCCGGCTCGAAGGACCACTATGTTAGGGTTCTAACCTAACTGGATTTAAAATGAGTGGACTGTATATTCACTGGTAAAATATAATATAATGGTCCGAAAATATAATAAATAACATATAAGTGCAACGACCTAACAGTAGCGTAGTCCAAGCGAGAGAGCGCACCGGAGCCGTTGGCGTTGGTGCGGTGACGTCGGCGGCGCGTGCGGCGGTGCGTGGGGCTTTAACCAATCAGCGCCCAGCAGCCGCGCACCTCAACTATCGGTGTCTCCGACAACTTGTACAAAATAATGTTGCTATGTTTTTGAACCAAAACTTTCGTAAGCACAACACATTGTAGACTTTTAGTCCTGATTTACTTACGGGTGTTGTTATATCGGAAAAGTCCGACCAGGTTTCGCTCCGATCCGAACCGTCGTCGGTTGTGTGAGACGAGCAACCGACGACGCGAGCTCCGTCTCTGCTCACCATGATTAAGCTTTTTCTTTTAAAAAAAAAACACGATTGCTAAAAACCCCCCTCAGAGACAGTTTAAATAGTCTGTAAAGTGAAGGGAAAACGTAACCGCGGATTACGTTTTACCAAAGACAAGTGTTTAGAGGAATCGTGTTTATAGATAATTAAATCCATACTCCACCACGGGGGCCAACTCCGGGTTGGGAGGGGATTGTAAGACAGTGGCGGGCCTTATTGTCAAAAGTTATCAAGCCCATAAAGCCCCTGATATGGCTTAACGACTTCAAATAAACAATTTTTTTTTTTATTATTTATAATCACTCGGTTCGACTAGCTCACGAGCGCTTCGTAATCTACATAAGAGAAGAAAAAATATCCGTGACTGTATACTCACTGGCCTGCTGCAGACTCTTGTTGTTTTGGGAGAGAAGGTTCGCGGCCATCAGGTCGGCCTTGCGGGGGCGCCCCCGCTTCCCCTTGACCCGCTCGCCAGCCGGGGACTGAGGGGATATTTGGGGAAGTCGATGAAAAACATTTACAGTCTATATATTCTTGTCCAATTTAGTAAACAAGATTCTACCCTTAAACTGTGACTTTTTAGTCCAAAACTGCCATATTTCCATAAATGAAGTAACCTGGAACACTCTTTTAGGATAACACGCTGCCAATTTTATAAACATAGTTCATGTGACAGATCATGAATTTGCGAGAAAATGTCTAGTTTAGGCATCTAATCTCAATTTTAAGGTTAGAATCTTGTTTACTAAATTGGACAAGTAAGAATAAATAGATTGTACGGCGCTGGGGGGGGGGGGGCGATACAGCGCCACCAATAAATCAGGGATAGAAATTATAACCAGCTTTATGATTACATTATTTTTTAATGCATTAACCCGTGCTAAGGACAAATGATGCAAGTGATGCAAATTACTTCAGCCAGATGTGAACAGTGTAGAGGTTCGAAATTTCACTGACGCCGGTGAGTCGCCCATTAGCTCAGTTGGAAAGAGCGCTGGCACGGATAGCCAGAGGTCGCGGGTTCGAATCCCGGCATGGGTGGAATTTTTAGCTTCTAAATAGGTTTTTAAAAACAGCTTTATGATGTTTAAGTTATTTTCAAAACTGAAAGTCAAATGTCTGATAACTATTTTTAAATATACAGTCAAGAACGTAGTATCGAAATCCCAGGACGTTAATAGTTTTTGTGGGGAAAAAAGATAGGTATCGATTCGTCTTACATAAATTATTTTTGTTGTCTTAATTCACCCCAGCGTCAGACTTCGGTGGACACTGAGCCAGAGTGATTGATTGGTTGATCGATTGATTGATTGATAGATAGATTGAGATATATATCTGTAGTATAAAAGTCAATCGCTGAATGAGAATATTTCTTGAAGTACGAGGATGGTTCTTAGGGGGAGAAAAATTAAATCGCCTGTTAATATATATATACCGAGAAAGTTTAACGCTGGGGTTGATGAGTTGATCAATCAATCAATCAATCAATCAGGCAGCCAAGCAATCTATATTTATTGATTGATCTATTGATTGTATCTATTGATTGATTGATCAACTCATCAACCCCAGCGTTAAACTTTCTCGGTTGCTCACTGAGCCACAGAGAATAAACGATTGAACGGACGAACTCACCTCGGCGTCAGTCTTCCTGGGGCGGCCCGGGCCGGCGCCGGTGCCGGGCGCTCGTTTAGTGTACTTGCGCTTCACGCGCGGGGTCGTCTCGCCGGAGGACGAGGCAGCCGAGTCTGTCGAGGAGGAGCGGTCTAAACGGTGCTAATACTTCTGCCCTGTCATCTGGTATCAACCCTTTGTATGTGCTCACTGCTGGGGCGCGGTCTCTCGCAAGTTAGGTTCGGAGTATGGCCTAACCTCTCGCAAGGTTAGGCCATACTCCACCACGGGGGCCAAGTCCGGGTTGGTGGAGGATTGTAAGACAGTGGCTGGCCTTACTGTCAGAAGTTATCAAGCCGCCTATAAGGCCTCTGACGACTGCCATCATATGACAGCCGGCACCAACGGCTTAGCGTGCCTTGCGAAGCGCGGAAGCGCTCGAAAAAATGCCACTAGCGGTAGTCACGGTCACTATACATTTAATGTATTATTAACTTAATTCCGGATTCACTTATCTACCCCATATTAAGCTTTCCGAGTAAGAGCGAAACCTTGTCGGACTCATCCGACAAAAAATTCAGCAAGTGATTCCGGAATTAAGTTTAGACGTGTGCTCATGAAGGTGTTAGTTCGATTTCAACCCTGTATGTCCCCACTGCTTGGGCACGGGTCTCTTCGTCGTCGCAGGAAGGTTAGGCCATACTCAACCATGGGGGCCAAGTCCGGGTTGGTGGAGGGTTGTAAGACAGGTGTTAGTTCAAATTATCTAAAATATTTTAGTTTTAACAGTTACAAATATTACACTATTTTTATTTTTAATGCACTAACCCGTGCTAAGGAACAAATTTAAAAACCTATTTAGAGGCTAAAAATTTCACCGTAATACATAATACGTAATACAGAGAATATTGTAAAGAGGTTCAAAGTTTCACTGATGCCGTGAGTCGCCCATTGGCTCAATTGGTAGAGCGCTGGTACGGATAGCCAGAGGTTGCGGGTTCGAATCCCGGCATGGGTGAAATTTTTAGCCTCTAAATAGGTTTTTAAGTTACAAATATCATGCAAAATGTGTACTTAGGGCCGGTTTCTTAATTGTCAATTTCACTAAGTAAATATTTAAGTAAGGTCCTGTCGCGTTCTTTTCTGAGAAATTCGAAGAGACAGAAATACAGTTAACTATTTGCTTAGCGAAATTCTCAATTCAAACTGGTCCTTAGTTCGATTCGACTAACATAGGCCTCGGATCATTCAGCTAAGTACAAACACAGGTAACCATTCAACTAAAATTTTAAAAAATACGGAAGTAAATTTCATAAAAGTCATGTTATTTCCCAACACATGTAGCGTATCGATTCAAAAGTACACACATAGGTAACAATTCAACTAAAATTTTAAGAACGCTTATAAATTTTATACAAGTCATACTTTTTTCCCAACGCATGTAGCGTTTCGATTCAAGTAACTTAGGCCTCGTCATCCAACTAAGTACACACACAGGTAACAATTCAACTAAAATTTTAAGAACTACGCAAGTCAATTATATAAAACACATGCTTTTTTCCCAACGCTACCTACAACAAATTATTGAGCTTTCAATACGTCGCAAGCTTCCTTCGTACCAAATAAAAACTGTGAAATATCATAGAACTAATGACTCGCGTTGGTCAAACGTAGTTAAATATTAAACGGGTGTTATCGCGATTATTTATTAGGTAAGTAGACTTTGGATATGATTCGCTATTTGACCCGTTTAAACTATTTTTATTTTTAATGCACGAACCCGTGCTAAGGACAATTTTAAAAACCTATTTAGAGGCTAAAAAATCCACCCATGCCGGGATTCGAACCCGCGACCTCTGGCTATCCGTGCCAGCGCTCTTTCCAACTGAGCTAATGGGCGACTCACCGGCATCAGTGAAATTTCGAACCTCTTTACACTATTCTCTGTATTACGTACAGGCAGCGACATCTGGCTGAAGTAGATTGCATTACTAACAGCCGCGAGTACCTACTTTGCAGTTAGGTTTTTACATCGGAATGATATCGCTTAATATTAGGTAATGTATTTCATTTATTAGGCGTGTAAAACCGGTTAACAATCTTAGTATCATATAAATGTAGTATATACTATTTTTAATTTCGACTGACACCCACAGTCTATATATTACTGTTATTACCCTTACCCACAGTATTATATTACATTAAACACCCTCTCTTACACACATTTCACACACACACACACATACACCCTCTCGCGTACACACACACACAAAGATAGGTACAATCACATCACTATTTTTTCTTTTTTCTTTTAATTTTTCATTGGCAGTAAAGTAAAGATCCAAATTTTTTGGGAGGGCACTGTCTGCTGTAATACAGGTTTCCAACCTAGCACAGCAACAGAAGCTGATTTATTTGAATATTGTCAAATGCTAGTTTTAATATAGTATGTCACTGCACTGTAAAGTTTTTCCTGTAATAAAGATTATTATTATAAGCATGTTAAAATACAAAACTAAGGGCCTGTTTCACAATATGCAAATAAAGTTCCGCATAAGCTATCCGAAACCAGGGCTGCCGTTTGTTCTAAATTTGAAGCCATAAACAAACACACTCAATATAGGAATATTTATTTAAATTTAGAACGAACGGCAGCCCTGGCTGCGGATAGCTTATCTGGAACTTTATTTGCAGATTGTGAAACAGGCCCTAAGTATCACAGAAATCTTTTGTATAAAATGTGTCACAATATTCCTCCATATCTAGTAATCGAGTGGTGTTACTCGGCAAAATAATTTTTTTTTAGCAGTAAATAAACTTGAGAAATTATTGACCGGCAGGTAAATAAAATTCATATAAGTAACGTAAGTAAAGTTTATATAAGTAACGGTATGTAAGTGTATTATTATTAAGTATAAGTATGTATCAATATTCAAATTTGCACCGGCTACCCGTCTTTCTAATTTCCTTCAGCAACTTTCCATCGTAAGGTTGTCTGGAAGAAATTGCTTTTAGCAATAAGGCCGCCAATTGTACTATGTATATTTGCAATTGTTTTGTATTTGTTGTTTTTCCAGTGTACAATAAAGAATATTCTTATCTTATCTTATCTTAAAAGTCAACCAAACTGCACTTCTAGGTCAACGGGAAGTACCCTATGAATTTTGATTCCCTTTATATACGCCTTTTTGCGGCATTGTAGTGTTGTATAACTTTTGACGACCTCAGTGGCGTAGCGGTAGTGCGTCTGCCTACCAAGCAAGAGGTCCCGGGTTCGAATCCCGGCTGGGAACAAAAAAAGCCCAGGTCTTAGATGTTTACATGTTTGTGATGTCGCTGTTTCTGGTTCCCACGACACAGGGTATCCTAGTGTGGGGCCAGAAGCAATGTATGTGCTTGTATGTAAACGTTATGTTATGATAATAAGTAACAAAACTGGAACGACTTCAACCTTGTGCTTTATTCATTCTATGTTTTATTGAGTATTTTCTAAGGTTAACACGAGCAGTAGACATAATTAAAACTGTTTTTATACGGATTTATGCTCGTTTATTACATTTATAAGACGCCCGTCACCCCAGTCATCCGGTACCACGGCACCTGAAAAAGTGCCGAAACGTCGGAAAATTGTAAAAATGTAATAAACGAGCACAAATCCGTGTAAAACAGTTTTAATTATGTTTTATTTGTAATATAAACAGAAAACGGAATAAGCAGGTAAAATAGGTCAGGTCCAGTCAAGATGTAATGTGGTAATGCTAAAAATGAGGGTAGTCTCAAAAGTTTGTCACGTCATTTTAAATTTTGAAAATAGCAGACAGGGAAGAAATATAAAAAATGGTTTACAGTCTATTTACTCTTACTTGTCCAATTTAGTAAACAAGATTCTACCCTTAAACTGTGACTTTTCAGTCCAAAACTGCAATATTTCCATAAATGAAGTAACCTGGAAGACTCTTTTAGATAACACGCTGACAATTTTATAAACACAGTTCATGATAGTTCATGAATTTGCGAGAAAATGTCTAGTTTAGGCATCTAATCTTAATTTTAAGGTTAGAATCTTGTTTACTAAATTGGACAAGTAAGAATAAATAGACTGTAAAGAGGTTTGCACCGTTACAGCATAAACGGCCATGACTTTTTTTGCGTTAACTTAGAGAAGTTTATATTCTTTTTAATGCACTAAACCGTGCTAAGGACCATTTTAAAAACCTATTATAGAGGCCTGTACGTAATACAGAGAGTATTGTAGAGGTTAGAAATTTACTGATGCCGGTGAGTCGCCCATTAGCTCAGTTGGAAGAGCGCTAGCACGGATAGCTAGAGGTCGCGGGTTCGAATCCCGGCATAGGTGGAATTTTTAGCCTCTAATTAGGATTTTAGAGAAGTTTGTTATTTTCACAACTTTAAGAGACTGTAGACCCGACTACAGGGCACATGTCTTCTCTCAGAGAGAGTGTGGGCTTAACTCATTACGCGTGCTCACCGCGGATTGGCAATTTCAACCGCTAAGCTGAACGCCTCAGACACTCAGGTTCCCACACGACGTTTTCCTTCACGGTTCGCAAGTGGTATTTTTTATTGTAACTTTACAAATGTAAATAACTTAGAAAACAAAGTCATTGGTAGTATTTCTTAAAGATTCGCGAAACTCATACATAGTTATTATATTAAACGGGTCAAATCGCGATTATTCGCGAAACGTCGGGAAATAAGGTAATTACATTTTCACACCTCCTGCTCGACAATGCCTTATTTTATTACGTACCGTCAAATATCATCGTAAAGCATAGCCTTGTCTCTCGAGGGCAATAATAATGAAGAATTTCCCTAGGGAATAAAGTGATTTGAATTTAGAAGGTCAAAATTCGCATGAAAACTATGAAGAAGCCCCCGCATTGCAATTCGAAATTCGAATTGTTGTTCGAAACTCACCCCTTTTTTCTTTTTTTCTGAACTACTGTGTCGTGTGACCGCGCGAAACACCAATAAAAAAAAGAAAAATTTTATTGTCTCCCAGATGGTGTGAAAAGTAGAGTATTCACCTCTGGAATAAAACATGTCTTAGTCTCGGGCGGTATGAACCCCTGGCTTCACTCAGGACTCTACATAACTCCCTCGCTTCGCTCAGGAGTTAAAATTTAACTCCCTCGCTGCGCTCGGGAGTTAACTCGGAGTCCTTCGCTCCGCTCAGGGTTCAATATACCGCCCATGACGTAATACATGGTTTTATTCCCTTAATGCATAATCTACTATTTCATCCCACCATCTCGGAAAGAGTATTTTTAATCTTCAATATCTGAGTGGAAAAGCCGTTTTTATTCTCTAGAGGATAAAGTAAATTGAATTTAGAACATCGTGTGCACTAAGTTTGTGAATTAAAAAAATATTACACTCAATTTAAATAACTGTGGCAACGTTACTTTAAAATTTTCTTAATTATACCTTAGTTTTTTTTTGTTATAATTTAAAGATTATTCTTTAATACTTACCTGTCATACTATAGTAATTAATACCTAAACTGAAATAAAAGTGTACCTATCTTGTGATTGTAAACGTTTTTTTTGCATTTAGTCATTTCCTCGCTGAGGTGGAATGAAAAGTTACGTGTTGCACTCGAGTGCAAAGATTTTTCACCTCGTGCTCTTTTGATTCCCTCGCTAACGCTCAGGATTCTAATTTTGAATCCTTCGCTTGCTCGGTCATCAAAATTGAACACGCGGTTAAAAAGCAACTTTGCACTCTTGTATAACAAATAACTATTTTTAATACAGTTGCTCAAAAAGTGGCGTATTGCAGGGACGTATAGCGTGCGGGATGTGGGCTATTATATTACACACTGATGCGGTTTTTAAATTTCCCACACTAGTGCGTTTTCTTTCCCAACTGTCAAAATAATGTCTATAAAAAAAAACCAACCATGAAGTTTTTACTAAAAAAAATCATAGAATGGGTATTTTTCCTTATGTCAAATATAGTTGGAATCACTGTCAAACTCCGTGCACTGCTCTATGGTTTATAGGAAACCACAGATAATAGACCGAATTTGACAGTTATTGCTACAGAATTTATCTGTGAGGACGCCCATTGTTATTATTCACATTTACGATTTGAAAAAAATTATGATTCATGCAAATACGTATATTTCTAAAAAGAAGCTACTAATTTGTTTCATTACTTTAATAATAGGTTTTTTTTCATTTCATCTCATTAAATTTAATTTTTGTTTCATATCAATTAAAAAATTCTACTGAAGACTTGGCTGTATAGGCATAGTTCCCTTTGCCTACCAAAAAAAATCTCTGCTTATATTCTTTTACGGTTGGCGCCATTTTCCAAATAATTTTATTTTAATGAATTGCTTCATTTTTTCGCAACTGTATTGAAAATAGTCGTTTAGTACACGTGCGGAACCGTCATTGCAACTTGTTCCGACTGTCAACCCTCGCCTTCGGCTGCGCCTCGGCTCGGGTAGACATTTGTCGGAAATCTTTGCAATGACAGCCTTTCCGCACTTGTAATGAAATATACTATTATATACGGATTTCACCCGTTTAATATATAAATAAAGTCACTGGTAAGCCGTTGCTAAACTTCCACCTAACAATAAAATATGCTTCCAATAACAAACACGCACACATGCAAAAGATAAATCAGCACGCTACATTCTCATTCCTACTTAAAACATTCTCACCGTCTCATCATCAACCCATTATGTCCCCACCGAAGGGTGGCATTTTTCCGAGCGGTTCCGTGCTTCGCAAGGCACGCTAAGCAGTTGGTGCCGGCTGCCGTCGATAGATGGCAGTCTTAAGCCAAGTCCGAGGCCTTAAAAACTTCTGACATTAAGACCAGCCACTAGTCTTGCAAGCCTCCACTAATCTGGACTTGGTCCCCGTGGTGGAGTATGGCCTATACCTTCATTGGTATAGGCTATACTCCACCACGGGGGCCAAGTCCCACCCGTGCCCCTCGATGGGGACATAAAGGATTGATTGATGATGACGACACTATGTTTTAACAGACCTAGTATTTTTATAAAGTTATTCGGAATTATTGGCTCCGTCCAAGACTAAGTTGAAAAGTAAATTATTTACATCCGATTTTAATTTTCAATGTTTCAATACGGAAAAAAAATCGGTCATGGGGGGAGGAGAGGGGGGGACAGGTTGGAGCTCGGGTGGCATACACCCCCGTAAAAACAGAGGGGGGGGGGGATACACACGCTCGGGCCTGCTGGCCTATCCTATTATCCTATACCCCCCCCCCCCTCCACACACAATGGATTATTTTTGTCGTCATTGACACAGACTAAAAAGATTTATTTATTCAAGTAACATTTTACAGTGACCGTATCTCTAAGGCAGTGGTACCCTGAAACCGAACCTTACTATACAGATAGCACTTGCAGCATACACCAGTATATCTACCAAACTGCCGATCCAAAGTCTACTACAAAAACGCATGCGTCGAAAATTCAAATGATACTATGAACTACAGGGCCGTGACCTAGGCAGATTCTGTTTCGGCTGTTTCCTATTTCATAGAACTACAGTTCACGACTGAAATGTGTATTTTTAAAACATTATACATTTAGCATTTTTACGTAATATAAATTAAAAAAAAATCTAAAATATCCTCCTAAGCCCTGGAGGTAACACTTACTTCAAGTTTTCTAAAACTACGTAGATTTTGAAGTACATTTTCTTCTTCTTGTCCAAAAAATTATGAGAAAAATATCGGACCTGGAACAGTAAGTTTTCCGGCCTTTCTACGAAATCATTGGGTGTGAATTAAGAAAGTTATTCTTGAGTCCTATTTTTAGGACGCCAGGGCTTAGGAGGAATAAAAATATTAATCGAATCCCGGCATGGGTAGAATTTTTAGCCTCTAATTAGGTTTTTTTAAATTGTCCTTAGCACGGGTTAGTGCATTAAACATAATATAATAAAAATATTATCGAAAACCCACTTAATTTCATTTGGCAGTACGTCATGGGATCATGTAATAGTGAATCGCCATTTCACGAAATTCCTATCCCACTTCTGACATCACATCATCAAATATATAATCTTCTTTATCGTACTGAAAAGAAAACATTTATCGGAAAACAACACGTTTTTAAAAAAAAAACGTTTTACTACAGACCAACACAAACGGAAATTCGATGCACAATATTTTATGAACAGTGTTTTCTCTGTACTTTCTAATCCTGTCTGTGACATATTTTTGTTAAATCAAATCTCTGATTTAAAGTCAAATGTGAAAACGAATGAAACGACGGGTGCCCGAGGTGTTCAACTATCTCTGCGCTTGAAATTGCCATTTCGCCGTGAGTTAATTAAGTCCATGCGCTCTCTCAGAAGGCCTGTGTCCTAAAGTGGGACGTGGTATTACCCCCGTAATCCGCTATTTGACTCTCGTTTGAAGTAAGCCTTAAATGGTAAATATCTCTTCCATTAGACCAAAAATATTAACTATTTTTTTTGAGGACTTTGCTTTACTAAACAGCCAAAAACGCAGTCAACCATTTTTTGTCTATGGTTTAAAAGCCTGAAGACTTGTAAACAAAGTTTGACATCTGTAAGTGATTCAACATCTGTGAGTGATTTGTGAGCACAGTGAAATAACAACGACGCAACCATGATTTCATCGAGTTTACAGGCAAAATAAAGAAATTATCATTATTGCATTGTTCGAGAATACAAAAACAAGTCAATAAAGACCCCCGGGACGTTGTGGATTCGTGTACTCAGCGAAATAAACAGATGAAAAGATTGACTCAAATTTACCAAAAGAGACCCCGATACTTTATCTACTGAAACTCGGGCGTATTTACGTGAAGATCACTTTGATGTAAGTCCTATAATAACCAACGTCCACTGGCTCTGGCTGACAAATGTTTGTTTAGAAACGAAATATGCTTTCAACATGGCGGATAGCGTATTCACCGTTCCGAGTTAAAAGCGGAAAATATTATTTTAATTTGCAAATTTTGCAGCCATCCCAAATAATTACTTAGCAAAGTCAATATATTTCAGTTTGTTACGTTACAGGAAATATTCATTTATCGCGTCAAATTTGATACGAGTCAAGTAGCGCATTCCAGAAGGTAGTACGTCCCACTTCCCTCACTAATGCGATAATATATAAATACTTTCCTACATATAATATAATTTAATATAATAACTTGCATGTATAATTTTATTCCGCGTAGCCGTATTTTTACTTATAATCATGTAAGTAAAAGTACGTGTAAGCGCAGTGGAATGATTGTCAAATTATATCTTTAATTTAGAGCAACCTCTAGAAGCACTTAATCTTATGTAGAAGATTGTTAGCTTCCAGAACTAGAATATTTTGTGGGATTCTCCTTATGAAATAAGCAGATTAAATATTTTTTAATATATAGGATAAATAAAAACAATCAAAGGAAAGTTGAAGTTTGAAAGTTATTGAA
The DNA here is from genome assembly GCA_934045075.1 of Yponomeuta sedellus. Lineage (NCBI taxonomy): Eukaryota > Metazoa > Arthropoda > Insecta > Lepidoptera > Yponomeutidae > Yponomeuta > Yponomeuta sedellus. The sequence goes on along the minus strand of OW203750.1, from coordinate 1,227,206 downwards.
AAGTGAGAATGGAGTTTTCAGATAAGACAATATAAGATAAGATAAGATAGGATAAGAATATTCTTTATAGTATACAAGAAAAAATGTTACAGAAACAGCAGATACAAAAGACAACATAAAAATAGGGGCCCCATTGCTAATAACAAGCAAATTTTTTTGAAATCCTCAACTCAGAATCTGTCTAGCCCACGGCCCAAAACTACCGCGACATTCCAACGGTCGTCACCTTTCCTCCTAACAAATTTCCCGTTGAGCCGCAGCTGCGTCTTCGCGGTCACCTTCCTCGGTGCCTTCCTGGGCACTTTCTTCAACATCTTTGCCTTAGAGGCGGAAGGCACTCGCTTGGCCGTGCGAAGGAGCGCCTTGGTCGACACCAGTTTCGCTACGTGATATTTACAGTGTGAACGGGGCGTGTTAGTCGGCCTCGAAGCGCGTCAGTCGGCCTCCGGACCCGTTAGTCGGCCTCGGGGCGCGTCAGTCGGCCTCGGGGCGCGTCAGTCGGCCTCGGAGCGCGTCAGTCGACCTCGGGGCGTTTGGGAAGCGTCGATGTTTGCTCGCAGAATTACTTAGTTAATTAAGTGAATACGCTATGCAATAACAAGGATATGCTCTACTAAAGGCTGTGTGTGCGAACATCAGCGCAGCGATTATCTTCCATATAATTTGCTAGCGATTGACACGTTAGTAGCTAGTATAGACTTGCGACAAGACAATATTAGAAATAAAAATGACCACTGTTTTGAAACGGTTCAAATAGCATTTGAAGACTTATAACAAGCTTGTCTGGCGAACTTCGTACTACTTCAAAATCAGGATATTTTTTTTGTGGCATTTCCCATTTAGCAAATTGAAATATTATAAATTCGATTACACTATTTTTATTTTTAATGCACTAACCCGTGCTAAGGAACAAATTTAAAAACCTATTTAGAGGCTAAAAATTTCACCCATGCCGGGATTCGAACCCGCAACCTCTGGCTATCCGTACCAGCGCTCTACCAATTGAGCCAATGGGCGACTCACGGCATCAGTGAAATTTCGAACCTCTTTACAATATTCTCTGTATTACGTACAGGCAGCGACATCTGACTTAAGCAAATTGCATTACTTACAGCCCCGACTACCTACTTTGCAGTTAGGTTTTAACATCGGAACGATATCACTGTACCCACATGATTACACTATTTTTATTTTTAATGCACTAAATAGGTTTTTAAATTTGTTCCTTAGCACGGGTGCTAAGGAACAAATTTAAAAACCTATTAAGAGGTTTGGGTTTTAGAGGCATGGGTGAAATTTTTAGCCTCTAAATAGGTTTTTAAATTTGTTCCTTAGCACGGGTTAGTGCATTAAAAATAAAAATAGTGTAATCATGTGGGTACAGTGATATCGTTCCGATGTTAAAACCTAACTGCAAAGTAGATAGTCGGGGCTGTAAGTAATGCAATTTGCTTAAGTCAGATGTCGCTGCCTGTATGTAATACAGAGAATAGTGTAAAGAGGTTCAAAATTTCACTGATGCCGTGAGTCGCCCATTGGCTCAATTGGTAGAGCGCTGGCACGGATAGCCAGAGGTTGCGGGTTCGAATCCCGGCATGGGTGAAATTTTTAGCCTCTAAATAGGTTTTTTAAATATTATAAATTCGCTCCAGCCGTTTTTGAGTTATAATATAACTTTATAAGTGGTTTAACTGACCACTTATAACTCAATTTTTTTTATACAAAGTTTTGTTTTTTAATTCCTTATTGCTCTTCTTCTTCTTCTTTAATTCTTTATTTATAAGGGCGATTCTCTAAAAAAAGGTCAAAACATTATAGTATTGGTTTCCACCGCAAAGGTCGCTAGGTATTTCCCCCGGAAACAATTCAGGACTCTGGAAATATTTGTTTGTTGCGTTTATTCCCCGGAATGTTTGAGGCGGAATCACTCCGCGGTCAATATAATACGTGTTCAATGCCCACGTACAATTAATACACAGATATTGGCCGTACATTATTGGCCTCGCATTATCTGGTTGTGCATTACGGAGTTCTGAAAAATGGAAATAGATCAACGATTTTTAGGTTAACGTTCAGAAAATGTTATCTTGCGTAGAATTATCTGTTCCTATCTTTGAATTTATTTGTTTATCCGCAAGGGATATTTAATTTAAAACTGCTTCCGTGTCCTAGCTTTATTAGTTAACTTTTAGGACTTAAGTTAACTTTTATGGTCCTAAAATAAAGACATTAAAAATATATGTGGAATTAGACACATTTACAATGATTTACATTCCATTTTGATCGCGCGCGGTTTTACGAAATATTTCTATGGGGATCGTGGCGTATTTTCCTTTAGTTTTAAATACATCAACTTGATCACTTTCCAAACGCTCCAAAGTGATTTGTTAGTACATTTTTAGTGATGACAATGAGGGTGGGGCAAGCGTGTTAGTTCACAAAAAAAAAACGTGTTTAGTGATGAAAATGACACACAAGCCCCCGATACTGTTTTTGTGTGTCTTTTCAGCGTCTTCGATCAACTGCTTTAAGGATTTACATTTTATTACTAAAGATATCCTTTAAACACAATTCCAATACAATTGCAGTACAATTCCACCGAACTGCGATCCCCAACCCGCATGCCCAGCGTGGGGATTATGGGCATTGCCCCCTATGATAGCACAACGTGTCGCTCTTTAGGGGATGGCTATGTCCAGCCGTGGACTAGTATAGCCTGACGACGACGCTCGTTTTTAACACTCCACATACGCACTGCTATTACATGACAGCCGGCATCAACCGCTTAACGTGCCTAGCGAAGCACGGAAGCGCTCGAAAAAAATGCCATGAAAGGTCACCCATCCTGCACCTGACCGCGCCTGTTGTAGATTAACTCAAGTGATATATTCCAATCACTCGGTTCGACTAGGCCCCGAGCGCTTCTTCGGACCTTTATTTATTTACAATTAGGTACAATAATTATATTACCAACAATAAAACTACTGTTTTTTGATTAATGGTCGTCGTCGTCAGGCTATACTAGTCCACTGCTGGACATAGCCCTCCCCTAAAGAGCGCCACGTTGTGCTATCATAGGGGGTAATGCCTATAATCCCCACGCTGGGCATGCGGGTTGCGGATCGCAATTCGGTAGAATTGTACTGCATAGGGCGCTGGTGCTATTCTCTAGGCCGACACCACCACACAGGAAATTAATGGCCCCTCATGACTAAAAGCTTAAGAACCACTGCTATAAGGGTCCTTTTATTCCTTTTGATGTACAGTACCCTAAAAAACTACTCTCTCAAGTTGCTTATAGTGGGGTTGGAATGTTTCTGCGTAAAACGCTTATAGCGGGTGATCGTGCTCTTCCACTATAAAGGGAAATTTCCCGCCAGGCAGATCGTATGCCTGGGGACGGCCGATCCGACTGTTGTTAGTCGGACGTCATATTTATGTATGTCATTGAAACACTTTGATTGCGCGATGCAGGAATGTTGGAGTTTGTAGTGCGCGCAGAGTTGACATGTGCTCGCCACACGCTCCTTGCACTTATAGAAACCTCAGATTTTGTAGCAGTTGATCAAAGATCTGTTCAGAAACACACATGTGGAGTTAGTTAAATGAGATCTGAGTTCAGATGATAATTTATCAATAGGTACGTACAGGTAGGTACAGTCTGTTAGCTTTTAGAATATACCTCGGGCTCTAGAGTAGGCTTCGGTTTTCGCCGAAAGCACACGAGTGTAATACCACTTCCTGCTCTGTATAAAACTTTTCTTCACTATTTTGAAAAGTTATGTTAAATTAAGTGTCATATTAGTTCCGATATTTCTATTACACAAATATATCCGATTCAATCCGATAGTAGCCGAGGCATATGACGGCCTCGGTGGCGCAGCGGTTTGGCAGGCTGACTGTAAACCCGAAGGTCTCGGGTTAGATCCCCGGCCGGGTCAAACTAGGAAACGAACTTTTCTAGTTTGTCTCGGGTCTTGGATGTTATCTATGTATTTATTGTATTAAATCTATCGTCGAGTCAGCACCTATAACTCATGTCATATAGTTGTACTTAGTATAGGGCTAACGAGATCTGTGCAATATGTCCATGAATATTTATTATTTATTTATATTCTAAAATCTAACAGACTGTATTCATAAAAGTAGCAAATCCCGAACTTCGCCCACACCTCGGGAATACAGGCGTGAGGCATTAAAAATTGGATCAAAAGTTTTAAAGAAGTTTCTCAGATCTCATTTAACTTATAAATAAATGGAATTAAAATGTGAAAATTACTTTGCTAAATTAGCAAAGGAGTGGACCGTTGTCAAAACTACAGAGGAGCTGTTCAGAATTGCACTGAACAGAGACCGTTGCAAAGAGCTGACTGCCAACCTCCAGTAATGGAGAGGCACTTTGCAACCGGGGGGGTGGGCAGCAGCGACCCCTTCAGTACAATTCCACCAAACTGCGATCCCCAACCCGCATGCCCAGCGTGGGGATTATGGGCATTACCCCCAATGATGGCACAACCTTGCGCTATGGCGCTCATTAGGAGAGGGCTATGTCCAGCAGGGGACTAATATATAGTTAGAATATTTTCGGGGCTTAATCGCGTAGTAATTTATTGCTATTTTACGTGGTCACGAGAAGACTGATGGCTGGCACCCGTTCGATGACTGTAACGTCGTCGAAACGTCGAGGTAAAATAGCAATAAATTACTACGCGATTAAGACCCGAAAATATTCTTACTATGTGTACAATTCGCGAAAGTTTAAAATATGGACTAATATAGCCTGAAGAAGAGGCACTTTAAGAAGAAGAATTAGCAAAGTAATTTTCACATTTTAATTATCATTAAGCTATTATTGATTGACGCAATGTAACGCCTGACTCCATACAATATTTTAAAAAAAGAAGTTTTAGCCACACACCACGCGCGTGAAAGGTGCAGGTTGTGTGTTTGAGTGTTTCGTCTGTGTGTCTGTGGTACATACCTCCGGTGGCGCGACGCTTTTGGCGCTTCGCTTTCTTCTCTAGGGCCTCTGTAAAAACAAAAAACAACACAAACTTTATATGTTGGCTTACTCTACATTTATAGTATCTCCATATAAACACTCCATATAAATAACGCCCCGTATACATAACACTCGCTGTATAGCATAGTATACTTATTAGATGTAGAGCATAGTATACTTATTACCAACTAAGCAAAAAGACTCACAGATAAATTATTGTTCCGTATCCTGTGGTCATCTCGAATGTTTTTAATGTCCGAAACTCGAAATAATGTTTTATGTGTTTAGTATATAAGTGTAAGGCATCCGCTGAAAATCAGCGCCGTGGCTCAACCATGGCATAAAGCTGAGCGGAGACCTTTTTGGTACATACCTATACGTGTTAAGTTTTATATGAAGTTTGTCTTACTGTAATTTTATGTGCCAAATAAAGATTATTCTATTCTATTCTATAAATGACGTGAATTTATCTTTTATTATCTGTTATCTTGTATATGTATTTTAGTTTATTTGAAATATGCATAACATAAGGTTCGCTGGAAATCTCTTTCCGAGAAAAGCTCTCCTTTGTACATGTTATTTCTTTAGTAATGTCCGGTTAAATGTTTCGTGTTCTATAAAGTATAATAAAAAGATTTAAATACATATACATTCACTGTTTACAAATATTACTCTTTCCGTAATCGCCAATATAATTCGGCAATTAAGTTAGTAATGCTTCCGAAATAATTTATACTTCAAAAATAATTTATACTGTCCATATAAATGATGAAACATCCTCGGACTGTTAATTCATAGGGCGGATAGCCCGTTTTTGAAGCACCACTCCAAGGTGCATTTAAACTAATTTATTGTTAAAAAAAATTAAAAACGTTATCTTACTAACATAGAGTAAGCTCGTACTAACAACTCTATGGATTTGTTTATCTGAATTAAACGTTTAATAAAAAAAAAAAATTACACTCCACGTATAAATCACATTTTCCATATAAATGACACTCCATATAAATAACACTCAAAACGTCACACTGTCCATATAAAAGGCACTCTCCCTAAAATGACACATCAGTTAAAATCTGTTTTGAAAAGAATAAACGTGAGGTTACTCTGTTAGTATCTTCTCGACATAATCTATAAATTGTGAAACAAAGTAGACATTTTGTTTTTATAGTGAACTAGCTGACCCAGCGAACTTCGTACCGCCGATAACAGTCGATTCTTTATTTTTTTCCCCCTCCGTGAGAACCATCCTCATACTTCAAGGAATATTCTAAAACAAGAATTAGCGAAATCGGTTCAGCTGCTCTCGAGATTTGCGCTCACCAACACATTCAGCGATTCATTTTTATATTATAGAAGATACCATAATTTGAAGTGCTTTAGACAGGTTGAGTTTAAAAAACAAATGACACAGACTATATAAATGACACTCCATAAATTACACTTCCCATATAAATAACACTCAATACGTCACACTGTCCATATAAAGGGCACTCTCTATCATTGTTAGTTTTTTCTCCATAGAATCTAACAGTTTTGACGTTTATTAAGCAAATATTTTGCTTTTATAGTGAATATTTTTTTTTACTTTCACAATTACATATCAAGCTCAGTATAGTCTGTTAGCATTTAGAATATATCTCGGGCTCTAGAGTAGGCTTCGGTTTTCGCCCAAACCACACGAGTGCAATACTACTTCCTGCTCTGTATAAAACTTTTCTTCACTATTTTGAAAAGTTATGTTAAATTAAGTGTCATATTAGTTCCGATATTTCCATTACACAAATATATTCGATTCTATCCGATAGTAGCCGAGGTATATTCTAAAAGCTAACCGACTGTACACAGGACACGCAGGTCTTCCGACGGTGCGAAACACTCACCTAGCTCCCTCTGCCGCTTCCGGGCCAAGTACTCCGGGCTTGTCTTGTCAATGCGCGGGCGTCCACGCTTACGCTTCTCGCCCGTGGACTCTCCGCCGCTGTTATTCAGCACAGCAGCTGTGGGGGACAAAGGAAGATCATGTGAGATTGCCAATCCGCGGTGGGCACGCGTAGTGATTAAGCCCGCACTCTCTTCCTCTGAAGCGGTGGTCGGACGCGGGCATGTCATTGGACATCACCTTTGACTTTGAATATAAGAAAAAATTCAAAGTTACGTACATCTGCGAACTTGTGTAGCAGCGTATTCAAAATATCTGGGTGTGTATTTGGATGAAAAACTTAATTTCAATCATCACATAAATACTTTGTCCGGAAGAATCAGGAAATTAATTCATGTTTTTAAACTGCTCCGAGTTGGAGCAAACTTTAACATACTTAGACTCGCGTACACCGCCTTATGTCAACCTCTCATAACGTACTGTATCTCTGCGTGGGGTGGGGCCGCAAAAACCGCAACCATCACCGTAGAAAGAGCACAAAGATCGGTGTTAAAGGTTTTGTTACAAAAGCCTTTTAGATTTCCAACCTCCGCTCTCCTCGCGGAAGCACGGGTGCTTTCTGTCAGAAAAATGTACATACTCAGACTGACATTGGCTCAGCACAGAAAAATCTTGAGTTCCCCTGACTATCCAACTCTTTTAAAAAGAAGAAACTTTCGTGTCAAAATGCCAAGTTCACGAACTACGTTCTCACGCAGATTTGTCTGGTATTCAGCACCATTCGTATATAACAAAGTGCTCAAGTATTGTAACATAAAAACATACTCATGGCGTAAATGTAAAAATACTGTAACTAAATGGTTGGCCACCCTGAACTATGATAATACCGAGGCACTACTAACTACAACTAAATATAATCTACATCTGAAGCTAGCAGCTCAATGCAATCTGAATAAAATTCCAATTAAATAACCAAAATAAATGCTGATTGTTTGTTGCTTCTGTTACCAGTTTTAATATATTGTCTATATATTTATATCTATTTATTATAATATTATACAAATTGATCTCACACACTGTTAATCCTTATTGCATGTCATGGAAAAATGTTTGTTAGATGATAATGTTTGTTAATTCTGTATTATTGCCGTTATATTATATACATAATATGAAAAACTGGTACCCACGATACGGGGTCTCCTAGTGTGGGTGCCGCTGGAAATGTACCTAAATATAAGTCACGAGCAATAAACATATTTTTACTTTACTTAAAAAAAAAAAAAAAATACCACACGCTAAAGTTGAAGGAAAACATCGTGAGGAAACGCGCAGTTTGGTTGGCTCTGCACCTATTGATTTGTCATTCCTGTGGGCTATCAGGATAGTATAGGTGCTCCATCTAAAAAAAACAAGGCATTGCAGCGTCCGAGTGTACCCTTCACCGATCTAGTGTGAGTGAAGGTGACACTGGACGCTGTATTCGATATCAACCCTTGTATGTCCCCACTGCTGGGGCTCTCTGTCGCTACCTACTTAAGATAAGATAAGATAAGAATATTCTTTATTGTATACCGGAAAATTGATACAGAACAGCAGATACAGAAGATAAGATACAATTGGCGGCCTTATTGCTAATAGCAATTTCTTCCAGGCAACCTCAAATCGGAGAATTTGCCGAAGGAGAAATAGACACGGGTAGTCGGTAAAAATATTAATAAGTATTAATAACCATACGTATACGTAATAATAAACTTACATAAATCATACTTGAATACTATAAATACCTATATACACATACTTACATAAATAGTAACTTATATAACAAGTGTGTTAGAAACGGGTGATATACCTACATATATATGAAAGGAAATTAATGAATACTTACAGCAAAATAAGTTACTTAGAGAGAAGGAATTTCATTACTCTGGTTTTAAATATAGCCGGAGATGGGGAGCGTCTTATCGCAACCGGCAGGTCATTCCACAGCCGGGCGGCCCTTACGGTAAACGAGCTACTGAAGAACCTCGTCGTGTGACTTGGTGTCTTCAGTGCTAAACTCTGGTCGGATCGTAGTGCCCGGCTGTGGGAGTCACTGAGGAAGCTAAAGCGCTCTTTAAGGTAAAGCGGAGTGGCTGGGTTAAACAGCACTGAGTACAGCAGCGAAAGGATATAAGTATTCCTGCGGAGGCGGATGGGGAGCCACTTGAGCTTAGTGCGATATTCAGAAACGTGGTCATATTTGCGTAAGCCAAATATAAACCTTATAGCAAAGTTTTGGAGGCGCTCAAGTTTATTTAGTTGCTCTTCAGTTAAATCTAGATAGCTGGCATCAGCATAGTCGAGGATAGGTAGTAACAGAGATTGTGCAAGCGCAATCTTAGTGGCAGTTGGCAGGAAATTCCGTAACCTTCTCAGAGAAGCCGCTGAAGCGAATATTTTCCGGCTCACTTCCGCCTGTTGCGGTGCCCAGGACATGTACCTGTCCATGATAATACCCAAGTTTTTCACCCTCTCACTGTATGGTATTAAAACACCGTCGAATTCAATTCGAGGTAGCTGCTCCCAATCGACTCTAGATAGCATTCTCGGACTTCCAATAACAATAACCTGCGTTTTAGTAGGATTCACTTTTAAGCCGTACGCACTGCTCCAACTTAGAATGCGTTTAAGATCGGCGTTAGATCTAGCTATAGCCAAGGGCAGACTCTCTACGGGAGATCGTGTGTAAATTTGAAGATCATCAGCATAAAGGTGGTAGGAAGAAGTAATTGTTTTAGAAATACTGTTGATAAAGATAGCGAAAAGAAGAGGAGACAACACGCCACCTTGCGGGACACCGGCAGTATTATCACTCCACACAGAAAAGGTTTCGTCAATACGTATACGTTGCCGGCGCCCATGCAAGTAACTACGAAACCAGTCAATTACCGTCGGAGATATGTTGAGAGAGCATAGTATCCCTAACAATACGTCGAAATCCACTGCGTTGAACGCGTTGCTGAAATCCAGCAACGCGAGCACAGTGACCTCCCCTTTTTCCATGCCCAATCTAATGTCGTCAGTAATGTTGACGAGAGCAGTAACCGTGCTGTGTCCGGGACGGAAGCCAGACTGAAAGGGATTAAGGAGATTGTTTTTGTTAAGGAAAATACTAAGCTGGTAATGGATGAGGCGTTCAAGGACTTTTGAGAGGAATGGAAGAATGGAGATGGGACGATAGTCGGAGAAAGTGGAAGGATTAGATTTTTTGGGCAGTGGAGTAACTTGCGCTTCCTTCCAGGATGTGGGGAAGACACAAGTTGAGGTCGACTTATTTAGGATTCCTGTGATAACCGGGACGAGAACGTCCAGAATGGGAATAATCATCTTCCGACTAATACCATCGGTACCAACAGCGCTAGAAGTGATAGAAACTATGCTCTTCTCAACATCACAATCGGAGAATTGACTAAGACAAAAGGAAGGAAAGTCTGGAGTTGGGACTGATGAGAGAGTGCTCAGTGTTTCAGCTTTAGTAGCTTCATTGAAATTAGAAGCAGAGGTGAAATGACGATTTAGAGAGTTGACATCAAGATCGTTAGAAATTTTGTCTGGACGCGGTTTTCCAACTCCAAGAGACTTAAGAAATTTCCAGACTTTAGCTGGGTCACCGTTTTCTACAGAATTATGAATATGGCGTCGTTGCGCATCCCTACACACCCTGTTGCAGTGATTTCTCAAATTCACAAAGCGGTCCCGGTTGTAATCTGTTGGCTTAATCTTATACTTGTACTTGGCTATCGATTTCCGGTGCATAGCTAACCTAATGTCATCTGTAAGCCAAGGTGCCGGTAGGTGACGTACTTTTACACGGCGAACTGGTGCGTGACAATCATAGAGACTAGTGAGAAGGGTGTTAAAAATGGAGATCTGCTCATCGACGGTATCTGCCCTAGCCACCACAGACCAGTCGGTATTTAGCGCATCTTCTCTGAGTCGTTCCAGGTCCATGCCACCAAAATTCCGCTGAAGAAGTATCCTCGGCTTAGCTTTAGGGGGACGAATTTTGTAAGTGAGAAAGAGCAAATCGTGATATGAAAATTCATCAGCAGCAAGTTGGCCGTGTGCGGCAACATGTTGGGAAGAGGAAACAATAACTATATCTAGAAGAGAGGGAGTGCTGTTTGGAAAGTGATGAGTAGCATCAAGAGGGAGGTACAGTAAGTTACAGGCTTGAAGCAAAGATGTAAAAGAAGACCGGTGATCGTTTTTGAGAAGGCAGGTATTAAAATCACCCATTATGATGGTGTGATTATATAGCGGAGTCAGGTTTTCTACAAGAGTTTCAAAGGAAGAAAAGAAATTAACGCGTAAGGAAGGACAATAGAAGACACCAAGTAAAAGCCTAGTGTGTGACAGGAGCACCTCTAAAAATAGATGTTCTCCCGCATTTGGAGGTGGGGGCTGAGCTGATGCGCTAACAACGGAAAAAGGAAAGTGAGCTCTAAGATAAATGGCCACTCCACCTCCGCCACCATTAGTGCGGTCATTACGGATCAAATGAAAACCTGGGAGAGAGTAGGAAGTAGAAGGAAGACAGGGCTTAAGCCAGGATTCTGATATAAGAATGGCATGTAAATTTTTTACATCGAAGGAAGCCAGCATATCTGGGAAATGCGCAGGAATGCTCTGTGCGTTAATGTGAATAACATTGAAGTTTTTAGGTGAGTCAGAGAATTGGGAATGAAGACTATCCGAGAGAGAGGGAATGCTGTGAAAGCTGCAGCCACTACCGTTCAATCCATCCGAAGAGGAAGAAAAGGATAAATAATTACTGCAGTCATTATCAAACATAGGTAATAAATACAATATAGGTAAAATATAATAATATATCTAAATAGATAAATAATATAAATAAGAATGACTAGAAAAATACAACACTCGACCACCCGCCAGCTGTACGCACATAGCTTACAAAACAAGTAAACAGTATTATATAATAATAACTTAATAGCTTTACAACAGTTTTCCAGAGAGAAAAAAAAAATTAAAGAAAACAAAGATACATTTTACCCACTCAGGCAACATCAGCTGCGTAGAACGGAACGCATCGGAACCACGAAAAAAGAGAAAAAAGAAATATGTCACTGTCAGTGTGCTGTCAAGTGTCAGTGTCACCGAAACGAACACAATTTTGCAATAAAATAATTATAAATGTGGGTAAAAGCTCAAGCATGAGATCGAATCAAATAGGTTACATATCGGTTAAACACGGACTTATGAAGAACATAGCTACAATTCTATTTTGAAGCAACAACCTTCCGCTTGGGCCGACTGACGCTCGTCTTGGCAGGTTGTTGTTTGGCTGGGGCTGTCGCTGGAGCCTTGTCCGTCACAGCGAGCCTTTGAACCTCCGCTAATGTCTGCACTTTATGCCGCGCTCCGTCTGGCGCTAGCACATGGATGGTGCCCTCCCTGGTCCAGCACTTTGTTACACCAAACCGCTGCCTTGCCTCTATAAATGCTTCGTGCCGAGTTCTTGTGAGGAACTCCGACAGAGTAACACCGGAGCCCTTAAGCTTCGTCTTCGAGAACCAGGCTTCGTCCCGTGCTTCTAGAGAACAGAATTTTACCAACATTGGTCTGGCTCTGTTTGCCCCGGGGCGCCCCATCCTTTGGCACCGACTGATGTTAGCCGAGTTGATGCTTACAGAGTTTTTAGCGAGCGCCTCCTCCACTGCAGCTGGTGTGTCCCCTCTCTCAGCCTCAGGAAGTCCGTGAACCAGTAACATTTTCCTGCGGTTTCTTGTCTCCATGTTATCCACGTCTCGAGCCAACATATCGACTTGCCGCTGGAGAGTAGTGAGCGCCAAGACCACAAATGTGCGGAACGAGCTAAACTCAGACTGTATGCTGGAGCTTGAAGATGGGGTCGCAGCACCTGCTCCTTTATCCAGAGCTTCTTGAAATGATGCCATTTTAGCAGAAAACAAAGTTGACAGCTCAGTGATGGATTGTGTGATGTCATCCATAGTGCAGAGCCAGAAAAATATCACCACAGTGTAGAATTTAGTGTTGAATCCAATGTGTTACAGCCGGCAGGTATTTATGTCACAGTTTAGTCACTTATCATATAGCTATTTCGTGTATAGCTATTGTATTTAATTAATTAAAGTTTTATTAATAACGAGTTGACTTAATTGTTTGACTACCCCCCAATCTTTTTTTGCTTTTTTTGCTACTTACCCATCTCCTTGACCTGCTCCGAACTGATCTTTTCGAAACATACGCGGCCTGTCTTGCATTTCAGAGGCGTCGGGAATTCAGAGCTGTTTTATCTCTCTTTCTCTCGCTAATCTTGTCACCGCCGCATTTCACAGGTGCCACGGTTGTACTCGACCCTGCCTGTCTACTTATCTCGCTGTCAACGTTAATTGTCTGCCGTCTCTTTCTAGAACTAATCTGCCCCTCTCTGTCGCCACTCACCCATCTCCTTAGCCTGCTTCCGCGCGGCAGACTTGGCCAGGTACTCCGGGCTGGTCTTGTCAATACAATAGTGTCTGTCTGCCTACATGTCTCGCCGTTTGACTATTTTAATAGTCTGGCGTCTCTTTCTAGAAACGTTCTATCTCTCTTTTTCTCACCACTTACCCCATGGCCTGCTTCTGAGCAAGTCTTGTTAACACTACATTTCACAGGGGCCATGTGTTTACTCGACCCTGTATTTATGCCTATCTCGCAGTTTGTCAATGTTAATAGTCTGGCGTTTCTTTCTATAGTTGTTCCATCTGTCTATCTCCCTTTCTCTCACTACTTACGCTATGGTCTGCTTTTGAGCTAGTCTTGTCAACACTGCATTTCACAGGTGCCACGGTTGTACTCGACCCTGCTGTCTACTTATCTCGCGGTTTGTCAATGTTAATAGTCTGCCGTCTCTTTCTAGAACTAATCTGCCCCTCTCTGTCGCCACTCACCCATCTCCTTAGCCTGCTTCCGCGCGGCAGACTTGGCCAGGTACTCCGGGCTGGTCTTGTCAATGCGCGGACGGCCCCGCTTGCGTTTCACCGGCGTCGGGGATTCGCTCGACTCTGAAATGTGGTGTAGTCATAGAAATAGACGTCTCGTAATGGTCACTCTTATACACACACCCACACACACACACACACACACACTGAGTCACTAAATCTTTTATTATTGTAACTAAAAGCTAAGACACCTATGTAAATCTATATTTAGAGCATTAGTACCCACGACACAGGTTATGCCTAGTGTGGGTGCTACTGTATATAGTAATGTAAATTGTCTTCTGTTCAATAAAGTTTTTTTATGTCGCTAAGCGAGCTATGGAGAGAGCTATGCTCGGAGTTTCTCTGAAGGATAGGATTCGTAACGAATGCATCCGACAGAGAGCCAAAGTTATCTACATAGCTCAGAGAATTAGCGAGCTGAAGTGGCAGTGGGCCGGCCATATCTCGCGAAGAACCGACAACCGTTGGAGTAAACGTGTTCTCGAGTGGAGACCGCTACTCTGCAAACGTAGTGTAGGACGCCCTCCGACCAGGTGGGATGACGATCTGCGGAAAACTGCCGGCAGATGCTAGATGCGGCAACCTCGTATGTCCCGTAGCCTCCTTGCCTCACCAAGGCACAACTGCGCCTAGCAGCAGGGGCTCTAACTGGTCACGGTCACTTTAATAAACATCTCTTCACAATAGGTGTTACAGATAGTCCCTTTGTGCAGAGCGTGCATGGACGCGGAAGAGACAGCCGCCCACGTGCTGGTGGAATGCGCGGGGCTGGTCTCACAACGGACGGCTCTCCTCGGAAACCCAGGGACACTCAGGGAGGCCTGCAGTGACACTCGCAGGCTTCTGGCTTTCCTTGAGGAGCTGGGGTGGCAGGACTAAGGCTCCTTTGGGGACAACACCTTCCATTTCACGCAAAATAGGCTCATTTGCAGTCGAGTTGCGGAAACCCAAACTGTCACCAATACCAATAGATGCGGCAAGCTGAAGACAAGAGCGCTATGGCGCTCATTAGGGGAGGGTTATGTGCAGCTAGAGTTGTGATTCTACCCGGGTATTTACCCGAAATGGGTAGATTCGCGGGAATATTCCCAGTGAATCTACCCGAAGGGTATTTATGAGGGTAAATACGTTTATTGGTGTTTTCGTTCGCTAAAATAGATTGCATTACCGTTAAATCCATTTTTACTCACGAGCCTCAGGACTATATTCAATATCTTTCATTCTTTTTTGACGAAAGAACGAAATAAGTATATTTCAAGAAAATAAAATTTTTGTTATGGAATTATTTCATGAATTATTGAGAGATTGTTAAAGATTCTTACTTAGTAATCATCCGCCCGAGAGTAAATAACCATAAATACCAGTTTCTACTGAGTTTTTAACGAAAACTGACAGTAAATATTTTTAATTGGTTTTTTACAGTAAAATCTTTAAGTTAGGGTCTTATTTGATCGGTATTGATGAGATCTTTAATTAAACTTGAGGAGCATGGTCTGATGATAGCGCTGGAAGGTGTGTATGGGATCTCCTCAACGAATAGCAGCAGACCATTTGAGTTTGTACTTATTCGATTAGTATTTATGAGATCTTTGTTGAAACTTGGTGACAAGTTCTTAGATGGCACAGCAAAGTACCCAAATTCTAGTGCCATCATCAGACCCTTCAGACACTAGATCTTCACAACGGATAGTAGGAAACTATTCGAGTTTCGCCTTATTTAATCTGTATTATTGAGATATTTAGCAGAACTTTCTGATAAGATCTGATTACGACAAAGTAAGATGATTATAGTTAGATCTGGGAAAAAGAACGTGGTTACAGGATTTCCTAAACGGAGAACCTAGAATGATTCATATTCATTTATTTTATGATATTCATTTATTTGATTTCAATAAAATCAAATTATTACACACCCGTATCGCGTACGCAGAGATCAGCGTTTGCCACTTGCCATGATCCTGACAGATCTTTTTCGCTTTATCAACATTTGTTACTAAAAATCAAATTATTGAAATATTTTTGCAGTATTTCAAAAGTTTGTCTCAAATAATGGAGTCCTAGTAAAGAATAAATATTGAATTATATTTCAATTGGGTCAGAAACTTTTTTTACATTATTGTATTATCATTTGATTTCACTATAAACATGGCAACATTGACAAAGGATAAATAACAAAATTTCTGTTTGCTCAAATAAGTCATTAACTTATGAACCTATTTAGAGGCTAAAAATTTTACCCATGCCGGGATTCGAACCCGCGACTTCTGGCTATCCGTGCCAGCGCTCTTTCCAACTGAGCTAATGGGCGACTCACCGGCATCAGTGAAATTTCGAACCTCTCTGTACAATATTCTCTGTATTACGTAGAGGGAGCGACATCTGGCAAAGTAATTTGCATCACTTGCAGCCCTGTGTACCTACTTTGCAATTATTGCAACACATGATTATACTATTTTTATTTTTAATGCACTAAGCCATGCTAAGGACAATTTTAAAAACCTATTTAGAGGCTAAAAACGAACCCGTGACTTCTGGCTATCCGTGCCAGCGCTCTTTGCAACTGAGCTAATAATGGGCGACTCACCTAACTGCAAAGTAGGTTCTACCCGGGGCTGCAAGTGATGCAAATTACTTCAGCCAGATGTCGCTACCTGTACGTAATACAGAGAATAGTGTAAAGAGGTTCGAAATTTCACTGATGCCGGTGAGTCGCCCATTAGCTCAGTTGGAAAGAGCGCTAGCATGGATAGCCAGAGGTCGCGGGTTCGAATCCCCGCATGGGTGGAATTCTTAGCCTCTAAATAGGTTCATAAGTTAATGACTTATTTGAACAAACAGAAATTTAGTTATTTATGCTTTGTCAATGTTTATAGTGAAATCAAATGATAATACAATAATGTAACATTTTTTATGCCACACCTGGCAATAAAGTGGCTTTTTCCGCACGCTGCGCGTACGAAAAAAGCAGCTTTCTGGCCAAGTGTAGACATAAAAAGATGTAGACAATACAGGAGGTAATAAAGAAAGCTCTCGATCGCATATTTACGTCCCTCGCTTGCAGCTCGGGTCGCAAACTTCTGCGATCTCGGCCTTTCTTTGTATTACCACCCTAGTTGTGTAATGTACTATTTCTAACCCAATTGAAATATAATTCAATATTTATTCTTTACTAGGACTCTATTATTTGAGACTAACTTTTGAAATACTGCAAAAATATTTAAAGAATTTGATTTTGAGTAACAAATGTTGATAAAGCGAAAAAGATCTGTCAGAATCATGGCAAGTAGCAAACGCTGATCTCTGCGTACGCGATACGGGTGTGTGAATATGTTACGGTATGTTATGTTTTTTGTTAATTTGATTTTATTGAAATCAAATAAATGAATATCATAAAATGAATATGAATCATTCTAGGTTCTCCGTTGAGGAGATTCTGTAACCACGTTCTTTTTCCCAGATCTAACTAACAAATCACCTTACTTTGCCGTAATCAGATCTTATCAGAAAGTTCTGCTAAAGATCTCAATAATACAGATTAAATATGGCGAAACTTGAATAGTTTCCTACTATCTGTTGTGAAGATCTAGTGTCTGAAGGGTCTGATGATGGCACTAGATTTTGGGTACTTTGCTGTGCCATCTAAGAATTTGTCACCATGTTTCAACAAAGATCTCATAAATACTAACTGAATAAGTACAAACTCAAATGGTCTACTGCTATCCGTTGAGGAGATCCCATACACACCTTCCAGCGCTATCATCAGACCATGCTCCCCAAGTTTAAACAAAGATCTTATCAATACCGATCAAATAAGACCCTAACTAAAAGATTTTACTGTAAAAAACCAATTAAAAATATTTAGTGTCAGTTTTCGTTAAATACTCAGTAGAAACTGGTATTTATCGTTGTTTACTCTCGGGCGGATAATTAATAAGTAAGAATCTTTAACAATCTCTCAATAATTCATGAAATAAGTCCATCACAAAAAAGTTATTTTCTTGAGATATACTTATTTCGGTCTTTCGTCAAAAAAGAATAAAAGATATTGAATATAGTCCTGAGGCTCGTGAGTACAAATGAATTTAACGGTAATGCAATCTATTTTAGCGAACGAAAACACCAATAAACGTATTTACCCACATAAATACCCATTTCGGGTATTTACCCGGGTATTTACCCGTTTTGGGTATTTACCTGGGAATATACCTTTCGGGTATATTCCCGCGACCCAACTCTATGTGCAGCAGTGGACTACATAATATAGCCTCAAGAAGAATGGTCATGTAAGACCAGCCACCAGTCTTGCAAGCCTCCACCAATCCTGACTTGGCCCCCGTGGTGGAGTACGGCCTATACTTTCCTCATGGAAAAGATCTCTGCCCCTATGGGGACTAATTCATTATCATCAGCCCGGTAAACCCCACTGCTGTATAGGACTCTTCATCTCCACGCCAAACAGCACGGTCACGCGCTAGTCTCATCCACTGTTTGCCGGCTACTTTACACAGGTCATCTGACCATCTGGCTGATGGTCTGGTGAGGGTATAATTCAATTTAATTTATTTCAACGTAAACAATTTAAATTCTGTTTGCTGAATGTCAAAGTACAATGTAACATGAAAGTGAACGCCGCTGCCTTCGGGCCATAGTGTAGTGAAGAATAAGGCAGCGGGGAAAAAACTCCACTCTGACCATCTTTTGTCAAGTCCTCTTAAATCTAATACATTAGATATCACCTATACGTATGAGATTCCATCATTGCCGAAGGATGTATTAACCAAAACTGGTCAAGTCTCAAAAACAGAGGTCTCACCTGTAGATACGGGCTCAGGCTTCGACTTCTGGGCAGCATAAAGCTCCACAGCTGGCGGGATGAAGTGGGAGACAGGGGAACGGTAGTCCACACTTAAAGGCAGCGGTCCTGGGAACAAGCGAGGTCAAATTCATCATCACCATCATTAGGAATAGAATATAATTTCACTGATGCCGGTGAGTCGCCCATTAGCTCAGTTGGGAGAGCCCTGGCACGGTTAGCCAGAGGTCGCGGGTTCGAATCCCGGCATGGGTGGAATTTTTAGCCTCTAAATAGGATTTTAAAATCGTCCTCAGCACGGGTTACTGCATTAAAAAGAATAGTTATAATCATGTAGGTACAGCAATATCATTCTGATGTAAAACCTAACTGCAAAGTAGGTACTCAGGGCTGCAAGTGATGCAAATTACTTCAGCCAGATGTCGCTGCCTGTACGTAATACAGAGAGTATTCTAAAGAGGTTAGAAATTTCAGTGATGCCGGTGAGTCGCCCATTAGCTCAGTTTGGAGAGTGCTGACACGTTTAGCCAGAGGTCACGGGTTCCAGTCCCGGCATGGATGGAATTTTTAGCCTCTAAATAGGTTTTTAAAATATGTCTATGTCCATACTGAATTCAGAATTCTACGGAATAAAAAATTCGAAAGTATAGCGCCGGAGGCCCACTCTCTCTATTTCTAGTGACATTGTACCGACGCCCCTAGTGACATTCTGGCAGTGGACCCTGCCCTGGCAACGGTCACTAACCTTGGTTGAGGCCAAACAGGGCTTCAGGCTGTACAGGGTGCTTCTTCTCCGGGCTCTCGACGGAGTCCCCTGTCGCCTCGGGCTCCGGGGACTGCTCGCGAAGCCCCGGCAACGCAGAGTCCAGCTTGCTCTCGCACAGCGCCATAGCGGACCTGGGAAAAGGAATGTGGATTTTTATCATATCTATGGCGGGCTTGCAAGCAATTTAATAAACTGGCGAAAATAGGCGATCAGGATATTATGTTTAATTCTTCAGTCCAAAGCTTGAGGGATAAACTTAGTGCAGATTTCTTTGTTGGTTAAAAGTATTAATGTACTGTTTTAAGCTGTCACTGGATTTTTGCTTTATGAGCTTAATTAAGTGCTAATTTTTTTTTCCTATAATTGTAGACCTTTATTTGGCCTTATCAATGTTTAATGTTTATACTATTTTTATTTTTAATGCACTAACCCGTGCTAAGGATGTCGCTGCCTGTACGTAATACAGAGAATAGTGTAAAGAGGTTCGAAATTTCACTGATGCCGTGAGTCGCCCATTGGCTCAATTGGTAGAGCGCTGGCACGGATAGCCAGAGGTTGCGGGTTCGAATCCCGGCATAGGTGAAATTTTAGCCTCTAAATAGGTTTTTAATGTTTAATGTTTTTGTTACTTTTTGTTATGTGCTGTTGGTTTTCCCAATATTAAATAAATAAATTATTATTTCGATCGATATCGACCCTTGTATGCCCCAATGCTGGGGCACGGATCTCTTCTTGCATCGCAACAAGGTTTGGCCCTACTACACCACGAGGGCCAACTCCAGGTTGGTGGAGGATTGTAAGACAGTGGCGGGCCTTTCTGTTAGAAGTTATCATGCCGCCCATAAGGCCTCCGACATAGCTTAACGACTGCCAGTATATGACAGCCTGCACCAACGGCTTAACGTGCCTTGCGAAGCACGGAAGCGCTCGGAAAAATGCCACTAACGGTAGTCACGGGACGGCCACATATGCTGCACCTGACCGCGCCTGCTATTGCTTGCTTAAAGCATGTAAAATGCATGAGTTTTGTAAAAACTCTGTTCATTAAGAACTTTGCCAGTACAATGCATGAGTTCTAGGCTTTATAATAATTATGTAAACTCTGTTAATTAAGGACTTTAAAAAGACTAACTTTGGAGCTTTTTTGTGCATTTTTTTCTCCAAAATTATCTATTTTGTAATGGACACCTAGTATGGCAACATTCGTTAAGCCGCAGTTTCTTTAATAAAACCTAACTTTTAATAAAACCTTTTCAGCCACTGAGTGGTGGCCAAGAATTGGTCGACGGTCGATGGGCAGCCCACCAACCTCGTAGGCCAACGACATTGTGAAAGCGGCTGGGAAACAGTGAATGACACTAGCAAACGACCGGATGGGTTGAAAGAGAAGAGACCTATGCCCAACACTGGGCTCTGTTTATGGGCTGATTAGATAGATATTAATATTAAAGTTTGCTAAATATATCATGTGACATATCATATCATTTACATTTTACATACTGGCACATACATTGCTTCTGGCCCCACACTAGGATACCCTGTGACGTGGGTGCCAGAGACAGCGACATCACATGTAAACATCCAAGACCTGAGGTATTTTTTATACGCAGCCGGGGATCGAACGCAGGAAGTCTCGCATGGTAGGCAGACGCACTGTCGCTGCGCCACAGAGGTCGTCATTGTTGAGATGGGAGGGGTAAAGAGCTTGAAGAGTTTTATTTAATCAAATTTGACTGTAACCGTTACTTTGAGCGATACGACACGATTAGGAGTGATCGTTGCAAAGACGAACCGTTTTATAAGACCGTTTTGTGTTCCGCGACGATAGGACCGTTTTACGTTTCATTATAAAGCAGCGCCAGAGACTCTAAAGCAGTGCCAGCGTTCGTTCGTCGCGAGACCAGTCCTTAGATTATTTGACGCGGATATGTCCTTTAGTGCTATATTAATAGAGCCTAGAACGTAATGAGATCATTGCGACGTCGTCGTCGGCTCCTTGCTCGTTCCGTTCGTTTTGGTCTGTGATACAATAAAGTAATCTTTATGTCTATGAGTATACAGTCGAATATCGTGTAAAACAACTTATTTTTTCCGATGTTTCGTGATTTCGTCTCGTTCGCACTCGTTTGACCGTCCTCTGCGACTTGCTCGTTCGCATACAATGAAACCAGTTGCGAACGAGGACCGTTTCGAGGACCTGTTTTCGTTCCAGAAAAAACGGTTGCGTTTCGTCGTCGAAAAATCGGACAACGACCCACTCCTAGACACGATAGGCGCGAAATCGAAGAGCAACGACTCGAATATACCTGATGACGAGACTAATTTCTGACAGTTCAACTGACAGTTGCAAAATGTTGCTATAACTAAAAACTATAAGCGAAAACGGAACAATAGGATTTGCAATAAGTTATAAGTAAGCAGGGACTTGAATTTAATGTTAATACCAAGGCATAGATCCGCGGGCTTTAGAGGAAGTTTCAAGTACGCAGCTGCAAAGATCTGGAACAACCTCCCACCACCCTTGCGGCAATTTATGACTAACGCAAGTTTCAAGAAAAACTTAAAATGCAAACTGATGCAACAACAAAGAGCCTTGTAGCTGCTAGCTTCTGACTGTATCACCTATATTTATATAATACATATTTCGATAATAATTAAAAATTAAATTATAGATATTTAGTTATCAACCCTTGTATGTCCCCACTGCTGGGGCACGGGTCTCTTCCTGCATCGCAGAAAGGTTAGGCCGTACTCCACCACGGGGGCCAAGTCCGGGTTGGTGGAGGATTGTAAGATAGTGGCGGGTCTTACTGTCAGAAGTTATCAAGCCGCCCATAAGGCCTCTGACACGGCTTAACGACTGCCATTGTATGACAGCCGGCACCAACGGCTTAACGTGCCTTGCGAAGCACGGAGACGCTCGGAAAAATGCCACTAGCGGTAATCACGGGACGCTCACCCATCCCGTACCTGACCGCGCCTGTTGTTGCTTAACCAAGTGATTGATTCCAATCACTCGATTCGCCTAGGCCACGAGCGCTTCTCGCCTAGGCCACGAGCGCTTCAAAATTAAATTGTCATGGGGAAATTCCATACCACTCACGCACGTCGGTGGAAAAAAGTTAACTTGTTGTTGTTTTTATTATTTTTTGTCATTTAAATCTGTATACAATGATATTTTGATAATAATTGCAATGTGTATTATGTTGTAATCAATTTATTTGCTCTATATTTAATCAATTTTAATTTGTCATTGAAGTGTAACATTTTTATTATTATCTAATATTATATATTTTTTGTAAACAATTACTATTTGTGTCCTGTTGCTATTTTGTCTGTTTTATATATATTTTTCTTAATTTTTTTTATGTAATGGCGAATATTATGTAATAATATCAATTTACTTCCTAAAAGGGACGGGCTGAAAACCAGCGCCGAGACTACGCATGCAGTCACGGCAATAAAGCTGAGCCCATTCCTTTTTACCACAAACATTTGTGAATGAGACAATTATTATTATTTGTTATTTTTTGTGTGGTAAATAAAACTTTTTTCACTTTCACACTCAGTGGGTAGAACCATGGACTGGCAAGCGAGAGCCCCAGGTTCGATCCCGAGTGCGGGCATGTACCAATGACTGTTTAATTTCAAAGTTACATACATTTGCGAATTTGTAGTCGCAATACCACACGCTAACGGTGAAGGAAAACATCGTGAGGAAACCCGCGGCTTGGTTGGCTCCGCACGTATTGACTAGTCTTTCCTATGGGCTAGGGAGACTAAGCTGTCAGGATGGTATAGGTGCTGGGCAAGCCTACACCATCTATAAAACCATGTCCCAGGCACTACAGCGTCGGAGTAGTCCCTTCACCCATCTAGTGTGAGTGAAGATACCACTGAATGTTGATAAAGCGAAGGTGGTCTGTCAGGATCGTGGCAAGTGGCAGTCCATGGTCTCTGCCTACCCCTCTGGGATACAGGTGTGAGGTTATGTACGTATGTAATAATAGAATATTTATCAGTCCCTGGTCTTTGCCGTCATCAGTCCCCTCTGAGATCAGGCGTGAAGTTATGTATGTATTTAATAATAGAATATATAACTTCGAAAACACTGTTTATCTTAAAACTGTAGATTGAAAAGTGATGATGAACAGGAAAATGACACAATTTGGAAGTACTAAGGTAAAATTCTTGTTAGTCTAGAGATGAAGTGTAAGAGAATATTCAAAAGCAGTGTTGAATGGGTGATGCAATATAAAATTTTCATTTAAGTAAAAATTATAGGGACAGAATGAAAGAAATACCAAAACTTAGGTTTAAAAGAGGTTCCAACAAAGAAAAAAATCGTTCCACACCTGAAAAAGTGCCGAAACGTCGGAAAAATGTAATAAACGAGCATACATCTGTATAAAAATAGTTTTAATTTGGTTCCTACAAAGTCAACAATTTCCCATCCCAGTTGTATTTCCACATAAAAAAGTTATGTCTTTGAAGTTCAGGGAAAAGCTTGGATAAAATTGTGGGACTCAATTCCTAAGCTATATTTATAATATGTAGGTAGTGTAAATATAAGCTTAAGTATCTGGGTTCAAATGAATAATGGGTAGTGTGAATGCAAGTTACTTCAAAAAGTCTTCCGGGTTAATCTGTCTGTTAATCTGTCGGTTAGGGTTTGTCAAATTGTCATAGTGAACCACAAATTGTAGTTTTTGAATAGGGTACCTGTGAGTCACACTTGTAGTTAAATACATGTAATTTCTTCTTCTCAACTTGGTATGTAAACCTAGGCATAAGCTTTGATTTCTTCAAATATCCTCCAGAAAGGTAATTTTATCAGTCAGAAACCACCTTTCTTAGTTACCACAATAGTATCTAATTTGGGATTATTGTGTGGAGTCTAATCGTCAACCTATGTAGCCTGCTTGTAAACAATACACTGAAGGGCTTATTTAATCAAGTTGGCGAACAATAATGTATTACCTGATTCTTAATAAAGTGCAAAGAAGCCATCTAAGTACCTACTTACCTGCCAGTTAGGCAACTGGGATCTTATGGTAAAGACAAAGGCACCAAGTTTGAATCTTAATGCCTTTGTAGCAAGCCAGTGACTTGTAATAAGCCTCATTAGTTGATTAAGTGGCCAATGACAGTATCACTGACTGTTCTAGTATTCAAAGAGTAGAGGCTAACCTACGCAACTGAAGAGCAGGTAAAATTTTGTTTTATGCCACTGAGCAGGAATACTAATTAAAAACGCCTTATCATCAGCGAAGCACTTAAGTACGGAGGGCGAATACAAGAGAAAATGTCGTAACTTAGCAATCGCAGTCGTGAAATACTCACCAATTTCAACAAAACTCGCGGATGGCCAAAACTGACGAAGTTGGCTACCGTCGACGTCGTAGAACACTTTCTAGCGACACATAAACTTAAACTTACACTAGAACGACGATTTTAAACAATAATATAAAAGAATATTGGAAGGTAAAAGAGATTGAAACAAATCAATTGGTAGACTACAAATGGTTCGGATAGAAGGCTGCATAAAATACACGTTACACAAGAGTTTCCGTAAGATTAAATGCACACACTACATCCTAGGCTCGATTGGTGACTTTTTTGGGCGTTTGCAAAAGTTTTCGACGCTTTTTATCGTAGATATAAACAAAATACGCGAAAACTGCGAACTGGTAAAACGTCCATTACGCCAGCAATAAGATGATGCTACTGCCCGAACGAGGTGCGAAAAAGACGAGAATATTTCTGCTCTGGCAACACCGATGACCAAAGTGACATTTCTCGTTCGGCGACGCCATTGTTGCAGTTTTGTTCCGAAGCGGTCAATGATTCAATACATTAGCTGTCAAAGTGTCACTGAAACGATCGATTGTCAACGCATCAATGCGATTTTACCATAACAATTAACCAGCAATTCGGAATAAGTGTAATTTGTTTCGTTTTTACGCCACTGCTGAAAATTTTCGACTATACCATAGAAAAATAAGAATTTAAGCGAAAAAGGGGTACAAAAAATGTTTTAAACCTTTTTTCGAAGCTACAGAAAAAATAGTGATGGGATAAAGCAATTTTAAAAATTCTATCTCTTATCGAAAATGTGCAAGTGTACATTTTATCTCGCACAAAACTCGCAACATTTGCTTGGGTGTGGGAGAAGTATTTCAGTGTTGAGAGGAAGTAGTTATAGTTAGGTTGGGTGTCGAGGTGGCATCGTTATCGCACAAAGTACGCACGCACACGACTCGAGCCGACAGACTTTATCGCTCGCGCTCGGACTTTTTGTTCAGTTCTACGACGCTTCACCTTGTATTTTATACGTCGAAAGTAAACAATTTTCCTTGAGTCTTTGAGACACATAACAGCCAATGATTCCAAAGTTACATAACTTCTTGATAAATTGCTAGTTAGTTCCGTTGACTGCGGTGGTAACGAAAGGATATTTAATTAAAAATACTTTCAGTTTATTTCGTAAAGGGAATATGAGCGATGATATAGCTCAGTGAAGCTCCTTTGGGAACAAACCACATTATTCTATAATGATTATGTTGAATAATGACGCAGACACATGAATAAAGCAGTGTTGACGATAAATAGTCAATACAATAGGTAATTTTATTACAATGACGACAAGCGGAAAGTTTTATACAATAGCGCCTGTATAAGCAGTCTTAGCTATAAAAATATTGGCAACGTAATATTTGATAAGATATTTTTCAGGAGAGTAATTCAGAAAGGTTAATAAATATTAATATAATATTTTTAAAACACGAAATATAATAAATGCATATTATGATTCCCACTACGCTTTCTCATTAATACATAAACTGCTTCTACTACTACTTATTCTTCTTCTTCATGCTATATTAGTCCACTGCTGGACATAGCCTTCCCCTAATGAGCGCCATAGCGCAAGGTTGTGCCATCACTACTAGTACTACTTTAAAAATTCTAAAGTAGATTTATGAAAAATTTTAAGCCCTAGATTTAGTTACATTGTTAAATGAACGTTTTTATGTTTAACACATAGATGTTATTCCAATAACTATATTGCTGTGGAAATGAAATGACTTCTAGAAATTAAAGCCAGTTCAATGCATAAGTTTAGCAAGAATCTGCTCTCGAGATTAGCGCTTACCAACAGATTCATCGATTCATTTTTATATTATAGATAAAACTGGAACGACTTCAACTCCATGTTTTATTTATAATGATAAACAGAAATAAATTTGATAAAGAACAGAATATGTAGGTAAAGGGCGATTTATGTAGTCCGGTCAACTCGAAATGTGAAGTAGTAATGCCAAAATGTCAAGGAAATTTCAAAAATGGGTGAAAGTTTTAAATTTAGAATATTTAAGACAGAATTAAAAAAATATTAAAAAAATGGTGTAAAGATGTTTGCACCGTTACAACTTCCACCCAACACTATCACCTAGTTCTAAACTACCCTGTGCTATGAAAACCTGCCCTCCTATCACGTAGCACTCCACTCTATCGAGTGAAGTATTTAGACGACTCCTAAGTGTCAAAAAATGTATGCATTTGACAGCCGGAGTAGCTTAAAAAAAGTAAAAATCAACTCACTCAACTCAGTGGACACTTACGTAATGCCCCAGGAAAGAACATCACAAAATTGGAAATACACCCAGACTGAGGATAAATACCTAATTGCATAAAGGCCTGCGCAGACGAGGGACAATCCCCCGAGTACTTTTTTGTCCGTCGATATACTTAGATCTCGTATAAATTGAATCGAGTAACGCACACGTAGGACTAAAAGTACCCCGCACAAAAAGTCCCTCAAGTTACCGAGGACATCAAAAAACCGGAGTGGACAAAAGTTCGGTGTTCTCTTAGAAAACGCTTTTTCTTTTTCAACTTCATGTAAATTACAACACAATGTAATCTCAGGATATTTGCATCCATAGCGTAGGTACGCTTCAATCAATTTCCGGGGAGCAAAATGACCGCACACCGTAGGCGTTGAGTCCGCGACAGGTCTTCGGAGGACATTTTTTACGATTCACGGACTTTTGTCCCTCGCGGACTAAAGTCCCTCGCCTGCGCAGGCCTTAAATGTACGGCGGACCATCACAGAAACAACGTCCTTTCTGTATGGGCGTCGTCCCTTGCCTTCGGTACATTTTGTATTGTCGATATCATCAACATGTATTTCGCTCACTCCTAAAGCATTAGGCGAGCATATGACTCTAACTGTTTTTATGTTAGCGAAGTTTTTTCCTCTACGAGATGAATTCGGGCTTGCAGCCCTGGGGCTTATTACTTAGGTACAGTGCTACACAAGAAATAAGTCTCGCGGATGTACCTGCGCAGATGACCAAATTTTGGATGTGGGGCAAGTTGATCGACCAAACAGATAGTTTCATTTTATGGCAGGCCGCGCGCCTTTGTTGCTATTGGTTGATATAACGTCATCGATGCAGGTGACTATTAGTTTGGCAATATTAGCGTGAGCGAAATAGGTACTACTGCGGCAATCCATTCTGCACCTTAACCGTATCGGTTAAAGATCATGTTGAATACTACTTATAACTTCGGGTACTTTCGTTACACTTCTTCCTACTCTGCGCGAACGTAGATTCCCGAAGGGACTTTTATGACGTGTAGTACTGTAAGTATCCATTGAGTTAAGTGACGTTGATTTTTACTTTTTTTAAGCTACTCTAGCAGTCAAATACATAAATTTTTTGACATTTAGGAGTCGTCTAAACGCTTCACTCGAAAGAGTGGAATGCTACGTATAGGAGGGCAGAGTGCTTAGTGCGAGTTTTATAACTACTCGATCGCGTTAACGTAAACTCATATTTCTATGGCATCGAGGAAGCGCCACCTAGCGACAAGTATGGAAATTAAAATTGCTGAGTGCGAGTTGTAATGGTTTACGTTGAGAAGTGAACACGTATACCAGCCAAAACACGATTAAACGCGAGTGCGAGTTGTACTGTGACAGCGTTTTGCCAGTTCGAACGGTTAACTTACTCATACTCACTACTCAATGCTCGATTAACGCGGTAGTAAAGTTATTCGATTGGATCTGTCAAACTCGCACTAAGCACTCTGATACTGTTATGGCTTGCGCCTACAACCACACGCCCACAAATAATAAGTGTAAAACCCTGCGTAAAACTTACCTCGTTTCATTTCAGAGAGACAATATTGGATTGGATTATTGACATGCTATTTCCGAATTCCCGTCCCACGGACATTCTGTATGGCCGCCGGCATACAACGCGTCGAGTCTTTTCCACGCTCTTGTGCCTCAGGCCAGACACTGAACACCTTATTGGGTTGGGGCCTAAAGCGGTGGCAGCAGAGCGATTGATCGCCGGCTCCTCAATCGGGAGGTCGTGGGGTCGAATTCCGAATTGCTCTAATCACTTTGTTTTCTAAGTTATGTGCATTTTTATATATTATTTTCAATGCACTAACTCGTGCTAAGGACAATTTTACAAACCTGTTTCGAGGCTACAAATTCCACCCATGCCGGGACTCGAACCCGCAAACTCTGGCTAACTGTACCAGCGCTCTCCCAACTGAGCTAATTGAAATTTCGAACCACTTTACAATACTCTGTAATACGTAGTACAGATTTGCGGTCAGGTACAGGATGGGTGAGCGTCCCGTGACTACCGCTAGTGGCATTTTTCCGAGCGCTTCCGTGCTTCGCAAGGCACGTTAAGCCGTTGGCTCCGGCTGTCATATAATGGCAGTCGTTAAGCCATGTCAGAGGCCTTATGAGCGGCTTGATAACTTCTGACAGTAAGGCCCGCCACTGTCTTACAATCCTCCACCAACCCGGACTTGCCCCAATGGTGGAGTATGGCCAAACCTTCCTGCGATGCAGGAAGAGACCCTTGCCCCAGAAGTGGTGACATACAAGGGTTGATAACGAACGAACGAACGTAGTACAGACAGCGACATCTGGCTGAAGTAATTTGCATCACTTGGATGACATGGGTGGAATTTTTAGCCTCTAAATAGGTTTTTTAAAATTGTCCTTCGCACGGGTTAGTGCATTAAAAATAATATATATAATCATGTGGGTACAGCGATATCATTCCGATGTAAACCTAACTGCAAAGAAGGTACTCGGGGCTGCAAGTGATGCAAATTACTTCAGCCAGATGTCGCTGCCTGTACGTAATACAGAGTATATTGTAAAGAGGTTCAAAATTTCACTGATGCCGGTGAGTCGCCCATTAGCTCAGTTGGAAAGAGCGCTGGCACGGATAGCCAGAGGTCGCGGGTTTGAATCCCGGCATGGGTGAAATTTTTAGCCCCTAAATAGGTTTTTACGTGCATTTGTGGAGTTGTAGTAGCAATACCACTCGCTAACTGTGAAGAAAAACATCGTGAGGATACCCTAGTCTCTGAAGTGTTAACGTACCTCGGCACTATGAGGCTAAAACCTCTGTTCTACCAACTAAATTAGGTTGGAGCCTTCGTAACAAGTGTGTCTATGCAACATGGTATTTTTATGAATAAAACGTTTAATTGTTCTGTGATAAAAACATACATACATACATACATACATAACCTCACGCCTGTATCCCAACGGGGTAGGCAGAGAGCAGGGACTGCCACTTGCCACGATCCTGACCAGGGGCGGATCTTGAATTTGTGGGGCCCTGGGTTAAAACTACTTAGGGGCCTATCTAAATACTCAACTAATAGCCATGTCAAAAAACTGTTTCTATAATGATATATTATTAAGTGCGGAAAAAAAAACAAAATCACGTCAGACGTTACGTTAAGCAGCGCTACTGTTTTTTTCCAAATTATCGCCTACTGTTTTAGCGGGATCTGGGGGCCCCTTGTAACCTCGGGGCCCTGGACTGCAGCCCAAGCAGCCCTTAGGTAGATCCGGCCCTGGTCCTGACAGATCACCTTCGCTTCATCAATGTTCATAATCATAAGTCATTGCATGCACGCACGCCAGTTCCGGATACCTACTGTTTATCTTTCCCTTTGCTAATACATCCCCTATTTGGTTCATGTATGTCCGCCTGGGACGTCCCTTACCAGACCATACACTAACATTCGCAATATATATTTGTTTCATCAATCTTTCTTCCTTCATCCTCTCCACATGTCCAAACCAACGTAACATTCCTTGAAAAGAAAACTTAAAAAAAAGTCGTGTCATGCGTTTCCGTTTCCATTCAACATTTGTGTAGTGGCACCATCTAGTATCGAGTAGCGAAACTTACCTACGTGACATCACTAGAGGGGGTCTACTCTGTGATTGCCCTTCAACCAAATTGGGCCCAGGCATCCCTATGTCGATATTCTCAATATATGTCGTTATTGTGTTCTAATTCAAGCCACAATTAGCAACGAATTGTAAATTGATATGTGAAATAACATCGAGAGGAAACCTGAGTAGGTATATTTTGTCCAAAAAGTGTAGATATTAAAGAGTAAAGTTTTGTTCAGACTTTTTGCCTGTTATTTTTATAATGCTTTTAAGTGCAAGAAATTAACTTCTTGCACTTAAAAGCATTATAAAAATAAAAACTACAGTTATTTCATTAAACAAATGTATTATGGACTTTGACTCCGGATCTACTTACGGGTGTTGTTATATCGGAAGAGTCCGAAAGCTCGTTATCGTTGTGCTTACGAAAGTTTTAGTTCAAAAAAGATGTATTAATATGTTCAAAGGTAGTAAACGGTCTTAGTTTTCGATAATACCACTATATCGAAAATGTTTGATAATCTGAGGTGTTCAAATATGTACTTCAGCTCTTGAAATCCGTAGTGGGCACGCCGCTCTCAGATAGAAGGTCCGTACCGTACACTGGAAGGTTTATAGGCTAAAAAAGACTTGGCTAAAGATAAGGACGTTTATGGAGAATAACAATATTTTTTTTTTTTAAATTATTTTATTCATCTTACAGTTTTCAATCAATAATTAATTTAATTCGATTAGGTACGTAATCAATTAATTAAGTAATGTCATGGTAAGTTTCATTAAAGTGTTTACATACTTGCATACTTGCTTGCCAAAACGATCACTAGTATGTAGTAAAAATGTTGTAATTAGAAGAACAATGAGCCGTTTTCAGCATAAACTTATACAGAAATTCATCGATGGCGCTTACAGGCGTGGCCATAGAAGAACCGGAATACGGCTGTCAAAATTAATCTGCGCTGAGCGAAATCTGATAGACGTGACCCTGTTCTTGTATGGCCATGGCTGTAAGCGCCATCTATTAATTGATTTGTGAACTCGTGCTGAAAACGGCTCATTAACCAAGAAAATATGTAACAACAGATTAAATAAAACCCCTTTAGGAGTGTTTCAGTAGAACCTTTTTTTATAAATAAGGTCATCAATATTTATATTTCTAATACAAAATCGTTACAATAAATTAAGTAGTTAAATCCTTACAAGCGCGCTTAAACAATTTTTTTCGCATTTCCTTTAGCATTTTTTTTTCAAGTTAGGTAGTAAAAGTGTTGGTATTACGAGTATGATTTTCGGATGTACACGCGTATTTGTACAATGAAAATACCTACTCTGGTGATGTTCTGCTTTCTCTTGTTATCTTTTCTCCTCCTCAAGGGCCTTACAAGGGCCAACTAGTTGGCCCTTGTAAGACCTTTTCTATGGTGGGCACCATTAAAAAAAAAATCTTTTTTAAAAAAAATTCCAATAACTAAACATCAAAAAGTGCCAACTGGGGCCACCATTGTAAAAATATACATTTTTTATAAATATTATTCATTAAAACATTTTTCCAAAAACTTAACATCAAAATCGGCCAACTAGCCATTGCAAAAATATTATTTTTTTAAAATATTGTTTCAAAAAAACTAAACATCAAAAGTCAAACTTTTGAAGAATTCAGATCAGAACTAATATTTTTTATCGATTCTTTGTGCTATGTTTGTCAGATTTATTAGGGTTAACGACCCCGACGAATGCCCTCTGCGTCACACACGGCTTGCGTGCCGGCCGCGCCACACTCTTAATTATATGTAGGTACCTACTAATCTTAAATCCGTGCCCTCCGGTGGGGACATAATGGGTGGAGGATGATGTTGAACATAAAATCAATAATGTTTCCTTTGTATATTTCCGCTAATTAACTTTCATTTGGGTGTGGGGATTATGGGCATTACCCCCCAATGATGGCACAACCTTGCGCTATGGCGCTCATTAGGGGAGGGCTATGTCCAACAGTGGACTAATATAGCTTGAAGAAGAAGAAAAAGCACTTTCATTTTCTCTTTCCCTCACTCTCGTGACCAGCGTATGTCTCTGCTTATGTTTTCTCCGTTTTAATGAGCTACAAATAAGTTAAATCTAAAATCTAAGAAGGGCTTACTAATGAAAAATGGCTGCTTTTATATTTTAAAACGTTGTTTCGAAAACTGAACATCAGAAAACAAACTGCACATAACAACAGCAGCTCTCAGAAATAACATTGTGCGCCACTCTGCGTCACAGCGTACACGGCAGACGTGCCGTCCTGAATTATGTATTCCTCTTATTGTTTTTCTTTTTTAACAGGTTAACAAGGGCTAATCAAAGAAACGAATAGCATTTTTCAAAAAAACTAAACATCAGAAAACAAAATTAGTGTCAGTCACCGGAGCAATTTATTGAGCAATTGTCAACAGAAGTAGCATTGTCCGCCACTCTGCGAATTACTGATCAAGTAATTGCCCCACTGTATGAAATTGTCCAATTCAAACTACTCCGAACTGTCAAATACAAATGAACGACGTCTTGGGGGACCGTGGCTATGGCTGCCGCCCTGGGGCCTTTCTTATGCTAAGAATTTTCCTTGCAGTGTAGCGAAGTAACACAGAACATAAAAAAGAGGTAACGCCGCCAGCGTTGTGGGCACCTTTGGGTCAGATATGTCCCGGGGCGGCTTATTCTCTTAGTGTTTTTTGTTTTTCGTTCAATGTTTTGTTTTAATTTTCTAGTTTCAGTTGTTCAAGCTTTTTGTGAATGAATTTAATTTCAAGATGTTGTAATTTTTTATTTTATTGTTATAATTAATTAAATTAATAAATCATTTATGTACTAATTATATTATTGTAAGTAATTAGTTATGACGATACAATAAATACATACATATTTTGACACTTCGGAGCCGTCTAAATGTTTCACACCAACTTTTCCCATTATAGCGGAAAGTTATGTAATACAACAGCTGTTTTGTCCTTTTTTACTTCTTAACAGATTGTAAACAGCTAACCAAAGGAAAAACAAATGATTTGACAAAGAACAGAACGTCAAATATCAAACTGTAACTCCTAATTTTAATGACTCGTGCCTATATTATTGAGCAATTCTGAACAGAACTTTTTCGTTAACGTTTTGTATGCACGTCGCTGGTTGCAACTAGTAGCTATTGAGCACAGCGCCAATAAACGCCCTCTGCGCCACAGCGTACACGGCGGGCGTGCCGGCCGCGCCACACGCGCGCCCCAGTGACGTCACTCCGACCACGCGCCACACGCAGCCCTCCTGCATCTGGATAGGGCCGCCGGAGTCACCCTGCAGGTGGAAAGACAAATAGTAATGTACTATTTAGAGGCTAAAAAGTCCACCCATGCCGGGATTCGAACCCTCTGGCTATCCATGCCAGCACTCTTTCCAGGCGACTCTAAATATGTTTTTAAATTTGTCCTTAGCACGGGTTAGTGCATTAAAAAGGTAGAGTTGTTGCGGATTGAAATGATAGATCTTGATGCAGTATTTACAGATGCGTGTTATTCAATGTTACTCTAACTTATGTACAATGATTTTATGGTGCAATAAAGTATTAATAATAATAATAATATTTAAAAACCTATTTAGAGGCTAAAAATAATAATAATATTTACAAGAATGCGTAAATAATAAAGGAAAATATGATAGATTTTAAAAAGGCAGATTCGTTGGCGAGCTTTTGACTCGAGTGTTATTTATTACCATAGCAACGGCCGGCTAGGCCGTCTTGCGGCTGCGGCGTACCTAGATATTTGACCGCGAAGAATGTTATAATTGCTCGTGGTCAAATCAATTTGACTACTAAGTTTGACCACGAGGAAGGAACGGATAATAAATATCTCCATGATGACGCCACAGAAAGACAAATAGTAATGTGGCTTTTGCCCGCGACTCCATCCGCGTAGACTTTTTTTGGAACCCCGGTTACTTCCTTAAGATTTAAATTTAGGCCTTACATGAAATATAAAGATAAATAAAATAAAATATTCCTTTTTAATACAGTTGCTCAAAAATGGCGTATTGCAGGGACGTATGGCGTTCGGGATGTGGGCTATTACATACTTGTGCTTTTTTTTACCTTTCCCGAACTCGTGCGTTCTCTTTCCCAACTGACAAAATAATGTCTACCTATTAAAAAGAAAAATCAACCATGAAGTTTTTACTAAAAAAAAATCATAGAACTTTTTATGAATCATGCAAATACGTATATTTCTAAAAAGAAGCTACTAATTTGTTTCAATATCAGATTTAGTCATTTGATTGAATGAGTTAGGTTAGGTTTCATTTCATTTCATATCAATAAAAAAAATGTACTGAAGACTTGGCTGTATGGGCATAGTTCCGCACTTGTAATGAAATATACCTACTTTACGTGATATTTTAGCACCTCAAACCACAGAACATAAAAAAGAGTGGAAGTCGTAAGTGGGCGGTGCCCGCGTGCCTCGCATTAGCAATGTATTGCCTATGCGTAGTCTCTGACAGTTCTTCTTGCCTCAGTTGTCGTTTGTTTCTAGTAAAGAAAATCGTAGTAACTACTAAAATGCCTTCTTGTGCTGTGTTTGAATGTAAAAATACGAGTTGGGGACTAAAATTTACCAAACATGCCGAAACAGTTAAGTTCCTCGGTGAGTAGTATTTTATTGTATTTTTAAATTAAATTGGTAATGACATAAACAAGGAAACCAATCCGGCTGAGTAGCAACATATCAGAGACTCGTTTTTCAATTTTCGACTTTATACCTTTCACATAAAACTTCTCGTAGATCAGACGCGGTGATAGTTCCATCTAGTGTGGAGTAGCGGTACTACAAAAGAAACGGTTATTTTAAAAATCTATTTAGAGGCTAAAAATTCCACCCATGCCGGGATTCGAACCCGCGAACTCTGGCTATCTGTGCCAGCGCTCTATCCAACTGAGCTAATGGGCGACTCACCGGCATCAGTGAAATTTCGAACCTGTTTACACTATTCTCTGTATTACGTACAGGCAGCGACATCTGACATCCTTAGCACGGGTTAGTGCATTAAAAATAAAAATAGTAGAAACAGTTATTATGAAACTTAATCTTATTGTTTAAAAACCTATTTAGAGGCTAAAAATTTATTTTATTCGGGATTCGAACCAGCAACCTCTAGCTATCCGTGCCAGCGCTCTTCCAATTGAGCTCAATTGGAAGAGTCCTTAGCACGGGTTAGTGCATTAAAAATAAAAATAGTATAATTAATTTTGTTGTGTCCATTGATTTTGATCCTTGTTTACATAGCTAAAAGGTTCATATTTAACTGGATGTTTTATGATATAGAACTTTTCGGTATTGTCTTTAATTACCAAATGGCAGTTTGGCATTCACAGTGTGCGTTTGATTTATATGTGCGAGATTGGTCACACTGGTTTTCATACTAATGGGTCATGTCTTACATGTCTAACGTGACCGTTTATTTTTTAACTCAAAACTGGACAGTAGTTTATTTCGGTCAATTAAATAAGAGGTAGTCAATAAAAAAAACAATACACTTTTTTAAAGTTATTATATTAGTTACAAATTAAAAACTATACCAACATTTTATTGTGTTTTTAGCACATGTATTAATAGGTACTTAAGAGCGGTGGTAGCTCAGTGGGTAGAACCATAGACTGGCAAGCGAGAGCCCCAGGTTCGATCCCGAGTGCGGGCATGTACTTTTAATTTAATTTCAAAGTTACGTACATTTGCGAATTTGTAGTCGCAATACCACACGCTAACGGTGAAGGAAAACATCGTGAGGAAACCCACGGCTTGGTTGGCTCCGCACGTATTGACTAGTCTTTCCTGTGGGCTAGGCCGACTAAGCTGTCAGGGTGGTATAGGTGCTGGGCAAGCCTACACCATCTATAAAACCATGTCCCAGGCACTACAGCGTCGGAGTGGTCCCTTCACCCATCTAGTGTGAGTGAAGATACCACTGGACGCTGTATAAATCATCTCATTAAGTAGATGCAAAAAGGCCAATATTATTATTATTATTATAATAGGTACTTATCAGAAAAATCTTATAAGCAAAATAGTAGTGAACAAAGCGCCAGTAATGACATCTTGACGACGACGCGTCTTGAAAGGCCACGAGCAACGGCGGGTCCGCCCGGCTCGACTATTCAAATTTTCCCGCGGTTTCCGAAAACGGGACGATTTTGCGTCCCGGGGTTGACTTCGGGGACACCGGGACTCGTAATTATAAAAAGGGACAGTCCCGTTTAAATCGGGGCGTCTGATCACGTTATTCATGTCACTACTTCTACTCTTTTTTATGTTCTGTGCCTCAAACTGACCCTTTCTAGTCCTTCAGTGACATGCTGGCGTCGCAGGAGACTCCCTCTTTCTCTCACCTGACAGGTATCCTTGCCGCCAGCCTTCTCACCGGCGCAAATTTGGCTTTCACTCCTGGGTCCCTCGGGAAGCTTGCGGGACGAGCCGAGTACCCGGGCGCACTCGCCCATGTCCCAGATCGGCAGCGAAACGCCACGGAGCACGTCCGATGGGTCACCGCCTGGAGAGAATTTATACGATTGGTTCCCAGTCAAATCATAATAAAACGACAACATTAAGGAACAAACAAGCACATACATTGCTTCTGACCCCACAATAGGATACCCTGCGTCGTGGGAACCAGAAACAGCGACACAACAAACGTGTGAACATCCGAGACCTGGTGGTTTTTTGTCCCCAGCCAAATCAAAAAGGTTTTTATCAAAGTAGCATAAAACAGTTCAAAGTTAAAGTAGGACGTGTCTATTTCGAAATCTAGATCATTTTAAAGAAAACATGGACGTAGGTAAACTACTCCAAACTTAGTTTTTTCGAAGTCCTTCTTCTTCTTCAGGCTATATTAGTCCACTGCTGGACATAGCCCTCCCCTAATGAGCGCCATAGCGCAAGGTTGTGCTATCATAGGGGGTAATGCCCATAATCCCCACGCTGGGCATGCGGGTTGAGGATCAAAGTCCTTAATTAACAGAAATTATAGGCTAGACCGCCCCTCCCCCCGATGGCATTAACATTAACAGAAATTACATAAACATATTATAACTATGCATTGTACTGGCTTTAATTCTCGACATCATTGTCATCTAAATAATCCTTTATGTTGTAGTAGCCCCTTTGGCACAAAGTGTACTTTACACATTTTTGAACTGCGTTTCAGGCAAGCTTATGATATCATCAGGAATCTCATTCTAGTAACGTATACAATACCCCTTGAAAACAGCCTAAACGAAGAGATAAATAATGATTTGCCTATGCGATTATTCGCATTATACACCATGAATAAATTGCGGATTATGCTGATGCGAATATCCGCATTATACACCATGAATAAATGCGGATTATGCTGATGCGAATATCCGCATCATAATGCATGAATAAATGCGGAAGCGAATATCCGCAACACTAGAATAAATGCGGATTTTGCGGATGCGAATATCCGCAACACACACCACTAGAATTGTTTGATTCTAGGCTCTGCTTGGGTTGACTGCTTTGTATTTCAATGAGTAGTTTTTAATTCCTTCGGTGTGTAGCGTTTTATTCAATATAATAATAAGATACAGGTATATGCACAATGATGATGGTACATGTCGAAAAGACGAGAGAGGGCCGCTCTTACATGCAGGCGGCTTTTATTCATGAGATACAGCGCCATCTTACGGTGCGCTCCGGAAGACCTTCGATAGCTCGATATCGACTGACTGTATCTTGATGTTCTCTGAAGTTCTGGCTAGCTTCGATAGATGGCGTTAACATACTCCCCGCGTTGAGAGGTTTGACTCTCAACTGGACTGGTTGGCTGATGACGGACTGGATGCTGGTTGCTGATCCCCACAACTTGGCTCGACTTCTGGCACGGAGACTGGAAGAGGGCAGAGCTTTGAGAATGCCCTCTGCTTGATGCCGGTGGCCGTACGGAGACTGGCGACTCTTGAGATTCCGTCTTGACCTGGGAAAACAGACACAACTCTCCCCAAGCACCATTTTAACGGGGGTGTGTTGTCTTCTTTGATGAGGACCATAGTATTCGGTTGAATGTCACCGTGGTTCGATTTCCACTTCACACGTCGCTGGAGCTCTGAGATGTATTCTTTGGACCATCTCTTCCAAAACTGCTGCCTGATTAGCTCGGTGTTTTGGTAGCGGCTGAGTGTGTGAATGGCAGCGCTCGTGACGTCATCGCAGGCAGGAGAGGTCAACGGCCGTCCCAGGATGAAGTGCGCCGGCGTCAGCGGTGACAAGTCGCTGGGGTCTGAGGACATTGGGTGCATAGGACGGGAGTTCAGGACGGCCTCAATCTGTGCTAAAACCGTACTGAGCTCCTCGTATGTAAGCTTAGCATTTCCTACTGCGCGCGTAATGTGATGTTTGCAGGATTTGACCCCTGCCTCCCACAGTCCGCCAAAATGAGGTGCGTAAGGTGGTATGAAATTAAAATCTATTTGATTATCAGCAGCACAGCTAACGATAGATTCTCGCTCATTATGTAAAAATTCTCGAAATTCTCGCGTAGCTCCCACGAAATTTCGGCCATTATCTGAAAATATTTTTAGAGGTTTTCCTCTACGTGATATAAATCTTTTCAGGGCTAACATGTAACCTTCTGAAGTTAAACTGGTGACTAGTTCCAGATGCAAAGCTCGTGTGGCAAAACAAATAAAGAGGCACAGATAACACTTCTCTAACCTTGATCCTCTACCTTTTCTATTTAGCATATATAAGGGGCCTGCATAGTCTACTCCACTGATTATAAAAGGAAAACCTGACTGTAAGCGCTCGCTAGGTAAATTCCCCATAATAGGTTGGTAAACTTTACCTGACATGCGGACACACTTAATACAAAGTCGCACTGTCTTTTTTGCTAAATTTCTTCCGCCCAGAGGCCACCAGCTGTCCCTGATATGCGACAGCAGCAGCTGGGGCCCAGCATGGAAAAGGTCATTGTGTAGCTGCCGAAAAATAAGTTGAGTTATGTAATGTTTTGCACAAATTAAAACAGGATGTTTCTTGCTATAGGAAAAGTCGGGCGAGTTAACTAGTCTGCCTCCAACTCTAATAATTTGTTTCTCGTCCATAAAAACATTAAGACTTGATAGGTTACGAAATAATTTTAATGGCAATTTATTTAATAAACAATTGTATTCAGTTGGGAAAGATTGCTGTTGCACTATTCTGGTGATAAACAAATTTGAGTTGTCAATTTCTTTCATTGACAAAGCACCATTTAATTTCTCGGAATTGGTTTGTTTTGAACGCACTTTGTTTACAAAACGCAACATATAGGCAACAACGCGTTGAACTTTTTTCCATGATGAAAATCTATTAAAGTTAAAATTGTCCAATTGGGTGCTGTCCGACTGAGATGCTAAGGTGACTGTTAGCGCAATTTTTTCATCGAATTTCGACTTAACTTCAGGCAAATCAGACGAACTGATAGGAATATTAATATCGCTTAACCATTCAAAATTGCGTAAAAATAACGGCCCATGCCACCAAAGGTCACACTCGGACAGCTCATCTAAACAAATACCGCGCGATAAGATGTCGGCTGGATTTGTTTTTCCACTAATATGCAAGAAAGTAGCATTACCTGCAAGCTCATTTATCTCGACAATCCGATTTTGCACAAAGGTTTTTAATAAATGTGGCGACATTCGTAGCCATCCCAGCACAATAGTAGAATCTGTCCAGAAAACTACTTTGGTAAACTCAACGCGCAATGAATTTACAATTTTTTCTTTTAATTTCGCTCCTATAAGTACACCGCATAACTCAAGCCGAGGCACACTGACCGGTTTGATCGGTGCGACGCGCGTCTTTGAGCACAAAAGATTTATGACAATTTCGCCGTTCGAACAAATTGTACGAATATAAGCACAAGCTCCGTACGCGGCTTCGCTCGCATCTGTGAAAATATATAATTCAACTCTCTCGGGATTTTGACCGATTACGTGTCTAGGTATACGTATTTTAGGTAAATTGGATAAGGAGTCGATGAACTTTACCCAGCACAGCACTATTTCTTGTGGTAAAGAATCGTCCCAGCCAACTTTACAAAGCCAAAGTTTCTGCAATAAAATCTTAGCACTAATTATTGCAGGGCTAAGTAGACCAATAGGGTCATAAATTTGAGACACAACAGACAATATTTGTCTTTTTGTGACTTTGGAATCTTGTTGGTTTACCTTTGAGGTAAAATGCAATTCGTCAGAATAATTATGCCAACCTAGACCTAACGTTTTGCTCGAACAGTTTTCACCTAACGACAAATATTTTGTTTGTCCGTCTTCTCTTACTACTTCTGGTACAAGATCAGGAGAATTAAAAATCCATTTCCGTAGGGGAAAGCATCCTGACAGACAAACATCCGTGACCTTTTTGCAAATCTCAGTTAATTTTACTTTACAATCTGCACCTGTTATAAAGTCGTCAACATAGAAATCATTCAAAATTATCTCTGAGATTGATTCATCATTGCAATCAAAAGCCAATTGCCTAACACACCTGATACTAAGATAAGGGGCGGACGCTGTGCCGTATGTAATCGTGTTAAGCTGGTACACACTGAGCGGGTCGGATGATTTTTCGCGCCACAGAATTAATTGAAGATTTCTTTGATCTTTTTGAATGAGAATCTGTCTAAAAAACTTCTCGATGTCAGAGCACGCGACATATCGATATTGACGAAATCTTAGCAAAATTGCAAAAAGATCATTTTGGAGTGGGGGGCCAGCCATCTCAATGTCATTCAGAGACTTCCCAGATGACGACTTTTGGCTAGCATTAAATACCACACGCAATTTGGTTGTAACACTGGTTTCCCGAAAAACGCCGTGATGGGGTAAGAAATAATGTGGCGAGTCAAATTGCTCAATTCGCGTCATGTGTCCCAGGCTTAAATACTCCTGCATAAACTCAGTATACATCTCTTTATATTGCGGCGACCGATCTAGCTTACGCTCGAGTGACAAGAACCGGTCTCGCGCGGTATGATAGCTACCGCCTAACGAGTCAGCTGATTCTTTTAATGGAATGCGAACTGAAAATCTACCATCTATAGTTCTTTCATGAGTTGACATGAATAAATCTTCGCAAGCACGTTCCTCAGGGGAATATTGACTGACACCTGACTTGGGTAACTCCTCTATCTCCCAGAATTTCTTCAGCTGATCATCTAAATCACAGGATTGAACGAAATTACAGTGTGATTGTTTCACGCGCAAATAATTTTTGCTAATAGGACCGGATACGATCCAGCCTAACTTCGTTTCTTGCAAGCACGGCCCTTTTGCTGGGCGAATATAACCCGTAAGTAGTAGATCCCAGAAATAATTAGCTCCGATCAAAATATCTATTTGACCTGGTATGCCAAAGCATGGGTCGGCGAGTACAACGTTTTCTGGCAAAACAATTGATTTAGGGTCGATACCTATCGATGGCAATGTTGACGTTATATTAGGTAAAATTAAACAAATTATTTTATTTTTATAATCTCCGATTAACGATCTTAGCTGAATTTCACAAGTGTGGGTAGACTGCATTACTGATTGACCCACACCAGCGATTTGATAAGTGGACTGTATAGGCAGCGCGTCAACCTTTTTACATAAAGCTCTGGTGACAATACAATGCTGGCTTCCGCTGTCTAATAATGCTCGAGCTTTGTAATAAATGCCGTCGCTTCCCAGCACTTCTACCAAGGCAGTTGGGAGCAGAACGGGCTCTAGTGCGCATTTATTTTGAAAGTTCGGTTTTTTATTAGTTTTTTGCATTACAAACGGCACCTGCGCGGAAGTATGCAATGTTGTACTAGTTGCTTGTGGATCAGTTTGCTCCAATGATGGCTGCTGAGTAGGAATAGATATTAATGCGCTATTCTTACTGCATTCACCCTGTAACACGCTATTATGTTTGCGGTTACATTGTCTGCACGGCCCAAAGTGACAATCAGTGGCAATGTGACCCTCACGCAAGCAGTTTTTGCACAAGTTTTTGCTTTCTACAAGCTGTATTTTATCTTGCTCTGATAAATCCAAAAATGCTTTGCACGAATAAAGCGAATGATTTTGGCTGCACATTTTGCAAACGCGACGTTTAGCAAATTTATTATTTTTTGTAACTATAAGACTGTTAATTTTATGCACAGATTTTTTAGGTTGCTCTTGATTAACCTTGGGATGAGAGCTCGATAAATTAGTAACTTTAATCATTTCTAGCATATCGGCCTTTTGTTTGAGAAAATCAATGAGATCCTGTAATGAAAGCTTTTGTTTAGATCTAGAAATAGTCATTTTGTACTGCTCCCAATCCTTTTCAGTGTTATAATCTAATTTAGAGAGAATCATATATATGACAAGAGTGTCCCACGATTCAGTGGGTTCTCCTAGCATTTTTAAAGAGCGCAAATTCTTTAAAACATGGTCTATGAGTCTTCTAATCTGAACCGGCGACTCCTTCGCATTTGACTGCATCGAAAAGAGGGCTTTGACATGATTATGGATCAACAAGCACGTATTGTTATACCTATTCTCAAGCAAATCCCAAGCTATTATGTAGTTAGCCGCTGAAAATTCAAGCGCTTTTATTACTTGTAATGCACTACCGGTAAGAGCAGAGCGCAAATAGTGGAACTTCTGAATACTATCCAGGTTGTTACAGTTATGGATCATTGATAGATAAGTGTCCCTGAATTCCAACCAATTATCATAACTACCGTCAAATGTTGGTAGGGTAATGGTTGGTAACTTGATCAATGAATTTGAGTTGCACTTGGACACGTCACGAGTTTCTTTTGCACTTTTCTCCAATAAAAAGTCAGCGTCTGCTAAAGCTGAGAAGTAAGCATCCTCAAAAAGCTCTCTCTGCTCCAGCAACTGAGTTGACTCAGGTGTCAATAACTCAGGGGTGCGATGCCAGATTACCTTCCCGTGTGCCCTTCCGCTTCCGTTCCTACTGATTCATCTTGAACCAGTAGGAAGGGTAAGTGGCAAGGGCCGGTGCACCCTGGGCGCTGGTCAGTAA
Source organism: Yponomeuta sedellus (assembly GCA_934045075.1). Classification (NCBI taxonomy): domain Eukaryota; kingdom Metazoa; phylum Arthropoda; class Insecta; order Lepidoptera; family Yponomeutidae; genus Yponomeuta; species Yponomeuta sedellus. The sequence goes on along the minus strand of OW203750.1, from coordinate 1,183,418 downwards.
CTTCTCTTTATGGGATCTTGCTGGCCAGCGGCGAAAAATCTGGCGGGAGGGGTCGCGTGGGCCCTGTTTCACTTTGTGGAGCGGGACCCAGGCGACCAACCGAATGAAGGACCGACTGGGGGGGGCGCCGCTGCGCGGAAGCGCGCGCGCCTCGTACCAGTCGGACCAGAGTGGCCGCCGGGACGCGGAGGGTCGGGGGACTCTCCGCGTCCATCACGGCGGGCCGGAAGGCGCCCTTGCGTGTTCCGAGGGTGCCTTCTGGCACGGAGGGGGCCCGCGCGGTCGCTCACCGCCTTCTCTGCTTTCAGAGAAGTGCTGGTGGGCGACGTGACGGGCCTCACGTGTGGGGCGTGTGGGGACTGGGACGCTTGGGCCCCCACGCGCCTCAACGAGGAGGTGCGCGCCCTCCCCGTCTCATCGACCGGCTTGCGATGGGATGGAGGGGGCGGCGCGTTGGGGCGTATGGGGGCCAAGATCATACGCACTTGGCCCCTATGCGCTCCAACAAAGAGATGCGGCGTTTTCTAGCCCCGTCGTCGAGCACCGACGGGGCAGAAGCGCCGCCGAAGGAGTGCCCGAAAGGGCGCCCGCAGACGGGGTCGCGGAAGTGTGCGCAAGCGTTCCCGTGGCCCCGTCCTTTGCGGTGCGGAGGAACACCCCAGGAGTTTTAGTCGGTATACCGCCCTTTTCAGGGCGGGGAGTCCGACATAACCACTGTGCTCCCCCGAGCCGGTGGTACCCGTAATTGGGGTTTCTCCTGGGTGAAAAAAAAAAAAAAAAAAAAAAAAAGGTGTCAATAACTCAAGAGCGTTTTGATAATTATTAAATTCCGTTATGAGGGCTGTAGCAGACTGCCTACGTAACTTCAGCTCTAACAACTGCCTCTCTGATATTTCTGTATGCTCAATAGAGGCCAAGAAATTTGAAAAGAGCGTCAATCTACCCCTAACTGCACCACGTTTTTTGTTCAAATCACGTATTTGACTACTAACTGGCTGCGCTGCTTCTGCAGACTCTAAATCACGGTTCATTTTGGCAAACTATAGAAAGACAAAGGTACTCACGGTTCTTAAAAACCGACACGTGGCGTGGTGATGTAATGCGCACCAACGCCCGTCTCGTAGACGATTTGCTCTGCACCCGTCTAAGCACAATCGACGATATACCTGCACACTGATAAATAGATACGGTTTTAGCACAGAATTGAAACCGAAGGGGGTTGGGATAGGAAAGATGGATACTGTCACCCTTTTTCTGATGGCGGCTCCAAAGGCGTGGCTTTCAATCCAAGTGATCCGGCGACGATGGTCCAAATGTTTGATTCTAGGCTCTGCTTGGGTTGACTGCTTTGTATTTCAATGAGTAGTTTTTAATTCCTTCGGTGTGTAGCGTTTTATTCAATATAATAATAAGATACAGGTATATGCACAATGATGATGGTACATGTCGAAAAGACGAGAGAGGGCCGCTCTTACATGCAGGCGGCTTTTATTCATGAGATACAGCGCCATCTTACGGTGCGCTCCGGAAGACCTTCGATAGCTCGATATCGACTGACTGTATCTTGATGTTCTCTGAAGTTCTGGCTAGCTTCGATAGATGGCGTTAACAAGAATAAATGCGGATTTCGCGGATGCGAATATCCGCATCATATGCTATAGATAAATGAGGATTTTGTGGATGCGATTATCCGCATCATAGAGCATGAATAAATGCGGATGCGAATATCCGCAGCACTAGAATAAATGCAGATTTTGCGGGTGCAAATATTCGCAACACACACCACCAGAATAAATACCGATTTTTGCGGATTCGAATATCTGCATCATACACCACGAATAAATGCGGATTATGCGGATGCGAATATCCGCAACATCCCTGGTCTATGCAACTATAGGAAGAGGTGATGGTGATGTTCCTTACCAAACTGGGTCCTCCCCCAACCGGTAGCAATGACGGCTTGCTCAGCCGGCGGCGCCACGCCGATGCAGGCAGGCTTTATCATGACCGAGAATCTGGAATGGCAGCAGACATTTCGTCTTAACCTCAGATCGTGATCCGAGGTCTTAAACTTTACCAGGCGGCGGCGTCAGGCTATACCAGTCCACTGCTGGACACAGCCCTCCCCCAAAGAGCGCCACGTTGCGCTATCATAGGGGGTAATGCCCATAATCCCCACGCTGGGCATGCGGGTTGGGGATCGCAGTTCGGTGGAAGAGTACTGCAGGGGGCGCCGCTGCCCACCCCCTGTTTGTGTGCCTTAAGTCGCCTTTTACGACACCCGCGGGAAGAATTGGGTGGAAGAACCTTTACCAGGCTGTGGTCTAATAGTGTCCACCGTAAATTGAACCTTATCGCATTGAAATAAAAGCCCAAAATCAATGAAAAATGTATACTAGATCCGCCCATAATAGTTAAAATGCTGCGCTTGTGGCCTAGCCGAATCGCGTGATTACAATGAATTACTTCGTTAAACAAAAACGGGCGCGGTCAGGTGCAGGATGGGTGACCGTCCCACGACTACAGCTAGTGACATTTCAATTTGACCAAATAGTTTGACTACGTGGAAGAACCCATTTTTTCCGAGCGCGTGCTTCGCGAGGCACGTTAAGCCGTTGGTGCCGGCTGTCATGTAATGGCAGTCGATAAGCCAGGTCAGAGGCCTTATGGGCGGCTTGATAACTTTTGACAGTACGACCCGCCACTGTCTTACAATCCTTCACCAACCCGGACTTGGCCCCCGTGGTGGAGTAAGGTCTAGCCTTCCTGCGATGCAGGAAGATACCTGAAGAGACCAGACCTGGACGGGCCTTACTGTCAAAAGTTATCGAGCCGCCCATAAGGCCTCTGACATGGCTTAACGACTGTGTGTGAGTGTGTGTGTGTATTGTGTGAGGGAGGGTGTGTGTGTGAGTGTGTGTGTGTGTGTAAGTGTGTGTTTGCGTGACTGTTTTACTCACGTGACGCGCGAAGCCAGCTTCAGCATCGCCAAGTCGAAGTATGACCGGGGCGGCTTGTACTTGGGGTGAGTGATGGACTTGGTCACCTTGACAGTGAGCGCCCCAGGGTCATTGATGCGACTGGACCCCAGTTGGACCACGCGGGGGGGTCCGCTGCGGGGTAAAACCAGGGACTTTATAGTTTGCCAAAAAAGTCTAGGAAATAAAATAAAAAACTTTGCATGGAGAAAAGTCACTGTTTGCGACTTTAGTATGGATATTGTTGTCATAATTAATATGCATACATACATAACCTCACGCCTGTATCCCAGAGGGGTAGGCAGAGGCCAGGGACTGCCACGATTCTGACAAATCACCTTCGCTTCATAAACGTTCATAAGTCGTTGCATGCAGGCACGCCGGTTCCGGGTACTTTTTATCTTCCCCTTTGCTAATACATCCCCAAGCCAAGACTCACGTGCTAACAGTGTTGTCTCTTTCCTGGGAGGCACAGTGCGCCGCTGTCAGCACAAACTGGTCAGTGATGAGCGAGCCGCCACACTTCCACGAGTAACCGCCATGCTGGAAGCACAATGATGTGGCGCTAATTACTTCAGCTAGATGTCGCTGCTTGTACGTAATACGGAGTATTGTAAAGAGGTTAATTCATTAAATCTATCGTCGAGTTAGCAACTGTAACTAAACTACCTAATGTATCGATATCAAACCTTTTACATGTTAGCGGTGGTAGCTCAGTGGGTAGAACCATGGACTCGCAAGCGAGAGCCCCAGGTTCGATCCTGAGTGCGGGCATGTACCAATGACTTTGTTTAATTTCAAAGTTACGTACATTTGCGAATTTGTAGTCGCAATAACACACGCTAACGGTGAAGGAAAACATCGTGAGGAAACCCGCGGCTTTGTTGGCTCCGCACGTATTGATTAGTCTTTCCTGTGGGCTAGGCCGACTAAGCTGTCAGGATGGTATAGGTGCTGGGCAAGCCTACACCATCTATAAAACCATGTCCCAGGCACTACAGCGTCGGAGTGGTCCCTTCACCCATCTAGTGTGAGTGAAGATGCCACTGGGCGCCTGCATAAATCATCTCATTAAGTAGTTGCAAAAAGGCCAATATTAATATTACATGCTGAGTCAGTACCATTTTTCACTTGCCACACCCACCCACAGAAATTATGTCTTTCTTATGACGACCTCTGTGGCGTAGCGGTAGCGCGTCTGCCTACCATGCAAGAGGTTCCGGGTTCGAATCCCGGCTGGGAACAAAAAAAAAAACCCCAGGTCTTGGATGTTTACATGTTTGTGATGTCGTTGTTTCTGGTTCCCACGACACAGGGTATCCTAGTGTGGGGCCAGAAGCAATGTATGTGCTTGTATGTAAATGTTATGTTGTTATGTTATGTTCTTATATCTTTCGTTATGATGCAGGTACATGCCGTACCCAGCATCCTTGCATGTTGGAATGTTAGATTTATTATTATTGTTGTGTAATTGTGTCTGCTCTGCCTATGCTGTTTGTTTTTGTACTTTTATGAATGTGTGTGGAAGTGTAAATAAATAATTTATCATATCATATCATATTTAAAAACCTATTTAGAGGCTAAAAATTTCACCCATGCCGGGATTCGAACCCGCAACCTCTGGCTATCCGTGCCAGCGCTCTACCAATTGAGCCAATGGGCGACTCAATCCCGGCATGGGTGAAATTTTTAGCCTCTAAATAGGTTTTTAAATTTGTTCCTTAGCACGGGTTAGTACATTAAAAATAAAAATAGTATAATCATGTGGGTACAGTGATATCGTTCCGATGTTAAAACCTAACTGCAAAGTAGGTAGTCGGGGCTGTAAGTAATGCAATTTGCTTAAGTCAGATGTCGCTGCCTGTACGTAATACAGAGAATAGTGTAAAGAGGTTCAAAATTTCACTGATGCCGTGAGTCGCCCATTGGCTCAATTGGTAGAGCGCTGGCACGGATAGCCAGAGGTTGCGGGTTCGAATCCCGGCATGGGTGAAATTTTTAGCCTCTAAATAGGTTTTTAAATTTGTTCCTTAGCACGGGTTAGTGCATTAAAAATAAAAATAGTATATCATATCATATTTTATGTCCACACTACTGGGGCACGGGTCTCTTCCTGCATCGCAGGAAAGTTAGGTCATACTCCACCACGGGGGCCAAGATGGGGTTGGTGAAGGATTGTAAGAAACGTAGGTACTCGGGGCTGCAAGTGATGCAAATTACTTCAGCCAGATGTCGCTGCTTGTAAGTAATGCAGAGAGTATTGTAAAGAGGTTCGAAATTTCACTGATGCCGGTAAGTCGCCCATTAGCTCAGTCAGGAGAGCGCTGGCACGGAAAGCCAGAAGTCGCTGCTTGTAAGTAATGCAGAGAGTATTGTAAAGAGGTTCGAAATTTCACTGATGCCGGTAAGTCGCCCATTAGCTCAGTCAGGAGAGCGCTGGCACGGTTTTTTTTTTTTTTTTTCTTTAAGTAATAAAGGTTTCCTGCCACTATTGATTTTGTGGCATCCTTTGGTCTTTATAGAGATATCTTTAGTTTAATAGTGTTATATAATTTTTAATGTAAACTAAATTTATCTTATTCTAATGGGTTTTTATAGTGTATAGGGTGTCTTTTCTTTTATAGTTTTTTTTTTTTTTTGTCATTTTATCATCTTGTCTTGTTTTTTTTTTTTTTTCTTTTTATTTTTTTTTTTCCCTGTTGTTTTTTTTTTTGCGGAACCCAATTACATTTTATAGCGCCTAAGGTAACCTTTTTTTGTCTTTGTTTATATGAAATTATATATAAAGTAATTTAATTTAATCCAATTAACTTATGATTATGTACACATTAAAATTACAATTAATTAAATAAAATGTCATTTAGTTACAAATAAAAATCCTTACATTCAGTCTTAATTAAATTTCAAGTTGCTTTTTATATAAATTAATACATATGCCAATTATCATGTTGTTGATATAAGGTGTGTTCCCCGGCGCCTTATCTCTGTCTACTCCGTTGAGTAGTCACAAGCAAGGCGCCGGGGTCCTATAATGATTGGCAAATTTTATCTTACTCTTTTTTTTTTTTTAGACTAATCTTCTCTCTCGCTCGGCCTGACAAGATTAAATTTGTAAAAATTGTGTCAAAGTTATCGGTATTTTGGTCGCCCGGGCTAGAACCGGCCCCCATTCGCCCTTGAGGCCGCGCGCACGACCCCCAAGGCGAAGGCAAGGAAGGCTTCTCGACTATCGGAGTCAGCCATAAAGGCGGCGAACGCCTCGCACCTCACCGCCCTTCCCAGGCGTATCTCGCAATCGGCCCTAGCAGCTCCGAAACGGGGACACTCCTCCAGCAGGTGCTCCAGCGTTTCGGGAGTCACGTCATCGCAAATGCATGACGGACTCCCCGCGAGCTTAAACCTGTGGAGGTACGCTCGAAAGCCGCCGTGCCCCGTAAGGAGCTGCGCCTTGGCATTGCACATCGTGAATTTGCCAAGGACTTTGTGGGCCGATGCGACGTCCGGGAAGAACAGCGAGGTGACGCGGCCTGTGGCAGATTCGCTGTAGCGAGCCCGCCACTTTGCCACTGTCTCCCGTCTCACCTGCAGTTTTGCGTGTGAGACGGGATACAGGTCGTAGGCTGCCGCGTCTTTGCGAGACAACGCCGCCCTCTTGGCCAACTCGTCCGCGCGTTCGTTGCCGGGGATCCCGACGTGGGCCTTGATCCAGTAAAACTGGATCAGGCCCCCGTTTTTATAAATGTCCGCCAGCTGGCCGTGGATCTTCACGGCCAGCGGGTGTGTGGGCGAGGTACTCCTGAGCAACTCCAGAGCAGATCTGGAGTCGCTCAGAACACTCGCCCTGATGGGAGCGGGACCCCCGGCAACGAGGTCGAGAGCCTTAGAGATCGCCACCATCTCCGCTTGGAAGACGGAGGCGAATCCCTCCAGCCTGAACCCCCTAGTGCGGACCTCAGCGCCGCCCTTCCACAGTGTGACCGCTCCCCCCACCTTGCCCTCGATCTTACTGCCGTCCGTGTAGGCCCTGGGCCAGTCGTCGGGCACCTTATCGAGCTCCTCCACGCTGGCCACCTCCTCAAACTCCACCGGAGTTCTAAGAGCGGGGTGTGCCAGCGTGAACGGGCTGCATCGGTGCTCGACTTCCCGGCCCGGGAGCGGGGCGAAGGGCCTCCCCCTCTTCAGCTCATAAAGTTGAAGGGCCTCTTCGGCCCTTAGGTCGAGGGGGAGGATCCTCGCCAGGAGGACGGCAGCAGTGAGGGAGGTGGTGCGATGGGCCTTCGCAATGCGGATCGCGAAGGCCCTGGTCACCCTGTCGAGCACGGCCCTGGGGCCCGCACGTTGCGCGACAGGCGCCCAGACGTTGGCCGCATAGAGGATGGTAGGCTCGATGACGGTAGTGTAGAGCAGCCGGACGATATCGGCATTTAAGCCCCAAGTCGCCCTGGCCGCTCTAGACACCATCTGGAACCTAGCCATAGCTTTGCCGCAGACCCTGTTGAGGTGGCTAAGAAAATTGAGGTTCTTGTCGATCGTCAGACCCAGTACGGTGATCTCATCCGAGAACGCGATGTCTTCCCCCCCAAGACTCAGTTTGGGCGGGATTACATCGCGCTTCTTGGTGACCACCATAGCTTGGGTCTTTCGAGCGGCGAACCTCATCTGAGCCGCCTCTCCCCACTCAGACACAGCTTCCAGCGCGGCGTTGAGGATCCCCTCAAGCTCACCCGCAGTCTGCGCCGCGGCGATAATCAAAATATCGTCCGCGAACGCCTGCAGGTGAGCTCTCAGGTCCTCGCCGCGCCGGAGCAAAGGGTCGAGTAGCAGGTTCCACAGCAGGGGACCGCACGTCGAGCCTTGGATGCAACCTTTCGAAGTAGGTCTGTCTACTTGTGCTCCAGCGTACCTGACTGTGACCTGTCTTTCGCTCAGGTAGCTGCACAGAAGTTGGTAGACAGACTGGTCGCATCCAGTGGCCAGGATCTGGTGTTTTATTCCGGGCCACCACGCATTGTCGAAGGCCCCCTCGATGTCGAGGGAGACTACTCCGACAATGCGTTTCTGCCCGACGTGATCTCTGATGAGCTGGACAGCATCATACAAGGCATCCTCCGTGCTGCGCTGCGGCATAAAGCCATATTGGCGCGGGCTCAGTCCTCCGCCCGACCCGAGCTGCCAGAGCAGCCTCCCGGCCATCATCTTCTCCAGGATCTTCCCCAGGACGGACAGGAGCCCAATTGGCCTGTATGACTTAGGCCGCGTGTAGTCATCTCTGCTGGGCTTAGGCAGGATTTTGACTACAGCGGCCTTCCAATCCTTGGGGAAGTAACCTAGAGATAGGCAGGCGTTCATCAGGGCAACAAATAAATCATTTCTTGCCCTGATGGCCGCACTGCAGATGTCGGCCGTGAGGCCGTCCCCCCCGGGCGCCTTTTTAGGGTGGATGCCCTTCAAGACGCCCGAGAGCTCGTGCTGGGAGAAGGGAATAAACTCCCGCGGCTTGGCACTGGCTTCATCCTCCATGCGGGCAACTGCCTGCCTGACGCGGGCATGAGTATAAGACTCGGACTGAAGATCGTCAGCTGGGTAGAATGTGTCAGCTATGAGAGCTGTGGAGCCCTCGGCATCCAGGGTGCGTCCATCCGCGCCGCTGAGGAGGGTGTCCTCCTTCCGACGAGCGGCGCATCTTAGCACCCTATAGATGCCGTCCCACACGCTCTCATGCTCCTGCTTTGTGCAGAATTCCACCCAGCTGGCGGTCTTGGCCGCCTCTATGGCGGCCTTGTAGTCCTCCTTGGCCACCAGATACTCCTCAACTACCCTATCCCTTCTGCGGCGATTCACGTGCCGGATTCGACCCCTCATCGTAATGAGGTTGCGCTTTTTCGCCTGCAACTCATGGCTCCACCAAATCACCCGTTTGGGTGCCTTTGGTGGAGCCAGAAGAGGGATCGAATCCTCGCACGCACCGTGAATCGCCCCAGTGTACCTTCCAATGGCCTCCTCAAGACCGCGGGGCGTCTCGATAGCCTCGATTTCGTCGACCGTCCAGTCTCCTAGGCGGTCGACGAACGAGGTCCGAAAAAGGTCCCAGTCGGCCTTCCCGGCGTGGTAACGCCTGGTGGATCCGCTGGGTCTGGCTGGCTCCGTCTCGGGCCCCACCCCCACCTCGAACGTGATCGCCCGATGGTCCGGGGCGGAGGGGATGAGGTCCGGACGGACCCTCCAGTCGCTCACTCGATGGAAGAGCGCCGACGTGGCGAGGGTTACGTCCACGATACTAGTGAACAGCTTATCCCCCCGCCAGATGTAGAACGTCGGCGCCCTTCCCTCGTTGAGGACCTGCAGATCCACCTGGGCTGCGAACTCGGAGAACAGGGTGCCCCTCTGGTCCTCGCGCTCGCAGCCCCACCAAAGGCTTTTGGCGTTAATGTCCCCGCCGAGAAGGACCGCGCTGGTGCCCATGCGGTCCATGAAGGCCTGGATGTCGCGGAGATAGGGGCTGAGGTCTTGGTCTCCCTCGAGGTACACCGAGACCAGGCCGATCTTCTGCCGCTCCCATTCCACCACCACCGCCACGACATTCTCCGTGATGGTGGTGGCGTCCTGGACGACAGAGAGGGCCGGGTTGACGATGAGGATAGCCGACTTGACCGGTTTAGTCCCGGTAGCCATCTTTTGTATACAAGTATACCGGGTGTCCACTCGGCCCACCGACCCAGTGTAAGGTTCCTGGATCAGTACGGCCGAGTAGCCACCCTCGATGGCCACCTGGACGACCTCGTGGAACGCGGCGCGGCAACGAAATACAGAGAATATTGTAAAGAGGTTCGAAATTTCACTGATGCCGGGGAGTCGCCCATTAGCTCAGTTGGAAAGAACGCTGGCACGGTTAGCCAGAGGTCGCGGGTTCGAGTCCCGCATGGGTGAAATTTTTAGCCTCTAAATAGGTTTTTAAAATTGTCCTTAGCACGGGTTAGTGCATTAAAAATAATATAAACACAATGAAACCAGTTTTGAAATGTGCTTATTCGTAAAAAAACACCCAGATCTCTTTAGTAAGACCGGGGATATAATAATAAGAGTATAATAATATAATTTGGCCTTTTTGCATCTACTTAATGAGATGATTTATACAGCGTCCAGTGGTATCTTCACTCACACTAGATGGGTGAAGGGACTACTCCGACGCTGTAGTGCCTGGGACATGGTTTTGTAGATGGTTTAGGCTTCCCCAGCACCTATACCATCCTGACAGCTTAGTCGGACTAGCCCACAGGAAAGACTAGTCAATACGTGTGGAGCCAACCAAGCCGCGGGTTTCCTCACGATGTTTTATAATAATAAGAGTAAATAATTACAAACTGTTTATTCCCTTTCAAAGGCTCACGTCGAACAACAATAATTGAAATGAAATTAAATGAAATGAAAAGGTTTTATTCAAAGTAGTGATAATTCAAACTAGGTGTCTATTTCAAAATCTAGATCATTTTGGAGAAAAATGGACAAACAAACTCCAAAAATGGACAAAAAAATGTATGGCCATTAGAATATAATACCTAATCACCTACCTACCCGACGCATTTAATTAAATATTAGTACATGTTTTGATTGGAAAAATGCGTTTTAAGGTTGACGAATATATTAATGAAAAACTCTAAATTCTAAGCGCTCGTGGCCTAGTCGAACCGAGTGATTGGAACCAATCACTTGGGTTAAGCAACAGCAGGCGCTGTCAGATGTAGGATGGGTGACCATCACGCGAATACCGCTAGTGGCATTTTTCCGAGCGCTTCCGTGCTTCCCAAGGCACGTGAAGCACGTTGGTGCCGGCTGTCATGTAATGAAAGTCGTTAAGCCATGTCAGAGGCCTTATGGGCCGCTTGATATTCTAACAGTAAGGCCCGCCACTGTCTTACAATCTTCCACCAACCCGGACTTGGCCCCCGTGGAGTGTGGCCTAACCTTCCTGCGATGCAGGAAGAGACCCGAGCCCCAGCAGAGGGGTCGTACAAAGGTTGATATCGATACATTAGGTAGTTTAGTTACAGTTGCTAACTCGACGATAGATTTAATGCAACAAATACTAGAGACATTTCAAGACCCGAGAAAAACTAGAAAAGTTCTCTTACTAGTTTGACCTGGCCGGGGATCGAACCCAAGACCTTCTATTTTATAGTCAGCGTGCCAAACCGCTGCGCCGACTAAAGTAATATAGATAGATAGAGAACACTTTATTGTACTTAAAAAGGGAAATTACACAGGAACCTTATCACTAAAAGTGATCTCTTCCAGACAACCTTTGGATGGACTGGAGCAATATATTGGAGAACGAAGTAGATGTACAAATAAATCAAATAATTTCAGATACATATGAATAATGCATGCTTAATGGGAGATTTTCTTTTTGAATATTAAAAAAAAAGTAGTTCTCAAGAAGTGTGTAGATGGCGCTGAACTGACTACGTTACGAGCCGTGTCTTACGATTTGAGACGATTGATAAACATTGATCGACAAAATATTGTTATTAATTTGTTATCTTTTCCTTGTAATTTTATTTCAACATATGATGTTTCGTTTTACGAGATCCCAAAAATCGAAGAGTATCTAATAATAAAAAAATAAATCAATTCATTTAGGTATTTCAAATATCAACATTCATATAAATTTGGTAGCAATCTTATTTTTGTGTTAGTACACACTCTTATATGTGGTGTGATTCCTATAATGTGGTTTTCCGTACCTCGCAGCAACTTAGCAAGTTCAGCGCCATCTATCCAGCGAATACGGAAGTATTTAAAAACAATAAAAGGAAAATCCCTCAATAAGAAAATTATTCAAGTGGCGTTATGCGGTCAAACCAGACCTCAACAGGTTGTGTCACCTCAAACTTCTTCTTCTTCTTCAGGCTATATTAGTCCACTGCTGGACATAGCCCTCCCCTAATGAGTGCCATATCACAAGATTGTGCCATCATTGGGGGGTAATGCCCATAATCCCCACGCTGGGCATGCGGGTTGGGGATCGCAGATTGGTGGAATTGTACTGCAGGGGGCGCTGCTGCCCATCCCCCGGTTTGTGTCTCTTAGTCGCCTTTTACGACACCCGCGGGAAGAATTTGGCTTGGTGCTATTCTCTAGGCCGACACCACACAGCACCTCAAACGAGTTAGGCCAAAGGTCACAAACACAGAACAGAGAAAATCTCGTCACATCACAGCACACTAATATCAAAAAGGCGAAAGATTGTGAGCGCGTATGTTTGTTACTTACGCGCTGGAGCGATTTTAATAAAAATTTGCATGGAGTTAACTGATACCCTGGATTAACACGTTGGCTAGCTTTTAATGCGGTCGAGTCGAGTCGATATCATAACATAACATTTATTAAATATACAAGCACATATATGGCTTCTGGCACCACACTAGGAACCGGAAACAACGACATCACAAGCATGTAAACGTCCAAGACCTGGGCTTTTTTTTGTCCCCAGGCATTCGAACCCGGAACCTCTTGCATGCTAGGCAGACGCGCTACCGCTAAGCCACAGACGCCGTCGGTCGATATCAATCCTTGTATGTCCTCACTGCTGGGGCACAGGTCACTTCCTGCGTCGCAGGAATGTTAGGCCATACTCGATCACGGGGGCCAAGTCCGGTTTGGTGGAGGATTGTAAGACAGTGGCGGGCCTTATTGTCAGAAGTTATGGAGCCACCCACAAGGCCTCTGACATGGCTTAACGACTGAATTTACATGAAGCCGGCACCAACGGAAAATAAAATGGATATTCATATTATTTGTATACTAGCTATGCCCCGCGGTGTTACCCGCGGTTTATTAGGGAAAATAAATTGTGTAACAGTAAAAGATATTTTCCCGCAGTAAAAAGTAGCCTACGTGTTAACCCAGGGTGTCAGCTAACTCCATATCAAATTTTATTGAAATCGCTCCAGCCGTTTAGACGCGAAGAAGTAACAAACATACACCAAAATGATCTAGATTTTGAAATGGACACCTAATTGGAATTGTAACCTTCGTTAAGCCGCAGTTTCTGCGCTACTTTCAATAAAACGTTTTAATTTTAAAAACCTATTTAGAGGCTAAACATTCCACCCATGCCGGGATTCGAACCCGCGACCTCTGGCTATCCGTGCCAGCGCTCCTTCCAACTGAGCTAATGGGCGACTCACCGGCATCAGTGAAATTTGCAACCTCTTTACATTCTCTGTCGTAATTTTTAGCCTCTAAATAGGTTTTTAAAATTGTCCTTAGCACGGGTTAGTGCATTAAAAAAAACCTTTTCATTTCATATCATTTCACACACATAAACTTTCGCCTTTATAATATTACTGTGATGTGATATAATATTAGGGGTTAAAGTATGAAATTGCCGTTTTATTGCAATAGGTTCTTTGAATTGACATATAATCTTCACTTCATGGTTTGAGGTTTTCGAATGAAACTTTTTTCAAATGGTTTAGCTATGATGTTCTTTTTTTAAAAAATGTGAAACATTTGAGTAGACCCCTCTCCAAACGCAGCATTGATATTGCGGGCTGTTTCTGCCGCGTTAGTTCCGCGTCGGAACTCGTATTCAAAAATCACTCGAATTTTCGCAGTATCCATCTTTCTTGTCTAAATTGAATAAAAAAAACAATTGAAAGTCGATATTCAAATATTTCACATTTTTTAAAAAAAGAACATCATAGAAACAATTTGATAAAAGTCTCATTCGAAAACCTCAAACCATGAAGATTCTATGTCAATTCAAAGAACCTATTGCAATAAAACGGCAATTTCATACTTTAACCCCTAATATTAGAAATTTTACTTCTGTTCTGTGGCCCCAACCTATACGATAATACTCGTACAATAGTAGACTATATTCCTATATTCCTAACAAAGTGTGGGTATAGCCCGACTGATAAATGATAATGACGATCCTGACCGTATCCGGTCACAGTGACTGTGATCTGGCTATCGAGAGTGACGTTCGTGGTCTCTCGGGGCCGAGTCTGATAAGAGCTACTCGTAGTTCAGACAAGGCGGATTCCGCGCGGATGCATACCGCGCGGTTCTAAACGCATGTGTTCAGTCAGGCGCGGAGAGCGCTGTCATCCGCATGGGGTGACAGTCAAATCATGGAAGTCGAAGAAGCAATAATGTGTGTATTTGTTGCTCCTACCCGCTCTGCTCCGTTTCTAATAATTTTATTGGAATATTCTGTCAATTAGATGTCCCACAAAGCAGGTCTCTTTTCCACCTCATCGATGAATAGCTCGGTGTCGAAGCGATCCATTGTACTACGCATTGTACTATACGCACGGCTTCCGCGCAGCGACTGAACGCGCTCTAGGTACGTCAAGTAAATAGATCCGAGCGGCTACCGCGCGAATTGATTTTCAAGCGGTTGAGTGGCGGTAGCCGCGCGGATTCTTAATCCGCGCGGACAGGTATGAACGAATTAATAGGTGCTAATGTAAATAAGATTCGCCCGGTCTAACCGCGCTATTTGCATCCTCACGGATTCCGCCATGTGTGAACTAGCGCTAAAAGTACCTACAATGAGCCGTTTCAGCACAAATTCCCAAAGATGCAATTCATAGAGGGCCCATGGAGAACCGAAATGCGGCTGTCAAAATTAATCTGTGCTAAACTTTAAAGCTTAGCACAGATTAATTTTGCTGAAATGCGATCCCCAACCCGCACGCCCAGCGTGGGAATTATGTTACCCCCTATGATAGCACAACGTGGCGCTCTTTAGGGGAGGGCTATGTCCAGCAGTGGACTTATACAGCCTGACGACGAAGCTTTGAAGCGCTCGTGACCTAGGCGAACCGAGTGATCGGAATCAATCACTTCAGTTAAGCAGCAACAGGCGCGGTCAGGTGCTGGATGTATGATCGTCCCGTGACTACCGTTAGTGGTGGCATTTTTTCGCTTCCGTGCTTCGCAAGGCACGCTAAGCCGTTGGTGCCGGCTGTCGTGTAATGACAGTCGTTAAGCCATGTCAGAGGCCTTCTGGGCGGCTTGATAACTGACAGAAAGACCTGCCACTGTCTTACAATCCTCCACCAACCCGGACTTGGCCCCCGTGGTGGAGTATGGCCTAACCTTCCTGCGATGCAGGAAGAGACCCGTGCCCCAGCAGTGGGGACATACAAGGGTTGAAAATCAGCGCTGTGATGATGCACGCACTCACAGCACTGAGCTGAGCCCCATCCTTTTTATCACATATTGTCTATAATTTTTTGTCATAGTACCTATTCATATGTTCTCTAATCTGTGTGTGATAAATAAACTCAAATTCAATGATAAACATAAGGCTAACTATGAAGTGCTCTGTGAATTTGTGCTGAAAACAACCTCATTAAGTGAATGCTTACAAGCGCCAATAAGGACTGCTTTGTGCTGAAAACGGCCCATTCGTAGTTTAGTTTTTTAGGACAATTCAAGGTTAGTTTCACATTAGCTTAGACCACCTTCTTAACTTCGGAATTAATTTGTAACAACTAAATGATTATTATTTCCTTGACCTTGACATAATGTGCCCACTTAAATCAGTCAAAGCCTAGTCTCACCTGGACATTCTTCCAGCCCAGCGCGGCGTTGTGGGGCAACTGCTCAATGTCGAGCACCTTCCCGCCCACGATCAGAGGCACGGAGCTGGGCCCACACTCGCTCACGTTCACACGCACGGGCTCCGGCGAGGGCAGGAGCGGGATGGCTGCTACCACGGTAGTGTCGCCTGCTTTGTACGTGGTGCATACTGGAAAGTGAAGGCTCTAAAGTCGGGGGAAGTCCGTACATGCACAATTTGGGGCAGTCAGAAGCTTCGAGCTAGGTGCCCCGCCCACTGCTACCTTAACTGAGCAATTCTTCTAGCTATATCGTAATAAAATAAGCCACTAGGTTTCAGAACACTTTTATTCTCTTTCCACGATTCTCTTATCATTATCAATCACACTTCGTAAAACGACTCTGAAAAATCTCCTCGCTCGGAGTCAAAATTCTTAATGTCCGGTCGGTCCATCCAACCGACGCCACCCCACTCTCGAATTTTCGTCCAACGCTGGCACCAATCATGAAATCATTTTGCTACACGAATCAATACAAGATCTTTAACCTTCTAAGGCCCAATGTCCTCAAGTGATCACAAAAACAATTGTTATTTTCGGTCGGGCCTTACGAGGTATAAAAACTGTACTTAAAATCAGGAATGTATAAATCAACTATTACTCAATTAATGCAAAAATACTTTTATATTTAATTTGACATAGAAATTAGTTTTATTTGAATTGACTAATAGAAATAAACTATTCGCGTAAAACATTTACTTTTAAAATTCAATTCTCTAACAATCGGTAACTCGGGATGTTCTCACGTATCATCGTCATCAACCGTTTCCCCAGGGGCACGGGTCTCATCCCAAAGGAAGGCGTAGGCCATACTCCACCAAGGGGGCCAATTCCGGATTGGTAGAGGCTTGCAAGACTATTGGTTGGTCTTACTATCAGAAGTTTTCAAGCCGCCCTAAGGCCTCTGACTTGGCTTAACGACTGCCATCTATCGACGGCAGCCGGCACCAACTGCTCAACGGCCCTTACGAAGCACGGAACCGCTCGGAACGATGCCACTAGCGTTAGTCATAGACCGTTTACCCGTCATTGCTGAAAGCGCCCTATGTTGGTTAACCTTCCTGATGGTATAAGATCACTCAGGCAGCCGGGGCTACACAATTAAAACTTAAACACTTCTCATGTCTTCTTCTTCAGGCTTTATTAGTCCACTGTTGGACATAGCCCTCCCCTAATGAGCGCCATAGCACAAGGTTGTGCCATCATTGGGGGGTACTGCCCATAATCTCCACGGTGGGCATGCGGGTTAGGGATCGCAGTTTGGTGGAATTGTACTGCAGGGGGCGCTGCCGCCCACCCCCCGGTTTGTGTCCCTTAGTCGCCTTTTACGACACCCGCGGGAAGAAGTGGGTTGGTGCTATTCTCTAGGCCGACACCACACAGCTGTTGTAGCTTCTCATTTAGGTATGTATGGGTCAAACTCACACTTCTCCAGGTAGTCGACGTACCGACGCCGCTGGCTCTCGCTCATCCGGTCCTCGTCAGGTCCGATGACCAGCTCGGGCGTTACAGCGTCCTCGTCCGGAAACCTGGCAGTGTCAGGCAAAAGGTCATCGATAATAATTAATTTTATGTACCCGAGATACATACCTTATGCCGGCGCGACCTCTGGCTAACCGTGCCAGCGCTCTCCCCACTAAGCTAATAGGCGACTACCGGCATCAGTGAAATTTCGAACCTCTTTACAATAACATATTTTAAACTTTCGCGACTTGTACACTTAGAATATTTTCGGGGCTTAATCGCGTAGTAATTTAATGGCTTATCGTCCGACATTGTCAGTGTAGTGTGTCGCAACCCTAATAGTGCTTTGTGATGGCTGATTGAGGGTAGTCTGAAACCTCATCAGCCGAAGATGCGAATGGGTGCCAGCCATCAGTCTTCTCGTGACCACGGTGACTGTAACGTCGTCGAAACGTCGAGGTAAAATAGCAATAAATTACTACGCGATTAAGCCTCTTTTACAATACTCTCTGGATTACGTACTACTCTGGTAAAAGAAACCAATTCTACCTAATTCTTTCTTCTGGCTCTGAAATAAATTGGCCTCTATCTATAGATCTATCTACAGACAAAATAACAGAAGTTTGGCAACGATGTACTTGGTAGCTATTGAAAGACTTAGGCCAGGTTTTCACGGTTAGTGCGCTCGATCCGAGTGCGCCATCCGAGTAAACTAATGCTTCTGATTGGCTATTTTGGTGTTGTCACGAAAAACCGTCCAATCAGAAGCATTCGTTTACTCGGATGGCGCACTCGGTCCGAGCGCACTTAGACCGTGAAAACCTGGCCTTAACAGTTGATTGACCCTTACATTTCTGCTGCAGTCGCGGTAGGGGTTGATGTGCTGTTGGAGGTACTCGTCTAACTCCCTGCTTGACTGTTGTACTTAGCATAAGAAAGTAAGTTATGAATTTTCATCTCTTTGTATCTGTACAGTATCTAAATAACTTATTTGGGTTCGAGACTAAACGCTCTGCATTTCCCGCGCCAATTTGGTGCGTTTCTGAATGAACGACATAGATTCGTTCACTCCACTCACTCACTCAAATTCTTTCCGTAGTTCCGTATCAAATAGTATCTATATCACAGAACAATTAAACCAATCTATATAAATGAAATTTAAAGTCCTGACTGACTGACTCACTCATCAACGCCCAGCCCAAGCCGTTGGACCTAAGAAGCTGAAATTTTGCACAGAGGGTCTACATATAATGCAGGCAAGGAATAAGACCGGATTAATGAAATTCAACCCCTAAGGGGACGAAAAGGGTTGCCAAAATTTGTATTGGGCCTCCCATACAAATTTTTGCAACCCTTTTCGAAGAATGTTGAATAAAGAATGTTGTCTAATTTTCTTGAAACTTAAAACAAATTATATTATATATAAATAATAAAATTATATATAAATACTCTTCAACACAATTGATTGAACACGTGTTTCGCCGTTTTTCTAAATATAACCCTTAAAGGAGGGAACGGGGTTGCAAAATTTTGTTCCTTGAATCTTTTCTACGCGGGCGGAGTCGCGGGCAAAAGCTAGTTAATCTATAAATAGTTATATATTAAACGGGTCAAATCAAATCGGGATTATTTATTAGGTAAAACGTAATTACAGTACATCATAAAAGTCCCTTCGGGAATCTACGTTCGCGCAGACTAGGAAGAAGTGTAACGAAAGTACCCGAAGCTATAAGTAAATTCAACATGATCTTTAACCGATACGGTTAAGGTGCAGAATTGATTGCCGCAGTAGCGCTACCTATTTCCCTCACGTTAATATTGCCAAACTAATAGTCACCTGCATCGACGACGTTGAATCAACCAATAGCAACAAAGGCGCGCGGCCTGCCATAAAATGAAACTATCTGATTGGTCGATCAACTTTCCGCACGTCCAAAATTTGGTCATCTGCGCAGGTACATCCGCGAGACTTATTTCTTGTGTAGCACTGTACCTTATTTCCTGACGTTTCGGCAGCGTTACAGTTGCCGTGGTCTCAGGTAGACTGAAGTGGCGAGTACAGTCAATTATTGTGGGTAGTCACTATTAATTTTTACCCGTTTAATATATAACTATGTATGAGTATCGCGAATCATTAAGAAATATTAATCTATTAAGTACGCCACTAGTTGTACAGTTACATATACATCCACGTAAGGTTTCTCAGACTTGTAACTGAAAATAACATAACGTAGCATTTATATAACAAACAAAAAAAACCCACAGGTCTTGGATACACTATTTTTATTTTTAATGCACTAACCCGTGCTAAGGAACAAAATTAAAAACCTATTTAGAGGCTAAAAATTTCACCCATGCCGGGATTCGGCGCTCTTTCCCAATTGACGAGTACGAGTACGACGAGTACGCTGAAAACATTGGTCATTTAAGACCCCTATTCTCGAAAGTACAACATCGCATTTTTAAAGCGCATCAAGCTAATACAAAATACTATAATAAACACCATCTAGACCTCGAATTTAATACTGGAGATGTCGTCTGGAAGCGTAACTACCCCTTGAGCTCCTCAGACAAGCATTTCACTGCCAAATTAGCTCCGAAATTTACAAAATGTATTATACAAAATAAAATATCACCCCTTATTTACGACTTAATCGACCTTTCTAATAAACCTCTAGGTCGATGGCATATTAAAGACATCAAGCCTATACCCCACTAAGACTTAGAGAATAAACCCCTATACGACCCTTAAATACGATTCCTCGTTTATATTAAATTGTAAATACTTGTAAAATATATACACCTTCATTTATTTATTTTATTAACTACCTTAACGGCTATAAACGCTACCTTTTTAGTTTTAATTTTTTTATATACACTACATCACCTATTCGGACTCATTTGCATACCAAAGTCTATTTATTTATTCAATCTTCTATTTAATTTTACTTACCAGGTGTATCTCTAACATAAACTTAGAGCACCTCTTTAACTTACCTACCTATCCTTTAGTGCTTACTAAGCACACTTACACCACTATCCTCCTGGACATTTACTAACCATTTTTTTTAGAACATCCAAACTTTCAATCAGGTGCGGCGACAACACGTTAAATAAGCCTAGGTCAACTAATTTATTTATCAATCGCGTTATCTAATTAAACGCGTTACGGTGTTTATCCCACCAAAGCTCTTGAGAGCACTACTACGACGGAGTCTACCCCGTCGGGTACTATGTACCCAATATTATAAATATTGTTAAAATGTAAATAACTTTCATAGAGCGGATTGTGACTCAATAAATAAGCCTTACCACTACCGAATACCAGCGGGTGGTAACTGGCTAAATAAGCCTATTACTAATTTAGGCCAGTTTCTGGATAAATCTAATTAATAAAAATAGATTTTGTCTATACTGAATGAACGTCTTCACCTTCACTTTAGATGAAGACAATGCTAGATGATGCATGCTAGGGATGAATGATAGATGATGAATAGAAGTGGAACTGCCTAATGTAAATATTCATTGTAGATATCACCCCACACCTTCTAAATTTTTTTTTCATCGCCCATCTTTTATATTTTATTTTATTTTAATATTTAAGAATAACTAAATTTATTTACTTACCATCCCACATCCCCGACCTTCATCGACCTTACTTTGGATTCTCGACTTTAAATTTTAAATTAAATAATTTTACTTGACAATTTTTTTATAAAAAAAAATTTTTTTTTAAATATATTTTTTTTAAATAAATATATTTAAAAAAAAAATTTTTTTTTACCGGTTGCCCCCGGGTAGTGTAACGGTGCAAACCTCTTTACACCATTTTTATTTCTTTTTCCATCTATCATTTTCAAATATTTAAATTATGTATGTCACTCATTCTTCGATTTCCCTCATTTTTCACACTACTACTTTACGCTTTGACCAGATCTGACTTTTTACCTGCTTCTCCGTTTATCCGTTTTTATCCAGTTTTCTGTTAATATTACTACAATTCTACAAATAAAACCACACCTAAAGTCGTTCCAGAGTTTATTTATTAATTATTAAAGTTATAAAACGTTCCAAGCTCAATTGGTAGAGCGCTGGTACGGATAGCCAGAGGTTGCGGGTTCGAATCCCGGCATGGGTGAAATTTTTAGCCTCTAAATAGGTCTTGGATGTTTACATGTTTGTGATGTCGTTGTTTCTGGTTCCCACGACACAGGGTATCCTAGTGTGGGGCCAGAAGCAATGTATGTGCCTGTATGTTAATGTTAATTACAGACACATACATTGCTTCTGGCCCCACACTAGGAGAGCCTATGTCGTGGGAACCAGAAACGGCGACATCACAAACATGTAAACATACAAGACCTGGGGTTTTTTATATGGGTGCCAGGTTAGAACTCGCATGGTAGTCAGATACGCTACAAAAAATATAGTAAAATTGTTTGTCTTCTTTCAATAAATAAAAAATAAAATCTACACTCAGCCAGATGTTGCTGCCTGTACTTAATACAGAGAGTATTGTAAAAAGGTTCGAAATTTATTTGATGCCGGTGAGTTGCCCATTAGCTCAGTTGGGAGAGCGCTGGCACGGTTAGCCAGAGGTCGCGGGTTCGAGTCCCAGCCTGGGTGGAATTTTTAGCCTTTAAATAGGTTTTTTAAAATCTTCTTCTTCTTCTTCTTGAGGCTACATTATTATGTTTTAAGATCTACAAGTAGAAAATTAATAAAAGCTTTTAAAATTACCTTATAGCATCGTCATCGTCTCCACTATAATCCGGTCTTTGAGTAACAGGTCTATTCGTTATAGGTGGGCCCTGGGGAGGCCTCGTTGGCTTGACTCCAGGTCTTTGAGTCACCGGTCGACCGTTATTATTTGGGTATCCACCGTTATTTGGGTAACCGCCGTTATTAGGGTAACCACCGTTATTAGGGTTACCACCGTTATTAGGGTAACCGCCGTTATTTGGGTAACCGCCGTTATTTGGGTGACCGCCGTTACTCGGATAACCACCATTATTCGGGTAACCGCCGTTATTCGGGTAACCGCCGTCATAATTAGGGTAACCGCTGTCGAAATCGGGTCTCGTAGTGCTGTATCCTGGTCGGCCATTGTTACTTGGTCTGCCATTACCGTAATCGGGGTAGCCACTGTATTCTGGTCTAGTATTACTTGGTATACCAGGATTATAATCAGTAGTCTCTGGTCTCTGGTTGGCAGGCTTGGCCGGTGCGAAATCACTTGGAGAATCGCTTTCATAACTCGGTCTTTGATTGTTATATCCAGGTCTTACATAACTAGGTCTTGCAGTGGTAGTCGTTCTTCTGATAATCGTCTGTCTGTCGGTATTGAAAATGGGTCTTAAAGTTGTATAACTGTACTGGGGTCTTTGAATGTTATAGCCCGGTGCGTTGCCACTATTGTAATTGTAACTCGGTCTTCCGTTGTTAAACAAATTATCGTTGCCCGTGCGACGGTGATCGTTAATAGCAACTGTCTTTCCCGTGGTAGTTTTGAAGGTGTTGAAAATGTTATTATTATCATTTTGCGCTGGTCTTCTCTTGTTCATATTGTGACCGGGATCCCAAGCATCAGAGGCTTCGTCGTTCTCTTCTTTGTTATAGTTATTGACAAGATCTGGTTGTTTGTTCCTGTTGTGACTAGAATTGTTTCCGTTGTCGTTTTGATTTCGCCGCGCCGGTTTTTCCGCTGGCTTTATCTTGACGGTAGCTCTGGGCTTTTCGGTCCTGCCTCCCTTATCGTGGACGAAGTACGAGTAAGGATTAGTGTCATCAGTGTCTGTCTCTTCCGAACTGTCTGCAGGGTATCTGCGAGCGTCGTTGTTGAAGTTGTTTCTTCGCTTGTTGCCATACTCCGCGTCGTCGTCCGGCGTTATGTAAAACTCGTAGTGGTGGTGTCTGGTTATTGTCTTCGTGGTCGTCGGGAACGGATGGAATTTGTTGAAGAAGTCTGAAAGAAATACAACAGGATTGGTCTCTTCGTTTTTGGTAACAATAATAACATTTGGGTAACAACAATAATAACATATGGGTAACAACAATAATAACATTTGGGTAACAACAATAATAGCATATAACTTTTTTTTATTACATAACATTTACATACAGGCACATACATTGCTTCTGGTCCCACACTAGGATACCCTGTGTCGTGGGAACTGGAAACAGCATCATCACAAACATGTAAATATCCAAGACCTAGGGTTATTTTTTGTCCCCAGCCGGGGTTCGAACCCGGGACCTCTTGCATGGTAGGCAGACGCGTTGCGCCACAGAGGCCGTCATAATGTGGGTGTTGAATAGATTGGGCATTCGATATCAAACCTTGTATGTCCCCACTGCTGGGGTACGGGTCTCTCCGTGCACAGCAGGAAGGTTGGGCCCGTGGGCCTTACTGTCAGAGGTTATAAAGCCGCCCACAAGGCCTCTGAAATGGCTTAACGATTGCCATTACATGACAGCCGGCACCAACGGCTTTTTACATTATCGAAACACCGTCGTCAGGCTATACTAGTCCACTGCTGGACATAGCCCTCCCCTAAAAAGCGCCACGTTGTGCTATTCATTGGGCGTAATGCCCATAATCCCCACGCTGGGCATGCGGGTTGGAGATCGCAGTTCGGTGGAATTGTACTGCAGGGGCACTGCTGCCCACCCCCCGGTTTGTGTCCCTTAGTCGCCTTTTACGACACCCGCGGGAAGGATTGGGTTGGTGCTATTCTCTAGGCCGACACCACACAGCAAATCGAAATCGAAACACCGAGTTTCGTATAATTACATTTCGTATTTTCGTATTTATGTAAACATGCTTTGTAGTTTCGCAAAATAAACCACGAAGTATTATTGCTTACCGTAAAACTGTGTTTTAACTTCGATAGTCAAAGTTAGAAGTAGTAAAGATGTGAGAAGCTTTCGCCGTGACATCTCGGTGTGTTGTTTAACCTGAAACATTGGAGACAGTAAATAGGCTGTTTAGTAGCTTTCTGAAAACCTACTCAGATTTTTCGTTTTTGTTTAAGAAGCGCTCGTGGCCTAGGCGAACCGAGTGATTGGAATCAATCACTTGGTTAAGCAACAACAGGCGCGGTCAGGTACGGGATGGGTGAGCGTCCCGTGACTACCGCTAGTGGCATTTTTCCGAGCGCTTCCGTGCTTCGCAAGGCACGTTAAGCCGTTGGTGCCGGCTGTCATATAATGGCAGTCGTTAAGCCATGTCAGAGGCCTTATGGGCGGCTTGATAACTTCTGACAGTGAGGCCCGCCACTGTCTCACAATCCTCCACCAACCCGGACTTGGCCCCCGTGGTGGAGTATGGCCTAACCTTCCTGCGATGCAGGAAGACACCCGTGCCCCAGCAGTGGGGACATATAAGGGTTGATAACGATAACGACGTTTAATAAGTTCTCGATCGATTGATATACTTCGGGCGGTCAGATTCTATACATTGAGCGATCAGATTCATTTATAGGCTGGCCAGTAGTAGAGATTCGTTAAGAGATTTCTTTAAAGAAACTTACATCCTGACAGTTGCCAGTCAGTATATCTATGAAAACATTTTGTATGTTAGGAAAAATATCCTTTAAAACTTTAGGTAGCCAACACAATGTAAATACTAGAAATAAACATAAACTTTTGTTCCCATTTAGTCTGGCAAAGGTTAATACATCCTTCATGGGACATTGTATACGCTTCTATAATAAAACTGAGGATATATTAAGCTTGCCTGAATCGCGGTTCAAAAATATGCTAAGCACACTTTGTGCCAAAAGGGTTACTATAACATAAAGGATTATTTAGATGACAATTATGTCTGGAATTAAAGCCAGTACAATGCATGAGTTCTATGTTTTATAATAAGTATGTAAACTATTTTAATTACTTTGAAAAGACTAAGTTTGGAGTTTGTTTGTCCATTTTTTTCTACAAAATGATGAGGTTATACATACTTCACCACGGGGGCCAAGTCCGGGTTGCCGGAGGATTGTGAGACAGTGGCGGGCCTTATAGTCAGAAGTTATCAAGCCGCCCGTAAGGCCTCCGACATGGCTTAACGACTGCCAATACAACAACCGGCACCAACGGCTTAGCGTGCCTTACGAAGCACGGAAGCGCTCGGAAAAATGCCACTAGCGGTAGTCACGGGGCGGTCACCCATCCTGCACCTGACCGCGCCTGTTGTTGCTTAACTCAAGTGATTGATTCCAATCCCTCGGTTCGACGAGGCCATGAGCGCTACAGAGTGCTTAGTGCGAGTTTGACAGATCCAATCGAATAACTTTACTACCGCGTTAATCGAGCTTTGAATATTGAGTATGAGTAAGTTAACCGTTCGAACTGGCAAAACGCTGTCACAGTACAACTCGCACTCGCGTTCATTCGTGTTTTGGCTGGTAAACGTGTTCACTTCTCAACGTAAACCATTACAACTCGCACTCAGCAATTTTAATCTCCATACTTGTCACTAGGTGGCGCTTCCTCGATGCCATAGAAATATGAGTTTACGTTAACGCGATCGAGTAGTTAAAAAACTCGCACTAAGCACTCTGGTACCAACGACGTGCCTAAAACGATCCAGTTATGGGGAATTCCAACAAGACAAAGTTAAAAACTAATAAAATCAATCTGTGATGCATATAAATGGGTTAATAGCTACTTAATAGGTTCATTTTAAATCATCACAAACCAGTCGCCGTTCCACAAATACGTACAATGAATCATGCAATTACTGGTTACACAATCGGATATGTTAATACGTCTGCGCATTTACTTAGCTTAGATACGTAGTTTACAGGGGCGGATCTTGAATTTGTGGGGCCTTGGGCTGAAACTACTTAGGGGCCTATCTAGGTATTCAAGTAATAGCCATGTTAAAAAAACTGTTTCTATAATGATATATTCTAATTTTAAATTCTTTAAGATAAGATAAGAATATTCTTTATTGTATACCGGAAAAATAGTTACAGAAACGGCAGATACAAAAGATCAAATACAATTGGCGGCCTTATTGCTAAAAGCAATTGCACAAAAAACATAAATATTCAATAAATCTACTCAAGTAGTAGTAGTACAAAAGGCCACCTTATTGTTGTGGTAGCAATCTCTTCCAGGCAACTTTTCGGTGAGAGAGTATATAAGAATATAAAAAAAAAACAATAATATTTATTTTGAATTTGTAAAAGAAATTGACAGGTTAACTCAATTCATAAAAGTATACAATTTTTCATCAATGTTTTCTTATGACGTTGTCACGTAAAAATATCGTCCGTAAACCGACTTTACAGACAACCCATTGACAAATTTAAATTTAAGTTTAAGAATTTACTTTTAACGAAATCTTATTTATTATAGTGTCTTCGAATATTTAAATGACAAATTTTGACATTGTCTACTTATTTAATATGATTAATATTATTTTTCTAATTAATCAATATTATTGACTTGCAATTTTGTTAATAAATATAAATGTCACCTATTATTTTAAGTTGTTTTTTATTATTTGTACGCCTTATTGGCTAAACATGGCGCACATTTAGAATTTACAAGACCATGCATGTATTGACAACCTGGGACATATGCTGAGTCTAGAACCTTTTCTGGTACCATGACACACAGCTCCTCCACCAGCTGAGCTCATTTTGTCTGTATGCATTTATTTTATAAAATTACTGTAATTATTGGTATTTCTTACCTGAAGTGTGTTCTTTTACTGGCCATGTTATTATTTTTAAGTTTTTATGTGTGTTGTGGTATTTGAATAAATGTTTTTCTATTCTATTCTATTCTATTCTATTCTATTCTATTCTATTCTATTCTATTCTATTGTACACCTGTGTTTGACAAATAAAGTATCTGAATCTGAAACCACTTTTTAAATTCAAATTATCGCCTACTGTGTTTAGAGGGATCTGGGGGCCCCTTGTAACCTCGGGGCCCTGGGCCGCAGCCCAAGCAGCCCTTAGGTAGATCCGGCCCTGGTAGTTTATCATCATCATCAAGCCATTATATCCCCACTGAGGGTCACGGGTCTCTTCCCTGAGGAAGGTATTGGCCATACTTCACCAGACTAGTGGCTGGTCTTACTGTCAGAAGTTTTAGTTAGAAGACGCGCCCTATTATGGTCTATTACTATTCGTGATCGTTTAATATCACTCGGGCAGCCGGGGCTACGGGCGATTCATATCAATTTATAGTTTATCACAGAACCTTTTATTTACACAGGTACCGTATTACAAACCCGTCTTACAAAACTCTTGTATATCCCCACTGTGTAGACTTGGGCAAAGTGTGTCCTTAGAGGAAGTTGTTATATCTCATATCTTTGCTCACCGAGACACACTATATCTCTATCATATCTCGCTCACCACTTGTGTCCTAGCTCATACGACGTGAGTGCGTGTGGAAACAAGAGACACAAGTGGTGAATCAGTCTAGTCTACCTATTCCCTACTTTATCCAGATCACACGTTTCTTTTGGTGAACTTTCTCTCATCGCTCGTTGGTTACTACTAGAAATGCGGCCGAATGTAACCGATGTCAGACGATGTTGATCTCGCTCTCGCGCATTGTGTGTGAGCTGGATAAAGTAGCAGGAGATGACTACCGTACTGAGTTGAGAGTATGTGTGAGGGAGCCAGATAAAGTTGACATCTCTGGGATATGAATGGGACACACTTGATATAGTTGACATCTGGTGAGGGAGTTGTGTGTCCACTCATATCTGGCTCTTGAGTTACCCAAGGCTACCACTGTGGGTTCCGACATTCGCTGAATATTTTTTTTATCCTTTAAAAGTACCTACCTATTATTAATGTTTTTGTTGATTTCAGCATCAAGGTCGCACTTAGTTGTTAAAGTGCTCCCCACATAACGGAATGTATTGCCCTGCTTAAGTACGCCGTCATCGAATTTGGTCGTCAGTCTCTTGACCGTGAACTTCTAAAGACATCACTGAAAGCACGCCCTGTGCTATTATCTATAACGACTGCAATGGTGTGCTCTCCTGTCCGCATCGTGCGCAAACATTCATTAACAAGCTCGGCTATGTAGCCATGCACGAGCACACCAGTGACGATTAGAACGGAGCTGAAGCGGTCGATATCATCACTTATACGTCCCCACTTTTGGGGCACGGGTCTCTCTCTTCCTGCATCGCAGCAAGGTTAGGCCATACTCCACCACGGGGGCCAAGTCCGGGTTGGTGGAGGATTTTAAGACACTGGCGGGCCTTACTGTCAGAAGTTATCAAGCCGCCCAGGCCTCTGACACTGCTTAACGATTCCCATTAAACGTGACAGCCGGCACCGCTCTGAAAAATGTCACGAGCGGCAGTCACAGGAGGGTCACCCATCCTGTGCCTGACCGCGCCTGTTGTTGCTTCACTCAAGTGAATCCAATCACTCGGTTCGAGCGCTACGGCATTAGTAAGATTTATTAAAGACTCATTGATCTTATGGCATGCAAGCATAAAGTCGTTGTAAGTTATGTTTCTTACACCAGCCTTAAGCCAGATAACAATAACATAAAATTTTATTTTAACGTAAAGAATTTACATTCTGTTTGCGGAATTGCAATGTACAATGTAAAATGTAAGCCGCTGCGTTTGGGCCGTATTGTAGTGTAGAAAAAGGCAGCGGAAAAAAAACTCCACTCTGACCATCTTTTCTCAAGTCACCTTAAATTGCAGAGCTATCGGGAATGGATTTAAGTGAGCAGACCCTATTAAATTCAGGTGTTATTTAGTAATAAAATGTCTTATGAATTTTAATACCTAGTATCGCCTTTTTATGCTAATTCGAAATAACACAGCCTTTAAGGAAACCGAGAACAGGTTGTTTTGAGCTACGCGCCGTTAAACAACTTGAGGCTTGCATCCGAGAAGGAAAATATCGCGGAGAAACCTCAGGGCGTAGAAAATGTCGAACAAAAACAGATATCAACCCTTGTATGTCCACACTGCTGGGGCACGGGTCTCTTCCTGTATCGCTTGAAGGTTAGGCCATACTCAAACGGGGGCCAAGTCCGGGTTGGTGGAAGATTGTAAGACAGTGGCAGGCCTTACTGACAGAAGCTATCAAGCCGCCCATAGGGCCTCTGACATGGCGTAACAACTATCATTACATGACAGCGGGCAGCAACGGCTTAACGTGCCTTGCGAATCACGGAAGCGTTCGGAAAAATGGCCCTAGCGGTAGCCACGGGACGGTCACCCATGCTGCACCTGACCACGCCTGTTAACTCAAGTGATTGACTTCAATCATTTGGTTCGACTAGGCCACGAGCGCTTCATTAAATACCTGTTATTACTTTTAAAACATAAAACTCATACATAAACACATAGGTATTGAGGCACATACATAGCTTCTGGCTCCACACTAGGATAGCCTGTGTCGTAGGGACCAGAAACAACGACATCACAAACATGTGAACATCCAAGACCGGGTTTTCTTTGTTCCCCAGCCGGGCTTCGAACCCGGGACCTCTCGCACGGTAGGCAGAAGTGCAACCGCTGCGGCTCAGACGTCGACAGAGAGACTGATAAAAGATAATTACTTAAAAACCTATTTCCTAGTTCCTTAGCACGGGTTAGTGCATTAAAAATAAAAATAGTGTAATGAGATAATTACTTATTAATATAAAAACGAAACTAAACCTATGCCTTATTTTCTTCTTCTTCTTAAGGCTATATTATGTAGTCTACTGCTGGACATAGCCCTGTCTTAATGAGCCCCATAGCTCCCTATCTTCAGCTTGCCGCGTCCAGCATCTGCCGGCAGTTTTCCGCAGGTCGTCATACCACCACGTTTGCAGAGTCGCGGTCTCCAGTCAAGAACACGTTTACTCCAACGGTTGTCGGTTCTTCGCGAGATATGGCCAGCCCACTGCCACTTCAGCTTGCTGATTCTCTGAGCTATGTCGATAACGATGTGTTATTTTATAATTTAAATAAAATATTTGAGCCAGATCACGCTCCGCTACAGAACCAATATCGCTGATATTGGAGCTGTGACCGCAAAGGTCAAGTGGGGGCAAGCCACGTCATTCGTATGGGTCCAGACCACAGAACATAAAAAAAGAGTAGAAGTCGTAAGTGGGCGGTGCCCGCGTGCCTCACATTAGCAATGTATTGCCTATGCGTAGTCGGTGACAGTTTTGTTGACTTAAGTTGCCGTGCGCTTCAAGTAAAGAAAAAATGATGAAAACTTTATCAAAATGCCTTGTTATGCTGTGTTAGAGAGCAAAAATAAAAGTTGGGGACCAAAATATACCGATCATGCCGTAACATTTCATCTGTAAGATGTATTTCATTGTATTTTCAATTAAATTTGTAATGACATGAACACGGAAAGCAATGCGAAAATGAGAAAGTGAAATCACCTTTATACTATTTTTATTTTAATGCACTAACCCGTGCTAAGGAACAAATTTAAAAACCTATTTAGAGGCTAAAAATTTCACCCATGCCGGGATTCGAACCCGCAACCTCTGGCTATCCGTGCCAGCGCTCTACCAATTGAGCCAATGGGCGACTCACGGCATCAGTGAAATTTCGAACCTCTTTACACTATTCTCTGTATTACGTACTGGCAGCGACATCTGACTTAAGCAAATTGCATTACTTACAGCCCCGACTACCTACTTTGCAGTTAGGTTTTATCATCGGAACGATATCACTGTACCCACATGATTATACTATTTTTATTTTAATGCACTAACCCGTGCTAAGGAACAAATTTAAAAACCTATTTAGAGGCTAAAAATTTTCACCCATGCCGGGATTCGAACCCGCAACCTCTGGCTATCCGTGCCAGCGCTCTACCAATTGAGCCAATGGGCGACTCACGGCATCAGTGAAATTTCGAACCTCTTTACACTATTCTCTGTATTACGTACTGGCAGCGACATCTGACTTAAGCAAATTGCATTACTTACAGCCCCGACTACCTACTTTGCAGTTAGGTTTTATCATCGGAACGATATCACTGTGTCCACATGATTATACTATTTTTATTTTAATGCACTAACCCGTGCTAAGGAACAAATTTAAAAACCTATTTAGAGGCTAAAAATTTCACCCATGCCGGGATTCGAACCCGCAACCTCTGGCTATCCTAACTGCAAAGTAGGTAGTCGGGGCTGTAAGTAATGCAATTTGCTTAAGTCAGATGTCGCTGCCAGTACGTAATACAGAGAATAGTGTAAAGAGGTTCGAAATTTCACTGATGCCGTGAGTCGCCCATTGGCTCAATTGGTAGAGCGCTGGCACGGATAGCCAGAGGTTGCGGGTTCGAATCCCGGCATGGGTGAAATTTTTAGCCTCTAAATAGGTTTTTAAATTTGTTCCTTAGCACGGGTTAGTGCATTAAAATAAAAATAGTATAATCATGTGGGTACAGTGATATCGTTCCGATGATAAAACCTAACTGCAAAGTAGGTAGTCGGGGCTGTAAGTAATGCAATTTGCTTAAGTCAGATGTCGCTGCCAGTACGTAATACAGAGAATAGTGTAAAGAGGTTCGAAATTTCACTGATGCCGTGAGTCGCCCATTGGCTCAATTGGTAGAGCGCTGGCACGGATAGCCAGAGGTTGCGGGTTCGAATCCCGGCATGGGTGAAATTTTTAGCCTCTAAATAGGTTTTTAAATTTGTTCCTTAGCACGGGTTAGTGCATTAAAATAAAAATAGTATAATCATTTGGGTACAGTGATATCGTTCCGATGATAAAACCTAACTGCAAAGTAGGTAGTCGGGGCTGTAAGTAATGCAATTTGCTTAAGTCAGATGTCGCTGCCAGTACGTAATACAGAGAATAGTGTAAAGAGGTTCGAAATTTCACTGATGCCGTGAGTCGCCCATTGGCTCAATTGGTAGAGCGCTGGCACGGATAGCCAGAGGTTGCGGGTTCGAATCCCGGCATGGGTGAAATTTTTAGCCTCCAAATAGGTTTTTGAAATCACCTTTATTTACTGGTTACTAAAGTTAAATTTTCATTGAAGAAAGTGTACATTCTCTAGAAATTTCTGTCGAAATTTGAATTCTACTCGATTACGGATGGGGGCACACATGATAAAAATCTATCGATAATTAGTTGTCTATGACTTAGTAGTCATACATACATAACGGTACTTAGGTATTGTAAATTCCAATAAATTCGTCTAAGTAGGTAAAATAATTATTGTTATTTTATACCTACTTCCTAAGTGCCTTTTCATATGCACCCGGTCGCCGTCCGGTCGCCGGGCCGGGTAAAGTAGTAATGTATGAGCTCCGGTCACCGGCTGGTCGTTGTGCATGTGAAAACTGTCATTGGAGCTCATACATTACTTTTGATTGATTGATTGATTGATTGATTGATTGATTGATTGATTGATTGATTGATTGATTGATTGATTGATTGATTGATTGATTGATTGATTGATTGATTGATTGATTGATTGATTGATTGATTGATTGATTGATTGATTGATTGATTGATTGATTGATTGATTGATTGATTGATTGATTGATTGATTGATTGATTGATTGATTGATTGATTGATTGATTGATTGATTGATTGATTGATTGATTGATTGATTGATTGATTGATTGATTGATTTATTGATTAACAATTTATTACAAAAGACACACACACGTATACAAAGTGAAGCCATAAGAATCTGGTTACAAGTCACAGCACGAAGAAATAATAAACAAACAAAGCAGTAGCATTGGTACATGAAAAGCGAAACACACAGACAACTAGCCATACACGGTACGGCAATGTACCCGGGCAATGTACTGGACTAAGAGTGACCAACGTAGGTGTGGCAAACGTAAATGGGCTCCGACTCAGCATGTGCTGGAAGTTCGGAAAAAAACTTCAGCGCTGATATTCTGCCGGTACCCGGTGTGCGCGGCATGCAGCGCCAAGAGAGCTGAGGTGCGGTTGGAAAAAACTTTTATCGGACCGGTTTTATGCTGATTTCAGTATCAGTAATTGTGTAATGAATCAGTATACGTTTTTTATGTCTATGTAATTATATTAGATTTTCAAAATAGATTGTATATATGCGTGAAAAATGTCCATATAGATTAATATTCGAAATAAATAAATAAATTCAAATTGTATTAACTTTGTGTAATCAAAGTCGCAGACATTAAGTGATTTTTGTAAATAATAAATATTTTAGCAAATTAATATTAATATAAAATTTTAAATGTCAATATTATTTTTATAATTTGTACTAAGGCAAGGATGGCCCAGAAGTGTACGAAACAAAACAATGAATGTCAAAAAGCAATAATATTATAATATTAAATAGAATAAAAGGAAATAATTGAATTGATAATAATATTTTACATGTCCAAAATAGTAATTTATAATTGATGTTACCAATGATTGAAAATATCCGGAGGAAAATACTAAATAGATACCAATAATGTAAGTACCAATAATCGAAAACTTTTTATTGCAGCAATTTCTGCTGGTCCAGCAGAAATTTTTTAGTGTGCACCCAGAAAGTAACCCTTGACTGGAGTTGGCGAAGGGGTGGCGGTATATCATTCCAGCACTTTGTGGCCTGAAACCTAAAACTACCGCGAAAGGCGGCAGTACGGTGGTGAGGCACACGAAGTGGAATCGAATTAATCCGTATACAACCCCCCATTGCTCTTCTCCATATGAGTTTTTGGTATAAATATGCTGGTTTTTGCATTTTAATTACGCCAAACAATAAAACAGCCGTGAAAAATTTCAATCTGTTGTCCATTTTTAATAGATTGGCATTATTTATGTAGGGTGTTACATGAGTTCGAGCTGGAATGTGGAAGCAATACCGAGCGCACGCATTTTGGACACGCTGAAGCATTTTCTGGGTCTTGCCATGAATGCAGGGACCGTAAACGGTTAGGGCATAAGTTAACTTAGAAAGCACTAAGGAGTCACAGAGAGAGACACTTTTCATACAAGACATGACATGAGCACATGCAAGACATGAGCACAGCTAGATTGCGATATAGTTTTTCTTCACCAGTTTATCAGGGACTGAAATATTTAAGAAACTATCATAGTAATTTTAATCTTACAGTTTTAAATATTCCAACCGAGATGTAAAGTGAGGTTATCGAAAACGACTCATATGGTTTTTTTTACTTCAGATCAAAACATTAAGTAGTTTACTACTGTTTACCTGTTCGAGTGGTTGTTCTCTTGGCGAGCATAAGATTTTTGTTTTGTTATGTTATTTGTTTTATGGTTTTTTTATTATTCTGTTATTTACCCTTAATACTTCAACCCCTTTGACAACAGCAAACCAAGGCAATAATAAAATAACTCTCTCGGACTCAAAACAATTTGGAAGTGAGTTTTCGTATAGTTTTCATAGGGAAACCGGATATTAAATTAAAATGGAAGGCAGCGATAAGAAGGCAAAATTCATTCCCAACGAAGATAAGCACAATATATTCAGAGCATTTTCATGAACACTTCATACGAACTAAAAAAGGCGGAAGGTGGCACTAATGTGATGCAGCAATACCAGAAAAAATGTGCTTCACTTCCAGGTTAAACTCCTGCGTAAAAATGAAATTATATTAGTAAAATCATCAATTAGTGTTACGTATGAAACATGGCGTACAGATAGACAAAGGTCTGAATTGAGTCGTAGAATAATATTTCCTGTGTTATAATTTCTAACGCCGGCGAAGCAGCGGGTTAAAGCTAGTTTTAATAAGAGATAACATTTTAAAATATTACGAAATCTACCACATTGTTTTATTTGTGCATCTATCCACCCAATTAGTATTAATTCTTTATTGCACAAAAGATAATGTAAAAAGATGCATTTTCTACCAGTAAAGCCGGTACCAGTAGGTACCAGTATTCGTATTCGGCCGTTAATGTGTTAAACTGTTTGTATAATTTGTCGATAGATTCACCCTATCGACAAACTAGAACTCGCATTGTCCCATCCCAAGCTGAGAATGTACTTGTTTTTCAATTTTGAACTTTATGTCTTACTAGGTAAAAGTTCTTTTCGGTCCGAAGCGGTGGTAGTTCCATCTAGTGTAAAGTAGCGTTACTACAAAATGTCAACCTTAAATTCATCATTGTCATTTGACTTTGATCATTGTTAACATTATGAAAAGGTGCATATTTTACTTGAAACTTTTATGATGTACACCTTTTCGGCATTGACTTTATTTACCAATGGCAGCTTGGCATTCGTAGTGTGCGTTTGGTTTATGTGTATCAGTTTGGTTACACTGGTTTTCGTACTAATGTGTCATGTCCAGTGATCGAATAATCGGATGCATATTTACCTAAAGTTGAGGTGTTGGCTGTTATGGAATGCACTTTTGTATCGAAAAAATCCCGGGATTCCGGCATCGACGAATACAGTGTTTTGGTTATAGAATTAAGTCGGGTGAATACAGATACTTGCGTTCAGGTGTTTGCTAATATGGAATGTACTTTTGTATCGATCGTAAAAAATCAAGCGATTTCAGAATTATAGTTTAGTGCTTTCCGACTATAGATCGGGTGCTGGCTAATGTTATAAAGTTAATTGCCAAACTGTCATTGCAAACGTCAAGATAAGTAATTTTCTTTCTTCACTCTACATAGCGACAAACAACTCGGTGCCTTGAATTTCTATAAAAAAAATCTCATTTTTTATTATATTAACACGGCGAAAGTAAGTAGCATCCGTAAGAGGGCTGGTAAACATTTCATAAATATATAATATAACATAATTTGTCATCTTACTCGCACTTATAAGTGAGTGAGTGAGACAGCAAATTATACCTGCTTGTGCACAGGTAGCGCCCCAAAAACAGTTCCTTTAGTTCATTTTATCACATTCGTCGCTTTGCGTGCCATGCGTTCGGGTGCTTTTTGTGTGTTTTCTGTATTTTCGGACTACTTGGCTATTTTACAATGGTTATTGATTTGCATTGTGATACGGATTTTGGTTTTACATGAGACGACGACTTTGCTACAAATTATGGAACCTGATTTACTCTGCGCTGGGACTTGGACATCTTATCTCTTTTATTTACAAGGTAAGGATTATTTATTTTTACAAAATATATTAAATGCCATTGTACTTATATTTGCAAAAATGTGAAGATTTTGACTATAGTGAGAGATTCCCTCGTTTGACCAGTGTGTGTGTGGCCTAAGACACACAACATTTTTGTATTACATTTGAACACCGTATTCTGCAACTGTTGCCAAAACCGTGTTGCGATACAAATATGCCCTAATCTTGATGTAAAAAGGCGTGATACAACAAATAGTATTTAATGTTTATGTCTATTAATTTATTTTTATAAATGTATTATTAAAGATTGCATTTAGTACCTCGAGTTAAAAAAGTCAATTGTATCTACCAATACATCGTGTCATGTAATTTTTGTATGGAGGTTCCAAGTCAGTATTGAAACCAATTGATTAGATGCTTATTTGGCTGAATCTGAGCTACCTCGGTAGAGTGTCAAGTTGACCTGCATTAATTTAAAATTAGTTTTGCATTCCCGAATTTTCTGAAATCGCGGGATTTATATTTCAAAAATATGTTTTAAGAAGCCGCTTCCATAATTTCTGAGCCAAAAAATAACTTTAGGTAAATATGCATCCGATTATTCGATCACTGGTCATGTCACTACTTCTACTCTTTTTTTATGTTCTGTGGTCCAGACCAAGCTTTTCAATCCTTACTACTACCGATCCCAACCCAATCTTTACTACCGCGTTAATCGAGCATTGAGTAGTGAGTATGAGTAAGTTAACCGTCCGAACTGGCAAAACGCTGTCACAGTACAACTCGCACTCTCGTTTATTCGTGTTTTGGCTGGTAAACGTTTTCACTTCTCAACGTAAACCATTACAACTCGCACTCAGCAATTTTAATTTCCATACTTGTCGCTAGGTGGCGCTTCCTCGATGCCATAGAAATATGAGTTTAAGTTAACGCGATCGAGTAGTTAAAAAACTCGCACTAAGGACTCAGCTACTATCGGATAGAATCGGAAATATTCGTATAATAGAAATATCGTAAGTACCTAACATGATACTTTACAAAACTTTTATTTTTTGTTTACTTCATAACGGAGAATCTATCACACTATGTAGAACAGGGTGCCAATTCTCACTTCAGTAGCAAATATGTCGTACACGAATCTAAGGCTTAGGTATATCTTGGATTTCTATGTAAAAAGTCGAGCGACAGCCAAAATCTGTAATCTGGAGCTCTATTTTTGAATCACTCGTCTCGCGTCGAGCGCTCGATTTCTACTGATTTTCGTTCGACATACGAAATTCCGTATTTTTGAATCAATCGACTGCAACGAATGGTCCTTACCACTCGTCTCGTATGTCGATCGATAGATTAATTGTCAAAATTTGTGTTAATTTGTATTGTGCTGCGCACAGATAAATGTAAAAGCGATAAATGTCAATTCGCTCCTGATACCTAACTGTTGTAGGTTGTAAATATTGCGATCTTCAGTGTAGAAAATGAATTTTGAAGAATATGTAATCCTTAATGGATATTTGGATTAAAAAATACGGAAAAACGAGATCATGCGACTTAGAAGACGAGTGTGACTTACGTCGCATTCGACGATACAATTTCATACGAGTGATTTAAAATTAGATCTCCTGAACGCCATGCTAGATTGAATTCGAATGAGAAAATGTCTAATGACTCTGTCGAGTTATCTTATCTTATTTTTATTCGACAAATGTCTAAGCCTTCGACTATTTTGCGTCTACGCTTTCAATTCGCATGGGCGAGAATAGGTACCCTGTTGTATGTTGGTTAATTCTAACAAGCTTGCACCTATGTTTATATAATAGTCTATTATTTTATTCTATGAAACTTACAGGAGTTTCGTATCTATGTAATATTTTATTATATGTAGGTTTATGTAATAGTCTACATAGGCTGCTACTTATGTATGCGGAATCTGGGATTCCAATAATTTTAAGCGCAATGTCTGACCTCCATGGTCAAATTCGTTCTTTTTTTTTAAGTACTGGCCGCTAATATTTTTTTCTTATATACGTTACTGTTTTGTTTTTGTTGGGTTTAAAATGTCATATCGCTGAAAAAGTGGAACTCACTGGAAAAAATGGATTTATTACGGTTTTCGACGTGGTTTAACGCAACAACAGTGCGTAGATCGTAGAGGGAGTAAAACTATAGAGCAAGCCACAGCGCACACATACAAGTTTTAAATGAAACAAACTTCGTAGCGACCATGGGTGAGAAAGAGATAGAGTAAACAGCAAAAGTGTAACTGCTTTTTTTGTTTGCCCCCAGTGTCAAGTTGACGTTTTTGGGGGCAAACAAACGACAAGATTTTGAAAATTTTATCATATTTAACGCTACGCTAGCCGTTTCGAAGAGCAACCGTGTATTTGTGAAATGATATATTAAAAGTGACCTAAATAGAGAAAGTATGGTGAATTGTAGTGTACTCGTATGCAGAAATCGTTAAGAAAGAGCTTTCGGGGAAGTTTCCTTTGATAGGTAAGTAATTATTGTGTTTCAATTATTGTTAAGCCCAAAGTTGCCTTATGTTGAGTATTTTAGTTAAGTTTCAACTAGTAGCTTTGCAACTAGTCCGTAAGAAAAGCAATTTAATAGAATTTTCTTTCCTAACCTAAAAAAACGAAGAGTAAAAAAATGTTGCCATCCGTTTATGTCGAAAATCCCGATCATTACTTGACCGTGTTGGCAGACGTTATAAGCGACCGTACGATGGGAAAATAAAAAGTAGTATTCCCTAAGAAGGCTGCTAAAAAAACAGAACGTTTTCAAAACCTTTTTTTTATTACTTTAAAGTAAACAATCGATTTAACATAAACACACTATTTTTAAAAACAGTTTTAATTATGTCTACAGCTCGTGTTAACCTTAGAAAATACTACACTATTTTTAGGTTTTTATTTTTCCCCGTAAAGGGTTTTACTGTAATGTTAATATTATTGCTCTTGTTTGAGAAAAATCCACACAACACCCATAGCGCTTAATATGTTGTTTTGCCAAAAGTGTGCCGTTTAGAGTTTCATTGCTCAGCCTATTTCGGATCTTTGTTTTAATAAGATTGACTGAACTGAAGCAGCGTTCATAATCTGTGTCACAAAAACGAGTAACCGGTAACGTCGCACATAAGTTAGATTTACTTTAAGGGTTGCTACTTAGTAAGTAAAAGAATAAATAGTGACGTGCTATGTTGGTATTAGTACTTTGGTTGAATAAAATCTAAAAAAAGTCATATGTTTACGTACGATTTCTGCCCCTTGATCGTACGAGTATATGCAACATAAATGTAAAACATCGTATGAATACGATTTAAATCGTATATCTGGCAACGCTGCGTGATCATTACTTAACTCGAAGTCCCAGACTTCGACGGCTTGTCCTTGTACAGATATTAAGTTACAAACGTAATCAAAATATATTATGAATCTTTAATACTTAATGTATCGTTATTAAAAATCAAATGTACCTAAAACTATTACCCGGGCTTGGCCCCTGCGGTGGAGTATGGCCTAACCTTTCTGCGATGCAGGACCCGTGCTCCAGAGTTATGGACATACTAGGGTTGATATCGAAATCTATAATAAAAACAATAGAGACAGAAACATTACGGCTACAGCACTGAATTATCAAATATAATATCCTGATGCTTTGTTAGATAGCTGCATCGCCTTCCTATGTGACTTGTTGCCCATATAATTTTTCAGCATTCATTCCACTCAGCAGAAAATGTGTCAACTCGAATTTATCGCAAGAACCCTTTCGGTGTTTTTGTGCATTGTACCGCAAGCAATGTGCCCTTGAATTCTGTATAGAATTCAAATTTGAATTTGTATCAATGAATCTCGTACAATACCGTCTAGCCGCGATCGTTTATTAGGTAAAACGTAATTACCTTATTTCCCTTATAAATAATCGACCCGTTCAATATACAACAGCTATGTATG
Organism: Yponomeuta sedellus; assembly: GCA_934045075.1. NCBI lineage: Eukaryota > Metazoa > Arthropoda > Insecta > Lepidoptera > Yponomeutidae > Yponomeuta > Yponomeuta sedellus. Next base: position 1,143,353 of record OW203750.1, on the reverse strand, counting down.
AGTATCGCGAATAATAATACTAAAGTTATTACTTATTATATTTTAATGTATTACAATATTTATTAATATTAGCAATGTTTCTTTTCCAGATTTCTTCAAAATAGTTCTGTTCTGGAAAAATGGGTGCTAGCATTTAGAAGAGAGAACTGGTCACCTACATCAAATGCTCGAATATGCTCTCTACATTTCGACAAAATGTACATTTTGGTGGTCTGAGGTACCCTTCGAAAGATTTTTTATATAGTGAATTTTTATATGAAAAAAACTTATTAATAAAACAGTTTATGATTGTATTCCATTGGTGGTTCTAGATAGCGTCCCTAAGCGCCTTAACTTGTAAAATTTAAACGTGTAAAATAAAACGTATTTTCAATTGTACAAAATGACAATTGTTTATAAAACGTTTGCTACGTTCTGCAAACAATTGTCAGACATGTATGATTAATAAAATTCAAAACTAAATCTGCATTTTTATTCATGGCCTATGAACGACTGAAATATTTTATCCCTCATTACGGCAATTCACTTGTGGCAACATTCACGCACACAAACAAATAATATTCACCGACGTGAAAACGGTTACACTGTGCCTTGATCTATAGTTCTACTCTATCTACGGCGTAGATCAATTGTTCTTTGACTTTTGGTGGTGAAGCTCCATCAAAAACGATTGTGTATCACTGGTTTATTAAGTTTAATCGCGGGCGCAGTAAGCTCACGGACGAAGTTAAAGAAGGTCGCCCGAAATCGGTGGTTGTGCCACAAAATATTGAAGCTGTGCGAAAACTAAATAATGCAAGACCGCCATGTTACGTATCGCGAGATAGAGGCTATTCTGGGCATATGTATGACGGGCATTCATAGGATATTACATGAATATTTGTCTGTAAAAAAAATTTGTTCGCGTTGGATCCCGTACAACTTAACTCAGGATCAAATAGATGCTCGCGTCGAATGGTGCAAGAAAACCTTAAAAAAATTCAACGGAGGCGACTCAAAATCTGTTTATAATATCTACACAGGTGACCAATCCTGGATCTACGCGTACGATTTCGAAACTAAACAACAATCAACAGTTTGGGTGTTTCAAAATGAGCCGAACCCTACGAAAGTGGCTCGTGCAAAAAGCACTGTAAAGCAAATGGTGGCCTGATTTTTTGGTATTAATGGCCATGTCGCTACAATACCAGTGCTGGAGAATCGCAGAACGGTTAATTCGGAGTGGTACACGACCAGCGATGCAGAATCGTAATTCACCATAACAATGCCAGCTGTCATACATCTCAGGAAACAACTAGATACCTACATTTTTGGATGGTCAAAAAATAGAATTGATGGGTCATCCACCGTACAGCTCTGATTTGGCCCCCAATGATTTCTATTTATTCCCAAATGTAAAGAATAAATTACGTGGTCAACGATTTTCGACCCGTGAAGATGCCGTGGATGCGTTCAAACAGCACGTTTTGGAGATACCTCAATCAGAGTGGAAAAAGTGTTTTACAAATTGGTTTCATCGAATGCAAAAGTGCATCGATCATAGTGGAGAATACTTTGAAAAACAATAAAAGCATATTTTTTCTATTCCGCATGACATAACTAGCAGCCCTCGTATTATTTTATTCTATGTAACTTATAGAAGTTTCGTATCTATGTAATATTTTATTATATGTAGGTTTATTGAATTTTAAATATATTTGAGCCATATCATAGTTTTGCTGTATGCACGTTAATTTTTATTTTATTACGGAACAATTACTATGTTGTGATACATTTAAGTTCAACCCGAATGGAGAACTGTGCCCCAAGATACAATTTAATTTAGTTTGGGGTTCAGAGTTACTTTATACATTGATGTTTTATTCTGCTCAATAAACATTTTTCATCGCTTCATTTTTTTCAAAATAGTGAAGAAAAGTTTTATACAGAGCACTCGTGTGCTTTCAGCGAAAACCGAAGCCTACTCTAGAGCCTGAGGTATATTCTAAAAGCTAACAGAACCCCAAGCTGTCGGTCGATATGGGCGATATGGCAGTATAATACGTCGATTTGTAATTTCCTGGTCATCTGGGAAACCCAGTGAAATGCGGTCTTCAATAAATAAGCCACTGAGGTCGGTTCTTTACCTCGGAACGGGTTATTCGGAATGAATACCCACGTTGTGTTAGTCATACATAATGTTGGAAAGTTCCTGTGTGATCAGCGCAGCCGGGGTAGTTAGGCCTACATTTGTTTAATTTTCTTGCTTTTTAGGCATGCTTTACACAGACGTAGAATAAGATAGAGGCGCCAAAAGCGTACAGGGACAGCGTTTTTTTTTTGTATTCACATACGAAGAAAATTGAGACAGAGAATTAAGCTTTCTCTCAGAGAAAGAGTACAACAGGCTTTATCATTAATATTATATATTTTTATTTCAGATACATGGCATCCATATTGTGTTAGTATGTATGTACATTGTAATACTTAGTAAATTCAATTTTTTTTCATATTGAAGTCCTCGCCAGAGGGGGTTATTTATTTATTATTTTATGTACAAAAAAACCTAGTATTACTTTAAAAAAACCTATATTTAAATAATAATAATAATTAATGATAAAAATGTAATTGAACCTAAAACATTCTAATTTAAATAAAATATTTGAGCCAGATCGCAGTCGCCGGCAGAGTACCAAGAAGGCTGGCGGCATTGCCTCGCTGTATGGCTAGGCTAATCCTTTGGCCAAAGTAAGCACCAGCCTCGGGTCTCCTGAAGCGTCGACTAGGCGCGACGAGATCTCCTTAGAGGAGGAGGATCTCCTTCGAGGAGTCTCGCCTCCGGACCCATGGCCCCAGAGTCTAGAGTCAGAAAGGCACAAATATATAGCCCTGCCCTATGGCTGCATATTTGTGCCTCTTATTCGACTCTGCGTTGTAAATTCAATGAAATTAAAATTCTATTTTAGTGTTAACATTGAACTTTGTGAGTGTTTTTGCAAAATAAATCATCCTCAGTGCTGCCCAATCCCATGGGAGACAAAGCAGCAGCGACTTTATAGGGACAGTCTAACCTATCCGCTATCATGCCTAGAACGCTGTTGGTATTATCACGAGCGCCGACCGAGGAACCCCAAAAAAAAATGCTATTCCTTACGGATGACCGATTGTGGCGTCTCTATTTTTATTCTACCTCTATATAAAGCATGCTAAAAAAGCATGAAAATGAAGCAAATGTATATCAGGCCTTAGACTAGTAGGTGAGTTCGATGGCGCGCGTTTTGAGACGCTAAAATTTAATGTCATAATTTTACAATTTATTATTTCCTCCCCTAAAGAGCGCCACGTTGTTTTTTTTATTTATTTATTTCCACACAACTTACTATTTTTACAGGACATAGCCCTAATGTAATAGTGAAGACACACAAAACAAGAACAACATAACCTTAACATGTAACATTTACATACAGGCACATACATTGCTTCCGGCCCCACGCCATACACGGTACACGGGGTATCCCCGTGTCGCGGAAACCAGAAACAACGACATCACAAACATGTAAATATCCAAGGCCTCCCGGGACCTCTTGCATGGTATATAGGCAGATGCGCCACCATTGTGCTATCATAGGGGGTAATGCCCATAATCCCCACGCTGGGCAGTCGGGTTGGGGATCGCAGTTCGGTGGAATTGTACTCCGCTGCTGCCCACCCCCCCGGTTTGTGTCCCTTAGTCACCTTTTACGACACCCGCGGGAAGAATTGGTTTGGTGCTATTCTCTAGGCCGACACCACAAGACACGTATTTATCAATATGATAAATATATCTAATTGAAGGATCATGCTGAAAGCCAGTACCATTAAAGACATACCAATCCTGTCAAAACAATTTCTAAGCAAAATTTTGAGCTTCTTACAGGAATGCTAGATGGCATTGAAGCAGCTAGATTTTTATATTTTTTATCTTTCGCAAGTCTTTTTAAATAAAAAGTATCCTATGTTACTTCCGATACCTCCAAGAATACGTGTACAAAGTTTCATGATGATCAGTGGAGTAGTTTTCGCATGAAAGCGTAACAAACAAACGGACATTCACATTTTTAATATTAGTATTCGTTCGTTATCAACCCTTGTATTTCCCCACTGCGGCGGGTCGGGTCTCTTCCTGCATCGCAGGAAGGTTAGGCCATACTCCACCACGGGGGCCAAGTCCGGGTTGGTGGAGGATTGAAAGACAGTGGTGGGCCTTATTGTCAGAAGTTATCAAGCCGCCAAAAATCGGCCATGTGTTCAATCTTATTTGACATGTTTCTGAAAACCAACTCAGATTTTTCGTTGATATTTTAATAAGTACTCGGAAAGTCATAATTTTTAAATCGTTCGTGTATTTTTTTATAATTAAAAGCAATTAAATTTTTTTTTATAAAAAATGGCGTCATTAATTTTCATTAATTCCTGGCGTCGGCCAGGAATTAATGACATCAGTGCTCAGCAAACAAACAAGTGTCAGATCTACTTGGGTTCTCGGATCACTATATTTACTGACCTGTGACGTCATTAGAGATTCGACCAATCCTGGCCGTGTTCGATAAAATTGCTACAGATATAAAATTATCAAGCTTCATCCAGATTTTTTGCATAAATAATGCATTTTTTTTATTTGCATATTAACGTCGTCCTTGTACGTCGCCACTGTAGAGGCACGGGTCTCTTCCTGCATCGCAGGAAGGTTAGGCCACACTCCACCACAGGGCCAAGTCCGGGTTGGGGGAGGATTGTAAGACTATAAACCCTAATCAACCACGGGTTACACCGCGGGGCACGTTTAGTTTTAGTTTTAAAGTGACACAAAAATAATAATAGAAATAAAATAATAAAAACTGTACTGCACGGATATTTACTCGTTTAATATTAAATTTTACAATTTTCCGACGTTTGACACTTTTGCAAGTACCGTGCTTCCTGAAGACTTAGGTGACAGGCGTCTTTTTGAAAGCATGACTGTTAGTTATAAACTAGTCTTCCGGGACCACGGTACTTGCAAAAGTGCCGAAACGTCGGAGAATTAGAAAGTGTAAAATTAAACGAGTGCAATTAAAATTAAATATCCGTGCAAATAAAATTTTTGTTATGTCTAGTGCTCGTGTTAACCTTAGAAAATACAAATAAAGACCCCAGGGAAAAAGACAAACTAGTCAAGAAACAAACATTTGGAGATATTGCATGTTGAAAGTTTGACTTATGCCACTTTTTCCCTGTATGCGATTTTTTAAGCATCAATAACTCCGAGACTAATTTGTTTTTTACCCTGTTTTTTTCCGTTACTCTAAGATATAAACCGATCTTAGGGTAACGGAAATTCCCTACAAAACTGCATTCACAGACTGTTTCGCAAAACAGTGACAAGTTCGTCTTTTTTCCTGGAGTCTTCAAATAAAATAAATAAGCTTTCGACTTGATAGTCTTGGAGCTTTGCAGTGAGACCTCCACGCTTGCAAGGCCGTCCGGTTCACTTAAGGTCGATATTGACTACAATTTCGGAAGAGTTTTAATCGCTTCCGTAGAGCATTGTTTGTCTGTTCGTTTTTGTGGTAAAAATTACGCGCACGCTAACTGTGAAGGAGGAGACATCTTTTAAAAAACCTATTTAAAAAACCTATTTAGAGGCTAAAACCCGCGACCTCTGGCTATCCGTGCCAGCGCTCTAACAACTGAGCTAATGGGCGACTCACCGGCATCAGTGAAATTTCGAACCTCTTTACAAGAAGAAGAGAGAAGTTATCGTGAGGAAACCCGCGGCTTGGTTCCGCACGTATTGACTTGTGGGCTAGGCCGAATAAGCTGTCTGGATGCCATAGGTGCCGGGCAAAGATAAAGATAAGACGAAACATTTTATTTGCTAAAGCATGGTAATAAATATACTATATATTTCATTACAAGTGCGGAAAGGCTGTCATTGCAAAGAGTTCCGACAAATGTCGACCCGAGCCGAGGCGCAGTCGAAGGCGAGGGTTGACAGTCAGACTATTTTAATTAAAGTTGCGAAAAAAATAAGCAATTTAATAAAGAAAAATTACTTGGAAAATGGCGCCAACCGTAAAAGAATATAAGCAGAGATTTTTTTTCTTCACGCATTATAGTAGGCAAAGAGAACTATGCCCATACAGCCAAGTTTTTAGTATAGATTTTTTTTATTGATATGAAATGAAAATGAAATTTAATGAGAGGAAATGACATGAAACCTAACTTAACTCATTCAATCAAATCATTAAATCTGATATTGAAACAAATTAGTGGCTCATAAACACTTCTATGATTTTTTTTAGTAAAAACTTCATGGTTGGTTTTTCTTTTTAATAGACATTGTTAGGGTCTCAAAAATTATCTTTCTTTATTAGAGATTTATAAGATTATTAGTGTTCATTAGGTAATAAAAAAACATAAATTTTATAATGTATCACTTTAAGAAAATACCATATTATAATATATCGATTCACTGACTCGATTCTCTCAAATGTATTTTTGATGCTGGCAACCCGGGCAAAACTGGAACGAATTCGGTTGGCAGTTTTGGACGGGTTGGTAGCAGGAGGGATGAGTCGGTGGGACGAGGCATTCGATTGGGAACGACGGTTGAAGGCAGTTGTCTGCCGTTATTTTGTGGATATTTAAAATAAATAACCGTTACTCTGATAGTTTGGTTTTTTCCATTTTGATCCTCGCCATCCGAGTTGGAGCTGAGCTAATATTTCAGAAGTGACAAGAACTTTTCAAAAACGTAAGTAACACGCCCATACACGTTTCTTTTCTTTTAATTTTATTCATGAACTTAGTTTCATACGCGTAGCGTACTTTGATTGTGCCAAGATTTATCTTTCTAAATTTGAAAATTTATAAATTTATTTCTAGTGGTCTGTCTTCGTCCCTAAGTGCAGGGGTATTTTAAAGGGGCCAAAAATTTGCTTAGTTTTTGCCTAAAACCCACCGTTTCCGAGTTATCTCACATTTTGTCAAAAACGTAAATTTTACCGTGATTTGAATTTTATGATGGTTTTTGTAACGGTTTTCTTTTTCTCTCGGCGAGCATACAGACAATGGATGACCCGCCTCGCCGTCGAAGTCGAGACACACAGCGCCGATGCCTGGAGACACCCGGTCGAAGGGAGCCGCGTACCGCAACCCGCAGCCGCAGTAATTTGCGAACACGCAGCCCTAGTCGCACTCGGCGGCAGCCAGTGCCAAGACGTAGCCTGGAGCGAATCGAGATCCTGGAGAGGGAGCTTCGCCGGGAACGCGAGCGACTAGAAACCAGTGGTTGTAATCGACCGTCACCGCGCCGAGACCGCGTGCAGCAGGGGGAAAGGGGCCATGGGAGTCCTTCGCCGAGCTCCTGTCGCAGGGAAGCCGGGCGACGTTTGGAACCACGTGTCGAGTCTCAAGCAGAGCGACGTGCCGACGCGGGAGAGTTACAAAGGTCACGTAGCCCTTCTTTTAGTAAGAAAGATGTTATCGATATTATAAATTGTATTAAAGGTGGTCTTGTACCTCGGCCGTCATCCCAGGTCACACAAAAATTAGATCACAAGAATATTCTTCCCAACTTTGATCCATCTACTAAAAACCAACGTATTGACGTTTGGCTGAAGAAGGTAAACGAGTGTGCCTCGGTATATGGCTGGGACGATAAGACAGTAACACACTTTGCAATGCAAAAACTCCAAGGCCTTGCCAAAACTTGGTACGAAGGCCTAAATTCTATACTCTTTACTTGGCAAGAGTGGCAAGAAAAGCTTAGTAATGCCTTTCCATATGAACAAAATTATGGTCAGGCCTTGGAGGATATGCTTAAAAGAAAAAGCAAATTTAATGAGCCGATAGAAGTCTACTACTACGAAAAACAAAATCTTGTGAATCAATGCGATATCGTAGGAAAACGTGCCGTGGACTGCATTATTCACGGCATAACCGACAGGACGCTTAGATCAGGGGCTCTCGCTTTACGTTGCTCTGACCCCGATCAGTTGTTGCAATACTTGGTAAGCAATAAAGAATCTCTACACTCTGTTACGGATCGGAATCAGCAAAGAAATAAGGGCAATGATGGTTTCACTGTGACCAACAGCCACCGGGCTGCTAATAGGCCTAATCCTTCTTCGGGCTGTTACAATTGTAAAGAAAGGGGACACAGTTTCATTTACTGCCCTAAGCCTCTCATAAAATGCACGCGATGCAATAGGTTGGGACATTTGGCTGATGCTTGTCGTAGCAATCCTGTAGACAAAGTGTCATATAACAAAGAACATTCTAATACTGTAAATCGTTCAAATGCTAGTGGGAATGCTGATACAACAAAAAAAACGATGTGTATTGATAACGTTAAAGATAAACTCGATCCAAGTCCTAATTCCAAATTTACAAAGGATGTTCAGGTAAATGGCGTGACTATGCTTGCTTTTGTTGATTTTGGGAGTGAAGTGACTCTTATAAGAGAATCTGTGGTTACTTCGATGGGGTTGACGCTTAATTGTGCCCCATCGCTGTTGAAAGGTTTCGGGAATACAGTAGTGCAGTCTGTGGGAGAGCTGTGGCTGGACTTATGTGTAGATGGGGTGTCCGCCAAGGTTTCGTGTAAAGTAGTAGATGACAACTTGTTAGAGATGCCCGTACTCATAGGGCAGTCTTATACTGAGCAACCCCACATCATAGCTTACAAGACTCCTAGTAAGTTGCAATTCTTGGATATTAACAAAGAAATGCCTCAAATGGACCAAGATTTCGATGATGAACGTCTTATTAAAATATGGGTTAATTCTACGGTAAAATTACATGGAGCCGCTTCCGTTAGGGCTCAGACTGAGATGACAGTTAATGGAAACGTCTTACTTAAAAGTAGCGTTGCGGGCAAGCCTAACGAGCAACACTTTGTTTGTGGAGGGCTTTATCACGCAAATAACGGTCGTATTTGGATAACGGTGTTCCCATACATAGATTCTTGCAATCTCCCAGAAAAATCAGTTCTATGTAGGGCTGAACCTGTTGCCTCAGTAAGGAGAGTTGTTGTAACTTCTCCGGATCTATCGAATGTTATCGAAAATGATTTTGACGAAAATCTAATTCGTGTAGGTGATGCGGTGTCAAATCCCATAAAACAACGCCTGATTGAGCTATTAACAAGGTACAAGCATTGCTTTGCCTCGTCGTTAAAGAATTTAGGGTGCACTGGTGTGACTGAAATGCGTATAGAACTGAATAGTCAGCGACCTGTTGTGTATCGTCCATATAGACTATCGCATTTCGAGCGAGAGAAAGTGCGGTCTATGGTGGAAGAAATGCTAGACGCTGGGATTATTCGCGAGTCTGTGTCTGAATACGCCAGTCCAATTCTCCTTGTACGCAAAAAGGACGGTGGTCTTCGTATGTGCATTGATTACCGAATGCTAAATTCTATTACAACTAAAGAAAGATATCCAATGCCTATTATTGAAGACGAAATAGCGCGTCTTTCCGGTCAGGCGTGTTTTATTACGCTAGATCTGTCATCAGGGTACTACCAAGTCCCGATAGCAGATCAGAGTAAGCATCTTACCTCGTTTGTTACGCCGGATGGACAATATGAATTTAATCGTATGCCATTCGGCCTGGCAAACGCACCAGCAGTGTTCCAACGTATGATGAACACAATATTGGGACCTGCTCGCTTTAGTAAAGCGACAGCATATATTGATGACATTCTCATATTTGGCAAGGATCCAATAGAGTGTTTGGAGCGACTTGAGGAAGTCCTTAAGTTACTAGAAAATGCTGGCCTCACTTTGAATCTAGCAAAATGCGACTTTTTGCGAGATAAAATTGACTATCTCGGTTACGAGATTAGCGCTGATGGCGTGAGACCGGGGGAGAAAAAAATCTCTAGTGTCAGGAACTTTCCACGTCCTGTGAACGTACACAATGTTCGGCAGTTCCTTGGTCTAGCCAGCTATTTCCGCAAGTTTATTCAAAACTTTGCCCATGTAGCTTTTCCACTCAGCAAACTTTTGAAAAAGGGTGAAGTTTGGCAATGGGGTGTCGCTCAAGAAGAAGCTTTTGAAAACTTAAAATCCCGGCTAGTTGAAAGGCCAATACTCGCGATATATGATCCAGCAGCAGAGACCGAGCTTCACACTGACGCGAGCAGAGTCGGCATAGGAGGCATACTTCTGCAGCGCCCTGCAGGAGGTGGTTCTTTTCGTCCGGTAGCCTACTACAGTAGGCAGACTTCCCCGGAGGAGAAAAATTTTCACTCGTACGAGCTGGAGGCTCTGGCGGTTGTGTGTTCGCTGCGAAAATTCAGGGTGTACTTGCTGGGCAAGCAATTTAAAATCATGACTGATTGCAGTGCACTGCGCTCTACATTCTCAAAGAGGGACCTTATTCCGAGAATAGCTCGTTGGTGGCTCTCTCTTCAAGAGTTTGACTGCATGGTAGAGTACAGAGCAGGTGTTAACATGAGTCACGTCGATGCCTTATCCCGTAATCCAATCACTGAACCAGATGATACTGAACAATGTTACGCTGTTATGTCCATTAGTGACGAGGATTGGCTTCACACACTTCAGATCGGAGATTCTGAATTGCGACGGATCCGAGACATTGTTAGTAGCGATCTCGACGAGAGAGGTCTTCGCTACTTGAGAGAGAATTACGTTGTAAAGGAGAACAAACTATATCGCTGCATAGGAGGTGAACTTCGATGGGTGGTTCCAAAGGGTGCAAGGTGGCAACTTTGTCGCATGAACCACGATGATATTGGACACTTTGGAGTAGAGAAGACTCTTGAACGCATGAAGAAATCTTACTGGTTCTCGAAAATGTCCAGGTTTGTAAAAAAATACGTGAGCGCATGCATAGAGTGTGCTTACGCCAAAAACAGAACAAATGGACATGAAGGTCTTCTCCATCCCATTGAAAAAGTGGGAATTCCGTTCCATACGCTCCATGTCGACCACCTTGGACCTTTTGTGAAATCGGGTCGGGGTTACACTCATCTGCTCGTTGTAGTTGATGGATTTACTAAATTCTGTTTTATTAAACCCGTCAGGAACACTAACACCCAAAACGCCATCAGAGTCTTGGAAGATATATTTACTACATTCAAGACGCCTAACCGTCTCATAAGCGATCGAGGTACTTGCTACACCTCTCATGCATTTAAAAAGTTTTGTCTGGACAAAGGTGTCAAGCACATTTTGAATGCCGTGGCTAGCCCCAGATCTAACGGACAGGTAGAGCGGTATAACCGAACTATACTAGACTCTCTAAAAACGCTGTGTGTAAAACATGGTGAAAAAAGCTGGGACAGTCTTCTTGGACAAATTCAATGGGGTCTGAACAACACTATACAGAAAACGACCGGTAAGACACCTTCTGAAGTGTTGTTCGGGACCTACATGAACGGTGAGATTACACCTGTACTTGATGAGATCGCAGAAGAAACACGCGAGAATACCGATCTAACAGTAGTAAGGACACAAGTCAAAGACAGGTTAGATGCCGAATAATCGAAGCAAAAACTATATTACGACCAACGTAGAAAACCAGCCCATCAGTACGCTGAAGGTGACCTTGTCAAAATAACAAGAACATGCTTTAACAATGACGGACAAAGCAAGAAACTTTTATCATCATACGTAGGCCCATATCGTGTTACAAAAGTTTTAGGTAAAGATCGATACACCGTGGCACCAGTTGCAGGACTGAGTGGTACGCAGAACAAACGTCAGACAACTGTTGCCGCGGATCGTATGATGCCGTGGATTCATATTGCTGCTTTAGAGGTTAATGACCGTGATTCCGATAGTAACGATAGTGATGAAAATTATTAAGTCCAAACATTGAAGCAACCGGTCGGTTCCTAGACTCGTAAATATTCATTCGGGTTTTATGATATTTTAATGATACAAATATTTAATTGTTGTTGCACTGTTATAAAAAAAAAAAAAGCTGCAGAATATTTTGTACATTGTTTCAGATCAAGGCCGGCAATCGATCGGATCGCGCCTTGACAGACAACACCCATATCGAATCACCCTGTTGACGTTACAAGCACCATTCGATTCGGCTTGCCGTCAACTGAAACTAATGCCGAGATAATCGATCGTTCGAGGCATTAGTCATGTGAGATACCCGATTAATCGATCGTTCGGAGTATCTATCAGTTGGTTTTAGTAGTTCGTTTCATTAGCTGCAAACCCGATTAATCGTTCGTTCGGGGTTTGAATTTGATTGTTTTATTAGTTCATTATATATAATCCGATTTATCGTTCGTTCGGAGTATCTATCAGTTCGTTTTAGTAGTTCGTTTCATTCGATGCAAACCCGATTAATCGTTCGTTCGGAGTTTGTATTTGTTTGTTTTATCAGTTCATTAAATATCCGAATAATCGTTCGTTCGGAGCTTATTCTTAAGTGCAAAATTCGATTATTGTTTCGTTTGATGCACGCTATTTGATTTGTTTATAAAAGTATAAAAGTCTCTTTTTGCATTGTATAAGATTTTTTTTTTTTTAATCATATTAAGCTTTAAATTGCAATGTATAATCATTGGGTAAAGTAAATTGTTAGTGTAAACTTAATGTTTAAAATTGAATTTTGTAAATAAAGTAACGCACAAATCTCTAAGCTTTTTCTCTATTAATCAGTGTATATGAAGTTTATTTGTTGGTTTATTACTTTTTATTTTTGGTTGTCAATAATGTTTTGTGATTGTTACAAAATTTATGTAATAATCATATTGGATGCAATATAATTTAAAATAGGTAAGGTTATGTAGTTCAGATTTGTTGATTAAGCTAGTTTATCATCCGATTGTTAGGGTTCCACTTGGTGTCGTGCGCAGGGACGCGCACGATGTCAGGATGGACGATTGTTAGGGTCTCAAAAATTATCTTTCTTTATTAGAGATTTATAAGATTATTAGTGTTCATTAGGTAATAAAAAAACATAAATTTTATAATGTATCACTTTAAGAAAATACCGAAACCATATTATAATATATCGATTCACTGACTCGATTCTCTCAAATGTATTTTTGATGCTGGCAACCCGGGCAAAACTGGAACGAATTCGGTTGGCAGTTTTGGACGGGTTGGTAGCAGGAGGGATGAGTCGGTGGGACGAGGCATTCGATTGGGAACGACGGTTGAAGGCAGTTGTCTGCCGTTATTTTGTGGATATTTAAAATAAATAACCGTTACTCTGATAGTTTGGTTTTTTCCATTTTGATCCTCGCCATCCGAGTTGGAGCTGAGCTAATAACATTATTTTGACAGTTGGGAAAGAAAACGCACGAGTGCGGGAAAGGTAAAAAAAAGCACGAGTGTGAAATAGCCAACTTCCCGCACGCTATACGTCCCTGTAATACGCCACTTTTTGTACATTACACAACTAGGGTGGTAATACAAAGGCCGAGATCGCAGAAGTTTGCGGCCAGAGCTGCAAGCGAGGGGCGCAAATATGCGATCGAAAGCTTTCTTTATAACCTCCCGTGTTGTGTACATCTTTTTATGTCTACACTTGGCCAGAAAGCGGCTTTTTCCGAACGCACAGCGTGCGGAAAAAGCCACTTTATTGCCAGGTGTGGCATAAAATACATTAAGTAGCTGTTAAAGGTAAGTAAAGGAACATGTATGCTCTACTAGTTGAGGTGTGCAAACATTAGACTAGAATAGTCTAAATCTAAAACAAATACAATCTTCGAATTAATATTGAAAACAAACTATCTGGCTATAAGTATATAATAACATATTTTAAACTTTCGCGACTTGTACACATAGAATATTTTCGGGGCTGAATCCACTAGTGCCAGCCATCAGTCTTCTCGTGACCACGATGACTGTAAAGTCGTCGAAACGTCGAGGTAAAATAGCAATAAATTACTACGCAATTAAGCCCCGAAAATATTCTAACTATAAGTATATAACCATAGCAGAGCTGTCCCGGCAAACTTCGTACCGCCAATGTTTTCGTAATATCTCCATATTTTCTCACCATTTAAACATTCCCTGGAGTTCCACAAGAATAAAACACAATAAAACACAAATCGGTCCAGCCCTTCTCGAGTTTTAGTGAGAGTAACGAACAGCAATCCATTTTTATATAATAGACTAGCTGACCCAGCGAACTTCGTACTGCCTACCAGTCGATTCTTTAATTGTTTTTTTTTTTAATTTTTCCCTCCGTAAGAACCATCCTCGTACTTCAAGGAATATTCTAAAAAAAGAATTAGCAAAATCGGTTCAGCTGCTATCCAGATTTGCGCTTACCAACACATTTACCGATTCATTTTTATATTATAGAAGATAAGATTTAAAAACAACTCTCTAAAAACAAACGTCCCAAGGTGGGATGACTATCTGCGAAAAACTGCCGGCAGATGCTGGATGCGGCAAGCTGAAGACAAGGCGCTATGGCGCTCATTAGGGGAAGGCTATGTCCAGCAGTGGACTACATAATATAGCCTGAAGAAGAAGAAGTCCCATGCAGCGTCCGAGTACTACCTTCACTCGTGAGCGCCATTAGGCGCTGTATAAATTATCCCACTACGTAGGCGCAAAAGTATTTTTTTTAAAACCTATTTAGAGGCTAAAAATTCCGTGCCAGCGCTCTTCCAATTGGAAGAGCGCTGGCACGGATAGCCAGAGGTTGCGGGTTCAAATCCCGGCATGGGTGAAATTTTTAGCCTCTAAATAGGTTTTTAAATTTGTCCTTAGCACGGGTTAGTGCATTAAAAATAAAAATAGTATAATCAATTTTTTTTACAAGAGACCAGCTTTTAGGTACTTTTTATGTACAAAAACATCCTATGATATTTAACATAGAAAAATAATGAAATCATTCATAAAAGAAAGAAGAGCGACTGCTGTATGTCGGTTAACCTTCAGCCAATCAGGCTTCAGGTTTAGGGGCGATACCTAGTGCCACCAGTAGAATAAAAATCATAATTTGTTTACACTATTTTTAATGCACTAACCCGTGCTAAGGAACAAATTTAAAAACCTATTTAGAGGCTAAAAATTTCACCCATGCCGGGATTCGAACCCGCAACCTCTGGCTATCCGTACCAGCGCTCTACCAATTGAGCCAATGGGCGACTCAATGAGCAATGGTAGGTAGTCGGGGCTGTAAGTAATGCAATTTGCTTAAGTCAGATGTCGCTGCCTGTACGTAATACAGAGAATATTGTAAAGAGGTTCGAAATTTCACTGATGCCGTGAGTCGCCCATTGGCTCAATTGGTAGAGCGCTGGCACGGATAGCCAGAGGTTGCGGGTTCGAATCCCGGCATGGGTGAAATTTTTAGCCTCTAAATAGGTTTTTAAACATAATTTGTTTTATAATACGTTTTTATCTAAAAGTGCACATACATCATCGCATGGAGGTGGGGATTATGGGCGTTACCCCCTATGATAGCACAACGTGGCGCTCTTTAGGGGAGGGCTATGTCCAGCAGTGGACTAGTATAGCCTGACGACGACGACGATATGAAGGAAGAAAATTTTCATTTGAATATTTTACGGGGATTATGGGCATTACCCCCTATGATAGCACAACGTGGCGCTCTTTAGGGGAGGGCTATGTCCAGCAGTGGACTAGTATAGCCTGACGACGACGACGATATGAAGGAAGAAAATTTACATTTGAGTATTTTACGGGGAGTATGGGCATTACCCCCTATGATAGCATAACGTGGCGCTCTTTAGGGGAGGGCTATGTCCAGCAGTGGACTAGTATAGCCTGACGACGACGACGACGATATGAAGGAAGAAAATTATCATTTGAGTATTTTAAGGGGATTATGGGCATTACCCCCTATGATAGCACAACGTGGCGCTCTTTAGGGGAGGGCTTTGTTCAGTAGTGGAATAGTATAGCCTGACGACGACGACGACGATATGAAGGAAGAAAATTTTCATTTGAGTATTTTACGGGGATTATGGGCATTACCCCCTATGATAGCACAACGTGGCGCTCCTTAGGGGAGGGTTATGTCCAGCAGTGGACTAGAATAGCCTGACGACGACGACGATATGAAGGAAGAAAATTTTCATTTGAGTATTCTACGGGGATTATGGGCATTACCCCCTATGATAGCTCAACGTGGCGCTCTTTAGGGGAGGGCTATGTCCAGCAGTAGACTAGTATAGCCTGACGACGAACATACGTCTTAACAACTGTGATAACTATTTTTAAAACCTACAGTCCAGAAGAGGTCTAGAACCTATGATCAACAACCTAATTTAATTGATTTCCGCCAAAAACGGCCGCTTTTAGCAGAAATCGATTGTAGTCCTAGGATATTTATACTACATTCTAAGCTTAAGGTTGTTCTAAAAATAGCAACCACAGATATTAAGACTTCTCACGTTTACTTTTTGAAAAACTCGTATTATAAAACAAGTTATTCAAAACTAAATCTAAATACTAACAAAACAAACCTAAATATATGTATAAATTAATTAATTTAAAAAAAATATGATTTTTATTCCATTGGTGGCGTTAGTTAGCTCCCTTAAGCGCCTTAAGCAACAACAGGCGCGGTCAGGTGCAGGATGGGTTACTGCCCCGTGACTGCCGCTAGTGGCATTTTTTCCAAGAGCTTACGCGCCTCGCCAGGCATGGTTGGTGCCGGTTGTCATGTAAATGCAGTCGTTAAGCTATGTCAGAGGCCATATGGGCGGCTCGATAACTTCTGACAGTAAGGCCCGCTACTGCCTTACAATCCTCCACCAACCCGGACTTGTCCCCCGTGGTGGAGTATGACTTAACCTTCCTGCGATGCAGGAAGAGACCCGTGCCCCAGCAGCGGGGATACAAGGGTCGATATCATACATTTTGTGCTCGAAATTCCACTACCGTGGCATGTCAAGTTTTAGATAGGATACAAGAAAATTAGGTCGTTGATAGTTTTGGATGTACTCTTATTCAAAAAAATCACATCAGAATGCTTCGGATTATCAGTACCTTAACGGATGTTTGAGCCCACGCTACAACAGTCGGAAGTTGGAGATGATAAATGAAAGTAGTTCGAACTACTTACGAACTAACGAGTTTTTGCGACTAAATAAACAACATAACAGTTTTTGAGAATAGGTGCTTTACGATAGCATGGTTTGTTTTTAATGTAAAAATGAAACTAAAATAACATAGGTATGAAATGAAATGAAAAGGTTTTATTCAAAGTATCGCAGAAAATGCGGCTTAATCAACGTTAAAATTCAAACTATGCGGGTTCGAATCCCGGCATGGGTGGAATTTTTAGCCTCTAAATAGGTTTTTAAAATCAAATACACATTTTATAATACAATTGCTCAAAAAGTGGCGTATTGCAGGGGCGTATAGCGTGCGGGATGTGGGCTATTACACACTCGTGCTTTTTTTTACCATTCCCGCACTCGTGTGTTCTCTTTCCCAACTGTCAATATAATGTCTATTAAAAAGAAAAACCAACCATGAAGTTTTTACTAAAAAAAATCATAGAAGTTTTTATAATTCATGCAAATACGTATATTTCTAAAAAGAAGCTACTAATTTGTTTCAATATCAGATTTAATGATTTGATTGAATGAGTTAGGTTAGGTTTCATTAAATTTCATTTCCATTTCATGTCAATAAAAAAATTCTACTGAAGACTTGGCTGTATGAGCATAGTTCCCTTTGCCTACCAGAATGGGTGAAGAAACAAAAATCTCTGCTTATATTCTTTTACCGTTGGCGCCATTTTGCAAATATTTTTCTTTATTAAATTGCTTTTTTCTCGCAACTGTATTAAAACTAGTCGTTCAGTACACGTGCGGAACTGTCATTGCAAAGAGTTCCGACAAATGTCGACCCGAGCCGAGGCGAAGCCTTTCCGCACTTGTAATGAAATATACTATATTTAAATTAGTTTGATATAAATTTTCGTTTGAGGTGGCCCTGGACAGGAAACTCTGCACTGGATTGGGGGAGGCCTTTGCCTAGCAGTGGGACACAAACATATAGAGGCTACAAAAAAAAGTGTTTTATGTAGGAGACATACGGCCGAATACTCAAACGTCATTCATATATTTAAAGGCATCTTAAGTAATTGACAAGCCGTTAAACACAAAATTCGTATACACAAACGTTAGTTAAAAGCTTGTGTTAAATTTAAGTGGAACACAAAATAACTGGCAGTTAAACATCACTCAGCGAAAAATTCGTATACTCGAACGCCACTTAGCGCTATTTATCTGTCAAATGGGCTGTCAAATCGAGTTGAGTAGGCGTTAGAATTGAAAGTGGTCGCGAGGACCTTCAAATCGTAAAAAAGTTGTAATATCAGTGAACTTATGTGAAAAACAATGTCCTTATCATGTCGAGGAAGGGCCTAATGTGCCTCGAAGAAATGAGGCAAAGTTAAATGCTTTCGAGTATTGTAATGAAACAGACTTCCATGCGCGGTTCCGGCTGTCGAAAGAGACGGTATTATATTTGCAGTCGGTCCGTCTTTTGACATACAATCCAACCAGTCACAAGGAGTAATAGATCCAAACAGCTAGTGGACCAAATTTTAATAACCCTGCGTTATTAATATTTATTATGCTACTGGCATAATAACGCATAATAATAATTCTCATTCAATTCTTGTTTATATTAGTATTAATCAGGGAATAGCTTTAAAATACCGCAATGTTTTTACTGTGGTAGACTTTTCAAATGTCATTGGTGAGATGGCCCTAACGTTTCGTTCTACGACAATATAAGATATTATTATTACAACATTAAACATTTTGCTTTGTACAAAACGAGGTAATAATAATTTAAGTTTGTTTCATAAATCATATTATGATTTATTTTATTTTATTTTTATAAAAATACTTCATATTTCATCACGAAACTTAAAATTGATCGAACAAATTCTGCGTAAATCGGATACACAACGTAAGTTTAAATATTTTGTCAATGAAAACAGACTTGTTGTTTATTTGACGGCTTCTCAGCTGATCACGGTCTGAAATTGTTTGAATGACGTTTGTGTATACCACTCAATATTTAACAGATGTTCAAATTTGAAT
Organism: Yponomeuta sedellus; assembly: GCA_934045075.1. Classification (NCBI taxonomy): domain Eukaryota; kingdom Metazoa; phylum Arthropoda; class Insecta; order Lepidoptera; family Yponomeutidae; genus Yponomeuta; species Yponomeuta sedellus. The sequence goes on along the minus strand of OW203750.1, from coordinate 1,124,305 downwards.
GCCCTTCAACTGAGTGATCGATTTGACTGACGTTTGAGTATTCGGCCGATAGAGCCCACAAATCAGAATCGGAAACTAGAATAGTATTACACTATTTTTATTTTTAATGCACTAACCCGTGCTAAGGAACAAATTTAAAAACCTATTTAGAGGCTAAAAATTTCACCCATGCCGGGAGGCTAAAAATTTCACCCATGCCGGGATTCGAACCCGCAACCTCTGGCTATCCGTACCAGCGCTCTACCAATTGAGCTCAATTGGTAGAGCGCTGGTACGGATAGCCAGAGGTTGCGGGTTCGAATCCCGGCATGGGTGAAATTTTTAGCCTCTAAATAGGTTTTTAGAATAGTATTTTCCGATTCATAGTATTTTCCGATTCCGATGCTCATACAATACATGATGATGATGATTGGCCTGTTTGCATCTACGTAATGAGATGATTTATACAGCGTCCAGTGGTATCCTCACTCATACTAGATGGGTGAAGGGACCACTCAGACGCTGTAGTGCCTGGGACATGATTTTATAGATGGTGTAGGCTTGCCCAGAACCTATACCATCCTGACAGCTTGGTCGGCCTAGCTCACAGGAAAGACTAGTCAATACGTGCGGAGCCAACCAAGCCGCGGGTTTCCTCACGATGTTTTCCTTCACGGTTCACGATGCTCATACATAGTTATATAAAACGGATCGAATCGTGATTACTCCTTAGGTAAAACGTAACACCATTGAAGTAATACTAATAATTGTGTGATCTTAAACGATCACGAAGGTTAAGCAACATGAGGCGCGTTCAGTACTTTGATGGGTGACCGACTATGTTAAACGCTAGAGGAATTATCCGAGCGGTTCCGTGCTTCGCAAGGCATGTTAAGCAGTTGGTGCTGGCTGCCGTCGATAGATGGCAGACGTTAAGACATACTCGTAAGTAAAAAAATAAGTCATAAAAAAAACAATCTGCAAATAAAGTTTCGGATAAGCTATCTGCAACCAGGGCTGCCGTTTGTTCTAAATTTGAATCCATAAACAAACACACGCAATATTTATTTAAATTTAGAACAAACGGCAGCCCTGGTTGCGGATAGCTTATCCGGAATTTTATTTGCAGATTGTGAAACAGGCCCTTAGTCTGTTAGCTTTTAGATTATACTTCGGGCTCTAGAGTAGGCTTCGGTTTGCGCCTAATGCTAATGCACACAATGCTAATTCTATAACTTGCTGCTCGGTTTCGGAATTAAGTGTCATATTAGTTCCGATATTTCTATTACACGTAATACCAGATTCTATCCGATAGTAGACGAGGTATATTCTAAAAGCTAACAGACTGTATTCGTAACTCATGTTTTTACTTAGTTCAATGTCTTTACGCACGCGTGTGCAACATAGTTTTTGTGGACGTAGGTGGTATGACGTACTAAAATAGACTACTCTACATATTTTGCAATGTATTTATAAGTATAACGTATAGCACTCGGCAAATATCTTGAACAATTGGCCTCTCCTGTGCCTCCTGGGGGGCGAGTCTCTAAAATGTATAGTGTTTCGATAGAGCCATATTAGTCCGGTAATGGCCGTTACATTCGCACTATCGGTAGTCTAGTTAACAATCGCATTGCAATGGTACATCCCGTGCTACTCAACTCGGCGCCTCGCGCGATTCCATTCGCGAGAGATGCCTATTTGCGAGGGTTATACGCCGCAATAACAAGTCGATTGAGATCACATTTATCAAAATCTGACAATTGGTTAAGGCATTATCTATCTATTTACACATACATACTCACAGGCGAGCCAAATACTCTACCCTCTTTGTGGCTTAATCGGTTAAAAAAGTCAGTATACACCAGTGGGCAGCGGTGGACTAATATTAAGGATAATGATCAAATGATTACAATAAAAGTGCTCTTACGCGTTCATCGCAAGCTAATCCCGACTGCGCGGAGTTTTGTTCAAGTTATCTGCCGACCTCTATACATAAACAAGGTAGTGGCCACCCACGGCATTGGTTTGATAAGTAGATATTAGTCATAACTAATGCAAAAGTATAATTTACCAATTGATATAAACATATAAAATATTATTGGTCTCTGGAATAAAATTGTATTATGTGGGTAGGTTCGTTGTTGTGATGTGAACTGATAACAATTTTCATCACCGGTTTTTCCATTTTACAAGTTAACCGGTTTTTTATGTAGTTTTCGTTTTTTAGGCCTACACCATCTAAAATCATGTCCCATGTCCCGGCACAGCAGAATCCGAGTGGTCCCTTCACCCATCTAGTGTGAGTGAAGATGCCACTGGACGCTGTATAAATCATCTCATTGCCTAGATGCAAAGGCCTTATTGCGTAGATGCGTAGCGTAGGTGGGTTCCGTTTTTATCCTTTTGAGGAACCCTAAAAATGTGATTTTTTTCTTGGCCATTGGCCGCACTTGCCACTAGAGATGCCACTATATTATGTACAATATAGTGTTCTCCTATATATATCTCTATCTATACTTATTTGTTTGGTGGTAGCTCAGTGGATAGAACCATGGACTGGCAAGCAAGAGCCCCAGGTTCGATCCTGAGTGCGGGCATGTGCCAATGACTTTGTTTAATTTCAAAGTTATGTACATTTGCGAATTTGTAGTCTCAATACCACATGCTAACTGTGAAGGAAAACATCGTGAGGAAACCCACGGCTTGGTTGACTCCGCACGTATTGACGTTATAGTATAGCTCTTTTGGCACAAAGTTTCCACATATTTTGAACCGCGTTTCAGGCATTTTTAGTTTTTTAAAGCATTCTGTTTTCATAAATAAGACAGTGTAAGTTTACATTGCAATGTAGCTTAAAGTAGCTATAGGTACTTACCTACATTGTGTAGACTATTTAAGAAAATACTCACGATATCTTACAGCGAAGGAAAATCACCGCGATTACGTCGTAAAATCAAGTTACGGACAATTATAACTCCATTAGAACAGCGATTCGTGAGAACAATCCATTACAGAATGCATTGTTTTGAAGTTATATCAAAATATATTGTTTGCTTGGCTGCGATAAATGTTAAATATCGAAGAACCAAAAAAAAACTGTTTTAATGTTAATAAGTCCAATTTTTGATCACCTCAACCTCTTTGCTCAGAACACTGCACAAAAACTATTAAAAAAAACACAAAAGAGGAATAAATACTGCCACTGTCCTCACTTGAAACAAGTTCTTTTTTTCGGAAATGTTTGTTTATGTTTTTATTGTAAAAGCGGCCAGCACGTTGTAGTGACGTCCTATCGAGCGGACGGCCCGTTTGCACTAATTGAAAATAAAAGATGTCGCTTAGTGGATCTTGTTTACCGGCAGCCGCGTAGGGCTGTCAAACTAGTTTCTTATTTATAAGTATTGTAGACCTGAAATGTAGCTAGCTCTCAGAAAATTGGTCATGCCTAGAGTTCTAAATTATTATGGTAAGTAGGCTGTGTGGTGTCGGCCTAGAGAATAGCACCAACCCAAATTCTTCCCGCGGGTGTCGTAAAAGGCGACTAAGGGATACAAACCGGGGGGTGGGCAGCAGCGCTCCCTGCAGTACAATTCCACCAAACTGCGATCCCCAACCCGCATGCCCAGCGTGGGAATTATGGGCATTACCCCCCAATGATGCATTAGGGGAGGGCTATGTCCAGCAGTGGACTAATGAAGCCTGAAGAAGAAGAAGTTGGTAGGTATGCGTATGAGAAAACATCTCATTCCAAAAATATTAAATGATCTTCCTGTTACTTTATGATGTGAGACTGTCTGTGAGCTTTGCCAATACGTGTAGAGGATACATTATAGTGTAAATGAGTAGACAGGTGAGCATATATCAATAGAAATTTCTTACAGCCAACCAACCTTTGTGTGGGAATTTGTTCCTCCTTAAAGGGAGGCTTAAGCTAACGTACGCCTACATACGTTACGCTATACCACACGCTAACTTTGAAGGAAAATATCATGAGGAAACCCGCGGCTTGGTTGGCTCCGCACGTATTGACTAGTCTTTCCTGTAACGTGGGCTAGGCCGAATAAGCTGTCAGGATGGTATAGGTGCTGGGCACGCCTACACCATCTTTATAACCATGTCCCAGGCACTACAGCGTCGGAGTGGTCCCTTCACTCATCTGGTGTGAGTGAAGTTGCCATTCGACGCTATATAAATCATCTCATTACGTAGATGCAAAAGGCCAATATTTATCTAAAGGGAGGCTTCTAAGAATTGAAATGAAAAGGTTTCATTCAAAGTAGCGCAGAAACTGTGGCTTAATGAACGTTACAAGTCAAACTAGGTGTCCATTTCAAAATCTACATCATTTTGGAGAAAAAATCCCTCCGGACGACTTTGACATTTTCTTAAACTCGACTCTTTCCTAACTCGTCTCTTTTTTAACTTGCCGTTTTAAGATAAAATAAGAATATTCTTTATTATACATACTAGAAAAAAAATACAGAGACAACAGTTACAAAGGAAGAGGTACAATTGGCGGCCTTATTGCTGACGGTTTTCTTACTTATATTCACACAACGCACTAACCCGTGTTAAGGACAATTTTTAAAAACTTTTTCAGAGGCTAAAAATGAGTGAGTCGCCCATTAGCTCAGTTGGAAAGAGCGCTGGCACGGATAGCCAGAGGTCGCGGGTTCGAATCCCGGCATGGGTGGACTTTTTAGCCTCTAAAAAGGTTTTCTTACTTTTCCTCTCTTTTAAACTTGTCTCTTTCCTAACTTGACTCCTTCCTAATTAGTTTCAAGTAACTTGGTGTTTTGCTTAGGCCAGGTTTTCACGGTCTTAGTACGCTCGGATCGAGTGCGCCATCCGAGTAAACTAATGCCAATCAGAAGCCATGGTTTACTCGGATGGGGCACTTGAGCTCTATTTTTGAATCACTCGTCTCGCGTCGAGCGCTCGATTTCTACTGATTTTCGCTCGACATACGAAATTCCGTATTTTTGAATCACTCGACTGCAACGAGTGGTCCTTACCACTCGTCTCGTATGTCGATCGATGGATTAATTGTCAAAATTTGTGTTAATTTGTATTGTGTTGCACACGGATACCTAGCGATAAATGTGAATTCGCTCCTGTCAACTGTTTTATTTAGATTGTGAATATTGTGATCTACACTGAAGTGTACAAAAATAATTTTGAATAATACCTATCTAAACCTTAATGGATATTTGGATTTAAAAATACGGAAAAACGAGATCATGCGACTTAGAAGACGAGTGTGACTTATGTCGTATTCGACGATACAATTTCATACGAGTGATTAAAAAATAGAGCTCCCTGGTCCGAGTCCACTAAGACCGTGAAAACGCGGCTTTTCATTTTTGAACGCGCTTTGTTGTATGTGGTCAGCGGTTACTGTCAAGCAAAACTCTGTGAAAACTCGATAAACTTTAAACCAGCTACGAAGTGGATTTGAAATGACCGATTTACTGCTGAAAGGCATAGAAGTGGTGGCAGATATGCTTAGTCGCTGATTTGACCTTAACGAACCTTAACTCCGGACGATCGATCAAAACCTACTTGAATGATAAGCCTTGTTGATGTTTGTTGTTTCACTGCTAGTTTCAAAACCCTATTTAGAGGCTAAAAATTCCACTCATGCCGGGATTCGAACCCGCGACCTCTGGCTATCCGTGCCAGCACTCTTTCCAACTGAGCTAATGGCCAACTCACCGGCATCAGTGAAATTTCGAACCTCTTTACTATATCTCTGTACCTATTACATACAGGCAGCGACATCTGGCTGAAGTAAATTGCATCACTTTCAGCCCCGAGTACCTACTTTGCAGTTAGGTATTAAAAATGAGTTTTTATTTTCCTCATATTCGAAATGAAAAGTAGAGTTTTTAACACAGGTAAAAGAATCAATTCCTACTCGGACTATAGCCGCCCTCGCTGCGCTCTTGCGTCTAAATACCTCGGGAATTGATTCTTTCGACCCTCGTTTAACAATATACTATTCCGTCTCATTTCGCATTTTTCCGAGCGCTTGAGAAGCAGTTGGTGCCGGCTGCCGTCGATTGATGGCAGACGTTAAGCCATCATTGATATCTTCTGACAGTAAGGCCTGCCACTGTCTCACAATCCTCCACCAACCCGGACTTGGCCCCCGTGGTGGAGTATAGCCTAAACTTCCTGCGATGCAGGCAGAGACCTGTGACCCAGCAGTGGGAAAATAGGTACAATGGTTGATATCGATCGAGTAATTAAAACTAGTTTCTTAATCTTTAATATTTTTAGTAAGTGTTCCTTAGTTTTAGCACTAAGTATTGCTGCATTTAATGTCTAATAATGTACATTCCTTTAGGTGCAAAGCAGACTTGTTTTGTTAAACTTTAATTACGTTTAGGTTTTAAGTATTCATCTATATATATAAAATTCAAAGTACTGACTGACTGACTCACTCATCAACGCCCAGCCCAAGCCCGTTGGACCCAGGGAGCTGAAATTTCGCACAGTGGGTCTATATATAATGTAGGCAAGGATTAAGACCGGATTTTTCTAAATTCATCCCTTAAGGGGGCGAAAAGGATTGCCAAAAAATGTTGTCTAATTTTCTTGAAACTTAAAATAAATACTCTTCAACACAATTGAACACGTGTTTCGCTGTTTTTCTAAATTTAACCCATGAGGGAGTGAACGGGGTTGCAAAAAAAGTCCACGCGGACGGAGTCGAGGGCAAAACCTAGTTTCTCATAAGAACGAATTTACATTTCATTCACTAAAATGAGACCTATTTCTAAGTAACATATAACCACAAACACGCAACATGCATGACGACCTCTGTGGCGCGCCATGGCGTAGCGGTAGCACATCTGCCTAGCAAGAGGTCCCGGGTTCGAATCCCGGCTGGGGACAAAAAAAACCCCAGGTCTAGGATGTTAACATGTTTGTGATGTCGTTGTTTCTGGTTCTCACGACACAGGGCATCCTAGTGTGGGGCCAGAAGCAATGTATGTGCCTGTATGTAAATGCTATATTGTTATAATTTTTGTGACACATTAAACATAGTGAAGGTGAAGATAAGAAAAATTTAATAACATTTAGTTTGTTTTCGTTTAAAAAGTTGGTTTTGTCTTAAATTATTTTTAAATTATTTGACGTCCTAGGCGGACATACACCGACCAAATAGGGGATGTATTAGCAAACGGGAAGATAAAAAGAACCCGGAAAGGCGTGCGTGCATGCAACGACTTATGAACATTGATGAAGCGTAGGTGATGTGTCAGGATCGTGGCCTCTGCCTACTCCGCTGGGATACAGGCGTGAGGTTATGTATGTATGACAAATGCTTAGATTTAATATTTTCTTTAATGTGGGCTTTTAATAGGAACTTAAATTTCGTAAGTGAATCTGAATGGTTTACGACTTTCGGTAGGTACCTTTACTTTCGTTAACGTATGGGTTTCGGTAACAGTTGTACGCCTTCAAACAGAATTGACCCTTTTCCGTACTGTTTCATTTCGTACCTTATTCGTATAGCCCTGCCTACGTGTCTAAGACCTGATTTTTCAATCCTCAGATAATAGTTATTCGTCAAATATCGTATTAAACAACAATTTATGGATCCATCTGTAGAAGCAGATCGAGCCATAATTATCTTCGGCTGCGACCGTTCGGAGTAAGGTGTCTGCGATACTTTGCGCTGAGTGGTCGCATTTGGTTGTATGTGGCTTAATGTGTTTTGGCGCTCGTCCATATTCTAACATGCTGTCATCACACGTTAAAGGATATGTAACTAGGTTATAAGCTTTCGTCTTGATATTTGTACATGTTATGTTACTTGTCTGTTGTGTAATGCTATAAATAAAATAAAAATAAATAAAAACTAAAATTTCATAAATGTGTGGTAATTGCCTTTCTTTTTTTCATTTCGCGATGATATTTTTATATTGTTGTTCAATACTTTATTAGACGGATAAATGTTATCCGAGGATTGAAAAATCAGCCATTAATCAATAAAAATTAATGAATAAATAAAATAAATTTATACATTTTTCGACAGTAGTATTTCTTAATTCGCGATACTCACATAGTCCGTGGACGTAGTGAGTGTTGTGTGTCGGCCAGCTGCGAAAAATTAATAGTGACTACCCACAATAATTGACTGTACTCGCCACTTCAGTCTACCCGAGACAATAACCGGCAACTGTAACGCTGCCGAAACGTCGGGAAATAAGGTAACTACGTTTTACCTAATAAATAATCGTGGTTAGACCCGTTTAATATATTATGACTACTTTTGCTTCTCTTTCCTTCTCTTTACTTATCTTCAACTTTTGCCCGCGACTCCGTCCGCGTGGACTTTTTTTGCAACCCCGTTCACTCCCTTAAGGGTTAAATTTAGTAAAACGGGGAAACACTTGTTCAATCAATTGTGTTGAAGAGTATATATTTTAAGTTCCGAGAAAATTCGACAACATTCTTTACACCTCACACACAAATTTTGGCAACCCTTTTCGCCCCCTTAGGGGTTGAATATCAAAAAATCCGGTCTTATTCCTTGCCTACATTATATACAGACCCTCTGTGCAATATTTCAGCTTCTTGGGTCGAACGGCTTGGGCTGGGCGTTGATGAGTGAGTCAGTCATCAGTCAGTCAGGACTTTGAATTTTATTTATATAGATAGATTTTTGACAGCCCTAGCAAAAACTTTATTGACGGTCTATCATTAAGTACTAGACCACTGAGGTTAATCAGAACTTGCCTGATCCCTGGTGCAGTACTTATAGCAGGGGATACGAGGTCTCAATGTGGAGCGTCTGATGAAGATAGCTTATTAAACGCATGCAACAGATACACATAGGGACATGGGTACAGTAAAACTACTGATATAAGGGTGAATTTCCCGGAACTAAAAATTGCGTGGCACCAATGAAATTGGTAATAAAAAAGAAAGTGTTAATGTTCTAACATTTTTTTATGGTTAGATGATATGGTAATCTATGTGTAGCACTAAACATTTTGTTAATAAGAATAATGGATATTCCAAAAAAAAATATTAAATCCCGAAATCTTTCATTGCCATGTTTGTCCGCACGTCACCTTGTTGTGTATTATTCTTTATTAATAAACATCTATTGGTTCTTTGTACTAAAAACTAATTTTATTTGATACATTAATAGTCAAAGTATTGTTACGAAATACATTTATTGAAATATTTACACAGTACAACGAATGGTTAATAAAAATGTATCTGTCCCAGAACTACCGTTAATCGCCGTGTCCTAATCATGTTCAAGTATATTGTTTTACCTAACGACTTGTTTCCCATCCCCGGTGCGCGAAACGTTTGTGTTTAATGCCGCCTAAGTGCTCGTCGCAGAAGGACGTACGCACGTGCCTGCGTTTTCGCGATATTCGTTAAGTCAATATTTTTTTTTGTTGCTGGACATTTTTTCTTTCATTGCCGTGGATAGGTATAACTTCTATTTAAATTAAGATTGTCATCTTAAGTAAACATTCGATAGAACGCTATTTCTCTTAGGATTATTTGTCAAGTGTTTATTTTGTCGAATGGTTAATAGATTTTTTGTTATTTCTATTTATTGCCTCGATTTTCATCACCGTGTTTTCATTGCTGTGGTTTCCGTGGTCGAAATTTGCTATGGTAATGAAAAAAAAGACACATCAATGAAAGAAAATTCATTGCCATGCTTTATAAAACAAATTATTTTCATTGCCGTGGCCAAGTATTTCATTTCCGTGACTTTTGTTTTCATCGCCATGTTATGATTAGGTAAAGAAAATGTATTTTATCATCTTTTGGTAACATTTAGTACTTTATCAATCGTATAATACACCCTCACAAACGAACGCACCAGCACATACTGCAGTCTGATTTTAATAATGGATTGTTTATTTTTAAGATGCCAAGATGCCCAAACCAAAATTATCTGAGGAGGAGAGAAAGGAGAGAAAAAGATTGGCTGAAAAAAAAAGACGTCAAAAATTAAGAAACGACCCATATCTGGGTTTGCATTTCCCTCTCGGAGAAATAAAATATGTTTTCATTTCCGTGGGTTGATTCTTTCATTCCTATGGCACAGTTATTTCATTGCCGTGGACGCTTGTTTCATTGCCGTGCACTCATGTTTCATCGCCGTGGCACGAAATTTTTAGACCAGTTTATCTTGCTAGTTTTTTAAGTTATCAGATAGATATTAAGCAAGAGTACATACATTATCATAAACAACAATAAAAGAGTTTTGTTTTGTAAAAAAACCCTGAGATAAAAAAGTACATGGAAATGAAGATTTTATAAGACCTGTCGAAATTCACTCATAAATTATGTAAGAAAGAGTCAGACACTGACAAAGAGAAGATTCTTTCAGTCGTATGACATCCATTATCTTCTATAATATAAAAATGAATCGCTAAATGTGTTGGTCAGCGTAAATCTCGAGAGCAGCTGAACCGATTTCGCTAATTCTTTTTTTAGAATATTCCTTGAAGTACGAGGATGGTTCTTACGGAGAGATAAATACAAAAAAAATTAAGAATAGACTGTTAGGCGGTACGAAGTTCGCTGGGTCAGCTAGTATAATGTAAAGATATACATATATTCTTATTATATATGTATATTGTATTATATGTGTCAGCATGTATTAAAGTGCAAGTTTATTTAATTGCTCCATATTAATTTCTTCTTTATTTGCACGCCAACCAACTTTTTCGTCTGCCTCCTGCGATGTTTATCCATTAAGCCATTTTAAAATTGAATTGCAATAAAAGTAATAATAATTATTTTCAGAAAAATGTTAAGAACTGACTTCAAAACTCTGCAGCACTAAGACTGAAAACTTTAAAACCGGAGTTTTTTTGTCCATATTGTCTTCAAAATGGATTTGAAATGGACAGATTACGAATTTTCGAATTGAAGTTGAGTATGGGCGTAAGGTACGTTATGCCGTTGGTGCCGGATGTAATGTAATGGCAGTCGTTAAGCCATATCAGAGGCCTTATGGGCGGCTTGATAATTTCTGACAGTAAGGCCCGCCACTGTCTTACAATCCTCCACCAGCCCGGACTTGGCCCCCGTGGTGGAGTATGGCCAAACCTTCCTGCGATGCAGGAAGAGACCCGTGCCCCAGCAGTGGTGACATATAAGGGTTGATAATGATAACGATGGGCTTCTTAATTACCACGCGTGTCCGCCGCGGATTCGGAATTTAAAGCGATGAGGTAATTAATACCTCAGATACTCAGGTTTACTCGCGATGTTATTTTGCATATTCATTTTGATTTGACCATTGGTTAAGGATTATATTCTTTTTAATGCGCTAACCCGTGCTAAGGACAATTTTAAAACCTATTTAGAGGCTAAAAATTCCACCCATGCCGGGATTCGAACCCGCGACCTCTGGCTATCCGTCTGGGTATCTCTGGCACGGATAGCTAGAGGTCGCGGGTTCGAATCCCGGCACGGGTGGAATTTTTAGCCTCTAAATAGGTTCCTTAACCAATGTAAAAAACCTATTTAGAGGCTAAAAATTCAAGTCAAGCCAGCGCTCTTTCCAACTGAGCTAATTTGCGACTCACCGGCATCAGTGAAATTAAGAACTTTTTTTACACTCTTCTCTGTATTACTTATTTTAGCCTCTAAATAGGTTTTTAAAATTGTCCTTAGCACGGGTTAGTGCATTAAAAATAAAAATAGTGTAATCATTTATATTTAGTTTAAAACTCAGGTGTCCTCACACTTTTTTCTTCACGTTAGCCGGCCTTGGAGAGTTCTTGGGTTTGAATCCCGGCATGCACCAATGACTTTGTTTTCTATAAGTTACGTACATTTGTACCTACTTCTAAAACGAAATAAATATTAAAAACCTATTTAGAGGCTAAAAATTCCACCCATGCCGGGACTCGAACCCGCGACCTCTGGCTAACCGTGCCAGCGCTCTCCCAACTGAGCTAATGGTCAAGTACCGGCATCAGTGAAATTTTCGAACCTCCTTACAATACTCTCCGTATTACTTACATAAATACTCGTATCTTCTAGTTTTACTGTACGAATGCTTTATGAGAATGGTGACGACCCTTGCTTGTAGTACAAACTAGTACTGTAAGAAGAGTCACCATTAATGTGTTTTGCCTATTCTAGAATATTAATTCAGTCAAGTAGTATACGTACGTCACTTGTTTACTGTTTATGTAAGACTATAAGGGCCTGTTTCACAATCTGCAGATCCAGATAAGCTATCCGCAACCAGGGCTGCCGTTTGTTCTAAATTTGAAGCCATAAACAAACACACGCAATATAGGAATATTTATTTAAATTTAGAACAAACCGCAGCCCCGGTTGCGGATAGATAATTTGGAACTTTATTTGAACATTGTGAAACATTGGCTAAGTGCACGATGTGATCCGATTGGATTTTGATACATGCACGAAATGTAATTTTATTGTAACGAAAATTCTTCTTCAGGCTATATTTGTAGTCCACTGCTGGGCATAGCCCTCCCCTAATGAGCGCCATAGCGCCCTGTCCTCAGCTTGCCGCATCCAGCATCTGCCGGCAGTTTTTCGCAGATCGTCATCCCACCTGCCCTCCTATCACGTAGCATTCCACTCTATTTAGTGAAGCATTTAGATGACTCCTAAGTGTCAAAAAATGTATTCATTTAACAGCCGGAGTAGCTTAAAAAAAGTAAAAAATCAACGTCACTCAACTCAGTGGATACTTACCTGGTCGGAGGGCGTCTTACACTACGTTTGCCGAGTCGCGGTCCCCACTCAAGAACGCGTTTACTCCAACGGTTGTCGGTTCGTCGCGAGATATGGCCAGCCCACTGCCACTTAAGCTCGCTGATTCTCTGAGCTATGTCGATAACTTTGGTTCTCTGTCGGATGCATTCGTAACGAAAATTATCTTAGTGACATTTTCCGAATTACTATAATTTTGTTTAAATTATGCACGTAAATAGATGATTTACTTTGGAGATATTTTATGAAATCTATTTTATTTATTCATTCATTCATTCATTCATTCATTCATTCATTCATTCATTCATTCATTCATTCATTCATTCATTCATTCATTCATTCATTCATTCATTCATTCATTCATTCATTCATTCATTCATTCATTCATTCATTCATTCATTCATTCATTCATTCATTCATTCATTCATTCATTCATTCATTCATTCATTCATTCATTCATTCATTCATTCATTCATTCATTCATTCATTCATTCATTCATTCATTCATTCATTCATTCATTCATTCATTCATTCATTCATTCATTCATTCATTCATTCATTCATTCATTCATTCATTCATTCATTCATTCATTCATTCATTCATTCATTCATTCATTCATTCATTCATTCATTCATTCATTCATTCATTCATTCATTCATTCATTCATTCATTCATTCATTCATTCATTCATTCATTCATTCATTCATTCATTCATTCATTCATTCATTCATTCATTCATTCATTCATTCATTCATTCATTCATTCATTCATTCATTCATTCATTCATTCATTCATTCATTCATTCATTCATTCATTCATTCATTCATTCATTCATTCATTCATTCATTCATTCATTCATTCATTCATTCATTCATTCATTCATTCATTCATTCATTCATTCATTCATTCATTCATTCATTCATTCATTCATTCATTCATTCATTCATTCATTCATTCATTCATTCATTCATTCATTCATTCATTCATTCATTCATTCATTCATTCATTCATTCATTCATTCATTCATTCATTCATTCATTCATTCATTCATTCATTCATTCATTCATTCATTCATTCATTCATTCATTCATTCATTCATTCATTCCCTCCCTCCCTCCCTCCCTCCCTCCCTCCCTCCCTACCTCCCTCCCGCCCTCCCTCCCTCCCGCCCTCCCTCCCTCCGTCCCGGTCTAATCGCGATTATTTATTAGGAAAACCTCAGATCATAGAAAGAAGGGTAAAACGTTATTATTGTTACGGGCTAGGGTTCCGGATCTGGATGTAAAACGCCAATGACAACTTCTTAGGATTTATTCACGCAGGGTCTGGTCTGCAGGTCTTCACGACACGAAGTCCACACGTAGATTCCAATCGCAGGTCCAATCGAGGTCCAATAGTATCGCTGAGGTCGTAGGTCATCGCTCGTATCGCAGGTATGTTCGCTCGAAGTTCACTCTTTGCTATTCCAAACGGAACTGACAGCGCGCTTTTTTTTTTAACCCTATAAAGGGCACCCTCCGCAGGACACGGGGGAGGGAGGTGGTGAATGCTCATGCATGACAGCACGGACCCGGCCGTGCTGCCAATGTGGGACTCACAAGAAGTGCGCCTACCCACTAAACACCACCTTGGGACTGGTTTTGGTCCTAAAGACCCCTAAACCCACATCGGGAGCGACCCCCCTCGAGGCCGAGGAGGGCGCACGACAGCGCGCCGCGGCGACCGCTATTTATATCCGCCGGCAAGGGTTCTAGAACATTCAAGTACGTATCTACACTCGGTGCACGCGGCAACGACTCTAGAACAAAGTCCTTGTCAAAGAGATTTGAACCTTATACTAGTGGACATACGAGTCACTATTGCTTGCAGCGTTTTATTGTTTACTAAAACGCAGCATGCGGCGACTATTCGATAGACTTCCAGAAGGCTCTATTCTAGATGTTTCGGGATAGGACCGCGACACTGCTCCCCTCTTAGAGATGCTCGTCCCGAGCATCTTCATTACTGCCGTGATAAGAAGCTAGGCGGTCGATGTGAACCACTTTTTGTGCACCTCTTGGCTACCGTTGAATTCGGTACGTCACGTCATTTAACCGAGTTACCACTTTGTACGGTCCCTCCCATCTTGTCTGCAATTTCGGAGATTTTTCTTTTCGTCGAGTTACATTGTGAAGCCAGACTTTGCTCGGAGGTCATACCTAGTCTTCATCTTTTCACTCGACTCCAATCCGTTTTCCCGTACTATGGCATGAACCTCGCATTTTCTCACGTAACTCGGAAATGTAGTCATGTAGAGAAAGTGAGTCGCCAGGAGAGCCTCCAGTCAGCAGATCTACTGGTATTCTCAGTTCTCGGCCAAAATTTACACGCGCCGGGGTTACCTTCGTGCTTTCATGTTCTGCCGTTCGGTAGGCCAGAAGAAATGGCGGTATGTATTTGTCCCAGTATCTCTGGTGCCTGTCAACGACTTTTGCTAAATGTCTCTCAAGTGTTCGGTTAGATCTTTCTACCATGCCGTCAGATTGAGGATGATATGAGGTGGTCCTAGTCTTATGCATTCCCAATATTTTACAGAGTTCTTGAAATACTTGAGACTCAAAGTTCCTGCCTTGGTCGGAGTGTATTTCCAAGGGCACACCAAACAGGCAAACTACTTCCTCAAACAACTTGGAGGCAACAGTCGTGGCTTCTTGAGTGGGTATGGCGAATACCTCTGGCCATTTAGTGAAGTAATCCATAACTACCATGAAATACTTATTTCCTGATTCCGTTACTGGGAACGGTCCAGCCACATCAACTGCAATGCGTTCCCATGGCGCACCAACGTTATAAAGTTGCAGAGTTGACGACCTCTGTGGCGTAGCGGTAGCGCGTCTGCCTACCATGCAAGAGGTCCCGGGTTCGAATCCCGGCTGGAAGCAAAAAAAAAGCCCAGGTCTTGGATGTTTACATGTTTGTGATGTCGTTGTTTCTGGTTCCCACGACACAGGGTATCCTAGTGTGGGGCCAGAAGCAATGTATGTGCCAGTATGTAAAATGTTAATGTTAATGTTAATTTCCTCGGCTTCTAGTTGGTGGACCTTTCACCGCGGCGCAAGTATATAGCACACTTGCGGCACCAATCTTGCACATCTTCTCGACAATGGAGCCAGTAAAACCTTTCTCGAATCTTTGTTAAAGTCCTTTTTACGCCCAAATGTCCACCTGACACGCCGTCATGTACTTCACGAAGGACATCTTGTACCTTATCTATTGGGACAACTATCTGAAGATGGAACTCTCTGCCGTTAGGTTTCTCCCATTTTCGGTAAAGTATTCCGTTCCGAAGAATAAAACTGTCCCATTAAGCCCAGTATGCCTTGGTGACAGCACTAGTAGGAGCGACTTCGCACCATCTTGGCTTATCCTCGCCTCGTTTCTTCCATGCGACAATGAGCCGTACGTCTTCGTCATCTTCCTGTGCTTCTTTCATCGCCTCATCTTCCCAAGATCTCGATGGACTCATTCTTGTCAATCTCAATGGCAGTTCCTTTGTCTCTTGTTTGGCACAGTGCTTGTAGTCTTCCGGACACGGCCTTCTTGACAGTGCGTCAGCATTTCTATGCGCCTTTCCGCTGCGGTGTTCAATAATAAAGTCGTACTCCTGCAGTTGTTCGATCCATCGAGCAACTTGCCCCTCTGGATTTTTAAATTGTAACAGCCACTTCAGGGCGGCGTGGTCAGTGCGAAGCATAAACCGCACGCCGAGGAGATATTTGCTGAAGTGCTGTACTGTCTTTACCACAGCCAAGAGCTCCCTTCTTGTCACACAATAGTTCCTTTCAGGTTTCGATAGCGATTTACTGAAATATGCCATCACAACCTCTCTGTCGCCCTGTATCTGCGATAACACTCCTCCGATCGCTGTGTTACTGGCGTCAGTGTCAACAATGAATTGGCCGCTAGGCTATGGGAGTCCCAAGATTGGGGTCTCGCAAAGACATTTTCTTAATTTTTGAAATGAACTCTCACATGTGTCATCCCAATGAAATGACTGCTTGTCTTCAGTCAGTCTGTGTAAAGGCTTGGCAATTTTAGAGAACCCCTTAACAAACCGTCTATAATATGATCATAGCCCTAAAAATGCTCGCACTTCAGTCTTGTCTTTGGGAGTAGGCCATTTTTGCACTGCTTCGATTTTGGCTGGATCGGTCTGTATGCCTTCGCTGGTTATCACATGGCCGAGATAGCTAACCTTGTTCTTAAATATACTGCATTTCTTCGGATTAACTTTAAGTTTGCTCCCATTATCTTCTTAAAAACTTGCTCTAGATTTTGTAAGTGGTCCTCAAAATCTGTACCCATGATTATGACGTCATCCAAGTAGACAAGGCAGGCTTCCCCAACTAATCCGGCTAGTACGCACTCCATAAGTCGTTCGAATGTAGCTGGCGCGTTGCACAATCCAAAAGGCATCACGTTAAATTGACATAAACCTTTGCCAGTTGAAAAGGCTGTCTTCTCTTTATCCTTCGGATCAATTTCCACTTTCCAATAGCCCGATTTCAGATCTAATGTCGAGAACCATTTCATACCACTCAAAGTGTCTAGGGTATCGTCTATTCGTGGAAGTGGATAACTATCCTTTTTCGTCACATCATTAAGCCGTCGATAGTCTACACAGAACCTTGTGCTACCATCTTTCTTCTTTCCCAACACAACGGGAGAACACCATGGGCTAGCAGAAGGTTCTATAATCTTGTTTCTCTTCATGTCTTCCAACATGTCTTGTACTTCCTTTTCTTTGGCAATCGGTATGCGCCTCGCTCGCTGACGAATAGGTCGCTTCTGTCCGGTGTCGCTTTTGTGCCGAACTAAAGATGTTTTTCCTGGATTTCCTTCGTCAGAGAAGATACCCCTAAAGCGCAGTAGCAACCTCATAGCTTTCATGCTTTGCAAATAGCTCAGATTACTCTTAGAATCCTCAAGGAGCTTAGTGACTATAATTTCACTCCTGGTATTCGATGTGTTTGGCTTCCTCACACCTTCCAAGAACGTCACCTTTGCTAAGGGTAATCTCACGATCGCCTATATTCACAACCCTTACTACAGCGGTCTTGCCTCCATAGACGAGAGTTCTTGCTGTCAGTAATTTCTGTCTGGCTGCACTGTCTCGTGTATCTTCAATCAGCACACACCTATTCCGCTGATTCTTCTGACTCGAAGGCAGCTTCACCTTTACTTCAGTTTGTGCTCGTCCAGGTATTACGATTTTCTTCAGGCACGTGACATTTCCATCGGGACCGCCAAGTATGAAGTTCTCCTCATCACCACATTTAAAGACACCGTTAGTGACATCGATGTGACAGTTGTGTTTCTTCATAAAGTCTAGGCCCAGAATGCAATCATCCATAATTTCGGCTACGATTACGTCGTGAATATAATGACGTCTCCCCAACACATATCGTAACCGACCTTTCACCCAGGACGGGTATCTGCTGGCCAGAAGCGGAGAGAAGTCTGCATAAACTGGTACCTTTGCGTCTCTCTACAGCTTTCACCAGGTCTGGTCTCACTATTGTTCTAGAAGCTCAGATACAGGAGCCTCTAGAACAATAGTGAGGGTGATTTTGCACTCTATTTTGTTCACTGCACCGCGTATTAGTAGACTGTTCCCATTGCATGCTTGTGAGATTCTGGTTACTGGGACTTCCTCCGCTCCAGCCAGTACCCGCCTTGCAGTCCTGGCTTCTACTCGTTTCCCTGGTTCACGGTGGAGGGCGCAGCGTCATGCTTCTTTACGAACTCTTCAAAACGCTGCTCCATATTGTTGAGACGCGCATCCAGTCTGTCATCTGATTTGGTTGCTTGCCTCTCCTTCTTAGGACAAGTGAACTGCAGATGCCCTCTTTCGCCACACTTGTAACACATGGGCCCGGAGTTCTTCTTGGGCAGTGTCTTGATTTCTTTAACCTCCTCCGTAACTTCTCGAAGTTTATAACCTTGCCGGATATCTTGACGCACAGCTTCTACTTCCAGGGCGTGTGCCAGAGCTTCTTTTAATGAAGAATGGTGGCGAAGCTTTACTGCAGCCCTAATTTCAAGATCCTTGATTCCGTCGACGAAGGCTTGCAAAATATTCGTGTCCACCATTTTACTATCAGCAGAAGGGTACGCCTTTCGAACCAGCTTCTCAATTTCCAACGCCCATTGTTGAAGTCCTTCACCCAGGCGGTGAGTCCGGTCGCGTAGCTGAGCACGAAAAACGTGTTCCAGGTGTCGTTCCCCATATCCAGCCTCAAGTGCCTCCAGCAAGTCTTTGAACTCGCTGCCTGAGGTCGGCAGTGCCTCCAGGACAGATAAAGCCGATCCTCTGAATGCGACGGTGAGGGCTGTCAGGCTCTGTTCGTCCGTCCACCCGTTTGAAGCAGCGACAGTCTGGAACTGCTGGCGGCAGGCGACCCAAGACGTAGTACCGTCGTACGGAGGCACCTTCACTTTAGGCCCGTGGTTTATGCTGACAACTCCGCTCGATGTAACTCCAGCAGCTTTTATACGATGAAATTTCTTCTCTAGTCCAGTGAGGCCGGTTTTCACATTTTTTAGGTCTTCCTCCAATTCGGAAACCCGTTCGTTCACTACCTCTACATCTTCATGTAGCTTAGCGACCGTATCGCTGAACTTTGTAACTGCAGATAGGATCACTTGTTGATCTGCCTTCTGTTCTTCTTGCAGACACCGAATCTGCGTGCTCTGTTCTTCTCGCAGGCCTCTCTGTTCTTCTTGTAGGCACCGCATCTGCTTGCTCTGCTCTTCTCGCAGGCCTCTCTGTTCTTCTTGCAGGCACTGCATCTGCTTGCTCTGTTGTTCTTGCAGGCACTGCATCTGCTTGCTTTGTTCTTCTCGCATGCCCTTCAACATTGCCATCAGGCACGACATATCCAAAACCTCCATTGTACGTGACTGAGGTTTAATGTCTTCGGTGGGCGTGGACAGGTGGGCGTGGCTACGAGGCGGAGCCTGTTGGTCGGTTGGTGAAACCTGGTGGTTAAGGCCGGTGGGCGGGGCCTGGCGCGCGGGGTCGGTGGGCGTGGCCTGGTGGGCGGGGCCAGTGGGCGTGGCTTGGTCAGTGGGCGTGACCTGGGGGGCGGGGCCAGTGGGCGTGTCCCTATGGCCGGTGGGCGTGGCCTGAGGGGCAGTGGGCGTGGCCTCCGCAGCACCTCTGGACCTGGTCCTCACTCCAGAAGTATCCTCTCTCGGAGTCAGTGGCATCTCCAAATCCCAATTCTGACACCAAATGTTACGGGCTAGGGTTCCGGATCTGGATGTAAAACGCCAATGACAACTTCTTAGCATTTATTCACGCAGGGTCTGGTCTGCAGGTCTTCACGACACGAAGTCCACACGTAGATTCCAATCGCAGGTCCAATCGATGTCCAATAGTATCGCTGAGGTCGTAGGTTATCACTCGTATCGCAGGTATGTTCGCTCGAAGTTCACTCTTCGCTATTCCAAACGGAACTGACAGCGCGCCGCGGCGACCGCTATTTATATCCGCCGGCAAGGGTTCTAGAACATTCAAGTACGTACCTACCTACACTCGGTGCACGCGGCAACGACTCTAGAACAAAGTCCTTGTCAAAGAGATTTGAATACATACGAGTCACTATTGCTTGTAGCGTTTTATTGTTTACTAAAACGCAGCATGCGGCGACTATTCGATAGGCTTCCAGAAGGCTCTATTCTAGATGGTTCGGGATAGGACCGCGACATTATCTTACTGTTACAGTTGCCGTGGTATCGGATAGGAAGGAATAACGTTTTGCCTAATAATATTTGCCATTTGACCCGTTTAATATATAACTATACGAGTATCTCGAATCATTAAGGAATACTACTATATGGCCTAACCTTCCTGCGATTCAGGAAGACACCCTTGCCCCAGCAGTGGGGACATACAAGGGTTATAACGATAACGAACTACTATATTATTATTGTTTAAGTCTCTCATGTAATTCTGTAACACTTTTGTAAACCAATTAACTAATGCTTTGGTATTTAGAGTGATTGATGGCAATCATGGAATCTTATCATACCTACTTATAGGTGGCAAATGTTGTATTTACCTTAGAAATACTATGATGTATTTGGTTCACAGAACATTTATGTTCTGTGGTCCGAGTAGACTTTTTTCCCGCTGCCTTTTTCTCCACTACACTACGGCCCGAAGACAGCGACTGTCACTTTCATGTTACATTGTACTTTGACAGTCAGCAAACAGAATGTACCTTCTTTATTGATTCTTCTATCAAAGTGAGAACGCTTTTCAGTGGAATTTCGTTTTTCTCAGCATTATTTTGCGTTATACAGCCAAACACCCTCTGTGGTGCTTTTCCCTGTGTAGTGCATGTTGTGTTAAGTGTTCATTAGTGTAAGTCCGAGTGTTGTCTTAATTAGCGAGTGAAGAGGTTAGAATGGGTGACGAGCCACCCGACCCGGGTGGCTCAAACCGAGACGTAGGCGGGTCGGCCGTTCTTATGGATGTCACTGTAACCGAGGTACCAACAGACTCTAGAAAACGTCCTTGCGCGGAGACCGGTCTCCCAAATCATGTCGCGGAACTACCAAAAAAACATATAAAAGATCCGTCATCATGCACTCCCGGTTCAGACCGTTTTTGTCCACCCGGAAATGGATGAGATCAAAGTGTACACTCCTTCCGATTCTGCACCGTTTGTTGTACTTGTTCAGCGTAAAGTACCTGACCCATCTGCTGGATCCACCATCAGGCCTATTAAATTTGGGCAATTCTTACATGAAAACAAGATAGAAGACATTGCCCTTGATGGAGTTAAACCTATCGGCCGAAATATAATTTCTGTTGGGTTTCGGTCAGCGACTGCAGCAAACAAATTTCTTTCCCACCCAGCTCTCGTCACTTTTAAATATGAGGCATCTATACCAGCACATATTGTCACCCGTATGGGTATTGTAAGAAATATCCCTGTTGATTGGTCAATGGAGGAACTTGTTGAGGCAGCGTCTATCAGGGATATCGACTCTTGCATCCTCAAGGCTCGTAGGCTCAACCGCAAAGTATTCCGTGAGGAGGGGGGCCCAGTTTGGGTACCTACTCAATCTGTGGTTCTTACCTTTTCAGGGCAACAGCTTCCAAAGCGTATTATATGTTTTTATACGTCAATCCCAGTTGAAACTTACATTTTCCCCACCATACAGTGCAACAACTGTTGTCGTTTTGGGCATATAAAGGCTCAATGTAGATCAAATGCACGTTGTTTTAAGTGTGGTCAATCCCATCCCGGGGACACTTGCAATGTAGCTCAGGTGTCATGCCTGTTATGCTCTGGCCTTCATATGGCAACCGACAAAAGCTGCCCAGAACACTCCCGCCAGAAAACCATCAAGCTGACTATGGCTAAAGAAAGCATTAGCTATGCTGAAGCAGCAGCTCGCTTCCCACAAGTACGGAGACTGTACTCAGACTCTGCCCGCAGATCAGTCCAGCTGTCTCCCAACCCACTACCTACAAAAGATGTATCAAACACTCCATTAGAACCAGTTTCCCATTCATACAAAAGAACCCTATTTACCCCAAGAAAAAGCCCAGCTCCCGCTTCCTCCCATGGCTATGATAAAGAGTTTCATACAAAGATTATTAGTTCTCCCCCATCAGCACTCCCTAATGGGTGTGCCCCAAATCCAGCATTCCAAACTAGTCCTAATGACAATCTACTAGAGCTTCTTGCTAAATGCCTGGTTAATATATGCACTCGACCTTGACAATGTCGAGTTACCGAACAACGTGCGTGAATTACTTGCATCTCTAGTCAGTCAGTCCGCTGATCATGGACCTGGTTCTCATACAATGGAATTGTAGAAGTTGCAAACTAAAAAAACAAGAATTTATTTCCTTAATCAATCAACACTCTCCATCCATTGTGGCCGTCCAGGAGACATGGCTTAAGCCTGAGTCTATATTTAGGCTCCCTGGCTTTGCATGCTTTTGGGAGGACCGCAGTGATGGATCTGGAGGGGTTGCTCTATTTATTAGTTACAATTTGGCTTTTAGAAGAATTAATATACCTGACCATTCCACCTCATTTAATATAGTTGCCCTCAGATCTTTAGATACCACTTTTGTTTCTGTCTATATTCCACATCCTTCATCAGCAACTTTGGTTGAATTAAGCTCTATATTATCTTCCATTCCAGGCCCTATGGTCATGATGGGAGACCTGAGCTGCCACAACAACCTCTGGGCGTGTCATCATAATGACTCAGCATCCTACGATCTACTAGATGTCATGGACCAAATAAACCTATGTATCCTTAATGATGGCAACCCTACTCACAGGGTCTTCCCTAATCAGGATCCGAGGTCTGCTGTAGATCTTTCTCTCTGTTCTCCTTCCTTAGCTCCTATACTGTCATGGCAGGTCTTGTCATCATCCTATGGTAGTAACCACTTCCCTTTATTAATTTATTTTCCCTCCAAATCGGTAATGCAAAGACATCATCGACCACTGTTAAAATATAAATTGGAAGAATCTGGTTGGGACAGGTTCTCCTCCCTGACTAAGCAACATGTTGCTTCTCTTCCTGGAGTCACAGTGGCTAATGCCGGCTCCTCCTATCAAATGGTGGTGGAGATACTTGATGTTTTTGCATCCTCAGTATTTAAAAAGAAAAAAAATGCCAGCAAAGAAATTCTTAGCTTCGCCACCTTGGTGGGACGCAGAATGCTCTGCGGCTGTGGATGGTAGGAAAAAAGCAGAGTTAGCATATAATCAAGGCATGACAGAACAGAATTTTGTTCACTACCAGAAGATAGCAGCAGAAACAAAAAGGCTTCTGGCAGACAAAAAAAACAAGGTTGGATTCGCTTTACTGAAGGCCTATCCCCTAGAACCCCCCCAGGGCTAGTCTGGAGGGGAGTCCGACGATTTCACAATTCCAGGAATTTCCAGGACGACATCTCTAATGATCCTTCTACTTGGCTTGAAGGTTTTGCTATGAAGCTTGCCCCTCCCTCTGCCTATGGGGAATTATAAAGTAACACACATGTGTGTTACTTTATAATTCCCCATGGATTTAATGATCCTTTCTCTATGGAAGAGCTTTTGTGTTCCTTGGAACCACTCACAGACTCAGCTCCAGGTTTGGACGGCATCCCTTATTCATTTCTTAAAAATTCCAACCACGATTTCAAAATTTACTTCTTAGACTTAAATAACAGTTTCTTTCTGTCAGGATATATCCCAGATAGCTGGAAGACACAGATCATCATCCCCTTAAAAAAAGCCGGTAAAGAAGCCTATGACCCTTCGTCGTATCGCCCCATTGCTCTTTCGTCTACCCTAGCCAAAATTTGCGAACATCTTATCAAGCGCAGACTTGAGTGGTTAGTGGAATCGAGAGGTCTTTTGGCAAAGTCACAATTTGGGTTCAGGAAAGGATCAGGTACCTTGGATAGCCTTAGTATTCTTACATCAGAGATCAGGGTGGCATTTTCAACGAAGCAATCTGTAGTTGGAGTTTTCCTCGACGTTTTGGCTGCATATGATAATGTCCTGCTTCCCATACTCAGAAACAAATTGTTACAGCTGAGTATTCCAGTACTGAGGCTAGTAGACTTCGTCTGCAACCTGTTGATGGAGAGGACAATTCTTGTCAGAGGTTTTACTGGCTTTCTCCCTCCTAGAAGAGTATGGAGAGGTTTGCCGCAGGGTCAGTGTTGAGCCCGATTCTATATAATTTATATACCTATGACCTTGAACTTTCAGTCGCATCATTCTGCAATATCCTGCAATATGCAGACGACATTGCTCTTTATCTACCATTCCAAGATATTGAAGAAGCGTCTAGTCGTATTAATGACGCAATGTATTATCTAGATGACTGGCTCGACAATCATGGTCTTTCTCTGTCCATTGCGAAAAGTAGCGTAGTAGTTTTTAGCAGAAAAAGAACCCCACCTGACATCGAAGTCTATGTAAATAATGAACAAATCCCAAATCGCCTAGAAGTTAAATTCCTGGGAGTTATTTTAGATTCCAAACTTACAGGTATTCCTCACCTTGATTACATCGTAAAAAAGTGCGAAAAAGGGTTGAACATTCTGCGATGCCTGGCTGGTGTTTGGTGGGGAGCCCATCAGTATTCTCTTAAGCTCGCATATAACGCAATCGTTCGTAGTCACTTTGACTACGGCACATTTCTTTTAGAACCGTGCAGCAAGATGGCTCTGACCAAATTAAATAGGATCCAATTTAAATGTCTTCGTGTGGTGATTGGGGCCATGCGATCCTCTCCTACGGCAGCCCTCCTTGTCGAATGCTGTGACCCACCCCTCAACCTTCGCCGCCAGTACCTGTCTGATCGGTTCTTCTATAACGTCGTACAATTCCGAAACCACCCCCTATTTCAAATTTTACGTGAACTCTCATCTCTTGCCAATACGTCTAGTTATTGGTCCCATAAGGACATCCCATGTATGCTCAAAAGTTACCTAAAATTTTGTGATCTACAAGATCCAGTCTCGCAGACTATACTCTACTCATCCCCTTTTTGCTACAGATTATCGAGCTTTAACCTTCTCTCCTAAAATTATTTCTTTCGATATCACCAAACACTCTCCAGATGCAGCTACAAGGTTTAACGAAAAACTAGTTGACCAGTGGACAGGTTGGGTGCCGGCTTATTGCGATGCGTCGAAGTCGTCCGATGATGGCAATGTAGGTTCCGCAGTGTGGATACCTAAGTACAATATCATCCTGCAACATAAATGTCCACCTTTGTCATCAGTCTTTTCAGGTGAGGCAATCGCATTATTGGAAGCTATTAAGCTTGTTGAAACCCACAAAAATCTCATCCAGAAGGCCATCATTTTTTCGGATTCCCTCAGCTGCCTCCAGGCTATTATGACCAACCCGTTTTATGCGAAGACCAAGAGTCCCGTTATTTATAATATCAGAGAGCAGCTTTATAAATGTCACACCAATGGTTTAGAAATAGTGTTGGCCTGAATTCCGTGTCATTTAGGAATCCAGGGCAATGAATTCGTAGATTCCTGGGCCAAGAGGGCAGTCCATGACGGAGAAAGGACGCATTTTTTCAACTTTCCAGCCGACCTTCGAGCCACAGCTAAGTCAGATCTTGATAAGGCATGGAAAACGGAGTGAGCATAGTACCGTCAAGCTAAACTGACTCAATATGGGAACATGCAGGACTTTATACCGACTCGCCCATGGTTTTTCAAATTTCGGGACGCTAGCAGAAGAGTCACCTCGACAATATGTCGTCTCCGATTGGGGCATGCCTCAACGCCTGTGTTTTTGGCCAAGATCCGAGTCAGGGACCATTCCTTGTGCGAATGCGGTCTGGCCGAGGGAACTGCAGATCACATGTTTTTCGATTGTGTAAAATATGGTTCCTCCTTGTACAGTTATCTTCCAGTGGATCTTCCCCGTCCCGCCAACCTCCGCAGCGTACTACCATTGGTTTTCTCTTCATTCGCTAAAATTCTATGTTCATATATATGTAGAAATTAACAAAATTAGTTTGTAGTTTGTGTAATTGTACCGACTACGACCATCAAAATGTATATATTGTGTTCGTCTTTTGTTGCAGGTAAAAAGCTCTACAGAGCTATAGTAGTAGGCATTAAAAAACCCTTCTTGTCATTCCAAGAGGTGCTATTTTTTCGTAACTCAGACATTGGCAGAATCCTTAGGGAAGCCATCATTTCAAAATTGAATTGAACTTCTTTATTTATGTTGAATTAAAATTCAATTGAATTCATAGTGTAGGTACCTACGTACTTTGACATTCAGCAAACAGAATGTAAATTCTTTATGTTGAATTGAACTGTGCGGTTTCCCAATGATGGCGCTAAAGGTTGTGAGCAGAAATAAAACGGTGTTTTAATCAGGGTTCTTTAATAACTTGTACAAAATTGCACTATGGAACTATGATGATTTTTAACAATGTTCAACAATAACTTTATTATGTGGGTACAAACTATGGCTTCTCAACATTAACTAAAGGTTGGTTAAAACTGTCACTGTCTTGCAATCCTCCACCAACCCGGCATTGGCCCCCGTGGTGGAGTATGGCCTATCCTTCCAGCGATGCGGGAAGAGACCGTGCCTCAGCAGTGGGGACGAACAACGGTTGATATCGAAGGTTAAAACTGAGTACCCTTTGCATCTATGTAATGAGATGATTTATGCAGCGTCCGGTGGCACCTGCACTCACACTAGATGGGTGAAGGGACCACTCCAATGCTGCAATGTCTGGTGCATTGTTTTCAAAAAGTTTTAGGTTATGTAGGTAAAACACTCATGATATTTTCTTTAACTAGTGATTGATACCCATCCACCCAAGACCGCATGCAACGCAAGAGGAATCGAACAAATCGTGTCCTAAGAGGAAAAATTTGATGATTTTCTTTTGGATCTCAACAACAGATTTTGACCAAAGTTATACTAACAAAAACAGAATTAACAGTTGTATTTTTTTATGGCTGGGCAATAAGGGTTGTCTGGAAGAGATTGCT
Source organism: Yponomeuta sedellus (assembly GCA_934045075.1). Classification (NCBI taxonomy): domain Eukaryota; kingdom Metazoa; phylum Arthropoda; class Insecta; order Lepidoptera; family Yponomeutidae; genus Yponomeuta; species Yponomeuta sedellus. The sequence continues at coordinate 1,097,015 of OW203750.1, read as the reverse complement.
TTTAGCGATAAGACCACCAATTGCATAACATTACTTAGATTTAAGAAATCATGTTTGTATTCTTTTTTCTGGTTGTGCAATAAAGTGTTCTCTATCTATCATACTTCAAAATACACAGACGAATTGATGACCTCGTCCTTTATTAAAATCGGCAAAGGCGTGCCCGGTTATTTTGTAACTTAGGTTACAAAATAACCAAAGTAATCGACATAGCTCAGAGAATCAGCAAGCTGAAGTGGCACTGGGCTGGCTAAATCTCGCGAAGAATCGACAACCGTTGGAGTAAACGTGTTTTTGAGTGGAGACCGCGACTCGGCAAACGTAGTGTAGGACGCCCTCCGACAAGGTGGGATGACGATCTTCGAATAACTGCCGGCAGATGCTGGATGCGGCAAGCTGAAGACAGGGCGCTATAGCGCTCATTAGGGAAGGGCTATGTCCAGCAGTGGACTACATAATATAGCCTGAAGAAGAAGAAGAACAGTTACACAATACATTAGGCATACTGACTATTTAATACATTGAGACACCACAAAACAAAGTACTTAACAAAACATTTACAAACAATGGTCACAGTGTGTCTCTGCAGCAGACTCGGCACACTGCCGAGGGTATTATGAATAGTTATGAAATGGTCCGTTGCGTGGCTAAAGTTTGAAAAAAGAAGAAGATAGAACGCCCTCACGCCTAGAAAAATACCTACGACCACCGGGCCCTAGCCGCGATGGTGCTGGCGATTCTTGGATCCACAATCACCCTCTTGCTTATGCTTCTTTTCGCCCTTATCGCAAGAGCCTTCCCTTTTATGGTCCTTGCGGCCCCACCGACCCTTGTGGTGTTTCCTACCGCCTCTTTTGTCGCCGTCGCATTCTTTCTCGCCTTGAGTTGAGTCACCTTGGCTATCGTCGTCGCTGTCATCCTCACTTTGGCTCTCGGACTCGTCGTTATTGGAAGAACTGCTCGATGAGCCGGAAGAACTGCTAGAGCCAGAGGAGTTGTTGGAAGAATCAGATGCACTGCTAGAGCCAGATGAACTGGTCGAAGAACCGGATGAACTAGAGCCAGATGAACTGCTAGAAGAACCGGATGAACTACTGGAGCCAGACGAGTCGTTAGAAGAATCAGCTGAACTACTAGAGCTTGAAGAACTGGAAGAGCCGGACGAACTGTCGGAACCAGATGAACTGCTAGAAGAACCGGATGAACTACTGGAGCCAGAGGAGTCGTTAGAAGAATCAGCTGAACTACTAGAGCTTGAAGAACTGGAAGAGCCGGACGAACTATCAGAACCAGATGAACTGCTAGAAGAACCGGATGAACTACTGGAGCCAGACGAGTCGTTAGAAGAATCAGCTGAACTACTAGAGCTTGAAGAACTAGACGAAGAACCGTCAGAGCCAGATGAGCTGCTAGAAGAACCGGATGAACTACTGGAGCCAGACGAGTTGTTGGAAGACCCAGATGAACTACTAGATCCAGATGAGCTGCTTGCAGAACCCGATGAACTACTAGATCCAGATGAACTGCTAGAAGAACCCGATGAACCACTAGAACCGGAAGAACCGGACGTGCTGCTATTTTCGTCCTGCGATTGACTTTCACTTTGATCGCTGGACGAGCTGTCGTTACTTTGCTGCTGCTGTTGACTCTGACTTTGCCTTTGGCTGCCATTCTTGGTTTGACTCTTCTGCGTTTGACGTTGAATCTGACTGGAGTCCTGGGACTCAGTCTGATCGGTTTGCTGCGACTGTTGCTGTTGCTGATCCTGAGTTTGTTCGACGACCTCGTCATACTCAATGTATTCGATCTGTGTGTCACCGTTGGGCAACGTCTTGGTGAACTTCTTCGGCGCTCCCTTTTTGTACGTCCTCGTAGTTTGGGTTTGATCTTGATTTTGACTTTGACTGCTTTTGCTTCCCTTTTTCTTGTTTGTCTGGGACTGCTTTTGGTTTTGACTTTGACTGCTGATAGAGGAGCCAGAGCTATCGTCCGTACTTTGATACTGCGATTCGTTTTGGCTTTGACTGCCGGATTGATTGTTCTGGGATTGATTTTGACTTTGACTGCTTTTGCTTCCCTTTTTCTCGTTTGTTTGGGACTGCTTTTGGTTTTGACTTTGACTGCTGATAGAGGAGCCAGAGCTATCGTCGCTACTTTGAGACTGCGATTCACTTTGGCTTTGACTGCCGGATTGGTTGTTCTGGGATTGATTTTGATTTTGGCTTTGACTGCTTTTGCTTCCCTTTTTCTTGTTTGTCTGTGACTGCTTTTGGTTTTGACTTTGACTGCTGATAGAGGAGCCAGAGCTGTCGTCGCTACTTTGATATTGAGATTCGTTTTGACTTTGACTGCCCGATTGGTTGTTCTGAGATTGATTTTGACTTTGACTGCTTTTGCTTCCCTTTTTCTTGTTTGTCTGTGACTGCTGTTGTTTTTGACTTTGACTGCTGATAGAGGAGCCAGAGCTGTCATCGCTACTTTGAGACTGCGATTCGTTTTGGCTTTGACTGCCGGATTGATTGTTCTGGGATTGATTTTGATTTTGGCTTTGACTGCTTTTGCTTCCCTTTTTCTTGTTTGTCTGTGACTGCTGTTGATTTTGACTTTGACTGCTGATAGAGGAGCCAGAGCTGTCATCGCTACTTTGAGACTGCGATTCGTTTTGGCTTTGACTGCCGGATTGATTGTTCTGCGATTGATTTTGATTTTGGCTTTGACTGCTTTTGCTTCCCTTTTTCTTGTTTGTCTGTGACTGCTGTTGATTTTGATTTTGACTGCTGATAGAGGAGCCAGAGCTGTCATCGCTACTTTGAGACTGCGATTCGTTTTGGCTTTGACTGCCGGATTGATTGTTCTGGGATTGATTTTGATTTTGGCTTTGACTGCTTTTGCTTCCCTTTTTCTTGTTTGTCTGTGACTGCTGTTGATTTTGACTTTGACTGCTGATAGAGGAGCCAGAGCTGTCGTCACTACTTTGAGACTGCGATTCGTTTTGGCTTTGACTGCCGGATTGATTGTTCTGCGATTGATTTTGGCTTTGACTGCTTTTGCTTCCCTTTTTCTTGTTTGTCTGTGACTGCTGTTGATTTTGACTTTGACTGCTGATAGAGGAGCCAGAGCTGTCATCGCTACTTTGAGACTGCGATTCGTTTTGGCTTTGACTGCCGGATTGATTGTTCTGGGATTGATTTTGACTTTGACTGCTTTTGCTTCCCTTTTTCTTGTTTGTCTGTGACTGCTGTTGATTTTGACTTTGACTGCTGATAGAGGAGCCATAGCTGTCGTCGCTACTTTGAGATTGCGATTCGTTTTGGCTTTGACTGCCGGATTGATTGTTCTGGGATTGATTTTGATTTTGGCTTTGACTGCTTTTGCTTCCCTTTTTCTTGTTTGTCTGTGACTGCTGTTGATTTTGACTTTGACTGCTGATAGAGGAGCCAGAGCTGTCGTCGCTACTTTGATACTGAGATTCGCTTTGGCTTTGACTGCCAGATTGATTGTTCTGGGATTGATCTTGATTTTGACTTTGGCTGTTCGAACCTCCACTTTGCCATTGGCTCTGACTTTGACTCTGACTTTGGTCGCTGCTGCCACCGTTACTGCTTTGGTCCTCACTTTGGCTTTCAGACTCATATGAGCCGGAATCGTCATCGTAGTCGGAATCGTCGCCCCCGCCCCCGCCGCCTCCACCTCCGCTGCCGCAATTAATGGCGCCACCGAAGTTGTAATCGAATCCGGAGCAACCTTGAAGACTCTTCTTGATTTTCGCACCGTGGCAGCTAACCTCTGCAGGAGAAATGAGAGGTCGATAGGTTAGGAAGGTCTTTAAAATGTGGTTTTCAACTATGGCTTATTCTTGTTTATGTGGCTTTTTAACGTCCTCCTTCAGGGCACGGACCTTCGCTCAGAAAGAAAGCAAGGCTTAATTACCACGCGAGCCTACCGCAGATTGGCAATTTCGAGCGCTGGGGTATTTGTACACATTGATACACTCAAGTTTCTTCACAGTTCCTTCCTTCACCGCTAGAGAGTGTTCGAAGAAACCCGACCGAGTTTTATACCTATACATTAACCCCCTTATTCATAATATTCTGTTAACTTTAAGCAATGCTTATTCTCACTCTGTCCTCTTCTATTGACCTAAGTCAGAATGAAAGAGAACACTCTTTAGCAGCTGTTTTAAGCTAGCGGACTATTATGAATAAGGGGGTAAGATAATAATACAATTGTAGTGATTGTTCTTGTGAGCAGAAATTACAAGAAGTTTTTAGCTTATGGTTACATTAAGAACTGTCCGTTTCTATGTAAGCTGCAAGTTTCCCAAAAAGAAATAAATAAATAAAAACTAAATAAATAAACGTTTCACTGCAATACCATATGGGTGATGTATGGTATTGCAATGAAACGGTAATTTAAGAAGTGTCTGAAACTAATTAATAAAATATTGTTAACTGGTGTTTCTCTTACCAGGGAATTGGTATTTCTTGAAAGACTCGTCGCAGAATCTCAGAAGAGCTGAGGAAGAGTAGAAAATGTTTATAACAAACTTTGCTTTATTTATAAAATTGGTAAAAGTAATTATTTCCCGGGTTCGAATCCCGGATGGGAAAAAAAAAACCCGTTTTGGATGTTTACATGTTTGTGATGTCGTTGTTTCTGGTTCCCACGACACAGGGTATCCTAGTGTGGGGCCAGAAGCAATGAATGTGCCAGTATGTAAATGTTATGTTATGTTATTTAAATTTTAATGTTACATCTACTGTAAATGTTATTGAAAAAATAAATATATGTATAAGTAATAAAAAAAATACTTACAGTCACAGACGGTGTAACCAACTGTAAAACAAAAAATATGGGTAAATAATTATTATTAAAATGAAATCTCATAACCACTGATACTTCCCACGAACACACAATGTACCTACATAGAATGAACCCTTTTCAGGTCAGCTTTTTTGACAGCTGTCAGTTGGGTTCACCAAAATTGCCTAGATGGCGCTGTACGCAGTATTTTATATAAGTACGTAGGATTTTATATAAATGACCAGAAAACAAAGGCACTTCGCTGCATACTATCCGCTAAGTAGACAGGTTTCCTTAGTTTCTGGTCAGTTGGCCTTCCTTCAGTATGTGCTTGACCAAAAAACAAAGAAACCATGCTGCATACTAACCACTACGCAGACAAGTGTCTTTAGTTTCTGGTCGTTTGGCCTTCCGTCATTATGTGCATGACCAGAAATCAAAGGAACCTCGCTGCATACTATCCGCTAAGCAGACAAGTCTACTTTCTGGTCAATATGTTCTTCCTTCTTCAGATAGGGTTTGCATCAGCGTCATCTATCGATCTAAGGAGGTACTATTTTGTTTTTAAAGTTGTCATCGATGTCAACCCTTTTATGTCCCCACTTCTGGGGCACGGGTCTCTTCCTGCATAGTAGGAAGGTTAGGCCATACTCCTCCACGAGGGCCAAGTCCGGGCCAAGTCATCATAATGAACAGCAATTAGTATATCTATATAAGAATATAGTACAAATATAGCTTAACAGACGTATTCTTAAGAACACGTTTCCTCTAAAGCACTCCTTAGAGTCAGTTTATCTAATCTGTGGTTACCTTTTTTCCTTGTAAATTCTCCACCACAGACTATTTTAATAAGTATTTCGAGAGTTTTAAGGAGGGGCGATTTATAAGTCAGACCGATAATATTTGTTAATTTGGAAACGAGAAACATTATTTTTATGGTTATAAGTATGGTTGCCGGGAGGAATTTGCGTTTAGTAATTAGGCCGCCAATTGTACCTACTATATATTTATATAATTACCATTACTGTAATTTCTGTCCATAATATAGAATACTTCATCTGTCTATCTTTTTTTTTTAATTTATTTGTTTTATATTATATAACAAATAAATATATTCTTATTATTTTTAAATTGGTATATTATGCAATACTTACGTCCTCCTCTCACAGAGTTGCTCATGACAGAGATGACTGTCGTCACTAAAAATAATAATAATTACAATTAATAGTGTGAAATCGACATTTTACTAATCCATTGTAAATTTCAGTATTTTTCCTTATAAATAAATAGCAATATGAAAATTGTTAACGCAATTAGTAATAGTCGAGATGTTTAGAAAATAAAGAAACCTTTGGAGTTAATTAGAAATATTGAGCAATAAAAAAAACTTAAAACATAATTTTAAAAACCTACTTAGAGGCTAAAAATTCCACCCATGCCGGGGCTCGAACACGCAACCTCTGGCTATCCGTGCCAGAGGTCGCGGGTTCAAATCCCGGCATGGGTGGAACTTTTAGCCTCTAAATAGGTTTTTAAAGTTATCCTTAGCACGGGTAAGTGCATTAAAATTAATATAGTTAAAAGATGATATATATATTATTATTTTTTCATTTTAAATATTTCAAAATAGGTACTAAATGATAAAAACTAACCTTCAACAATGGCTGAGACCATGTCGTCCCTGGACCACTTGCTAGACGATTCTGTAAAATAAAATCAATTCTGTAAATTATTATGAATAGCTTTTAGTAATAAAGCCGCCAATTGTACTATATTTTTGTATAATTTTGTTATATAGGTATATTTTTTTATATAATCTGTGTACAATAAAGAATATTCTATCTATCTATATCGGCGCGGACAGTATCACTGTTAGTACACAGCACAGTGAAGTGAAAGTGAAAAAAGTGAAAGTTTATTTAATGAGGAATTTTTCTGACAGCTATTAAAAAAAAAAATAGTTTTAAAAGATACGATGAGATGGCGCTAAATCGCAAGGGTTTACCTTTTTTGTTTGTTATTGCTTGCCACAGGTAAAAACTTTATTGCTGTTTTGCGATTTCATCGACTGGAAGGAATCTAATCTGTGATCAACTGATCAACCATGATTTTAGCATGAAATACAAATAACAATAATAATGCAAGAGCAAAAAGAAAAGAGGGAGGAAATTCCACGTGATCTGTGGACGACAGAATAAACTGGAACCATTAAAAAAACAAAAACCCTTACTTGAAAACGCCATCTACTGACAAATTAGGAACTACTTTTCTTAGCTGTCAGAAAAATCCCTCATTGTATGTTCGTTTGAAATTCAATGAAAAGGTTTTATTCAAAATAGCGCAGAAACTGCGGCTTAGTAAACGTTACAATTCAAACTGGTTCTCCATTTCAAAATCGAGATCATGTCGGAGAAAAAATGTACAAAAAACAGCAAACTTTGTCTTTTCAAGGTTTAATTTGTTGATTCTTTTATTGCAATTAAATTTTAAAAGTAAAATCGCACATTTTCTACCAGTCAACCGCAGGAAGAAAGAGTTGGTAGGAGTGCCAAAAACAAAAAAAAAATATAATAACATGCTTTAATATAAGGTGTAAGGAAATAAACTGTTAATGAAAATGTTTTAACCGATTTTTTTCATTTTTGATGAACGTAATATTATTATATTTTTTTATCGAAATCGGTTAAGATTTGACGAAGTTATGCGAAAACATAAGTAGTCAAAACAAAAAATCTATACGCGTCGAATTGTTAACCTCCTCCTTTTTTGAAGTCTGTTAAAAACACGGTTCTTGTGGGTATAGTTAGTTAGTTAGACCTGAGATTTCCGCACTTAGCCTCATAGTTGGGCCATTGTACGTAGCAAGCGCTGAGGTACGCTAACACCTCAGACACTAGGGTTTCCTTACGATGTTTTCCTTCACCGTCAGCGGGTAGTATTGCTACTATAATTTCACAAATGTACATAACTTAGAAAACAAAGTCATTGGTACATGCCGGGGTTCGAACCCACGACCTCCCGATTGAGAAGCCGGCGTTCTACACCGCTCCGCTACCACCGCTCTTGTGGGTACATGAGAATAATTATTTATGTTATTTCTTGTGCAATGAAGTTTAATTAATGATAATATTGATCCTTCTGGTAGGTTCGGCTACCGCCATCTTTTCTGTCTACTCCTACAGTATGCAGGCGCGACTTCGTCTGCGCAGGATTGGTATTTCGAGTAGATTATATTAGCGTGGCGCGCAAAAGAACTACATTATGACATTTAAATTATCACTTAACTAATTTGAGTCGCTTTTGGGTCATTCTTTGGGACTCATTTTTCAAGCGGCATCGATTAATAATAATGGAAATCGAAAACCCAGCCAGCCACTATTTTTTTCAGGCACACCTATAATCATCTTTTAATGGGGTAATTCATAATTTTTAAATTACCTTTACATTTACTATAGTTAAAAAATTAAAACACACCCATTCTTTGATTTGCGTGGAGCGTCCCAAACCCAGATCCAGTCACTTAGTAAATAATATATTTTAAACTAAACGCTACAGGCTTACCAAAAAAAAAACTCTTAAGTCCTAAGAAGTTAACGATGCTTTAAAAAAAATATTCTATTGTTCTAAAATAATAACATTCACTAAAAAAAATAAAATGTAACTGTCCCGAGGTAGCCACTGATTTGCGTGGATCATTGTAAATTCGCAAGAGTACATCCCTAACGAGAGGGACCATGTTGCGTCATTTGAATGCCAGTTACAACTAAACGTGCTCCGACAGCCGGGCAGAGTGATTGTGTGACGATGCGTCGAGTTTCCGAAATATAAAGGCAAGAATCTAGTTGCGTGGGCATGGTTTCTCAAAACTTTGATTTGCGTGGTACTATTTTCTCCGGTAACTGTGAATTTATTTATTGAATAATATATTGTAGCGAACAAATATTAGGTAAAGAAACTTATGTACAGAACACAGTTAATTTGCTCAAAAGGTATTTTAATGTTTTAACATAAACGGGTTTATTTTGATTTTCGTGGTCATGATTTGCGTGGTTTACGTGGTAGTTTTGACCCACGAAAATCAATTTTTAACCACGCAAATGAAATAAGTTTGAGTTTTTTATGATAATATTTTTTTATGTCACAGTTTATGGGTTTCTGATTTTACAAATACCTTACAATTATTAAATAGCATTCGATTTTCAATCTATACCTTTAAGTAGGTATATTAAATTTCAATGGAATTTACATTTTAGACCAAAAATGCCGTTAACAAGAGAAGAAAAATTAGAAAGAAAGAACTCTGTAAAAGCAGTACAGGATAAACCAGTGATACTATCAAATATCTTATTAAAACCAGGACTAAGTGGATTTATTTTGGAAACGAGAGTTGAAACGAAAGCGGCCAAAGAGAATTATGATGTGAAACTATCAACGGATGATATTGAACTGTCAGACAATGATAGCTTTTGGGTTCCAGGCCTGACCAAAGAATACGAAGAACTGATGACCCCAAAAACTACCAAAGATGTTATTTCCTGTCTTAAAAAAGACGAAGAAGACTCCAGCGATTTCGATGATTCGATTTTTTAAGAATTTATATTAATAATATAAATAAAAATAGATGTAAGTTTAAGTCTATGATTGTGATAATTAAAAATACAGATTATGTTCCTACGAAATGACTGATTACAGATAAGAGAAAGTGTTAATTTTATAAAAATGTTTTAGTGTTATACTTTTGTAATAATTTATCTTCAACTAATAATAAATAATGGTCGACTGATTTTAGTAAAAAACAATTTGTTTTAGTTACTTCTTTACCTGTTATTTTATCTGATAAACATTATAAGTAATAATAACTCTTTTCAATATGAAATAACAATAAACAACTCGATTGAGAAAGTTAAATTTAACAATATCATTTTCGTGGGGAGTTTTGTGATTTGCGTGGACTCCAATTTTTTAACTTCGATTATCTCTGTAAGTATATCGCTCTCCAAGCTGCCTCTTCCTTTAAAAATATTATTTATACGTATAATTTAAGATTCAGATGTCAATTTTAAAAAAATATTAAGTTTGAAAATTGCCACGCAAATCACCAAAGAACACCTTGTTCGAAGAAGCACCCTTTTAAAAAACATCACACAATACCTTTCTAAATTGTAGTAATATCAAATTGGCCTTTTTGCATCTACTTAATGAGATGATTTATACAGCGTCCAGTGGTATCTTCACTCACACTAGATGGGTGAAGGGACCGCTCCGACGCTGTAGTGCCTGGGACATGGTTTTATAGATGGTGTAAGCTTGCCCAGCACCTATACCATCCTGACAGCTCAGTCGGCCTAGCCCACAGGAAAGACGTGCGGAGCCAACCAAGCCGCGGGTTTCCTCACGATGTTTTCCTTCGCAGTTAGCGTGTGGTATTGCTAATACAAATTCGCAAATGTACGTAACTTTGAAATTAAACAAAGTCATTGGTACATGCCCGCACTCGGGATCGAACCTGGGGCTCTCCCTTGCCAGTCCACGGTTCCACCCACTGAGCTACCACCGCTTGTATTGTAGGCTATGTGTTATTCTGATACAATGTATATGTCACCGGAAAATAACAAGATCCGCCAGTTTATAAATTTCCTAGGAAAATTATAAACTTTCGTAGGATTGTAAACGAGAGATATATTTTATTATCTTACGCCCACATTTTCGCAAATTGATAAACTTACCAAATTCAAGCGTAAAATAATAAGCCTTAACGAAACGCCGCCTGCGCTCTGATTGGTTCAATAAGTCACGTGTAATGCTCCATCTAACTCACAATAATGTAAGCTACATTATTGTAAAGTTTTAACATTCATTCAGTAGGATATACATACGTTGTCGTTCGTAATAAACCCTTGTATGTCCCCACTGCTGGGGCACGGGTCACTTCCTGCATCGCAGGAAGGTTAGGCCATACTCCACCACGGGGGCCAAGTCCGGGTTGGTGGAGGATTGTGAGACAGTGGCGGGCCTTACTGTCAGAAGTTATCAAGCCGCCCATAAGGCCTCTGACATGGCTTAACGACTGCCATTATATGACAGCCGGCACCAACGGCTTAACGTGCCTTGCGAAGCACGGAAGCGCTCGGAAAAATGCCACTAGCGGTAGTCACGGGACGCTCACCCAGCCCGCACCTGACCGCGCCTGTTGTTCCTTAACCAAATGATTGATTCCAATCACTCGGTTTGCCTAGGCCACGAGCGCTTCATACATACGTTGTATTCATAATTAAGTTAGTTAGATACTTACTCTCCGTGATCAGCGAGAGTTGCCAGACTGACTTAGCAACGAGATACGATGATCCTGGAAGAAAAAAAACTCTTATAAGTATATAGTACTTATAGTACTCGTAGTTACATGGACATAAACCAGAGGTTGGGCAGCAGCGCCCATTGCAGTACATCGAACTGCGATCCCCAACCCGCATGCCATACAGGCCCCCCGCCAGTGACTACAGTTTATTTGAATCCGTACTAGAGGATGTTTTAAAGGTAGCTTCAAGTAGTAGCAAGAAAGTTATAGTATGTGGAGATTTTAATATAGACTTGCTGGTAGACTCCGTTTTAAATAACAAATTAAAACTTATTTTCAAGTCTTTTAATTTAGTTAATATTTTCTTAGAGCCTTCTAGGATTACCGAAAACACAGCCACCTGTCTTGACAATGTATTCTGCGACTGTGAATTTTCGCATTGTTCTACAGTAACTTGCTTAAAGTCAGACCACAATGGTCAAATTGTCCACTTTGAAGCAGATTTTAAAAAAAAGGAGCAAGCTATAATTTATCGGCCCATTACAGCAAAAAAGATGGAATTATTTAGAAATTACATACAAAGTAGCTTACCTACACAAAATAATAAGACCCTTAATGCAAATGCTCATTATGGAGATTTATTCAAAGTTGTTTCAGGTAGTTTTGAAAAAGTTTTTAAATTAAAAAAGTTATCATCAAAAAGAAATAAAGTAGCATTTAGTGAATGGGCTACTGCCGGCATCCGAAAAAGCAGGGACACACTATATGCGCTATATGAGAAAAAAACATACACATATGACCCCAGTTTTATACAGTATGTTAAACTATATTCAAAATTATTTAAGGCCGTCTGCCACAAAGCAAAATGTGAGCATATAAAATCAAAAATCCTTCAATCGTCTAATAAATCCAGAACAATTTGGGCTATTATAAATAAGGAAACCGGTAAATCCAAATCAGGAGATCGCGAACTTTCACTTAAAATAGATGATAAATTAATAACCTCAAATGAAGACATTGCTACGGCTTTTGAACAGTTCTTTACAAATGTTCCAATTGTAACGACAGCTCCTTTAGACTCTTCTCCAGCTCTTGCTGAAAGTATTTTGAAAGACAATGTCCCCCCATGCCATCACGATTTTTCGTTCGACTATATTGAAGCCCATACCGTGATTAAATCGTTTAAAAAGCTAAAGCTTAAAAAAACTGAGGACTTATGGGGTATGTCAGTAATAGTAGTTAGCTCAGTAATCGATACCCTAGCACCCCATTTAGCCAAAATCTTTAACAAATGTTTAGATGAGGGTATATTCCCTGATCTAATGAAATATAGTAGGCTCGTTCCTTTATTTAAAAGCGGTGATAAGCAAGATCCCACAAATTTCAGACCAGTCTCAGTTCTACCCGTTTTGAGTAAAATATTCGAGAAGATAGTTCTAGGTCAGCTGCTTACACATTTCAATGACTATCAACTTCTCCATGGTCAGCAATTCGGCTTTACGCAAGGGCGCTCTACAACGGACGCCGGCGTCATGTTAGTTAAACATATATTTAGTGCATGGGAAGAGCGCAAGGATGCTATAGGCGTATTCTGTGACTTGTCGAAAGCATTTGATTGCGTTGACCATAAAACACTTCTTTTAAAATTAAAGCACTATGGTATAAACGGGAATAGCCTAAAACTTATAACATCATATTTAGAAGGGAGAGTTCAAAGAGCTGATATAAATAGAACTAAATCTTCAGGGTCAGAGGTCAGGATAGGAGTGCCACAGGGATCTATTTTGGGGCCGTTCCTCTTCCTCGTATATGTAAATGATTTGCCGTTCATGGTTCAAAATATGTCAGAGATAGTATTATTTGCAGATGACACGTCTCTTATTTTTAAAATTAAGAGACAAGAAAATGACCTTGACAATACAAATAATGCTCTCTCTCGGGTACTAAATTGGTTTACTTCTAATAACTTATTGTTAAATTCAAAAAAGACGAAATGTATAAAGTTCACTCTTCCAAATGTCAAAACGGTAGACAGCAATGTTTTACTGGGGAATGACAAATTAGACCTTGTGAATGAAACTGTATTCCTAGGTATCACAATTGATGCAAAGCTTCAATGGGGTCCTCATGTAGAAAAATTAGCAAATAGGCTTAGTTCAGCAGCATATGCAGTCAAAAGAATTAGGGAACTAACTGACGTCGCAACTGCTAGGCTTGTTTATTTTAGTTACTTCCATAGTCTTATGTCCTATGGCATACTACTGTGGGGACGGGCAGCAGACATTGAGACCATCTTCGTCTTGCAGAAGAGAGCGATCAGATTCATTTATAGGCTGGGTAGTAGAGATTCGTTAAGAGATTTCTTTAAAGAAACTAACATCCTGACAGTTGCCAGTCAGTATATATATGAAAACATTATGTACGTTAGGAAAAATATCAGTAACTTTAAAACTTTAGGTAGCCAACACAATGTAAATACTAGAAATAAACATAAACTTTTGTTCCCACTATTTAGGCTGGCAAAGGTTAATACATCCTTCATGGGGCATTGTATACGCTTCTATAATAAAATCCCTGAAGATATATTAAGCTTGCCTGAATCGCGGTTCAAAAAATATGTTAAGCACACTTTGTGCCAAAAGGGCTACTATAACATAAAGGATTATTTAGATGACAATGAGGTCTGGAATGAAAGCCAGTACAATGTATGAGTTCTGTGTTCAAAATAATTATGTAAACTATGTTAATTAAGGACTTTTGAAAAGACTAAGTTAGGAGTTTTTTTGTCCATTTTTTCTCCTAAATGATCTAGATTTTGAAATGGACACCTAGTTTGAATTGTAACGTTCATTAAGCCGCAGTTTCTGTGCTAATTTGAATAAAACCTTTTCATTTCATTTCATTTCATTTCATTTCATTTCATTTCATGCCCAGCGAGGGGATTATGGGCATTACCCCTATGATAGCTCAACGTGGCGCTCTTTAGAGGAGGGCTATGTCCAGCAGTGGACTAGTATAGCCTGACGACGACGACGATATGAAGGAAGAAAATTTTCATTTGAATATTTTACGGGGATTATGGGCATTACCCCCTATGAAAGCACAACGTGGCGCTCTTTAGGGTAGGGCTATGTCCAGCAGTAGACTAGTATAGCCTGACGATGATGATGATGACATGGTTTTATATCGAAAAAGAGTGGAGTAAAAAGAGTCCTTCTTTTTAATTATATTATTCGATATCAACCCTTGTATGTCTCCACTGCTGGGGCACGGTCTCTTTCTGCATCGCAGGAAGGTTAGGTCATACTCCACCACGGGGGCCAAGTCCGGGTTGGTCGATGAGTGTAAGATAGTGGCGGGCCTTACTGTCAGAAGTTATCAAGCCGCCCCTAAGGCCTCTGACATGGCAGCACAACGACTGCCATTACGGGACAACCGGCACCAACGGCTTAACGTGTCTTGCGAAGCACGGAAGCGCTCGGAAAAAATGCCACTAGCGGTAGACACGGGACGGTCACGCATCCAGCACCTGACCGCGCCTGTGGTTGCTTAACTCAAGTGATTGATTCCAATCACTCGGTTCGAATAGGCCACGAGCGCTTCAATAGGCCTCTAGCGCTTTCTCTGGATACCCCTTTCGAAAACAAGCTAACATTTCATTAAACTGGCCTTCCATTCTTTGATACGATTGTATACTTGACCAAGAAAGGTAAAACTATCCACGTTATGGCTCCGGAGGTATACAACAAACTTCCGGAGGAAATTACGAAGTACGTGTTTAAACGAAAACTAAAAAAATGGCTTATCGAGCGGTGTTTGCATTCGTATGACGAATTCCTAGTCTGTAAAAGTGACTAAGCAGAGAAGCTTATAAGATTTAGCGTATTGTATCGTAATATCGTAGCTTTTTAACTCTTATTTAGCAGAATTTAGCATAATAATGAGGTAAATTACTCAACATACGTATTATTATTATTATTTTGTCTACAATTGATTGACCTGACAGATTGCATAATTATGATATTGACATAAGGTTAAGTTTAAATTTATTTATTTGCAATTTTTAAAAATATACGTTTAATTTAAACCACTTATTGTAAGCTTAACCTATGTAGGTAAACATAAAATAATATAGACTTAAATGCTTTATATTGGAATAAATATTTATAATAGTAATAATTAATGATAAAAATTGATAATTAATAATTAATTGCAAGAAAAATAATTACATTACAGTTGAAGGTAATTTGTTACAGTTGTTGTTGACATGTAATATTTTCTTTTTGACATTTTGTAAATTTGATTGTTATAATGTACGGAGTCTTGACTTGTAATGAATATTACCAATAAATGACGTCTTTAATGAATTTATGACGTACACACGCGTAGGTACATATCTAGTTACGTCAATTAGCTGCTTACGTCAATTCCAGTCCTCATAAAATATTTTTTGAACTAAAACTTTCGTAAGCACAACACATTGTAGACTTTTAGTCCGGATTTACTTACGGGTGTTTTCCTTTTCCGATATAACAACACCCGTAAGTAAATCCGGACTAAAAGTCTACTCATAAAATATGACAAGTCGATTTAATGTATTTTTTATTGAATTGGTTTTTATGTAGTTATATAGGTCCCACTGCAGGGCAAAGGCCTTCTCTCAGAAAGAGAGAGAGAGTAAGCTTAATTACTACGCGTGACCACGGCGGTTTGGCAATGTCGACGGCTGAGATTTAAAAAAAAAATCACGTTTCCTCGCGCTGTTTTCCTTCACTTTAGCGGTTCGTATCTGTGTAATATAAAAATGAATCGCTGTGAAGTACAGTGCTGCACAAGAAATAAGTCTCGCGGATGTACCTGCGCAGATGACCAAATTTTGGATGTGCGGCAAGTTGGTCGACCAATCAGATAGTTTCATTTTATGGCAGGCCGCGCGCCTTTGTTGCTATTGGTTGATTCAACGTCATCGGTGCAGGTGACTATTAGTTTGGCAATATTAGCGTGAGCGATATAGGTAGCGCTACTGCGGCAATCAATTCTGCACCTTAACCGTATCGGTTAAAGATCATGTTGAATGAACTTATAGCTTCGGGTATTTTCGTTACACTCCTTCCTAGTCTGCGCGAACGTAGATTCCCGAAGAGACGTTTATGATGTGTAGTACTGTACGAGGATGGTTCTTTGGGAGAGAAAAATAGCGTGCCAAACCGCTGCGCCAACGAGGCCGAATTTTATAAACAAAGTTCACGAACTTACAAGAAAATATGTAGATAGTTTTGGTTTCAAACGTCATTTTTGAGGTTAGGACCTTGTTTACAAAATTGAACAAGGTAGGATAAACAGTGTATACCTTTGAGCGAATCGATGCCTTTTCCATTGGTCCATTTGTCGATGAAGCTCGAGCAGCGTTTCTTAGCCGACTTGAGGTCGTAGAAGGCAATGACCTCGTTCTCGTTTGCGTAGCACCCATCGTACTTCCGGTAGCCATATTTACAACCGAAGTCAGCGTCGCACACTTCCGGTGTGGTACCCCTTACGAAGGGAACTGGGGAGGAAACAGGATAAAAGATATTTACTTGGTGCTTACAAGCGCCACCTAGGGAATAATAAAAATCATAACTTGTTTTGTATGGAATCAGGCGTTGCTTTGCGGAAATCCATATAAGCTTTAAAATGTGAAAATTACTTTACACAAGTATTGGTGTCGGTGGTGGAATGTTCGTGTCTTGCTTCTGCTTGAAAAAGTGGGAGGGAGGGCGGTGCATAACTAACCGCATAGTGCTTGTGGGATTTTTGGCGAAATTTAGCAAAGTAATTTTCACATTTTAATAACTTGTTTTATAAAGCGATTATTTCAAAAAAATCTTTTTTAGGATTTGTGAACTTTCTGTTCACAAATCCCTGTCAATGGGGACTTTCAATGGGGATTAGTGGAACAACCCTTTCGTATCAATCCTAAACCAAAAACGTAGTATCAAATCGATTAAAATCGGGTTACTTTTTATCCTACTTTTTTTTACGATCTTATTAAGGTTGCTATTTTAGCCGTACTTTTCTCGAAAATTCTATAGTTCTTCAATAATTTAAAGAAACTTACCTCCAGCTTTCTTCTGCGCAACACAGATGATGACTTTCACGATTGCGATGACAACTGTAAGCCAAAAAAGTATTTCGGTTTTCAGACTGTCAAAAACGCACAATGTATGTACCTACGTAATGAGATGATTCATGCAGCGTCCAGTGGCAACCTTTTCGTTGTTCGTGCTCTTCCTAGGGAATCAATTTCGAGACGAGATCGCTAAGTCGAGATCTCGAGGGATCAGAAATTCGATCTTTCTTAGCATTTTCGAGATCTCAAATGGATTTCAAAAAGTATCATTTTAATTAGAGAACTGAAACATTGTTGAGATTGTTTAATAGTTGTGATCGTGATGCGAGTAAGATACAACACGAATAATTGAATTTAATTTTTTCTTATTTTTTGATCATTGATCATTGACTGATCAAAAATTCATACCCGTAAGTTTTCTTATGAAGAAAGTAAGAAACTTATTCTAAAGTAAAAACAAACATTTATAAAATGTGCTTTTTGTACTATTACTAGGACTCCTAGTTTAGGAATCTGTGGGAGTGATTTTGTAATTTTGGTATACAGTCCGATACTTTCCTTCGCCAGTTAGCAACGCGCTTGCGCGCAGATAATACGCGTCATGGGTCGCTGACTGCTGCAGCTCGATCTCGTCAACCTCGGCCGCGATCTCGTCATTTTATGCTTCGAGATTGATCTCGAAAAATGAGATGAGATCTCGAATGTTCGGAATTTCGCGAGATTGAGTTGGCACTCCCTAGTTCTTCTACTATAAAGGGAAATTTCCCGTCAGGCAGATTGTTACTTC
Organism: Yponomeuta sedellus; assembly: GCA_934045075.1. Lineage (NCBI taxonomy): Eukaryota > Metazoa > Arthropoda > Insecta > Lepidoptera > Yponomeutidae > Yponomeuta > Yponomeuta sedellus. The sequence continues at coordinate 1,079,021 of OW203750.1, read as the reverse complement.
TCCACTGTATAGACTCGTCAGATTTAAACCACTCTGAACTCTCAATAATAAGAATCTCGAAGGGGATGTATTAGCAAAGGGGAAGATAAAAAGTACCCGAAACTGGCGAACGTGCATGCAACGTCTTATGAACGTTAATGAAGCGAAGGTGATCTGTCAGGATCGTGGCAAGTGGCAGTCTCTGCCTACCCCTCTGGGATACAGGCGTAAGGTTATTCATGTAAGTATGTATGGAACTCTATGCTAGGTACATACATATTTTGATACTTCGGAAACTTCAAAACGTGCTAGCTAACTTTTCCACGTGAAGCTATTTTTTCCACGGATCTTAAAAGGGCAGAGCTAGTATAATTTTATGATTAGTTTTGAACTTTATTTTAAAGTGATAACATTCAATTCAAAGTGGCAACTATTATGCCGCTGCCTGGCAAAGGGTTAACGTGGGGTTAGCCTCCGCCAAACTGTCAAATTTATACATGTTTTTGACATCTAAATATGAGGTGTGGTCCGAGATAGGTGTGGGCGTGCGGAGTGGGACTGCAGTACAAAATGAAACTATGATCCATTTATTTAGGTAATTAATAAATGTATATGTAAATAAATGTAAATAATCTTGTAATCTTCTTTTTGTTCTTCTTCTTGAGGCTATATTATGTAGTCCACTGCTGGACATAGCCCTCCCCTAACGAGCGCCATAGCGCCATATCTGCCTGAATTTCATGAAATCACATTAAATTTCAGATTGAATTGGTAAAGATTTTGATTTAGAATGTGTGTATTTTGAATAAAAGTCGTATCAAGATTGCTTACATTCTTTAAGTAGGTACCTAAATAAATAGACTTACGTAATAAAAAAAAAAGAAAACTTACTGTTAGAGAAGAGGGCTCCAACTGCAAGCAAAAAGATATGATTAGCATAACTCCTTCAAACCGAAACGTAACATTTTCTGCTGCTGTCTAAAAAGTTATTGAAAAAAAGTTTGTGTTCTCAATGAAATGAAATAAAAAGGTTTTATTCATAGTAGCGCAGAAACTGCGGCTTAATGAACGTTACAATTCAAAACTAGGTGTCCATTTAAAAATCTCGATAATTTTGAAGAAATATAGGACAAAAAAACTTCAAACTTAGTCTTTTCTAAGTCGTTAATTAACAGAGTTCACATAATTATTATAAAACATAGAACTCATGCATTGTACTGGCTTTATTCGAGACAGCATTGTCATAAATAATCCTTTATGTTATAGTAGCTCTTTTGGCACAAAGTATTTTTTATTAGTCTTTATTTTACATAAAACTCTTCACAGCTGACAGTAGTTCTATTTTTAAAGTTCATTCCAGCCCTTAGGTGGGAAGTAATTTGAATGAGTTTTTCCCTCTCTCTGGAGGGAAGCAGCATTTTCCGCCCAATAATCAGATCAAAACAACACTACTTTCCAAGTATAAGAAATGAAAAAATACTTACGTCCAGGCAGAGAGACGTCAATGATCAACCCAGCAGCCTTAGAAACTGTAAACAGATAAGCGGTGCAATTTCATCTTGCCCCTCAAATTTCGGGGATCCCGAATCTGGGAGCTCTAAACCAGCAGTATAATTTAAAGCTTGAGCATTGTGTGAAGCAATCACTAAAAGCCTTCTTTGCATCAACCAGCAGTTGGCGGCTAATATCAAATTGAACATCGCTCTATTCCATAGAACTAACAACATTATGGTGTTTCGGGGCGCCATTAGAAAAAAATCTTAACTTGCTTTATACTAAGTTTTTATCTAAAAGTAAACTTAAGATATCCTAAGTTAGGATTTTTTGTGTGATTAAAATTATTATTATTTTATGTGTTGCGTTCTTGACGAAAACTTATTGGATATTGTATTGGATACTGTGCATTTTTTTTAACCATGTGTGACATTTTTTTTTTTAACTATTTTATTTATTATTGACATTTTTAGTACCTATACCATCAGTTTAAAAGTATTGTAGAATGAGTACTTCCATATTTCCGTTTGAAACAATTCAATCTTAGCAACCGTAGGTTCTAAAAATAGTTGTCACAGTTTTTAAGATTTCTCACGTTTACTTTTAGATAAAAATTTAGTATAAAACAAATTATGATTTTCTTCCATTGGTGGCGCTAGGTAGCGATCCCAAGCGCTTTTTTTTGTTTATAATAACAATGTATTTAAAAAAGCTTGTTACTTTTCACGCAGGTTCCCAACACGGCGGAGAGCGAGCTCGAAGATTCTGTGAAATAAAACAAAATGTTACTTAGAACGTAGATAGGCATGTAAATATGGACGGTGTTAATCATTCGCTCGGGGTTTTCGTATTATGTTTAATTATTGTTAGTATATTTTTGGGGCTTAATCTTAACGGGTACCAGCCATCAGTCTTCTCGTGACCACGATGACTGTAACGTCACCGAAACGTCGAGGTAAAATAGCAATAAATTACTACGCGATTAAGCCCCGAAAATATTCTAACATTGTTTTCAAGCCGCGAAAGTTTAAAATATCGTAGGTATGTTTCATTATAGGTATTTGGTTATTAAAAAGTTCCTCAACTACCTACTGCAATACGTGAGGTGCGCGCCTAGTGAAAAAAGAAGTCTCCCAAACCTGACATTAAGAACGAAGAATAATTCCTCAAGAACTACTGATACAATATTTAAAACAATAGGGTACGACGGGGCTGGCATTGTCCCACTAGGACAAAGTGCCGAAATAAATAAAGATATAAAAAAATATTACGTTAATGTCAAGAATGCAGTGATTTTTATTGAATAGATTCAACAAAAATCACGGTTTCTCAAAAAATAACGTTGCAATTCTTTCGATGATTTTAGAAGAGTAGTATTTGATTTGACATAGAGCTATCGTCGACTTTTCTACACGCTTCAAAGTGCGTTAGTAGCATGTGATATGTATTGTTTTGTGTGGGCGATGGCTCTTAAATGTTTCACATAATAATTGAATTCGATGCAACTTACTGATTTTGGCGACTTCATAGAAAATGTCTGAAGCACATCCGGCGTTGCTATTCACGCCTTGCGCGAACTTGTCTGCAAAAGAAAACGATCTTAAAGCTTTTTAATTTAAGACTGAAACTACAAATATTTTTTAGCATTTAAAACAATGTATCGTTAATGGAACCTACATTATTTTTATTATGATACGAGGAACACGAACGGACCTAAAATTTATCCTGTGGCACTCCAGTTTTTACCTTCAAACCTTCAACATTAAGTAAACTTATATCACCTCTGTGAATTCACAAGTAGTTAACTAAAATTTAAGTTAAAAGATACGTGTAAACATAGTTGGGCCATTTTACCTAGGAAGCGCTGGAGTATGTAAATACATCAGACACTAGGGTTTCTTTACGATGTGTTCCTTAACAGTTAACTATTGGTCTTGCCACTACAACTGCACAAATAAATGTACATTTGTGCAAATGCACACTTTACATTGACATTCAGCAAACAGAATGTAAATTCTTTCGATAACAACCCTTGTATGTCCCCACTGCTGGGGCACGGGTCTCTTCCTGCAGTGCAGGAAGGTTAGGCCATACTCCACCACGGGGCCAAGTCCGGGTTGGTGGCGGATTGTAAGACAGTGGTAGGTCTTATTGTCAGAAGTTATCAAGCCGCCCATGACAGCCGGCACCAACGGCTTAAAGTGCCTTGCGAAGCAGGGAAGCGATCTTAAAAATGCCACCAGCGGTAGTTACGGGACGGTCACCCTGCACATCTGCACATGACTGCGCCTGTTGTTGATTGTTAACTCAAGTAATTCATTCCGATCACTCGGTTCCAGCGTCGAGCGCTTGTCGCAGGTTTATCAGAGACAATAATAGATTGTTAACCGAGGGTCGAAAGAATCAATTCCCGAGGTATTTAGACGCCCGAGCGTGGCGAGGGCTCACACACACTCTACTTTTAATTTCGAACATGAGGAAAATAAAAACTCGTTTATAAAAGGTATTCAACTCTTAGCATAATAGATTAAGTATAACATTTTTTTTTTATTCCGTCACACATATAACAGATCCCGTATCCCGACAATTTATGTTGACTTTTTAAATTTTAAATATGGAACTCACTGCGTGGTATTTGTGGTTATATTCTCTTTGGTTGTTGCGGCTTATTCCGCTCAAACAAATTTCCGCTACGTTCACACTGGCTGTTTAGAAACTCACATGGCCGCAGCATTTTTTTTAATTACTTAGTTTTTTTTTTACAAAAAACTCTTTACAGCTGGCAGTAGTTCTAGTTTTAAAGTTCATTCCGGCCCTTAGGTGGGAAGTAATTTTCTTGAATGAGTTTTTCCCTCTCTATGGAGGGAAGCAGCATTTTCCACCCAATAATCAGATCAAAACAACACTACTTTCCGAGTATAAGAAATGAAAATAAAGTTTACATACTGAAACAACCGAAGCGCCATCCTCCCCCGCCGCCTCCTATGACTTTCCCACCCTGAAAAATGACATAACATTTACAAACAGGCACATACAGTGCTTCTGGTCCCGCACTAGGATACCCTGTGTCGTGGGAACCAGAAACAGCGACATCACGAACATGTACCTAAACATCCAAGACCTGGGGTTTTTTTGTCCCAGCCAGGGCTCGAACCCGGGACTTCACGCATGGTATACAGATACGCTACCGCTAAACCACAGTGGTCGTCATAAGATAAGATAAGAATATTCTGTAATAGCTGGTGCCCGCGACTTCGTCTGCGCAAAGTTTAACGAAGAAGGCATTTTTCAAAAATTATTTTATACCTGCGGGAACAGTTCGCAGTGTCATGGCGTCAAATCTGACGTCGAACCTAGGTAAACAAACATCGTAATCACTAGCAGTCACAACAAAGCACGTGCGAAGTTTACCAATGTTAACCTGAGTTGACGTCACGGATCTTGATTGGTGTTTCAGTCAAAATGGCGGAAAGCAGTATTATAATCCTTTAAATTATTGAAAACTAGCTGACACAGCGAACTTCGTACCGCCTAACAGTCGATTCTTTATTTTTTTTTATTTTTCTCTCCGTAAGAACCATCCTCGTACTTCAAATAATATTCTAAAAAAAGAATCAGCGAAATTGGTTCAGCTGCTCTCGAGATTTGCGCTTACCAACACATCCAGAGATTTATTTTTATATTATTGACTAGCTGTCCCAGCGAACTTCGTACCGCCTAACAGTAGATTCTTTTATTTTTTTCTCTTCGTAAGAACTTTCCCCGTACGTCAAGGAATATTCTTAAAAAAAGAATTAGCGAAATCGGTTCAGCTATTCTCGAGGTTTGCGCTTACCAACACATTCAGCAATTCCTTTTTTTTAATATTATAGACCTGACCCAGCGAACTTCGTACCGCCTAACAATCGATTCTTTATTTATTTATATTTTTCCCCTCCGTAAGAACCATCGTCGTACTTCAGGGAATACCCAAAAAAAAAGAATTAGCGAAATCGGTTCAGCTGCTCTCGATATTTGTCCATTTTTTTATTATAGACTACCTAACCCAGCGAACTTCGAACCGCTTAGCAGTCGATGCTTTATTTTTTTTTTATTTTTCTCTCCGTACAACCATCCTCGTACTTCAAGGAATATTCTAAAAAAAGAATTAGCGAAATCGGTTCAGCTGCTCTAGAGATTTGCGCTTACCCACACATTCAGCGATTAATTTTTATATTATAGACTAGCTGATCCAGCGAAATTAGTACCGCCTAACAGTCGATTATTTAATTTATTTTTTATTTTTCTCTCCGTAAGAACCATCCTCGTACTTCAAGGAATATTCTAAAAAAAGAATTAGCGAAATCGGTTCAAAGTGCTCTCGGATTTGCGCTTACTAACACATTCAGCGATTAATTTTTATATTATTAGAAGATATTGGTAAGCTCATTTTTTTACAAAACTAAATCAGTATTTTAAATCCTTTTAATATGTACTGTTCCCTAATATCGTTAAATCCTTGATTGATACTGTCGTCTGTCTATTGGGGGGTGTAAAGGGTTCATGTAAAACTTACCAAGCGCGGTATGCCCACGCGTGGTATTCCCACGCGTGGTATTCCCACCGTCTTGGCGATGGCGAATATCCCTCGGGATGTGGACCCTACGTCAGTGGGGTAGCTGCCGGCCACGGCAATCTGCGGAAGAAAGAAAACATTTAATAATACCCGTGCTGTGTGGTGTCGGTCCTAGAGAATAGCACCAACCCAAATTCTTCCCGCGGGTGTCGTAAAAGGCGACTAAGGGACACAAACCGGTGGGGTGGGCAGCAGCGCCCCCTGCAGTACAATTCCACCAAACTGCGAACCCCAACCCGCATGCCCAGCGTGTTGATTATGGGCATTACCCCCCAATGCTGGCACAACCTTGCGCTATGGCGCTCATTAGGGGAGGGCTATGTCCAGCAGTGGACTAATATAGCCTGAAGAAGAAGAAGAGCGAAGCGCTCGAGGGGAACCGAGTGATTGGGACCAATCACTAGATTTAAGGGAAAAAATTGACATTTAACTAATGCTTCGGTATTTAATGTTATTGATGGCAATCATGAAATCTTATTTGCTATAAGTATAGGTGGCAACTCTTGTATTTGGTTTAAGATGACTTGAGAAAAGATGGTCAGCGTGGAGTTTTTTTCCCCTGCCTTTTCCTCCACTACAATACGGCCCGAAGGCAGCGGCTTACATTTTACATTGTACATTGACATGCAGCAAACAGAATGTAAATTCTTTACGTTGAAATAAATTCATTTGATTTGACAGGTGCCGTCAGAGTGCTTAGTGCGAGTTTGACAGATCCAATCGAATAACTTTACTACCGCGTTAATCGAGCATTTAGGAGTGAGTATGAGTAAGTTAACCGTTCGAACTGGCAAAACGCTGTCACAGTACAACTCGCACTCGCGTTTATTCGTGTTTTGGCTGATAAACGTGTTCACTTCTCAACGTAAACCATTACAACTCGCACTCAGCAATTTTAATTTCCATACTTGTCGCTAGGTAGCGCTTCCTCGATGCCATAGAAATATGAGTTTACGTTAACGCGATCGAGTAGTTAAAAAACTCGCACTAAGCCCTCGGGTGCTGCATGGGTGACCGTCCCGTGACTACCGCTAGTGGCATTTTTCCGAGCGCTTCCGTGCTTCGCAGGGCACCTTAAGCCGTTGGTGCCGGCTGTCATGTAATGACAGTCATTAAGCCATGTCAGAGACCTTAGTGCGAACGAAATCGCGTGCAACAATCCCTAAAGGTATATTAAGCTTGCCTGAAACGCGGTTCAAAAAATATTTTAAGCACTGTGCCAAAAGGGCAACTATAACAATTCCTGAAGATGTATTAAGCTTGCCTGAAACGCGGTTCAAAAAAGGGGAAGCATTATTTAGATTTCTGGAACTTTTATTCCAGAAATCTAAATAAAGTATAATGCACGAGTTCTACGTTTTAAAAATAATTATATACTCTGTTATTTAACTACATAACACTTAATCTTACAAATTCACATCACACACACACACACACACATTCACATACAATTAGGTAATAAATAACTAACCATATTCACCAATGCATGAGAGACGCACAATACTTAAAATTAATAATGTATTGATCTGTACTTTAAGCACAAAGTAAACTACATAATTGTCAAAATACATGACAGTTTGGCAATTAATTAAATTGATAATTGTGCCCTTAAGTGATTTTGTAAGCCCCTTTGTAAGCCCTGAATGTTGCTCTTTATGGTGAGAAATAAACTTTTTACTTTTTTTTTTACTAGCTGTGAAGTTCTTCTCCAAAATGGTCTAGATAATCGATCGGAGTTTACATAATTATTCTAAAACTTAGAACTCGTGTATGGTACCGCGTTCAATTCTAGACATAATTGTCATCTAAATAATCCTTTAATAGTAGTCCTTTGGCACAAAATATAGGTAGGTAGGTACTTTATCCAGTATATCCAGCGAGTATATCTATGAAAATATTATGTATGTCAGGAAAAATATTAGCAACTTTAAAACTGCAGGTAGCCAACATAATGTAAATACTAGAAATAAACATAAACTTTTGATCCCAAGATTTAGGCTGGCAAAAGTTAATACATCCTTCATGGGGCATTGTATACGCTTCTACAATAAAATCCCTGAAGATATAGGTATTAAGTTTGACTGAAGCGCGGTTCAAAAAATGTGTAAAGTACACTTTGTGCCAAAAGAGCTATTATAACATTAAGGATAATTAGATGACAATGATGTCTGGAATTCAAGCATGTAAAATACACGAGTTTTGTAGAATCTGTGTAAATTCTGTTAATTAAGGAATTTGAAAAGACTAAGTTTGGAGTTTTTTTGTCCATTTTTTCTCCAAAATGATCCAGATTTTGAAATGGACACCTAGTTTGACTTGTAACGTTCATTAAGCCGCAGTATCTGCGCTACTTTGAATAAAACCTTTTCATTTCATTTCATTTACACATTTTTGAACTGCGCTTCAGGCAAGTTTATTGTTCTTCAGGGCACTTATTGTATAAATACAATGCCCCATAAAGGATGTATTGTCTTTTGCCAGCCTAAATCTTCGATATCAACCCTTTGTACGTCCCCACTGCTGGGGCACGGGCCTCTTCCTGCATCGCAGCAAGGTTAGCCCATACTCCACCACGGCGGCCAAGCCGGGCTGGTGGAGCATTGTAAGGGAGTGGCAGGCCTTACTGTCAGAAGTTAAGAAAAAGGCAGCGGGAAAAAAAACTCCACGCGGACCTTCTTTTCTCAAATCATCTTACTTAAACCAAATACATCAGTTGCCACCTATACGTATACCTAATAAGATTTCATTATTGCCATTAACAACCCTAAATGCCAAAGCATTAGTCAAATGTCTCACAATAGTAGGGAAAACATAAGCGCTGCAGCCAGACACACGAACAGCACTCGTTCACGAGCATAACGCAGTGGTCCGCCATCATCAGTCTCAACCATTTTGGAGGGAGATAGACGACCCGAACACCACGCCACCATTCGAATGACCTTTAGCAAACTTGCAGTTTAAGTTTTAGTAACGGTTGGTACAGGCCAGGATTGGAACCAACTACCCCCTGAATTTGAGACTAGAATTCTAGCTTTGCACTTCGTCGTCAGGCTATACTAGTCCACTGCTGGACATAGCCCTCCCCTAAAGAGCGCCACGTTGTGCTATCATGCTATCATAGCCCATAATGCCACGCTGGGCATACGGGTTGGGGATCGCAGTTCGGTGGAATTGTACTGCAGGGGGCACTGCTGCCCACGCCCCGGTTTGTGTGCCTTAGTCACCTTTTACGACACCCGCGGGAAGAATTGGTTGGCTTTACACTACCAGCCCCGATTTATTTGCCACTTACCAGAGCCGCAGCAATGATGAAAGTTAAACTACCCATATTTATCGACAGCCAGCTCACCACTGCTATGGCCAACCACATTGACTCTTTTATAGTGCATTTAATCACCCAAATTAAACTAATAAATCACCAAAACAATCATTGTTGACACAACTGTAGGAGAAGGTGAAAAAATTCACGCCTAATCAACTGCGGATGGCAGCACCAGTATAACTTGGACTGTCTGTTTCATACGGTGACTTGATGAGCTTGGTGGTCCAAAAGACTGGACATTATAATTCAGCGATGTTTACTCAGCGTATAGCCGAAGACGTTTTGCGTATGGGATTCACGGCAAAAGATGCTCTGGGCTGCAGGCAACCAATAGTAATAATAACTTCCACACTTAGGTTTCCTCACGATTTTCTCCATCACGGGAAAAATATTAGTAACTTTAAAACTTTAGGTAGACAACACAATGTAAATACTAGAAATAAACATAAACTTTTGTAAAAACCTATTTTAGAGGCTCAAAATTCCACCCATGCCGCGATTTGAACCCGCGACCGCTGGCTGTCCGTGCCAGCGCTCTTTCCATCTGAGCTAATAGGCGACTCTGGCATCAGTGAAATTTCGAACCTCTACACTATTCTCTGTATTACGTACAGGCAGCGACATCTGGCTGAAGTAATTTGCATGACTTACAGCCCCGACTACCTACTTTGCAGTTAGGTTTTTACATCGGAATGATACCGAGGAGGAGGTCGCGGGTTCGAATCCGGGCGTGGGTGGAATTTTTAGCCTCTAAAATAGGTTATTAAAATTGTCATTAGCACGGGTTAGTGCATTAAAAATAAAAATAGTATAATCATGTAAAAACCTAACTGCAAAATAGGTAGTCGGGGCTGTAAGTCATGCAAATTACTTCAGCCAGATGTCGCTGCCTGTACGTAATACAGAGAATAGTGTAGAGGTTCGAAATTTCACTGATGCCAGAGTCGCCTATTAGCTCAGATGGAAAGAGCGCTGGCACGGACAGCCAGCGGTCGCGGGTTCAAATCGCGGCATGGGTGGAATTTTGAGCCTATAGGTTTTTAAAATCTAAAAGAGTGTTCCAGGTTACTTCATTTATGAAAATATGGCAGTTTTGGACTAAAAAGTCACAGTTTAAGGGTAGAGTTTTGTTTACTAAATTGGACAAGTAAGAATAAATATACTGTATACATTTTCTCGCAAATTCATGAACTATCATGAACTATGTTTATAAAATTTGCAGCGTGTTATCTAAAAGAGTGTTCCAGGTTACTTCATTTATGAAAATATGGCAGTTTTGGACTAAAAAGTCACAGTTTAAGGGTAGAATCTTGTTTACTAAATTGGACAAGTAAGAATAAATAGACTGTATTGATTCTCTACAGAGTTTAACTAAAAGTGGGAATAGTTTGGAGGTACGTTACACTTTCCAAGTACCTACCTAATAATAATTTGAATCTCTCGTAGACCCGGCTGCCTGAGTGATCTTAAACGATCACAAAGTAATAGGTAAATTGTCTTTGACCAGCGCTAGTGGTATTTTTCCAAGCGGTTCCGTGCTTTGCAAGGCACCTTAGGCAGTCGGTGCCAGCTGCCGTCGATAGATGGCAGTCTTTAAGCCTAGTCAGAGGTTTTAGGGCGGCTTGAAAACTTCTGACAGTAAGACCAGCCACTAGTCTTGCAAGCCTCCACTAATCCGGACTTGGCCCCCGTGTTGGAGCATATCCTAACCTCCTACGACGCAGGAAGAGACCCGGGCCCCTGCAGTGAGGATATCGAATAAGAACATTTACATACAGGCACACACATTGCTTCTGCCCTCACACTAGGATACCCCGTGTCGCGGGAACCGGAAACAGCTACATCAAAAACGTGTAAACATCCAAGACCTAGGGTATTTTTTGTTCCTAGCCGGGGCTCGAACCTGGGGCCTCTTACCGCTGACCGTTACCGGTGCGCCACGAGGGTCGTGTTAAATCGATTTCCATCAACAGCTAGGTAGTTTAGTTTTATTGCTTTAATGTGTCGTAAAAAAATACATCAAATATTTGGCGTACTGCAGCTTCCTGCGTGGATACTATGTCGTGCAATTTTTATGTGCTTAAAATGTTTTTTTCGAGTTTTCTACTTATTCTGAGCGGTAATTTCTTTGAATTAAATTGCATTGTTTTATTATACACATTAAGGCCTGCGCAGACGAGGGCCTATCCCCCGGGTACTTTTTTTGTCCGTCGATAAGATCTCTTATAAATTGTATCGAATAACGCACACGACGGACTAAAAGCACCCCGTACAAAAAGTCCCTCAAGTTACCGAGGACATCAAGAGAACAGACTGGACAAAAGTTCGTTGTTTTCTTTTAAAACGCCTTTTCTGTTTCAACTTCATATAAATTACATCACAATGTAATTAATCTCAGAATATTTGCTTCCATAGCGTACGCTTCACTCAATTAATGGGGACAATGACCGCACACCATAAGCGTTGAGTCCGCGACAAGTACTCGGAGGACATTTTTTACGATTCCGGGACTTTCGTCCCCCGGGGACTAAAGTCCCTCGTCTGCGCAGGCCTTTAGGTAAAACGTTATTACCTTAATTAGCCGTTTTCAGCACAAATTTGCAAAGCAATTCACAGATGGCGCTTACAGACGTGGCCATACTTCTATTACCGGAATACGGCTTACAAAATTAATCAGCGCTGAGCAAAGTTTGATTTGAAATGATCACCTAGTTCGAATTGCAACGTTCATTAAGCCGCAGATTATGCGCTTCTTTTAATAAAACCTTTTCATTCCTTATACTCGGAAAGTAGTGTTATTTTGATTTCATTATGGGGTGGAAAATGCTGCTTCCCTCCATGGAGAGGGAAAAACTCATTCAAATTACTTCCCACCTACGGGCCGGAATGAACTTTAAAAATAGAACTACTGTTGTGGAGTTTTCTGGAAAAATACTAATTAAAAAACTTCTGCGACCATATGAGTTTCTAAACAGCCAGTGTGAACTTAGCGCGAACTTCTTTGAGTGGAATAAGCCGCAACAATTACTATTTAAAATTTAAAAAGTCGACATAAATTGGCGGGATATTAATCTGTTATACTTATGTATATGTCACGAAATTCAAAAAAATATTAATAATCTTTTAATGCTAAGATTTTAATATTAAAAATGAGTTTTTATTTTCCTCATATTTGAAATGAAAAGTAGAGTGTTTAACACGGGTAAAAGAATCAATTCCTACTCGGCCTCAGGAATTGATTCTTTCGACCCTCGGTTCATTACTTCATTTTAATTCACTACTTGCCTTCTATTGCAGCAGTGCTGTTCTCGGTCGATTGCAAGAAATACAACGTGAATGCAGAATGTATCAAAATGTACGGGGAGGATTTGAAGACTGTTGTACAGAGGTTCCGCAGGACCCCGGAGTATCTGACAATACTGAGTGGAAGAGTAAGTCAGAGCCTGATTATCATACTAAGCCTTTTAGGGTTCTGGAGACTTATAGACATAATAGAGGTTGATATCAACCCTTTTTGTATGGCCCCACTGCTGGGGCACGTGTCTCTTTCTGCATCGCGGGAAGGTTAGGCCATACTCCACCACGCGGGCCAAGTCCGGGTCTGTGGAGGATCGTAAGACAGTGGCGGGCCTTACTTTCAGAAGTTGTCGAGCCGCCCATAAGGCATCTGACATGGCTTAACAACGGTGTGTGAGTGTGTGTGAGAGAGTGTGTGCCTAACCTTCCTGCGATGAACGTACGGCGAGGATATGAATACAATTGCGCAGACGTTCCGTAGTACTCTGAATTATACACTATTAAGTGCACTAACCTGTGCTAAGGAAAATTTTAAAAACCTATTTAGAGGCTAAAAATTCCACCCATGCCGGGATTCGAACCCGCGACCTTTGGCTATCAGCGATGTCATTCCGATGTAAAAACCCAACTGCAAAGTAGGTACTTGGGGCTGCAAGTGATGCAAATTACTTCAGCCAGATGTCGCTGCCCGTACGTAATACAGAGAATATTGTAAAGAGGTTCAAAATTTCACTGATGCCAGTGAGTCGCCCATTAGCTCAGTTGGAAAGAGCGCTGGCACAGATAGCCAGAGGTCGCGGGTTCGAATCCGCCGGGATTCGAAATTTTTAGCCTCTAAATAGGTTTTTTTAAAATTACCCTGAATTGTAAGCACTTTTAGGGTTCTAAAGACTTTTGGACATGACATAATCCCTTAGTACCTGCGTCCTCAAAATTAGGACACGTGTCTCTTCCTGCATGAAGGTTAGGCCGGACTCCACCATGAGAACCAAGACCAAGGTTGGTGGAGGGTTGCAAGACAGTGGCGGGCCTTACTGTCGTTCCGCCCATGCCAGTCCCAGAATTTTTAGCCTCTAAAATAGATAGATAGAATATTCTTTATTGTACACAGAAATTACAGTTACAAAAATTATTTAAAAAATACAGTACAATTGGCGGCCTTATTACTAAAAGCAATTTCTAACAGGTTTTTCAGATCGTCCTCAGCACGGGTTCGTGCAACAAAAACAATATAAAAACGTGTCCCTGTTCTTGTATGTGTGAAGTGATTTGTATTTTTTCCTGAAAGTCAGTCACTTTAAATTCAAATTCAAATAATTTTATTTCAACGTAAAGAATTTATTATTATTATTAATACGTTTATTGCACATAAGTAAAAAAATACAATGGCAATGTGGCGGACTTAATGCGTAAAGAATTTACATTCTGTTTGCTGAATGTCAATGTACAATGTAAAATGTAAGCCGCCGCCTTCGGGCCGTATTGTAGTGGAGAAAAAGGCAGCGGAAAAAAAAACTCCACTCTGACCATCTTTTCTCAAATCATCTTAAAACCAAATACATCAGTTGCTATATGTAAACCTAATAAGATTTCATGATTGCCATTAACAACCCTAAATGCCAAAGTATTAGTCAAATGTCTCACAATAATAGGGGAAAACATAAGTGCTGCGGCCAGACACACGAACAGCACTCGTTCACGAGCATAACGCAGTGCTCAGCCATCATCAGTCTCAACCATTTTCGAGTGAGATAGATGACCCGAACACCACGCTACCATTCGAATGACCTTTAGCAAAGTTGCAATTAAGTTTTTGTCAGTTAAGTTTTTAGGTCAGACAGACTGCAAAAGTTCTCCACTCGAGAACTTTTGCAGTCCGTCGACCCACTGCCACTTCAGCTCGCTATCTTATAGGCTTGTATTTCTTCTCCTTCTTCAGGCTTTATTATGTAGTCCACTGCTGGACATAGCCCTCCCCTAATGAGCGCCATAGAGCCCTGCCTTCAGCTTGCCGCATCCAGCATCTGCCGGCAGTTTTTCGCAGATCGTCATCCCACTATGGTATTTCTTCTTCTTCAGGCTACATTAGTCCACTGCTGGACATAGCTCTCTCCTAATGAGCGCCATAGCGCCCTATTTGTAGCTTGCCACATCCAAAATCTGCCGGCAGTTTTTCACAGATCGTCATCCCAGGATTGTATTTCTTCTTCTTCAGGCTACATTAGTCCACTGCTGGACATAGCCCTCCCCTAATGAGCGCCATAGCACCCTGTCTTCAGCTTGCCGCATCCAGCATCTGCCGGCAGTTTTTCACAGATCGTCATCCCAGGCTTGTATTTCTTCTTCGCCTTCAGGCTATATTAGTCCACTGCTGGCAGTGGCGTTGCTAGGTAACCAAGTGCCCTGGGGCAAATTAAAAAATGGGGCCCCACGGCTATGTAAACTGACAAATACAATAAAACGCACATAGATGGATAATAAAACGCACATATCACTACCCGTGAAATTGACAACCTACAGAAAAAAATTAGTGTACCTCATTCCCTAGGCATAGCATAACTTTTGAATTTCTCTCAACTGAGTTGACATGATTAAAGTGGGGTTGCAACCTGTCGTATTGATTTTGAAAATGGGAGAAAATTCCAAAAGGTCAGGTCGATCGAGATTTTTGGTAACGATTCGAGGGCCGCCTGAGCGTGAGGGCCCCGGGGCACTGCCCCGCCTAGCCCCTAGGTAGCTACGCCACTGACTGATTTTTTGACAGGTACAGAAGCTAGAGGAAGAGGTCGAAGACATAATGGTCCAGGAATACGCCTGGTATCTGGATAAAAAGCTGACTGGGAAGTTGCTAGAGAAGTTCACGCAACTGATACCGCCGGCAAACTCATCGACAACGGAAAAAGGGAGCGATAGGCGGTAAGACAGGAATAGTAGATTGAATCGAGATGAAATGAAATGAAAAGGTTTTATTCAAAGTAGCGCAGAAGCTGCGGCTTAATAAACGTTACAATTCAAACTAGGTGTCCATTATTAATATAGTTTACATAATTATTAATATAGTTTACAAAGTCTTTTATTAATATAGTTTACATAATTATTATAAAACATTGAACTCATACAATGTACCTACTGGTGTAGAGCACGTGGGTCATAAGACAGGAATAGTAGATTGTTAACCGAGGGTCGAAAGAATCAACTCCCGAGGTATGCGAGGGCGGCTATAGTCGGAATTGATTATTTTACCCATGTTAAACATTCTACTTTTCATTTCGAATATGAGGAAAATAAAAACTAATTTTTAATAACACTATTTTTATTTTTAATGCACTAACCCGTGCTAAGGAACAAATTTAAGGAACAAAAGTGTACGTAATACAGAGAATATTGTAAAGAGGTTCGAAATTTCACTAATGCCGTGAGTCGCCCATTGGCTCAATTGGTAGAGCGCTGGTACGGATAGCCAGAGGTTGCGGGTTCGAATCCCGGCATGGGTGAAATTTTTAGCCTCTAAATAGGTTTTTAATTTTTAATACATATTCAAGTCTTAGCATAAAATATTTTTACCTATTTTTTGCATTCCGTCACAGATACATAGGTATAACAAATTAGCATCCCGCCAATTTACGTCGACTTTTTAAATATGGAACTCACCGCGTAATTCTTGCGGCTTATTCCGCTCAAAGAAGTTTGCGCTAAGTTCATACTGGCTGTTTAGAAACTGACATGGCAGCAGCATTTTTTTTATTGCTTTTTTTTACATAAAACTCTTCACAGCTGACAGTAGTTCTATTTTTAAAGTTCATTCCAGCCCTTAGGTGGGAAGTAATTTGAATGAGTTTTCCCCGCTCTATGGAGGAAAGCAGCATTTTCCACCAAATAATCGGACCCGCTTCACCACAGGTACGCTACGCTACAGCTACAGGGTAATTATTTTCTCCTGTAGCGGGTTCGATTCCCGATTCAGCCGTGTAATTATTTAAAAATCTATGAATGCAGTTAAGATTGTTTTTGAAATTAAAATAATGTCTTCTTTCAGTTAAATGTTCCATCTACTTAAAGGTACTTTAAATCAATGTAGCATGGCCGTGGAACGCCCTGTATATATTATACAGGGCGTCCCAAAGTTATGGGCCATAATAAAAATAATATATCTAATATATCTAAATATCTACGATATTTAAGGTACTTTCCCTTCCTGATTTTCTAAAAATTACCTTCTTGCTTTGTCTGAGAAGCAGACCGACTAAATTTAAAAAAAAAACACCCCTACTTTTATGATGCCAATCGAAAAAATGGCCAAAAACTAATAACTCTTCTTAAGTAACATAGTATTTAAAATAGATCCCCGCACCATTAGATTTCTTCTTTTAGGGATACGTGAAAGATATGCTATACAAATAGCGATATAAGATTGTGGGTGAACGAGTTACAAACAGAATAATTGTGCTATATCATATCGAGTATTCACCATAAAAAGATAAGAAAATCATCAGGCAGCGGACTCATTAAAAGATTGACGATTTGCGTAAGACAAGAGGGATCACATTTTGAGCATTTAATTACTTAAAAAAAACCCACTTATTTGACTACGGCAGTTTCATGTATGTTTTTAATTTGATTAAAATGATTAATTTCACGCTGTTCCTTTCTTTTAAATTACTATGTAATTGAGGAAGAGTTATTATTTTTTGGCCATTCTTTCGATTGGCATCATAAAAGTAGGGATGTTTTTTTTTACATTTAAGCCGGTTCGTTTCCCAGACAAGGCAAGTAATTTTTAGAAAATCTTTGAATGCAGAATTACTAAATTTTAAAAATAACATAAAGTCTTCTTTCAGCAAAATACCCTATCTACGATATTTAAGGTACTTTCCCTTCATGGCCCATAACTTTGGGACGCCCTGTATACAGGGTTACAGGTTAGGTCGACCTATTCCCGTGAAAGGCGTGTAGTTTACATCGTTTCTGACTAATTTGACTATGAAACCCCCTATCCTAAATCTAACCGTTTTTGAGATATTTCAATTTAATTGTTTTTTATGAATAAATCCCGATTATCGGCTGTCAGCTTAGATATTTTGAAATGTTTAGGTCCTGTTAATACTATTATTGAATTTTTACCTTTCAAATAAGATGCTTTAGGATCTTAGTAATCAATATTGTACGTTAATAAAATAAATAAGTCGCCATAGACGATTAAAAGTGAAAAAAATATAAATACATTTAAATAGTTTATTTTTCTTTCAACGGTATGGGTATAGGCCTGCCGTATAATGGCGAGGGACTGTTAGAAATGCTACCTGGGGGATCTCAACTAAGTTTTTACATGTTTTTTTTTAATTAAAAACCTAGATTGTTATACCTCGTTGGACAGCTGATGAAACGTAGATATTATTAAGCACATCCGCAAATCAGGCCCCATTGTATTTTTTTTAAATATCCTTGCAAGAAAAATAAACTTTCTAAATGTTAGATTAGATTAGAACTCTTTATTGTACACACCAGAAAACAAAATACATAAAAAGGCTTACACATCTAAGCTATTGCCGTATACAATTGGCGGTCTTATCGCTAAAAGCGATCTCTTCCAGACAACCTTGGGATGGATAGAACTGAAAGATGAAGAGAGCAGGTAGGTAGGTGTACATGAAGTATACAGGAAGAATCTGTACATAAGCTGACTTACAACTAATATTCATATAATATATTTAATAAAATACATAAACTAGGCCATATATATAATATTATTAATGTATAAATTATACAAACATACATAATTATATAATTATAATATAATAATACATACATTTTATATGAAATCAAACAACAATGAAAACTTACTATGTAGAATTTAAATTTTTTTTCCAGATTTAATCGTCTATGGCGACTTATTTATTTTATTAACGTACAATATTGATTACTGAGATCCTAAAGCATCTTATTTGAAAGGTAAAAATTCTATAATAGTAATAAGTAATAGGACGTAAACATTTCAAAATATCTAAGCTGACAGCCGATAATCCGGATTATTTCATAAAAAAACCATTAAACTAAAATATCTCAAAAACGGTAAGATTAAGGATAGGGGGTTTCATAGTCAAATTAGTCAGAAAAGATGTAAGCTACACGCCCTCAACGGGAATAGGTCGACTTAACCTGTAACCCTGTATATACTCATATATAATACCTACTAGCTGACCCAGCGAACTTCGTAGGTACAGCCTAACTGTCAATTCTTTAATTTTTTTATTTTTATTATTCTCTCCGTAAGAAACACCCTCGTACTTCAAGGAATATTCTAAAAAAAAGAATCGGCAAAATCGGTTCAGCTGCCCTCAAGATTTGCGCTTACCAACACATTCAGCGATTCATTTTTATATTATAGACTAGCTGACCCAGCGAACTTCGTACCGCCTAACAGTTGATTCTTTAATTTAATTTTTATGTTTCTCCGTAAGAACCACCCTCGTACTTCAAGGAATATTCTAAAAAAAAGAATCAGCGAAATAGGTTCAGCTGCTCTCGAGATTTGCGCTTACCAACATATTCAGTGATTAATTTTTATATTATAGAGAAGACTAGCTGACCCAGCGAACTTCGTACCGCCTAACAGTCGATTCTTTAATTTTTCTCTCCGTAAGAACCATCCTCGTACTTCAAGGAATATTCTAAAAAAAAGAATCAGCGAAATAGGCTCAGCTGCTCTCGAGATTTGCGCTTACCAACACATTCAGTGATTAATTTTTATATTATAGAGAAGACTAGCTGACCCAGCGAACTTCGTACCGCCTAACAGTCGATTCTTTAATTTTTCTCTCCGTAAGAACCATCCCCGTACGTCAAGGAATATTCTATAAAAAGAATCAGCGAAATCGGTTCAGCTGCTCTCGAGATTTGCGCTTACCAACACATTCAGCGATTCATTTTTATATATATTATTATTGTAGATTATAGAATAGAACAGGAGAATAGCTCACCATTATTAAGCTCTGCGAATCGGAGCGAAACCTGGTCGGACTTTTCCGATATAACAACACCCGTAAGTAAATCCGGACTAAAAGTCTACAATGTGTTGTGCTTACGAAAGTTTTAGTTCAAAAACAGGAGAATAGATAGAATAGAAGTGATTTTTATATTATAGACACTAAGGGCGAGATAAATAGTCGCTTCTAAGAACGAGTCTTAGCGAAAGCACTTGCTTAAGAATCGATTTGTCTATCATAGACAGTACTTTAGCACTCTTTTAGTCGCGAAACCCGGACTAATTCTTAGCATTGGCCTAAGAACGTGCTTAGCTAAGCAAACGTCTACTTTGATACTTAGGCTGACATTCAGAGACGAAAACTAAGCTAAGACCGGTCTCAGAAATGTCAAAATCACGTACTTAGAAATATTTCGTATTCAGAATCGAATCTTATCAAGTTGAGTATGAAATGGTACTTAGCTAAGTGTAAGTAGCCAATATTGGTGACTTTACGTGAACTTAGATAGAACTGTCATCTGTCATTTGGTTTTCTTCACTTTGAGGTTACCTTTTTGTCGTATTGTTTTATTTGGAGTTGTGATTAGCATTGTGTTTGCTGCGGAGTTTTGTGACAAAATGAATCGCTTTGAAGTTATAGACTTTAAGAAGAAGTGGACGCCTTGGGAGACCTAGGTCTGGATGATGGATTCCATGCAGAGTTTTTATTCCGGGATTCTTCAGAGTCAGTTTTTTTGGACACGACTATGGTCAAAACTTCACTTACAAGCTCTCGTAAAAGTGCCTTCTCGTAAGCGGTAAAAGGATCTTTCCTTTTTCTTTCTGTAATTTTTTGTGACAGTCTATGAAAAATTAACGAAATTGAATAATAATTTACAGAATTGAGTGTAAAAAATTCTTTCGTTCACAGACGACTCCAAAGGTCATTTCACTGATGTTCTACGAGCATTATCTGTGAGCTTTTTATTTCACTCTCATATACATAAACTTGTATAATGTTGTCCTGCTCTCTCGTGTAGCGATATAATATTTAAAAAACCGGTAAGAACTACATCACTAAAAAATAATAGACAATATAGATGACTTTCTTAAGACAGTTCTTCGCTTAGCTCATGCTTAACTCCGTCTCCCGATCGAATGTGAATACGAAAATTTCGGCGCTTCACTAAGTATGACTTTAGTTTACTTTGCTAAGACTGCTCTAAGCGTGAACTTGGGATTCGTCTCTGAATGTCAGCCTTAGGGCGAGATAAATAGTCATTGCTTAGCCCAAGTCCGTGCTCAAGCTTCCCTAAGCATTACTTCAGGCTAACTTAGCTAAGTATCAAAGTAGACGTTTGCTTAGCTAAGCATGTTCTTAGGCCAATGTTAAGAATTAGTCCGGGTTTCGCGACTAAAAGAGTGCTAAAGTACTGTCTATGATAGACAAATCGATTCTTAAGCAAGTGCTTTCGCTAAGACTCGTTCTTAGAAGCGACTATTTATCTCGCCCTTAGCTAAGTTAGCCTGAAGTAATGCTTAGGGAAGCTTGAGCACGGACTTGGGCTAACGAACGACTATTTATCTCGCCCTAACACTTTTATGATTTAAAGAAAGGAATTTGAAAAGAAAATTAACCTTTATGCCCCATTTCGGTACCTTGCAGGTTGAACAATTACAAGAGGATTTTCCAGTACAACGAAGTTCTTGATAATGACGAAGTCTCCTTGCCGTTGGCTATCGACAGCTTTACCACCCGTAACCGCAGAATGAGGAAGGCTGATGGAGCCCTAACCACGCGGGCGCTTAAGCAAAAGGTTTGCTATCGATACCAACCCTTGTGTGTCCCCACTGCTGGGGCACGGGTCTCTTCCTGCATCCCAGGAAGGTTAGGCCATACTCCACTACGGGGGCCAAGTCCGGGTTGGTAGTGGATTGTAAGACAGTGGCGGGCCTTACTGTCAGAAGTTACCGAGCCGCCCGAAAGGCCTCTGACATGGCTTAACGACTGCCATTACACGACAGCCGGCACGGAAGCGTTTGGAAAAAGAGCCACTGGCGGTAGCCACGGGATGGTCACCCAACCTGTACCTGACCAAGCCTGTTGTTGGTTAACTTAATAATATTGGCCTTTTTTGCATCTACTTAATGAGATGATTTATACAGCGTCCAGTGGTATCTTCACTCACACTAGATGGGTGGAGGGACCACTCCGACGCTGTAGTGCCTGGGTCATGGTTTTTATAGATGGTGTAGGCTTGCCCAGCACCTATACCATCCTGACAGCCTAGTCGGCCTAGCCCACAGGAAAGACTAGTCAATACGTGCGGAGCCAACCAAGCTGCGGGTTTCCTCACGATGTTTTCCTTCACCGTTAGCGTTAGCGTTAGTTTGGTTAACTTAAGTGATTGAATATAATCATGTGGGTACAGCGATATCATTCCGATGTAAAACCTTACTGCAAAGTAGGTACTCGGGGCTGTAAGTGATGCAAATTGCTTGATGTTGCTGCCTGTACGTAGACATAGACATAATTTATTGGTAATATTCATTACAAGTCAAGACTCCGTACATAATAACAATCCAATGTAGAAATAACAATCAAATTTGTCTCTTAGAATAGTGTGTGAAAAACATAACTTAAGTATTTCTTCCTCTTCTTCAGGCTATATTAGTCCACTGCTGAGCCCTCCCCTAATGAGCGCCGTAGCGCAAGGTGGTGCCATCAATGGGGAGTAGTGCCCATAATCCCCACAATGGGCATGTGGGTCGGGGATCGCAGTTTAGTGGAATTGTACTGGGGGCGATGCTACCCACCCCATGGTTTGTGTCCCTTAGTCGCCTTTTACACCCGCGGGAAGAATTTGGGTTGGTGCTATTCTCTAGGCCGACACCACACAGCAGCTTAACTTTAGTATTTACTTAGAGAAATCCTCAATTCAGAATCCGGCGGTAAGTGCGGAAATCTGCAGTCTAACGAACTAAAATCTTAATCTTAAAATCTGTACGTAAGTAGGTAATACAGAGAATGTAGTAAAGAGGTTCGAAATTTCACTGATGTCGGTGAGTCGCCCATTAGCTCAATTGGTAAGAGCGCTGGCACGGATAGCCAGAGGTCGTGGGTTCGAATCCCGGCATGGGTGGAATAGGTTTTTTAATAAAATCTTGATTTCAGGCTACGCCGCGCCGGCGGGGAAATGTAGAAGCCAACGGGAAATCCCACTCCATATCGCCCGTCGTTATCTTAGACACGTACAGGATCTCAGATGACGAATTGACCGCTGATGACATCAATGAAGGCAGGAACGTAGGCTTTGAGGCCATCGGGTGAGCTCAATAATAGGAATCAGTCCTTAAAATGTGAAAATTACTTTGCTACATTCCGCCAAAAATCCCAGAAGTCCATGCGGTTAGTTAATGCACCGCCCTCCCTGCCACTTTTACGGGCAGAAGCAAGACACGAACACACCACCACTGATACCATAACATCCTGACAGTTGCCAGTCAGTTTATATATGAAAACATTATGTACGTTAGGAAAAATATAAGTACTTAACTTTAAAACTTTAGGTAGCCAACACAATGTAATACTAGAACTAAACATAAACTTTTGTTCCCACTATTTAGGCTGGCAAAGGTTAATACATCCTTCATGGGGCATTGTATACGCTTCTATAATAAAATCCCTGAAGATGTATTAAGCTTGCCTGAATCGCGGTTCAAAAAATATGTTAAGCACACTTTGTGCCAAAAGGGCTACTATAATATAAAGGATTATCTAGATGACAATGAGGTCTGGAATTAAAGCCAGTACAATGTATAAGTTCTATGTTTTATAATAAATGTACGAGTAAACTATGTTAATTAAGGACTTCTGAAAAGACTAAGTTTGGAGTTTTTTTGTCCATTTTTTCTCCTAAATGATCTAGATTTTGAAATGGACACCTAGTTTGAATTGTAACGTTCATTAAGCCGCAGTTTCTGTGCTACTTTGAATAAAACCTTTTCATTTCATTTCACCAATACTTGTGTGAGAAAACACGCGACGCGTTGCGCCTCTAACACGAGTGTCAGCTAACTTCATACGAAATTTTATTAAAATCGCTCCAGCTATTTAGACGTGGAGAAATAACAATCATATACACTCACAAACTTTCGCCTTTATAATACTAATGTGGTGAAAACTTCAAAAATAGTACATAATATGGACGACCAAAAAAAACTTTACCATTATTTAAAATAACATAACATTAACATAACAGTATAGTATTTTCTACGGTTAACACGAGCACTAGACATAATTTAAACTGTTTTTGTGCCGTTGTGCCGTGGGCCCGGATGACATCCGGGCCCACGGCACAACGGCACAAACGGCGTGCCTGAAAAAGTGCCGAAACATCGGAAAATTGGAAAAATGTAATAAACGAGCATGAATCCGTATAAAAACAGTTTTAATTAACATAACATTAACATACAGGCACATACATTGCTTCTGGCCCCACACTAGGATGCCCTGTGTCGTGGGAACCAGAAACAACGACATCACAAACATGTAAACAGCCAAGACCTGGGCTTTTTTTCCCAGCCGGGATTCGAACCCGGGACCTCTTGCATGGTAGGCAGACGCGCTACCGCTGCGCCACAGAGGTCGTCAATAAACCTTAACATCAACCCTTGTATGTCCCCACTGGTGGGGCACGGGTCTCTTCCTGAATCGCAGGAAGCTAGACCCAATAAAGCAGCTAGACCTTTCTAATTTCGCCCACAGAGATGTAATCCACAACATAATCAAGGACATGGGGGGCGGCCAAGACGAGGCGCCCTCCACCCAACTGCCAGGCGGTGGGGGGGAGCCAGCGAAGAATCACACGCTGAAGACCACGCACGTGACGAAGCACAAAGCTGAAGACAAGAGCGAAGAGGAAAAGAAGACCACATCGGCGGCCAAGAAGGACGATACGCGATAGTGTCTCACTACTGTCTTACTTCCTTTTTAATATATATTTATAGGTTATACCTATTTTATGACCTAACAGTCGATTCTTGAATTTTTTTTATTTTTCTCTCCGTAAGAACCAATCTCGTACTTCAAGGAATATTCTAAAAAAAGAATTAGCGAAATCGGTTCAGCGGCTCTCGAGATTTGCGCTTACCAACCAACACATTCGACGATTCATTTTTATAGGGCAATTTTTTGATTCTTGGCATTAATTGATTCGGCTGGCAACCCCAGACCGAACAGCTGACTTTAAAAGTAGCTCTGTAGTATTATTTAGAATAATTAGTAATTATAAGTGTATTTAGAGTCCAATTAAACGTAAATTCATTAAACAATACATAGCAGTGAAGTGTAAATAAAAGTTACTAGTGAAAATCAAACAAATACAGTACAAACGTACTCTAATTGTACCGGGCGGCTGAACTGTCAAACGGTTCAAATTGCAACGACTAATCCGGGGAAGTATTGTTTTATAACTGTATTTTACGCCATACAACACACTTTTTACTCCTTACACCAACTATACATAACCTCACGTACGTGAGATACGTCCCATACAATCACTCCGGCTCAGTTTTGGCTCTCTTTACTTGACGTCAAGTGGAAGCAAAGTTGAGACTAAACATAATAGCCTCAGCCATCACAAAACTCACACCTTACCTCTATAAACGTGACATCCACTCGTTATCAGTCAATATAATCTTACATGGTCAGACACTGACACCGATTCCCGGTTTCTTTTCAGGATTTCCAGTACCATGTTGACCCGAAGCAAGATGACTGTACGTGATATGGAACTGAAGCTTAAGGCGACCCTTCTAGAGCTCCAAAAGAGTAAAGAGCTGTGCAACACTCTTCTTCAAGAACGAGAGGACAGCGAAGAGGAGATCCGTCAACAAAACAAAACCAACTCGGCGCTCAAAGAAGAGCTCAATGAGTTGGATATCCAATGCCAAGACCTAAGTGCCCAGCGCGATGAGCTGCAACATCAAGTCAACACATTTATCAAATGCCATGATGTCCACGATGTAGCATTACAACGTATACGCTCACTTGAACACCAGCTTGCTGAGGCACACCACGAGCTTCAGCAGATAAGTGAGCAGGAACAACAAAAAGAGAGTGCTAAAACCATGGCTTTGTATAGTGAAGTCATGAGTGATACAGGGATACCAACTGTCGACCTAACTACAGCCAGTAGTAGCAGCAGTATAAAAATGAACAGTGTAAGGAAAATTAAGAAGTACATTAAAACAAAAAAGTACATAGAAAAGGTTCAGAAACTCGTTAAACGAAGCCGGAAGAGTATAGAAAGTATACCCATTCACCGTCAAAAACTGCGGTTAGAAATAGAAATGGCCGAATGTCAGAAGGAATTATTCACCAACAATGTCGACCACGAACTAGCGATGGCCGAACTACAACTACAAGTTGAAGATCTGCAGTTTCAGTTGCTGGACATCACCTGCAAGTACTCAGCTATGCAAACTCAGTACTGTGACTGCATTTCATTAATGAACGAGTTGATTGCACTGAGCAAAAACAACCTGGAATGCATTGAGTCCAACTTTATCCAGGACTTGGAAGACACAGAAGGCAAATCAAGCTTGCTACCCTTAAATCCACCATTAGCCGTGATTGGAGACACAGCCCCTCTACAGCAGAACTCCATGCAACCACGGAATAGTGAAAAGGGCAGTAAGAAGCCAGGCTTATGTCCACCGTGCAGCATGCCCAACATACCAGCCACTTTACAGCTGGATATGACACAGCAGCATGGGGGCGAGCTAAGTGGACAGCCTGCAACACCGAATGTGACAGCTGAGACCTGTGGACCAATCACCTGTGATGCCAGACTTAGAGTATCACCTAATAGACCGACCAGCTCTTCAGTTCCAGTCAACGAGCAGCGCAGTGCAACACCGACCCCTGATGCCATACTGGATGCACAGCCGCAGTCTAGACCCACCAGCTACCGAGTTCCTGACAATGACACCCAGTACAAAACCATTATCTATTCAGATAAATTAGGTTTAGGTTTAGGCAGTAGACTACAAAATAACTTAAAACAACATGTTGAAAATATATGTATGCCCTATGCATCTTACATGCAAATAGTTAACTGCATGCTTAGTAAGGAGTATGATAATAATACTACTGTTGTGTTATTAATAGGGGACAGCACAGGAATACAGCAACAAGATTTGACAAATTATTTTGATTCTATAGTTGCTCTTCAAGCAAGAAAAATTGTAATTTGCGCTTTCCCTTACTCAAAAACTCTGTCAGAGACACAAAATGCCCGGTTAGATAAGTTAAATCGGCTATTGTTTAATATGACCTTTGGCCATCGAGACAAAGTATTATATTTTGATACGAATAATTTTATTCGAAACTTTATATTGACTAGGGACACAATGCATGTGCCTCTTTCTTCGAAACGACAGATTGCCAAATTATTGGCATTCAATATTTATGACCCCATTATTGTTGAGACAATAAAACAGGGACCAACTAAAGTTGCTAACTGTAGAAGTTCTACACTCAAACCTCTGTATTCTGAGGTTTTGATAAAACCTAGTATAAGTAGGTTAAGCTTGACTGCTGATTTAAACTATCAGCGCAGACAAC
Source organism: Yponomeuta sedellus (assembly GCA_934045075.1). Classification (NCBI taxonomy): domain Eukaryota; kingdom Metazoa; phylum Arthropoda; class Insecta; order Lepidoptera; family Yponomeutidae; genus Yponomeuta; species Yponomeuta sedellus. Next base: position 1,051,723 of record OW203750.1, on the reverse strand, counting down.
AGAAAAGCCCCCCTTAAAAAAACTTATCTTAGCTAATCAAAATTTACAGGGCGGTTTTTCTGGTAAATTACTAGAATTAGAGTTATTTCTAGAACAACATAGAGTAGATGTACTCTGTGTCACTGAGCACTGGCTACTAGAGTCCCAAATGAATTTTTCTGTAAATAATTATGAAATAGCCAGTTGCTTTAATAGAAAGTCTGCATTGCATGGTGGATCTTTAATAATAGTAAATAGTAGTTTGAAGTATAAAGAACGAAAAGATATTAGCAGACTTTCTGTTGAAAAAGTTGTAGAACTATCATGTGTTGAACTGGCTAAGCATATTGTAGTAAGCGTATACAGGCCCCCCGCCAGTGACTACAGTTTATTTGAATCCGTACTAGAGGATGTTTTAAAGGTAGCTTCAAGTAGTAGCAAGAAAGTTATAGTATGTGGAGATTTTAATATAGACTTGCTGGTAGACTCCGTTTTAAATAACAAATTAAAACTTATTTTCAAGTCTTTTAATTTAGTTAATATTTTCTTAGAGCCTTCTAGGATTACCGAAAACACAGCCACCTGTCTTGACAATGTATTCTGCGACTGTGAATTTTCGCATTGTTCTACAGTAACTTGCTTAAAGTCAGACCACAATGGTCAAATTGTCCACTTTGAAGCAGATTTTAAAAAAAAGGAGCAAGCTATAATTTATCGGCCCATTACAGCAAAAAAGATGGAATTATTTAGAAATTACATACAAAGTAGCTTACCTACACAAAATAATAAGACCCTTAATGCAAATGCTCATTATGGAGATTTATTCAAAGTTGTTTCAGGTAGTTTTGAAAAAGTTTTTAAATTAAAAAAGTTATCATCAAAAAGAAATAAAGTAGCATTTAGTGAATGGGCTACTGCCGGCATCCGAAAAAGCAGGGACACACTATATGCGCTATATGAGAAAAAAACATACACATATGACCCCAGTTTTATACAGTATGTTAAACTATATTCAAAATTATTTAAGGCCGTCTGCCACAAAGCAAAATGTGAGCATATAAAATCAAAAATCCTTCAATCGTCTAATAAATCCAGAACAATTTGGGCTATTATAAATAAGGAAACCGGTAAATCCAAATCAGGAGATCGCGAACTTTCACTTAAAATAGATGATAAATTAATAACCTCAAATGAAGACATTGCTACGGCTTTTGAACAGTTCTTTACAAATGTTCCAATTGTAACGACAGCTCCTTTAGACTCTTCTCCAGCTCTTGCTGAAAGTATTTTGAAAGACAATGTCCCCCCATGCCATCACGATTTTTCGTTCGACTATATTGAAGCCCATACCGTGATTAAATCGTTTAAAAAGCTAAAGCTTAAAAAAACTGAGGACTTATGGGGTATGTCAGTAATAGTAGTTAGCTCAGTAATCGATACCCTAGCACCCCATTTAGCCAAAATCTTTAACAAATGTTTAGATGAGGGTATATTCCCTGATCTAATGAAATATAGTAGGCTCGTTCCTTTATTTAAAAGCGGTGATAAGCAAGATCCCACAAATTTCAGACCAGTCTCAGTTCTACCCGTTTTGAGTAAAATATTCGAGAAGATAGTTCTAGGTCAGCTGCTTACACATTTCAATGACTATCAACTTCTCCATGGTCAGCAATTCGGCTTTACGCAAGGGCGCTCTACAACGGACGCCGGCGTCATGTTAGTTAAACATATATTTAGTGCATGGGAAGAGCGCAAGGATGCTATAGGCGTATTCTGTGACTTGTCGAAAGCATTTGATTGCGTTGACCATAAAACCCTTCTTTTAAAATTAAAGCACTATGGTATAAACGGGAATAGCCTAAAACTTATAACATCATATTTAGAAGGGAGAGTTCAAAGAGCTGATATAAATAGAACTAAATCTTCAGGGTCAGAGGTCAGGATAGGAGTGCCACAGGGATCGATTTTGGGGCCGTTCCTCTTCCTCGTATATGTAAATGATTTGCCGTTCATGGTTCAAAATATGTCAGAGATAGTATTATTTGCAGATGACACGTCTCTTATTTTTAAAATTAAGAGACAAGAAAATGACCTTGACAATACAAATAATGCTCTCTCTCGGGTACTAAATTGGTTTACTTCTAATAACTTATTGTTAAATTCAAAAAAGACGAAATGTATAAAGTTCACTCTTCCAAATGTCAAAACGGTAGACAGCAATGTTTTACTGGGGAATGACAAATTAGACCTTGTGAATGAAACTGTATTCCTAGGTATCACAATTGATGCAAAGCTTCAATGGGGTCCTCATGTAGAAAAATTAGCAAATAGGCTTAGTTCAGCAGCATATGCAGTCAAAAGAATTAGGGAACTAACTGACGTCGCAACTGCTAGGCTTGTTTATTTTAGTTACTTCCATAGTCTTATGTCCTATGGCATACTACTGTGGGGACGGGCAGCAGACATTGAGACCATCTTCGTCTTGCAGAAGAGAGCGATCAGATTCATTTATAGGCTGGGTAGTAGAGATTCGTTAAGAGATTTCTTTAAAGAAACTAACATCCTGACAGTTGCCAGTCAGTATATATATGAAAACATTATGTACGTTAGGAAAAATATCAGTAACTTTAAAACTTTAGGTAGCCAACACAATGTAAATACTAGAAATAAACATAAACTTTTGTTCCCACTATTTAGGCTGGCAAAGGTTAATACATCCTTCATGGGGCATTGTATACGCTTCTATAATAAAATCCCTGAAGATATATTAAGCTTGCCTGAATCGCGGTTCAAAAAATATGTTAAGCACACTTTGTGCCAAAAGGGCTACTATAACATAAAGGATTATTTAGATGACAATGAGGTCTGGAATGAAAGCCAGTACAATGTATGAGTTCTATGTTCAAAATAATTATGTAAACTATGTTAATTAAGGACTTTTGAAAAGACTAAGTTAGGAGTTTTTTTTGTCCATTTTTTCTCCTAAATGATCTAGATTTTGAAATGGACACCTAGTTTGAATTGTAACGTTCATTAAGCCGCAGTTTCTGTGCTACTTTGAATAAAACCTTTTCATTTCATTTCATTTCATTTCATTATATTATAGATTAGCTGACCCAGCGAACTTCGTACCGCCTAACAGTCGATTCTTTAATTTTTTTAACTTTTCTCTCCGTAACAACCATCCTCGTACTTCAAGGAATATTCTAAAAAAAGAATCAGCGAAATCGGTTCAGCCGTTCTCGAGATTTGCGCTTACCAACACATTCGGGGATTCATTTTTATACTATAGATAGATATAAGACCTGATGACCCAGCGAACTTCGTAAGAACCATCCTCGTACTTTAAGGAATATTCTAAAAATAGAGTTAGCGAAACCGGTTCAGATGCTCTCGAGATTTGCGCTTACCAACACATTCAGCGATTCCTTTTTAGATTATAGAAGATATCGAAAACCAAATTGATCTGTTTTGTCTATGGTTTTTTCTGTCACACAAATCTTCCTTTTACATCCGTGGTTTCTAGGTGGTTTCTAGTTGGTTTCGCGTCAACCCTTGCATGTCCCCACTGCTGGGACACGGGTCTCTTCCTGCATTGCAGAAAGATTAGGCCATACTCCACCAGTTGGTTTAATTAATAATAATTCAATTCGTTTAATGACAACTAAAGGCCCAATTTTCAAACGCAAAGAGCTCCATCACCAGGCCAAGATGAGGTTGCGTCGCAAGTAGCAAAGAGCACTAAAGGTGGCATGTCACGGGGGCCAAACTGGAAAGCTACACACCAGGAGAAAAATTCAAAAAACTAGCGACAGAAATAAAAATAGGTCCCAAGCCGGCTGGTCCCCGTGGGACGACTGACCAAAACCCTCCAACTCAGGAAAATAATGAAATAGAAATGTCAAGAACAAATAAAATATACAACATTCTACACATATGTACACTTAATACTAGAACACTGAGAACAGCTGAAAGTCTGCAGGAGCTGGAAACAGCATTAGAAAAAATAAATTGGGATATCTTGGGTATCAGCGAGATGAGAAGAGTAGGCGAAGGCATAGAAGACAGACGAACCTACATCATGTACTACAAGGAAGAGACTGCTGGACACAAGGGCGTCGGCTTCCTACTGAAACCAGCACTAAAAAGCTACATAGAAGAATTTATAGGAATATCGGAGACCATGGCTGTAATCATTTTCAACTTGCCAAATTTCAAGAAGAAATGGGTTGTAATTCAAGTGTATGCACCAACAGAGCAAGCAGAAACAAAGGAAACAGAAAACTTTTACAATAGTCTCTCTCAATTAGTGCAAAACTACACAAATGAACATATAGTAGTGATGGGAGACTTCAACGCTCAAGTTGGTAAGCAGCAAAACAGAGATGAGTTTGTCTTAGGAAAGTTCGGACTCGGCAAGAGAAGTCCAAATGGCCAAAGGTTGATAGAATTCATGTTTGAAAACAAGCTAATAGTCCTCCACAGCTTATTCAAAAAACCCACAAAAACGTAATGGCCATGGATCTCACCAGATGGCAAGTACAGGAATGAGATAGACTACATTGCCACAAACTACCCATCAGCATTTACGGATACAGGAGTCATACAAAATCTCAACTTCAATTCAAACCACCGTATGGTTCGCAGCTTCATGAGAGCCTACCCACCAAAAACACCCAGACTAAAGATGCAGAACAACGCAAACAAGTCTAGTGGAGCACACCAGGGAAAACTAGAGGAGCCCCTCACTGACCTGCTTGCAGTGGTAGGATAAAATTACCCAATAGACCCTTTAGCTAACTATAATAGATTAGAACAGATACTTTCAAGCAAGAAAGGAACTAATATGAAAAGAGTAGAAAACAGGCTAGCTGAAAAAACGCTACTATTAATAGAAGAAAGAAAACTACTTCGGGAAAACCGAGAAATGGAACAGAAAGAAAGGAATAAAGCTCTGACAGACATCAGCAAAGAAATTAGATCAAGCATTAGGAAAGACCGCATACACCATAGGATTCAAACAATCGAAAAACACGTGTTAGCAACAGGAGGAACAAAAAAGGCTCTGAAAGAACTAAGGGAAGTCGAAAAAGAATGGATACTGAAAGTCAAACAGGGCAGAAAAGAAGTAACAAAAAGAAGCGATATCAAGGCAGTAGCTACAAACTATTTTCGAAATCTGTACAAAGAAGACGAAAAGGAAAGCTCACTAATAATATCAACAACTCCCCCAACTAAATCTGAAGGAGTTCCCGTGTTCTTAGAAACAGAAATAGAAAAAGCTATAAAAAGCCAAAAGCTAGAAAAAGCTCCCGGACCGGACAAAATCTGCAACGAATTGATTAGAGGCACAATAGAAGAATTGACCCCAGTACTAAGATATTTAACGAAATCCTTACAACAGAAACAATCCCTCCACAAAAATTAATTGTGAGCCTCTCAACATTCCTCAATGTTGAGAGGCTCACAATTAATTTTTGTTGTAGGTATGAATTGAGTAATTTGTGGCACAACGAAACAATTGACGTCTGCGGTGTAACCACTACTTGTGAGTGATGAAATAGACACATCACATCTTTTTGTAATTTTAGATGATTGTTTATTTAATCCTTGGACGGATACAGAAGTAGAATAGCTTGGAATTTGTAATTGTTTTTGTGTATTTTCTGTTAGAAAGCTTGACGTGCTTCCGTTGTCCAACAGAGCACGGATTTTGTGTAAACGACCATTACGGTCTTGAATATTGATTAGAGCTGTAGATAGCAGCACCTGGCTTGTATGTGTAGAAGATAGAGCGACATTATTGTTGTTTTGTTCTGTGCGTGACGTGTGAGTAGTGTTCGATTGCGATTCGGCCCTTTCTTGGTTTTGTAAAGTAGGTAACACCACACAGTCACGTGATGTAGTTGCTGTGGGTTCAAGTTTTGATTTTTGTTCGATGTGTAACATACTATTGTGTCTCTGAAAGCATAATTTGCAAGGACCCATTCTGCAACGTTTTTCTTCATGACCCGCACGCAAACAGTTTGTACACAAATTTAATTGTTTTATTTTTTGTATTCTTGCTTCGATTGGCATTGCTTTAAATTGATAGCATTGGTATATGGAATGAATGTGTTTGCATACAGGACATGTGTATTGTTTTGGTGTTGTTTGATTGGCTATAAATGCTTTGGAATGTTTGTGTGTGTCGTTTGGTTTTCGTACCGAATTTATTTGTGTTTCCTCCATAGTTTCTAATAAATCTGCACGGTTCTTTAGGAATGTATTGAAATCGTCTAGTTGAGGTATATGTTTGATAAAATTGCGTTGTGATTCCCACTCACGGAACGTAATTGTGTCCAATTTTGTTGAAACCAAATGTATTATGAGAATGTCCCAGTGTTCTGTAGGTAAATTTAATGTCTTGAGTGCTCTTAGGTTTTTGTTAATAGTGTCAATTGTGTTCCGTAATGCTCTTGATGATTCTTTCGTAATAGGATCAATGCTGAATAAAGCTTGTATGTGGTTATTTATTAAAATTCTTTTGTTATTGTATCTTTCGCATAAAAGTTGCCATGCAACATCATAATTATCGGCAGAAAATTCTAACGATTGTATGATTAATGATGCACTGTCCTTGAGTGATGCACGCAAATAGTGAAATTTATGTATGTTTGAAATTGAAGTGTTTGTATGAACGAGTGACTTGTAAGTGTCGTGGTACTCTAGCCAGTCCTGATAGCGCCCAGAGAAGGTAGGTATTTGGATGGTAGGTAATTTAACGCTAGGCCCACCTGTGTGTATCGCAGTACCTGAACCTGTCACTGAAACGTCACCCCGCACCGCAGAGGCAGAACCAGCATCGACAGCATTCGAGTCCATCAGCTCCTGTGCCACTGCGATAGCAGCGAAGTAGCTAGACTCGAAATTCTCTCGCTCTTTGTGCTCGTCTTCTGGAATTTCACATAATTGTTCGATTTGAGTTTGGATGAAACTAAAATTACACATTTTTCTCAGCGGCAAAACAACATATTTATCAATGCTAAATATGGAAATAAACCTTTATCTATAGTTTCAGAAAATAAGTATTTGGGCTTAATTATAGATAGTAGACTTAATTGGAAAAGTCAAATTCAGGAGGTATGCAAAAGATTAAGTACTTCTGCCTACGCCTTACATAAACTCGCCTCCGTAGTAGAAACCAAATCACTTTTGATAGCGTATCATGGCCTGGTTGCATGCCATTTGAGATATGGTGTTATCTTTTGGGGGAATGGTACTGACAGAGAACTTGTATTTAAAGCGCAAAAAAAATGCATCAGACGTATGTTTATGTTGGCAAATGACATTAGCTGTAAACCTTACTTTAAAAGGTATAAAATCTTGACGTTTCCTTCAATGTACATTTTAGAGCTAGCCCTTTTTGTAAAAAACAATCCTGAATTATTTGAAAGACCAGAGTTAAGAAATAGACGAGATAATGATAAGGTAAAATTACCACGATCGAATACAGCACTCATGCACAAAAGTGTCATATACATGGCACCTTTAGTTTATAACAAATTGCCAAAGACAATTAGAAATTTGAATTGCTGTTTATTCAAAAAAAAACTAACGGAATATCTTATTGACAAATGTATTTATAAACTCAATGAATTATGTAATTGACTTTTAATGAATTTAATTTTTTGTAATAAGTATATTGTGTTAATTAGTTTCTTGACATGATATTTTAAATAATTACTTCGAGATTGACATAATGTAATATAGAATTGTACTATATAATTGACATTGCATGCTAACTTGACATTATATTTTTTTATAATTTGTATGCTGTAAGGCAAAATATGGAGCACAATCTTCTGCTGTACATTACATCAGTCTGTTTTATATACTTACCCATATTTAACAAATAAATTATTTTGAATTTTGAATTTTGATGGTATCAAATTCATTGTATAACTCTTGTATTTTGGTAAATCGAGCGTTCAGTTCATTAATTTGCAAGGAACTTAGAACTTTACTGGGGGATAGCATTTTAAGAAATGTTTTGAAAGTGAGTTTGCATTTTAATGAAGCTCTACTGCGCTTTAGTGATGGTAAATCCATATTAAATTATCAGCTGCAAATAAGATCAATTGTATGAAATATAGCTTGAAGTAAAGCGTGCTGAAATTTAAACCGTTTAGAAGAGAAGCAAAAATTTAAATTGGCGCGATACTTAAATTTTCAATGTGAAGCTGAAGGTGAAGTAGTCAAGCTTGCAGTTTAGTGCTATTGTGCTTAATAATTTAGTGGTCAGAACAAAGCGAGAATCCGAATCATCGCCTGAATCTAATGAGCGTTAGCCGTGCGCCTGCGCTTAGTGGGTAGTATCACGTAGGTACTACGTAATTGCCCAACCTCACCGTTATATAGCCAGCTGGAACCATGCGAATAAAGCAATGTATTAGAAATAGGTCCGTATTATAATAGTGTTGAATAAATATACTGAGCACTGGAGTAAACAAGCAGATGCAAAATTTCGAAAGAAAAATAAATTTTGAAACAATAACGGGTTGGCTTGTTATGATCGCTTTCAAACTAATTATTGGTGAACACTGTAATTAACTGGACCGAGAATATTTTGCTAATTGGGATAGGTATAGTGTGGGATGTTGATTGGAACGAACTTACGTCACACGAGTACACTTCCCTTTTCTTGGTATATTGTAATCCTTAATTGGAGGAAACTGTAGATTGTTGATAAATATCGTCTGGATTGTACGAAACTCGTTGCGATTGTTGATTGCGTCGTCCACGAACCGATGGCGTGTCCTCCGTTCGACCTCACCGCTACTCCTTTGTAGGTACTCGCCGCTGTGCTATGAGCTTGGCTTCTTCCAAAGTCGTATCCGGCTCGAAACAATGATGTGATTCGAGAGAGGAGTTGCAGCAGTCAGTGGAAATGAAGACGATAATTTTAAGCAATCACAAGTAGTTTTTTAATTAGAGAAAATACATCGAATAAGAAATTGTAAAACGTTACGACGTGTGTGATGTTAGCCGAAGGTAGACCGAATGAAGTGAGCCGCTTGCCGTTTGCACCAGTGTGAGTGCATGTACTATTGACACGCACACATGGAGTGCGTTAACAAACGTGTACAAGGTTTTTGGGAAAGTTGTCCTAGAGAGCATATCAGGCATACTAGACGAGAACCAGCCAAAAGAACAGGCTGGTTTCAGGAAACACTTCTCAACAATAGATCACATACACACAATCAAGCAAATAATTGAAAAATACAATGAACACAACAAGACACTATTCCTGGCCTTTATTGACTACTCAAAGGCCTTCGACAGCTTGAAACACGAAGCAATATGGCGTAGCTTGATAGAACAGGGTGTGCACTCTACATACATAAACTTAATCAAAAGCATCTACGGTAACAGCAGGGCAAGAATTCGACTAGAAACACTAGCAGACGAATTCCCCATAGAGAAAGGCGTAAGGCAAGGGGATCCACTGTCACCCAAATTGTTTTCAGCAGTGCTGGAAAGTATCTTCAGGGGGCTGCGTTGGGACAAGTACGGACTAAAGATAAACGGAACTACACTTAACCACCTCAGGTTTGCTGATGATCAGGTCCTGCTTGACGAAAATCCATCTCATCTGGAGGAAATGATACAATCACTAGCCAGCGCAAGCATGAAGGTAGGACTAGCTATGAATGCTTCCAAAACAAAGCTGATGACAAACGGCCCAAAGAAAGAAATCAAAGTCGATAGCCGACCCCTTGATTATGTAGAGGAGTACACCTACCTGGGGCAGATCATATCCTTCGAGGACCAGACAAATAAAGAAATAGACAAAAGAATCGCCAATGGATGGAAGAAGTACTGGTCTTTAAAAGAGGTCATGAAAAGCTCAAGTCTAGGTCTAAAAGTGAAAAGAAAGGTCTTCGACTCTTGCATACTACCATGTCTGACTTATGGATGCGAAACATGGGCCCTAAACAAACAGCATAGAGACAGATTAGCTAAATGCCAAAGAGGAATGGAAAGAAGCATGCTAGGGTTGAAACTCAAAGACAAGGTTACAAATGTATTCATATACATACTTATAATACATTTATTTAAATTAAAATAGTTGACATCAATATACAATTTACAATGTTTCTACTTTATTAATCTATTCACAATGTATGCAACTATCGCAACTGACATTGCCCTATCAATTATTCTATCCTAATTATCTTTTTACAATTTATGCAATTACCATACCTGACATTCATCTTACATTATCCAGCATTCCACTTTGTTAACTCAAAGTTTGACTCGCTACTTATAGTAAATAACTCACTGTCTCTTATTTATTTATTTGCTTAATCTTATTTACGATTTTGTTCAGGTTCGTACTAGGTATCTCTCCGAGGCCTGCATGCCGCCTCACGGGTACTGACGGAAGACCAGCGCTGGAGTATCATATCTCCAGCTTATGCTGAGTCAGAGCCCTTTTGCACTTGCCACACCCACAGTACTCACATTGGAAAATGCTCTGTGTCTCTGTTTAATTGTGTATCGGATTGTTGTTGCTTTTCTTGTCTTGTACATATAGTCTTCTTAATATTGTTTTTATTGCGTGTGTGTGTAAGTGTAAATAAATGATTAATAAATAAATAAATAAATAAATAAATAAATAAATAAAATGCAGACATAAGAAACAAGACCAAACTCACGGACATTATAGTTAGAATCGACAAGCAAAAATGGAGATGGACTGGACACATGCTAAGATCTAAAGTTGAAAAATGGAGCCAAGCAACCACACTGTGGTATCCAAGAGACGGGGTCAGAAAAAGAGGAAGACAGAAGAGGAGATGGGTCGATGAAATAAAACAAACAGCTGGCCCATTCTGGACAAGAGCAGCGCAAGACCGCTGCCACTGGAGGGAGTTGGATGAGGCCTTTGCCAAGAGGCACTTCGAAATCAGAGATTTAATTTAATGTTTAAAATTGAAACCACTGTTTATATTATGTTTTCGAAATATAGGCTTTATATTATATTATTATATTAAAGGCCCAATTTTCTTAGTGTTTAAATTATTACAAAGTTTGCTAATTATCAAAATAGGTTACATTGTAGGCTCAATAAAAATAGAATAAAAGGGTCTTACATTGGAAGCAGACCCAAATCTATGTTATTGGGTGAAAAATATGTATATTCTCTTCTTTTTTTGACATCCGTTGATACAGTCATCGTTTACTAAATCTGGAAACTGGTGTTTCTGCTTTTGATAGCTCATTCATTACCTACCTTCTTGCACAGCCAGAAAAAAAAGGAATTACAATACAATAACTTCCTAAATCTAAGAATGTTATATCTACCTACAATAATATTAAAGTTTCGTGAGTATTGACTCATTAGATCCATCGGTGAGTCATGATGATAAAATGGATGCAGTAAATAGCACTGAACCATAAGAAGATTCGGTCAGTCACTGAATCATAAAAAAGTCATGTGTGCGTCAGTAAATCAATTAATCAGACAGTTAATGCTGTCCGGGGATGATCCGGGTCAGTACCAGCTGAGCCACTACCGTTTGCCTTATTTTATAATACCTACCTAGTTTTAAGTCTTACTTTAAAAACCTATTTCGAGGCTAAAAATTCCTATTTAGCCTATTTAGAGGCTAAAAATAGAATTTTTAGCCTCTAAATAGGTTTAAAAATTGTCCTTAGCACGGGTTAGTGCATTAAAAATAATGTACCTAAGTCTTACTTTGTTTAAGTGTTTTCATAAGGCAATAAATTCTTTTTTATCTCATCTCATCTCTTATCTTAATGAATCGTCACAGAAATCTGAATATTGTTTACTGACTCATGAAATTCTTCAGTGAATCAGTAAATCAATCAATGGATCCGAGAGGCATTCGTTTTGAGAAGCTTTGTGAAACAAAAAAAAGTGATCAATTTACACGAAGCACAAGGACGAAGATTAGAGCGAAGAGAAGAATACCACCTCAGCGGCCAAGACGGACGAACGGCTTAACGACTGCCATTACGTGACAGCCAGCACCAACGGCTCAACGTGCCTTACGAAGCACGGAAACGCTCGGAAAAATGCCACTAGCGGTAGTCTCGGGATGGTCACCCATCCTGGACTTGACCGCGCCTGTTGTTGCTTAACTCAAGCGATTGATGCCAATCACTCGGCTCGACTAGGCCACGAGCGATTGAATGAAAGTTTGCAAAAAAAATTCAAAGGGAGTGTTAAAAAAACTCTACGTTTAATTCTCGTCGTCATAAAGCCGCTTCTTCCCGGGCATCGGCACGGAGGTTCTGCCGAAGCCGCCACCGCCGTAACCGCCCCCGCCACCGCCACGGCCGCCACCGCCATAGCCGCCCCCGCGCTGCGGCCGCGCGTTTTCCGCAGAGCGGTACCTAAAATTACCAAGCCCTTAAGTCTACATAGTTTTTTAATAGAATGATATAAGCACGACAATGGTTGTTATTTGCCTCAATTTGGTAGTTTACAAAATAATAGTAGTTCAATTTCAATACAGGGGTATCTTCTTCTTCAGGCTATATTAGTCCACTGCTGGACATAGCCCTCCCCTAATGAGCGCCATAGCGCAAGGTTGTGGGGTATAATTGGCATTGCGGGATAGGGATAACCCGCGCAAATTAAATAGAGGAGCGCGCAGCAGCGCTCCCTGCAGTACAAAAACACCGAACTGCGATCCCCAATCCCCATGCCCAGCGTGGGGATTATGGGCATTACCCCCTATGATAGCACAACGTGGCGCTCTTAAGGGGAGGGCTATGTCCAGCAGTGGACTAGTATAGCCTGACGACGACAGCGAAAATCTCGTAAATAGGCATCTCTCGCGAAGAAGATCGAATCGCGCGAGACGCCGAGTTAAGTAGCACGGGTTATACAATTGCAAAGCGATTGGTTTCTAGACTACAGATAGTGTGAATGATTCGACCATTACCGGACTAATATGACTCTATTTAGAGGCTAAAAATTTCACCCATGCCGGGATTCGAACCCGCAACCTCTGGCTATCCGTACCAGCGCTCTACCAATTGAGCCAATGGGCGACTCACGACATCAGTGAAATTTCGAACCTCTTTACAATATTCTCTGTATTACGTACATATTACGTATTTTTAGCCTCTAAATAGGTTTTTAAATTTGTTCCTTAGCACGGGTTAGTGCATTAAAAATAAAAATAGTGTAATATGACTCTATTGAACATATATGCATTTTAGAGACTCGCCCCCTTGGGTTAGATGCGGTTTTTTTAATGTAACTGTAGGGAAGAGCGGGTAATCGTGCTCTTCCACTATAAAGGGAAATTTACCGCCAGGCAGATCGTATGCCTGGGGACGGCCGGTCCAGCTATTGTTAATCGGACGTTATATTTATGCTTTGTCACTTTGATGCAGGAATATTGGAGTCTGTAGTGCACGCGCAGAGTTGACATGTGCTCGCCACATAACCTATAAACGTCCCACTGCTGGGCATAGTTCTTCTCTCAGAGAGAGAGCTGGGCTTAACTGTGGGGCGTGCCCACTGTGCTCACTGATTTACCATTTCAAGCGCTGAGGAAAAGAACTAATTGAACGTTACAAGTAAAATTGTAGCGGGAAACTGTGTAAACGGTGCCTTGCACTCCATTGTGTGCAGCCGAAACATCTCCAAAAGAGCTAGATTGGCTATTCATAGTGGCGTGCTGGTCCCAACACTTATGTATGGTAGCGAGACTTGGGTGTGGCAAAAGAAGCAAGAAAGTAGTGTTAATGCAGTAGAAATGAGGTCCTTGAGAAGTATGTGTAGTGTTACTTTGAATGACAGGATACGCAATAGTCTGATTAGAGAACGTTGTGGACTGAAAGAGGATGTAGTGCCTAGGATTGAGAAAGGAATGTTGCGTTGGTTTGGGCATGTGAAGAGGATGAAGAAGGAAAGATTGACGAAACAAATATATATTTCGAATGTGAGTACAACGACCAAATAGGGGAAGTATTAGCGAGGGGAAAGATAAAAAGTGCCCGGAACCGGCGTGCGTGCATGCAACGGCTTATGAACGTAAATGAAGCGAAGGTGATCTGTCTGGATCGTGGCAAGTGGCAGTCCCTGGTCTCTGCCTACCCCTCTGGGATACAGGAATGAGGTACTCTAGAGATAGTAAGGTTTCCTCGCGTTGTTTTCCTTCACGGTTAGCTACTGTGTACTTTATCCGTTTATGTCATTGATTTTTTACACTAAGCTTTCCGTTGTATGTGTTCTCTGTAAGGAATGTCCTTTTAAATGTAATATGTCATTTTGCGATTAAATAAATATTTTATCTATCTATCTTAAACTCTCGGAGCGCTCGTGGCCTAGTCGAACCGAGTGATTGGAATCAATCACTTGGTCCAGCAACAACAGGCGCGGTCAGGTGCAGGATGGCTCAACGTCCCGCGACCACCGCATCGTGGTGGAGTATGGCCAAACCCGCAGGAAGGTTAGGCCATACTCTGCCACTGGGGCCAAGTCCGGATTGGTGGAGGCTTGCAAGACTAGTGGCTGGTCTTACTGTCAGAAGTTTCAAGCCGCCCTAAGGCCCCCGACTTGGATTAATGCCTGCCATCTATCGATGGCAGCCAGCACCAACGGCTAACATGCCTTGCGAAGCACGGACCCGCTCGGAAAAATGCCACTAGCGTTAGTCATAGGGCCTGTTTCACAATCTGCAAATAAAGTTCCGGATAAGCTATCCGCAACCAGGGCTGCCGTTTGTTCTAAATTTAAATAAATATTCCTATATTGCTTGTGTTTGTTTATGGCTTCAAATTTAGAACAAACGGCAGCCCTGGTTGCGGGTAGCTTATCAGGAACTTTATTTGCAGATTGTGAAACAGGACCATAGACTGTCACCCATCCACTGAACGCGCCCTATGTTGCCTAACCTTCGTGATCGTTCAAAATCGCTCGTAGCCAAGTCTGCCGGAGTAATCTTAAACGATCACGAAGGTTGTAAGCGGCCCACAACATAGGCCCGCTTACAGTAAACGGCAAAAACGTTGTAAACTCACCTGATAGGCTTGGGTCTAACTGGTTTCGGAGCGCCTTCAAAGCCTACTTTTGCCCATTCATCGTTGGCTGGTAGCTTGAGGTTTTTGTATGAGCCCCATTCGTTTGCCCCATTGGACGGCAAACCCGATTCCACCTTGAAGTGCGATCGTGAATTTTTCGCCTTTTCCTGTTTTACCAGCTGCCGCCAATCCATGGTCGTTGGGCTGAATTTACGAGGCGTTTTCTTCTCTATGGTTTTCGCCTTATTTGGTGCGCCGAAGCTGTCGAAAGTCTGTTTAAGTTTTTTGGGCGTATCAAAGTCGTTCACTTTTTTTTTAGGCTTCTTGGGCGCATCAAAATCGTCGAATTTCTGTTTCGGTTTCTTGGGCGCTTCAAAATCATCAAATTTCTGTTTCGATTTCTTGGGTGCGTCAAAATCATCGTATTTCTGTTTTTGTTTCTTGGGCGCGTCAAAATCATTGTATTTCGGTTTTGTTTTCTTCGGCTCGTCATAGTCGTCCAATTTCAGTTTTGTTTTCTTGGGCTCCTCAAAGTCGTCGAAGCGACCTTTGGCTTTCTTGGGCGCGGCTTCGTCGTCCCAGCCTATGTTGCTACCTGTAGAAATGGTAAAAACAGGATTCCTTTTCATTTCTTCTTCTTCAGGCTATATTAGTCCACTGCTGGACATAGCCCTCCCCTAATGAGCGCCATGGCGCAAGGTTGTACCATCATTGGGGGGTCATGCCCATAATCCCCACGCTGGGCATGCGGGTTGGGTATCGCAGTTTGGTGGAATTGTACTGCAGGGGGCGCTGCTGCCCACCTTCCGGTTAGTGTCCCTTAGTCGCCTTATACGACACCCGCGGGAATTATTTGGGTTGGTGCTATTCTCTAGGCCGACACCACAAAGCATGGGTACACAATATTTTTTCTTCTTTTCATTCCAATTAAACCACCAATTTACAAGTATACAGTCCACTTGCTTATTTAATTCGACATAAAGACCCAGAGCTAACAAACACTACCGCCTTATTAGTAAACACTGCCGTCTGTACTCTTAGTTTAAGAAATATCAGTGCAATTTTTATTTTTATGAACTAGCTGACCCAGCGAACGTCGTACCGCCTAACAGTCGATTCTTAAATTTTTCTCTCCGTAAGAACCATCCTCATACTTCAAGGAATATTCTAAAAAAAGAATTAGCGAAATCGGTTAAGCTGCTCCCGAGATTTGCGCTTACCAACACATTCAGCGATTCATTTTTATACTTTCCAACGATCGCTATTATTATAGCCGAATTGTGCGTAAGGCGGTTGAAATTAAGAAACAAAAATTTTTATCGGGAATGTGATTTTAAACTGTCGCAAACGTGGGACTCGGTCATCAAGAAGTGTTCGAGTTGAAAAAAGTCGCATGGCTTATCGTCCGACATTGTCAGTGTAGTGTGTCGCAACTGAAACCTTATCAGCCGAAGATGCGAACGGGTGTCAGCCATCAGTCTTCTCGTGACCACGATGACTGTAACGTCGTCGACACGTTGAGGTAAAATAGCAATAAATTACTACTCGATTAAGCCCCGAAAACATTCTAACCATTATGAGAATTGGGAGCCAAACTACAGTCTGTTAGCTTTTAGAATATACGAGTACCTCGGGCTCTAGAGTAGGCTTCGGTTTTTGCCGAAAGCACACGAGTGTAATACTACTTCCTGCTCTGTATAAAACTTTTCTTCGCTATTTTGAAATTTATGTACAGTTGTCATATTAGTTCCGATATTTATGTGATTTATACTACACGAATATATCCGATTCTATCCGATAGTAGCCGAGGTATATTCTGAAAGCTAATAGACTGTACGGTTGTATGGTAAAGTTCCTTGAGGGAGCGTCTTAATTTTCACCTTTATTTACGTTCGATTTCTTGTCAAATTTATCGGCTTCCTCCTGTTTCGGCCCACTGTCCTTATAGTCCTTGAAAGCGTGCGCTCTCTCATGTCTCATTTCCCTGAGGCCTCTTCCCTCATTGACACCTCTTTCATCTCTGACGTCCCTGCCATCTATGACGTCCCGTCCATCGCTGCCGTCCCTTCCATCTAGGACGTCCCTTGCACTTCGTCCATCTTTATTGTATCTTTTGTCTGCATCTTTGTGATTCTTTGGTAGCAGCTTATCATCGCCGAATGCGGTGCCGAAAGCAAGATTGTCCTTACCTAAAAATGTATGATTATTAAAAGGATTAATTCGATATCAACCCTTGTATGCCCCCAGTGCTGGGGCACGGGTCTCTTCCTGCATCGCAGGAGGGTTATGCTATTAATTATTAATGTAATATTTGAGCGCTTGCGTGATTGTGCCTAGAGGCGCTAACTAGCGCGACTATGCCAATTGTAATATTTTTAAAAAAAGAATGAAAATTATTTCAATTCTATGTTGGTAATATTTTATAAAGAAATTTAGTTAGTTAGGTTAGGCGATATTTTAAAAAGAATAAGTTGGTTAGCTTATTTAAGTTACGTTTAATTTGGTTGAGTTCAGATTAAACTTTCAATTAAGGCGAGGCTCTTCTTGATGTTCAATAAGAACCCACTTTTAGAGGAATGTTTAGCACTGACCAAATGAAATGCAAATAAATAGAAATATAAGAGAAACAGCTTATTAATTTAACCCCTCCACTATAAAACAATTAGAAGATAGGCTGAAAAAAATAAACAAATTAGAACTCGGGCGCCAGGCCAGCACTAAAAGAAGATACCGTGGATAGTAGTAGGTAAAGCGCTTGGGTTTTAATCTCAAGGCGGGCATGAATTGAGTCTGCTGAAGGAGATCAAAGAAACTAGTTTAATGTTTAAATATCTATATATTGCAAGATCTTAAATATGGCTTAAGGCCGCTCACCATGGAAGTTTAAAATTTATAACTTAGCAGGTTAAGTGGCTGTAGGTATCACCAGGTCAGTAGTCAAGTCGCTCCACCCCTCAGAAAGTCAAGTAGCGAGGAAGTCAGTCAATGTGGAAACTTAACCACTAGCCGTTAGATCCTAGTGAAAATTTATGATAAACAACACAATAACTTGGTGAATTATCTGAAACCCTAAGGAAGTTCTAATAAAGTTAAATTTAGCCAAAACTACTTATTTTAAATTTGGACCGAAACTACTTGGATTATCGCTTTCAAGTTATTTAAAGTATAGAGGGCATCGCCTCTGGGAATGCTTCTCTCCGCAGAAAATTAAAAGGAAACATACCAGATAACATAGGTAATATATAAAACATCTGGATGGAACCTGCGGACGTCCAACTCTGGGTACTCAGGAACCCGCAGTCCTCACCACTCTCTGGCTCAATCCCGAAGCATTATGTAGTAATAAGGAAATTTCGAATGGCAGTTAGAATATTTATTTATAATAATAATAAAAAAAAAACTTATTTAGAGGCTAAAAATTCCACCCATGCCGGGATTCGACCCCGCGGCCTCTGGCTATCCGTGCCAGCGCTCTTACCCACTCAGCTAATGGGCGACTCACCGGCATCAGATAATTTAGTGAATAGATACGCTATGCGATAATAAGGATATGCTCGGCTAAATGATGCACATGCAAACATCTAGGCACAAGCCTAGAGGCGCTAACTAGCGCGACTATGCCAATTGTAATATTTTTTTAAAAAAGAATGAAAATTATTTCAATTCTATGTTGGTAATATTTTATAAAGAAATTTAGTTAGTTAGGTTAGGCGATATTTTAAAAAGAATAAGTTGGTTAGCTTATTTAAGTTACGTTTAATTTGGTTGAGTTCAGATTAAACTTTCAATTAAGGCGAGGCTCTTCTTGATGTTCAATAAGAACCCACTTTTAGAGGAATGTTTAGCACTGACCAAATGAAATGCAAATAAATAGAAATATAAGAGAAACAGCTTATTAATTTAACCCCTCCACTATAAAACAATTAGAAGATAGGCTGAAAAAAATAAACAAATTAGAACTCGGGCGCCAGGCCAGCACTAAAAGAAGATACCGTGGATAGTAGTAGGTAAAGCGCTTGGGTTTTAATCTCAAGGCGGGCATGAATTGAGTCTGCTGAAGGAGATCAAAGAAACTAGTTTAATGTTTAAATATCTATATATTGCAAGATCTTAAATATGGCTTAAGGCCGCTCACCATGGAAGTTTAAAATTTATAACTTAGCAGGTTAAGTGGCTGTAGGTATCACCAGGTCAGTAGTCAAGTCGCTCCACCCCTCAGAAAGTCAAGTAGCGAGGAAGTCAGTCAATGTGGAAACTTAACCACTAGCCGTTAGATCCTAGTGAAAATTTATGATAAACAACACAATAACTTGGTGAATTATCTGAAACCCTAAGGAAGTTCTAATAAAGTTAAATTTAGCCAAAACTACTTATTTTAAATTTGGACCGAAACTACTTGGATTATCGCTTTCAAGTTATTTAAAGTATAGAGGGCATCGCCTCTGGGAATGCTTCTCTCCGCAGAAAATTAAAAGGAAACATACCAGATAACATAGGTAATATATAAAACATCTGGATGGAACCTGCGGACGTCCAACTCTGGGTACTCAGGAACCCGCAGTCCTCACCACTCTCTGGCTCAATCCCGAAGCATTATGTAGTAATAAGGAAATTTCGAATGGCAGTTAGAATATTTATTTATAATAATAATAAAAAAAAAACTTATTTAGAGGCTAAAAATTCCACCCATGCCGGGATTCGACCCCGCGGCCTCTGGCTATCCGTGCCAGCGCTCTTACCCACTCAGCTAATGGGCGACTCACCGGCATCAGATAATTTAGTGAATAGATACGCTATGCGATAATAAGGATATGCTCGGCTAAATGATGCACGTGCAAACATCAACGCAGCGCTTATTTTCAGCACATCCTAAGTATTTGCTAGCAATTGACACGTTAGACATGCACCTATTTTTAGAAATAAAAAAATACATTACACAGACTAGGTCTAAAGTACACTACATGACATTATATACAAGCGCAAATCAAGCACAATTAAGCAAGCCAGCCTTCTTGGTACTCTGCCGCCCGACAGCGATCTGGCTCAGTCATTTTATTTAAATAATTAGAGTATAGGTTTTAGGTTTAGTTCAGTTTTTATAATAATCTATTTATATATGTTCTTCAGGCTATATTAGTCCACTGCTGGACGTAGCCCTCCCCTAATGAGCGCAAGGTTGTGCCATAATTGGGGGGTAATGCCCATAGTCCCCATGCTGGGCATGCGGGTTGGGGATCGCAGTTTGGTGGAATTTTACTGCAGGGGGCGCTGCTGCCCACCCCCGCCTTTACGACACCCGCGGGAAGAATTTGGGTTGGTGCTATTCTCTAGGCCGACACCACACAGCCATTTATATATATAAATATGTAAATACTTTAAGTTAATAATAAAAGACATTAAGCAAGTAGGCATTGTTAAGAGTTATAATAAGACAGTAAGTATCATGTAGGTGGCACCACTGTGGAATCGGAAAATCCCTGAGGAGAGGAAAAATACAAAGTGACAGGCACCCAAGAGATTTTAACCACAGGTCATGTCGGATATTTGCATAAGGTGCAGATTTGAAGGGTTATTGGGGTCATTTTTAAATCTTTCGTGTGGATATCAACCCTTGTATGCCCCCAACGTTAGTCCATACTCCACCGCGGGGTCCAAGTCCGGGTTGGTGGAGGATTGTAAAACAGTGGCGGGCCGTCAATAAGGCCTTGGCTTTTAACGACTGCCATTTCATGACAGCCGGCACCAACCGCTTAAAATAAAATTTTTAGTAAACACGCCTCGACGTGCATGCGTCGCGCATAAATCTGTGCCGGGAGTGCCGCAGAGACGACAGCGAGACGCAGAGCAGGGCAGACACGTGTCTGCGTCGCACGTGCCTGCGCCGCAGCGTACATAGCTCAATGACGTACAGTACTACACATCATAAAAGTCCCTTCGGGAATCTACGTTCGCGCAGACTAGGAAGAAGTGTAATGAAAGTACCTGAAGCTATAAGTACATTCAACATGATCTTTAACCGATACGGTTAAGGTGCAGAATTGATTGCCGCAGTAGCGCTACCTATTTCGCTCATGCTAATATTGCCAAAATAATAGTCACCTGCATCGATGACGTTGAATCAACCAATAGCAACAAAGGCCTGCCATAAAATGAAACTATCTGATTGGTCGATCAACTTGCCGCACATCCAAAATTTGGTCATCTGCGCAGGTACATCCGCGAGACTTATTTCTTGTGTAGCACTGTACCATGCTATACAAAATCTACGCTGCCCTGCGCTGCGCTGTGCTGAGTCGCCTGCCTTTCTAGCCTTATCATAAAATATAGAGCTCATGCAAGGAACTGATAAACGTTCCTTGTTTAGCCACGATAGTTTTGGCCTCCCAGGTCTAATTTGTAGGTATGGAAGCACCTAAATTATAGTTAGCCTACTGGATCCTCTAAAAGTGTAAAACTTACCGCTCTTCTGTCTGACGTTCTCGTCTGTTCTGAAGTGCTCGTTCGCTCGTCTGCCGGCTCTCAGCAGGGATCGCAGAGTGAGGTCCAAGACGTTCTTTTCACAGTTGCATTCTGATCTGCAGCATTAAGGTTAACAGACAATTTATTACTCAGACAGTGACCCCTTTTCAGAGCGACTTTATAACTCCTGGCGGCGGCGGCGAAATAGGTACTCAAAACATTTGTAACTCTTGATATTGTCGCGGTCCTATCGCGAACCGTCTAGAATAGAGCCTTCTGGAAGCCTATCGAATAGTCGCCGCATGCTGCGTTTTAGTACCGCTGCAAGCAATAATCATTCGTATGTCTACTATATTAAGGCTCAAAACTCTATGACACGAAACTATTCTAGAGTCGTCGGGAATGTTCGAGAACCCTTGCCGGCGGATGTAAATAGCGGCCGCCGCGGCGCGCAGTCAGTGTTCAGTTTGTACTAGCGAAGAGTGAACTTCGAGCGAACATACCTGCGAGCGACAACCTACGACCTCAGCGATACTATTGGACTTCGATTGGAATCTACGTGTGGACTTCTGATCTGCAGACCAGACCCTGCGTGAATAAATCTTAGGAAGTTGTCATTGGCGTTTTTACCTCCAGATCTAGAACCCTAGCCCGTAACAATATAAATTACTGATTACTTGCACTTGTGAGCCTCGTGTTAGAGGCGAAACGCGTCGCGTGTTTTCTCACACAAGTATTGGTGTCGGTGGTGGTGTGTTCGTGTCTTGCTTCTGCTTGAAAAAGTGGGAGGGAGGGCGGTGCATTAACTAACCGCATGGTTCTTGTGGGGTTTTTAGCGGAATTTAGCAAAGTAATTTTTACATACTAACGCTAATATGGATTTCCGCAAAGTAACGCTTGATTCCATGCAATATCTTGATATAAAAGTAATTTCGGAACTACTGTTACTGTTAGTATTCAATAATTTCTAAATGTTATTGGAATGTAGCAAAGTAATTTTAACTTTTTAATGCTATTATGGATTTCCGCAAAGTAACGCCTGATTCTATGTAACAATTTCTTGCCTGCCTTCTCGCACTAAGCGCAGTCGGTCTTTGAAGTCAACACCGTCCAGCTCTTGATCTCCATCCAGGTCACACTGGCACCCCCTGTCGCTGTACAGGTCGCCTCTGGGGCTGGAAATAAAGGCTGCAGTCAATTGATTACCCTACAAATGGTCGGATCGTTATCAACCCTTGTATGTATCCACTGCTGGGCCACGGGTCTCTTCCTGCATCGCGGGAAGGTTAGGCCATACTCCACCACGGAGGCCAAGTCCGGGTTGGTGGAGAATGGTCGGATAATCTGTTCAAATAATTTGGTGGTGGCCTGGTCGAATCGAGTGGTTGGAATCAATCACTTGAGTTAAGCAACAGGCGCGGTCAGGTGCAGGATGAGTGACCGTCCCGTGACTACCGCTAGTGGAACTTTTCCAAGCGCTTCCGTGCTTCGCAAGGCACGCTAAGCCGTTGGTGCCGGCAGTCACCTAATGGCAGTCGCTAAGCCATGTCCGAGGCCTTATGGGCGGCTTGAAAACTTTTGACAGGAAGGCCTGTCACTGTCTTACAATCCTCTAACAACCCGGACTTGGCCCCCGTGGTGGAGTATGGCCTAACCTTCCTGCGATGCAGGAAGAGACCCGTGCCCCAGCAGTGGAGACATACAAGGGTTGGTATCGAATTCTTATTACTATTATATATTTATACAGTTAGTCAATGCAAAGCCTGCCTAACAGCGTTCATTATTCACCCTTGAGAGAGACCTTCAGATTAGCAAATTGTCTGTACACAGTGTATTTAATAAAAGGCAGTTGTTAAAACCTAATTAAAAATTACTTACGTCAACGCATGTGTTTTATATGTTTTGGGTAAACATACCTACAACATATAAAACACATGCGTAAACATATGAAAAAATGGAGCCTACTAACAAGTATTTTTCTCCGTTTTATTATGTAGCCTATAATCTTCCCATTAGAGGCACAACCCTTCTCTCAGAGAGAGAGAGAGTGCGGGTTTAATTACCACGCGTGCCCACCGCGGTTTGGGAATTTCCAGCGCTTAGGTATTTGAACACCTTAGACATACATACATACACACACACACACACACACACACACACATACATACATACATACATACATACATACATACATACATACATACATACATACATACATACATACATACATACATACATACATACATACATACATACATACATACATACATACATACATACATACATACATACATACATACATACATACATACATACATACATACATACATACATACATACATACATACATACATACATACATACATACATACATACATACATACATACATACATACATACATACATACATACATACATACATAACCTCACGCCTGTATCCCAGAGGGGTAGGCAGAGACCAGGGACTGCCACTTACCACGATCCTGACAGATCACCTGAGATCACCTTCGCTTCATCAACGTTCATAAGTCTTTGCATGCACGCCACCGGTTCCGGGTACTTTTTATCTTTCCCTTTGCTAATACATCCCCTATCTGGTCGATGTATGTCCGCCTGGGACGACCCTTACCAACCCTTCCACTCACATTCGCAATATATATTTGTTTCGTCAATCTTTCTGCGACAAATGGTGTGTTGTGTGGAAGTTAATAATTAAATTATTGTCCATCCGATTTTAGCTTTGGTCTCTTGTAATAATGTAAGTAACAACGTAAACTGAAGCGCTCGTTACATAGAGGAACCATTAAATTTAAATTCAATGGTGGTACCAAGTGATTGGAATCAATCACTTGAGTTAAGCAACAACAGGCGCGGTCAGGTGCTGAATGGGTGACCGTTCCGTGACCAACGCTAGTGGCATTTTCCAAGGGCTTCCATGCTTCGCAAGGCTCGTTGAGTCGTTGGTGCCGGCTGTCATTTACCTAATGGCAGTCGTTGAGTCATGTCAGAGACCCGCCTCTGTCTTACAATCCTCCACGAACCCAGATGTGTACCCCGTGGAGTATGGCCTAACCTTCCTGCGATGCATGAAGAGACCCGTGCCCCAGCAGTGGAGACATACGAAGGGTTGATGCACTGATTTGGTTGGGGAATTATTATTAGTTTAGCATTTACACACAAGCACATAACATTGCTTCTGGCCCCACACTAGGATACCCTGTGTCGTGGGAACCAGAAACAACGACCTCACAAACATGTAAACATCCAAGACATGGGCTTTTTCTTATTCCCAGCGGACCGGACCGGACCTCTTGCATGGTAGGCAAACGCGCTACCGCCACGCCACAGAGGTCGTTTTCACACAGTTCTTTTGCCCATGTGCCTGCATCTTCATACATTTTCCACATCTCACAGATTTTTTTCCGAAAAAATCGCGCTGTGAAAAATCGTCATGTGTGCTAATTCCCCAACATTTCACTCACACATGCGCACACGCATGCATACACCCTCACACACAACGCACACACGTGGTGCCCCGTCAGATGTGGGGCAATTATTTTTTATTTACTTTCAAAAACAGAAAGGAATTAATTAAAACTGTTTTTATGCGGATTTATGCTCGTTTATTACATTTTTTACAATTTTCCAACGTTTCGGCACTTTTTCAGGTGCCGTGGTCCCGGATGACTGGCGATTTCCAGTCCGTACTGGTCTGTATGGTATTTTCTAAGGTTAACACGAGCAGTAGACATAATTAAAACTGTTTAATTATGTCTACTGCTGCTTCATCCGGTCATCCGGGACCACGGCACCAGAAAAAGTGCCGAAACGTTGGAAAATTGTAAAAAATGTAATAAACGAGCATAAATCCGTATAAAAACAGTTTTAATTATGTCTACTGCTCGTGTTAACCTTAGAAAATACTAGAAAGGAATTAATTCGCTTTGCGTGCCTACGTCAAACATTGCTGTAAAAGTAAATACATCCCATTTACTCAGCCGGCACTAGCGAGATAAAGCATACCTAAGATTTTGCTATAGTATTTCCGCTAATGAGACGTTTCCAGTACGATTCACAAAGCAATTTAATCGATATCAAGCCTTTAATGCCCCACTGCTGGGACACGGGTCTCTTCCTGCATCGCAGAGAGGTAAGGCCATTCCACAACGGGGGCCAAGTCCAGGTTGTTGGAGGATTGTAAGACAGTCGGGCTGTACCGTCAAAAATTATCAAGCCTCTAACTTCACAAATGTACATAACTTCGAAAACAGAGTAATTCCAAGACTCTAACCTGAGTGCTTAGTGCGAGTTTTTTAACTACTCGATCGTGTTAACATAAACTCATATTTCTATGGCATCGAGGAAGCGCCATCTAGCGACAAGTATGGAAATTAAAATTGCTGAGTGCGAGTTGTAATGGTTTACGTTGAGAGGTGAACACGTTTACCAGCCAAAACACGAATAAACGCGAGTGCGAGTTGTACTGTGACAGCGTTTTGCCAGTTCGAACGGTTAACTTACTCATACTCACTACTCCATGCTCGATTAACGCGGTAGTAAAGTTATTCGATTGTATCTGCATCGCAGGAAGGTTAGGCCATACACCACCACGGGGGCCAAGTCCGGGTAGGAGGAGGATTGTAAGACAGTGGCGGGCCGTACTGTCAGAAGATATCGAGCCGCCCATAAGGCCTCTGACATGGCTTAACGGACACAGCTTAACTTACACAAACCGGGGGGTGGGCAGCATCGCCCCCTGCACAGTACAATTCCACCGAACTGCGATCCCCAACCCGCATGCCCAGCGTGGGGATTATGCGCATTACCCCCTATGATAGCACAACGTGGCGCTCTTTAGGGGAGGGCTATGTCCAGCAGTGGACTAGTATAGCCTGACGACGATGGCTTAACGACTGCCATTACATGACATCTTCACAAAAAATTGACATTGGCAGAATCCTAGGGGTGCCATAAAAAAAGAATTGAATTGAATTGTCGTTGACCATTACAGTACGCAGCCGAGTCAAGTCTGTTGATAGATCTACGTACCCTTTATCTGACTGCCTCGCCTTGTACTCCTGCAAGACGTCAGGGTTGCTGATGCGGTATATCCGCACTGTCTCGCCCTGACGGGTCAGGTAGGCGTGCCTGAGACCGTTCAGGAGGTTCACCAGAGTTCTGTACTGGAGCTCGTCGCTTGCGAAGCTGGAATAGTCTGGAGAGACCTGGGGGGCGATTCCTTGTAGGTATAGTTGATTTCTTTCTATACAATACAGGGTCGGCCTAGTGTAGGCAACTAATGTGAATTTGTATTTTAAAAAAAATTATACGCGCTGTCGATTTCAACCCTTGGTATGTCCCCACTGCTGGGGCACGGGTCTCTTCCTGCATCGCAGAAGGTAAAGAAATTTTATTTACTGCAAAGTGTTACATTTGTGTCCTGGCTCCCAAACTAGGATTCCCTGTGCTATGGGTAGCCAGGCTACTTCCGAATGGTTAAATCTTAATTATTGTACTGTAGGCACTTATACATAAACTTACAAAACATTGCAAGACGTATTACTCAGACCGGATTTTTCAATAGTCAGACAACACCCTGTCACTGTCTTATCGTATGATTTAGACAGTGACAGCATGCAATTCACTCCCCAGGCAGTCTTCATCCGACGACTGAAAAGCCGGCCCCTAGTTATAAGCTCAACAATCGCTCAGTACATTTCTGTATGATTTCTTCCACTTTTTGAGATAAGCTCGCCTTTGTACATGTTATTTCTTATGTAATGTTCTGTTAAATGTTTCGTGTGCAATAAAGTATATAATTTAATTTGAATTTTGTGGGTATATAAAGAAAATAGACAAGCCGGCCGAGCGGCAACGCCCGGGTGCCCCCAGTGGTCACCTTCGCACTAGTTAGTTAAAGTGGAGACGAGGGCCACCAGGTGCGTCGCCGCGCGACCGGCTATCATTGTAGTGCTGCGCGTGTGTCGCGTCCAGGCATGCCTGACTCACCGCTCGGATCAAAATGCTCCGGGCGAGGTCCCAAGCAAACTGGACGGGCTGTAAGTTGTAGAGAGGTGGCATGACATAGTATACGTAAGATTATACGAAATGTTTCAATATGCAATATTGGAACATTTTTAACTCATACCTTGCCATGTTAGTGGTTTAACTACACTCCATCTGTCCCGGCACCCAAACAAATGCAAACAATCCCGACAAGTCCCTCCACCGAAATATACACTCCACAAATCAAATCCCCACACTTTACCAATTCAATGTGTAATTAAATGTAATTTCATGAAAATCAAGTAAAATGTAAATATATTTTGATTTATACAGTGCATACCCCAATAAAAAGACCCATCAAGACTGCTCACATCCATCCAAATACCCAATCAAATGGAGTGTAAGGTGTATTAAAAATCTAATCAGGTAAGATTTATTAGTATATGTTAGCTAGTGAGTGAGTTTAGGAGTTCAGTATCGTTGTAGTTCGTAGGTAGTAGCCACTTAAATAGCGTATTTTTACAGTTGTTTTTTGATAAGTTTAGGATGTTGATTTTTTTATTAATCTTCATGTATGTAGAGGGTCCCTTGAAAAAATAGAAGCGAGTTGCAAATTTAGTTTTTACTTTTGGTATTTCCCAATGGTCATATCTGTTCGACCTGGTTGAGGAAAGACGAGTATTTAAGGAAGTTTTGTGAGAGCGCAAGATTGTTTTTTGTAGGTATGTTTGTCTTACGGTAAGAATTTTGGTTTCTTGATGTAGATCAGCAGTCGGAAAACGATATGGTTTAGAGAAGGTGACCTTTAGTGCTGCACGCTGTGCCCTTTCTAGTTTTATTAAGTGTGATTTTGATGCTCCTCCCCAAGCTACAATGCCATAACTTATTATGGAATGGCACAGGGCAAGGTACACAGTCTTCAGTAAGGTGAGTGGTGCTATAGCTCGGAGTCGTTTGAAAATGAAAAGCAGTTTTCTGACTCGGGGGACGAGGTTGTTTATGTGGTTAGTCCAGGATAGCGTATCATCTATGTCGATCCCTAAGTACCGAATAGACTGAGACTGTGTGATAACTTCACAGGTACAAGATGAGAAGCTGGGTTGATAATTACATGTATGTATTTTGATTGAAAAGTCTTTCGGTTTAGTTTTGCTTGTAATGTGGAAGCACATGTATTTTGTTTTGGATACATTTAGTGTTAATAGATTAGACTGTAGCCAAGTGCTACAAGTGCTAGTCCCTCTTCTGTTCTGGATTTTACCTCTCCCCAGTTCTTTCCATGAAAAATGAATGAGGTTAGGCCATACTTCACCACGGGGCAAGCCGGGTTGGTGGAGGATTGTAAGGCAGTGGCGGGCGTTACTGTCAGAAGTTATCAAGACACCCATAAGGCCTCTGACATGGCTTAACGACTGACATTACGTGATAGGCTGCACCAATGGCTTAACGTGCCTTGCGAAGCAAGGAACACACAGGTAGGCAGAGGCCGGGAGACGAGATCACTTGCCTCGATATTTTTTTTATTAATTTATTAAAACGTTAAAACAATGTCTTTGGAGAGGAGAGGCCATGCATAAATTCCTGCGCAGACGAAGGACTATGCCCCGGGTTCTTTTTTGTCCGTCGATATAGATCTTTTGTAAATTGTATCGAATTACGGACTGAAAGTACCCCGTACAAAAAGTCCCTCAAGTTACCGAGGACATCAAGAGACCGGACTGGTCCAAGGTTCGGTGTTTTCTTTTAAAACGCCTTTTCTTTTTCAACTTCGTGTAAATTACAACACAATGTAATCTCAGAATATAAATTACTTCCATAGCGTAAGCTTCACTCAATTTCAGGGGAACAAATGACCGCACTCCGTAGGCGTTGATTCCGCGACATGTACTCGGAGGACATTTTTTATGTTTTGAGGACTTTTGTCCCTTATAGACAAAAGTCCTTCGTCTGCGTAGGCCTTTATAGATAAAAATCATATTAAACCATAACCGGAAATGAAATGAAATGCAGAATAAAACAAAAATATCTCTTTCGCTTCATCCATTTGATGTGCATTTGCTGTGTGGTGTCGGCCTAGAGAATAGCACCAACCTAAATTCTTCCCGCGGGTGTCGTAAAAGGCGACAGGGACACAAACCGTGGGGTGGGCAGCAGCGCCCCCTGCAGTACAATTCCACGACTCTGCGATCCCCAACCCGCAAGCCCAGCGTGGGGATTATGGGTAATACCCCGCAATGACGGCACAACCTTGCGCTCTGGCGCTCATTAGGGGAGGGCTATGCCCAGCAGTGGACTAACTATAGCCTTAAGAAGATTTCTGTGCACTACTGTAGGTACCTTAGCGCCATAGTCTCCTCCGTGAAATGCAACTCCTCTGGATGTCTCGTAGCTGTCAAAAACCGGATCAGACCGGTCCTCTTGAAGTACACGACGCAGTCCATAGTTGGGCAGGATGGGGTGTGTTAACGTTGCCTTTGTCTCTAGCAAGAGGGCGGCTGGAACAAGATCGTCCTGTTGTGGCTTTATGTAACAACTATGTGTTCCTATGAAGCGCTCGTGGCCTAGGTGAACCGAGTGATTGGAATCAATCACTTGGTTAAGCAACAACAGGCGCGGTCAGGTACAGGATGGGTGAACGTCCCGTGACTACCGCTAGTGGCTTTTTTCCGAGCGCTTCCATGCTTCGCAAGGCACGCTAAGCCGTTGGTGCCGGCTGTCATATAATGGCAGTCGTTAAGCCATGTCAGAGGCCTTATGGGCGGCTCGATAACTTCTGACAGTAAGGCCCGTCACTGTCTTACAATCCTCGACCAACCCGGACTTGGCCCCCGTGCTGGAGTATGGCCTAACCTTCCTGGGATGCAGGAAGAGACCCGTGCCCCAGCAGTGGGGACATACAAGGGTTGATAACGATGTGCTCCTAGCGATTTTCCCATGGGAATAAGATATTTTCCCGCAGTAAAACGTAGCTTATGTGTTAATCCAGGGTGTCAGCTAACTCCATACCAAACGTTATTAAAATCGCTCCAGACGTTTAGACGTGAAGCAGTAACAAACATACACACTCACAAACTTTCGCCTTCATAATATTAGTGTGAAGTGTGCCGTGAAGTGTGAGGGTGTAACGTGATGTGTTGCGATGTGAAGTATGAAGGTCTTCATCAGATCTTCACCAAATGAAAAAATAATTATCAAAAATAGGTTCTTTACCTGGTAGTGGTGGTAATAGCTGCCACTTTAACATTATTTTATGATTATACAATTTTTATTTTTAATGCACTAACCCGTGCTAAGGGTATAATCATGTGGGTACAAGGAAAATAATATAATCATGTGGGTACAGCGATATCATTCCGATTTAAAAACCTAACTGCAAAGTAGGTAGTCGGGGCTGTAAGTGATGCAATTTACTTCGGCCAGATGTCGCTGCCTGTACGTAAGAGAATAGGTTTTTAACAGAGAATAGTGTAAAGAGGTTCGAAATTTCACTGATGCCGGTGAGTCGCCCATTAGCTCAGTTGGAAAGAGCGCTGGCACGGATAGCCAGAGGTCGCGGGTCCGAAACCCGGCATGGGTGGAATTTTAGCCGCTAAATAGGTTTTTTATTATTTTATGATGTTCACTTTTTCCAAAGACGATAAAATAAAAGAAGATATGATTTTTTCCATTGGCGGCGCTTATTAAAACGTTCATCATCATCAATTAACCCATTATACTCCCCACCGAGGGGCACGGATCTCTTCCCTGAGGAAGGTATAGGCCATACTCCACCGCGGGGGCCAAGTCCGGATTGGTGGAGGCTTGCAAGACTAGTGGCTGGTCTTACTGTCAGAAGTTTTCAAGCCGCCCTAAGGCCTCTGACTTGGCTTAACGACTGCCATCTGTCGACGGCAGCCGGCACCAATTGCTTAAAGTGCCTTGCGAAGCACGGAACCGCTCGGAAAAATGCCACTAGCGTTAGTCACAGACGGTGTACCCATCCATGCACTGAACGCGCGATCGTTTAAGATCACTCAGGCAGCCCGGGCTACAAGGACCGATTCACGGTTACAACGTTAGTTAGACGTGAGATTTCCGCACTTAGCCTCATAGTTGGGCCATTGTACGTAGCAAGCGCTGAGGTACGCTAACACCTCAGACACTAGGGTTTCCTTACGATGTTTTCCTTCACCGTTAGCGAGTAGCATTGCTACTATAATTTCACAAATGTACATAACTTAGAAAACAAAGTCATTGGTACATGCCGGGGTTCGAACCCACGACATCGCGATTGAGAGGCCGGCGTTCTACACCACTCCGCTACCACCGCTCTACGGTTACAACGTTAATAATGCTTAAAATGCTAGTAAAAAAATATGCACCTGTTAGATAAACTCACCAATAATAAGAAATGCCAATGTTAACATCATGAAACCATTGCCCTGGGAGTGAACACGGTTTCAACACATTATTTTTTCGCAAAGCAATAAAATCGCGTGTTGCGAAATTAAAAATGGTTCACGCTATGTTGAAAATTGTATTTTTTACGTATTTTTCTTACGCTCGAGTTGCTGTGTTTAATGAAGATTTTTTTTAAGAGTCCGTACCTGCCCTCCTATTACGTAGCACTCCACTCTATCGAGTGAAGCATTTAGACGACTCCTAAGTGTCAAAAAATTTATGCATTTGACAGCCGGAGTAGCTTAAAATAAGTAAAAATCAACGTCACTCGACTCAGTGGACACTTACGTAATAATGCCCCTAAGCTTGAACAAGGAGCCATTTTCAGCATAAGTTCACAAATCAATTCACAGATGGCGCTTACAGGCGTGGCCATAGAGGAACCGGGATACGACTGTCAAAATTAATCTGCGCTGAACAAACTTTGAGCTATATATTATTTATGATTTACTATGTATTTTATTTATTTATATTTAATGAAATGAAATGATTTACAGGTATTTAGTCTATGTAGTGTATTATTTCTGCTTAGGTTATTGTTAAGCGTTTTTGCAATCTATGTAAAAGAATTAGCGAAATCGGTTTAGCTGCTCTCGAGATTTGCGCTAACCAACACATTCAGCGATTCATTTTTATATTATAAATTATAAACTAGCTGACCCAGCGAACTTCGTACCGCCTTACAGTCGATTCTTAATTTTTTTTATTACTTTTCTCTCCGTAAGAACCATCCTCGTACTACAAGGAATATTTAAAAAAAAAGAATTAGCGTAATCGGTTCAGCAGCTCTTGAGATTTGCGCTTACGAACACATTCAGCGATTCATTTTTATATTATAAACCAGCTGACCCAGCGAACTTCGTACCGCCTTACAGTCGATTCTTGAATTTTTTTTATTACATTTCTTTCCTTAAGAACCATCCTCGTATTTAAAGGAATATTATAAAGAAAGAATTAGCGAAATCGGTGCAGCTGCTCTCGAGATTTGCTCTTACCAACACATTCAGCGATTTATTTTCATAAAATAGAGAAGATGTAGCCTATAATGTCCCACTGGAGGGCACAGGCAGATACTCTGTCATAGAGAGAGAGAGATAGAGAGAATATGGGTTTAATTACAACGCGTGCCCACCATTGATTTTCTTTTAGTTATTTATTTCATTATAAACTCCGCCCTTACAGGTTTTCCACCTAATACAGCAGGTTAAATAAAAATAACACCACGAAAAAGAAGAATATCGACACATTAACATAAACAAACAATGCAAAATTAATCAATTTATTCAGATACACAATCAATTCATAAAATTTCATCAAATATTAAAAATACACATAGATTCATAAAAAATCATTCCACACTAAAACAAATTAAAAAACCATTTGCCCAATAACACAGTAAAAATTATTTAAATTAATTTCAATTTCATTTGGTAGATCATCCTCAAATATTTGATTTGAAATTTTCTCAAGCGCTTAGGTTTCCTAAGGACAATTTTAAAAACCTATTTACGAGAATACCTTCTCTCTGAATTACGAACAGAAAGTTGTAAGGAGGTTCGAAATTTCACTGATGCCGGTGAGTCGCCCATTAGCTCAGTTTTGAGAGCGCTGGTACGGTAAGCCAGAGGTCGCGGGTTTGAGTCCCGGCATGGGTGGACTTTTAGCCTCTAAATAGGTTTTTCCTCATGATGTTAGCGAGATGGATCAGTCGCAAACAAGGATGGTCTCTTCCCTGAGTTGAGGAAGGTATAGGCTATGGCCTATGCCTATGGAGTGTGCTCCACTACGGGGGCCAAGTCCGGATTGGTGGAGGCTCGCAAGATTAGTGGCTGGTCTTACAGTCAGAAGTTTTCAAGCCGCCCTGAAGCAGTCCTTTTAGGGCAGCGCCATCTAGTGGCGAGTAGCGAAACTCCTTGCAGGAAATGGGGGGCTACTTCGATGTTCCGCAGATTCAGCTCCACCGACGACAGTAGGGCTTACAACAGGTAGCATCTTCCAGACAACCTTTGACTTTGTAGAAATTGTTAATCGTTTTGGACAATTGTAAATCTCCAACGCATCATAAGTTTTATTTCGGAAGACAATCTCATTCATAAGGAGTCTGTTTTATCAGTTTTAACAACTAGGTACTTAATAAGGGTTTTTCCAAAACTTGTAGTAGGGTAGTTATAAAATTGGAATATGGGTCTCATTCAACCCTTGGTATGCCCCCACTACTGGGTCACTGATCTCTTCCTGCATCGCAGGAAGGTTAGGACATACTCCACCACGGGGGCCAAGTCCGGGTTGGTGGAGGATTGTAAGGCAGTGGCGGGCCTAGAAGTTGCCGAGCCGTCCATAAGACCTCTGGTATGGCTTAACCCCTGTCATTACGTAACAGCCGGCACCAACAGCTTAAGGTGCCTTGCGAAGCACGGTAAGGCTCGGAAAAATGCCACACTAGTGGTACAGTGGTAGTCACGATAAAATCACCCATCCAGCACCTGACCCCGAGTCCCGACTACCTACTAAAGTACTCGGGGCTGCAAGCGATGCAAATTATTTCAGCCAGATGTCGCTGCCTGAACGTAATACAGAGAATATTGCAGAGGTTCGAAATCTCGAGAGCAGCTGAACCGATTTTGCTAATTCCTTTTTTTAGAATATTCCTTTAAATACGAGGATGGTTCTTACGGAGAGAAAAATTAAAAAAAAATCAAGACTCGACTGTAAGGCGGTACGAAGTTCGTTGGGTCAGCCAGTTTATGATATAAAAATGAATCGCTGAATGTGTTGGTAAGCGCAAATCTCGAGAGCGACTGAACCGATTTCGCGAATTCTTTTTTCAGAATATTTCTTGAAGTACGAGGATGGTTCTTACGGAGAGAAATATAGTAAATTAAAGAATCAACTATTAGGCGGTACGAAGTTCGCTGGGTCAGCGAGTAAAAAATATATAAGGATTATACTTACTATTTTTATTTTTAATGCACTAACCCGTGCTAAGGACAAATTTAAAAACCTATTTAGAGGCTAAAAATTTCACCCATGCCGGGATTCGAACCCGCAACCTCTGGCTATCCGTAAAAATAGGTTTTTAAAAATAGATAAGGATTTCGTTTTTTCTATCATATGAGGAAGCTTAA
Organism: Yponomeuta sedellus; assembly: GCA_934045075.1. Lineage (NCBI taxonomy): Eukaryota > Metazoa > Arthropoda > Insecta > Lepidoptera > Yponomeutidae > Yponomeuta > Yponomeuta sedellus. The sequence goes on along the minus strand of OW203750.1, from coordinate 1,016,666 downwards.
AAACCATGTTTTTCTTGAAAATATTCAATTTTCTGAAAACAGTAGGCTGAGGAAAACAGTAAGCGAAAAAATCGACGCAATAACAAAAAATAACCATTTCGCAAATATATGTTACTAGCTGTCCCGGCGAACTTCGTACCGCCCTATAATCAAGAAATATCTGTAATAATAACAAATACACCAAAAAAAGAATTAGTGAAATCGGTCCAGCCATTCACGCGTGATGCCGTGACCAAGTGAAAAAGGGATTAATTTTTATATATATAGATTTATTCCACAATCAGCTGCTGACAATACATAATACATTAGGTCCTATTATAGTTAGAGTACGAGAAACCGGAGGCTTGATGACTATATTAAGAAGAACCTGTTTAGAGGCTAAAAATTCCACCCCTGCCGGGACTCGAACCCGCGACCTCTGGCTAACCGTGCCAGCGCTCTCCCAACTGAGCTAACGGGCGACCAACGGCATCAGTGAAATTTGAAACCTCCTCGGTGAGTCGCCCATTGGCTCAATTGGTAGAGCGCTGGCACGGATAGCCAGAGGTTGCGGGTTCGAATCCCGGCATGGGTGAAATTTTAGCCTCTAAATAGGTTTTTAAATATTGTAAAGAGGTTCGAAATTTTACTGATGCCAGCGAGTCGCCCATCAGCTCAGTTGGTAGAGCGCTGGCACGGATAGCCAGAGGTTGCGGGTTCGAATCCCGGCATGGGTGAAATTTTAGCCTCTAAATAGGTTTTTAAATATTGTAAAGAGGTTCGAAATTTCACTGATGCCGGTGAGTCGCCCATTAGCTCAGTTGGGAAGAGCGCTGGCACGGATAGCCAGAGGTCGCGGGTTCTAATCCCGGCATGGGTGAAATTGTCAGCCTCTAAATCGGTTTTTAAAAATTGTCCTTAGCACGGGTTAGTGCATTAAAAAGAATATAATCATTAACAAAATTTAAATAAATAAACAAAATAATAAACGAAAACCTGATTTCCGCATCGGAGAAACGATTCCGTTGACACTGATTCCGTTGGCTCGGTCACTTAGAAAGGATGGGGGAGGAAAGGGCATACCAGGGAATTCCAACAGGCCAAAGACTGGTTGGCCGCCCCATAAAACATAACATGACATTTACATACAGGCACATACATAGCTTCTAGCCCCACACTAGGATACCCCGTGTCGTGGGAACCAGAAACAACGACATCACAAACATGTAAACTTCCAAGACCTGGGCTTTTTTTTGTCCCCAGCCGGGATTCAAACTCGGAACCTGTTGCACGGTAGGCAGATGCGCTGCCGCTACGCCACAGAGGTCGTCAATTTAATTAGATAATTATGTCATCATCATAGCCCTCCCCTAATGAGCGCCATAGCGCCCTGTCTTCAGCTAAACTTTGCTTGTACTTAATTAAGTAAACTCTGTTAATCAAGGACTTTGAAAAGACCCCCCTTATTCATTATAGTCTGCAAACTTAAAGCATTGCTAATTCTCTCTCTGTCTTATTCTATTGACCTAAGTCAGAATGAAAAAGAACACTGTTTAGCAGCTGTTTTAAGTTAGCGGACCATTATGAATAAGGGGGTATGTTTTGAGATTTTTTTTGTGCATTTTATCTCCAAAATAATCCAAATTTATACTAAAATTATAAAATACTTGTAACTAAATTTGACTTGTAACGTTCAATAAGTTCTTTTCTCGCTAAGAACCGACACCCGTGTTCTTGAGTGGAGACCGCGACTCGGCAAACGTAGTGTAGGACGCCCTCCGACTAGGTGCGATGACGATCTGCGAAAAACTGCCAGCAGATGCTGGATGCGGCAAGCTGAAGACAGGGCGCTATGGCGCTCATTAGGGGAGGGCTATGTCCAGCCGTGGACTACATAATATAGCCTGAAGAAGAAGAAGTTCAATAAATCTCAGTTTCTGTGTAATATCTATAATATAAAAATGATACAGGATACAGGCGTGAGGTTATGTATGTATCTATCTTCTATGATATAAAAATGAATCGCTGAATGTGTTGGTAAGCGCAAATCTCGAGAGCAGCTGAACCGATTTCGCTAATTATTTTTTTAGAATATTCCTTGAAGTTCGGGGATGGTTCTTACGGAGGGATAAAATAAAAAAAAAATAGAGAATCGACTGTTAGGCGGTACGAAGTTCGCTGGGTCAGCTAGTTTTGAATAAAATACTTTGATTAATTTATAGAGAAGGGCGGGTGATCGTGCTCTTCCACTATAAAGCGAAATTCCGCCAGGCAGATCGTATGCCTGGGGACGGCCGGTCCAACTTTTATCACTCGGATGTTATATTTATGCTATGTCATGTGAAACACTTTGATTGCGCGATGCAGGAATGTTGGAATTTGCAGTGCGCGCGAAGACACGTGGTAAACACAGATTGATTGACATCGCTTGAAGGACGAAATCACCAAGGACCTGCATGAGACCCAAGCACAAAAGACGACTTCCTGTGTCGGAGGTCAAGAGCCACTTCGGGACGCCGAGCCAGCGCAGTCAGTAACAAAAAAAAAACTTCCAATGTCTTTTTCAATCACTTCCCATCACCTAACGGATCACCACCCTTGACTCCCTCATCAGCAACACAAGTAGATTCACTCGCACTGAAAGTGTCTGCAACCTCATTACTAACACCAAAGTCTTCATCTATCAAATGTATCTCCTCCGTTTCCACAAGTTCACAGGTCTCATCCACATTTGGGCCAGACTGTCCACCGTCCAGATCGCCAATCGTTATCAGATGTTCATCAGCATCAATCAATAGACGATCATCGTTGCTCGACTCTTCAATGCAGGCCGATTCGTCGTCGTTCACGATTACATCCAGATTTTTCGGCCTCTCCTCCTCTTCCAAGGCTCTTCTCAGGATCTCGTCTCTTTGGAGAATCCTGTGCGGTTCCTTCAGCTTGAACACGTGGTGCTTCAAAAGGACATTGTTGAAGAACGTCTCGCCGCAGCTGCAGTGGTATTTCTTCTTGCTGTCTGTGGGCGCTGAGACGTGGACTGTCGCGTAGTGGTCCAGCATTTCACGCTTGTCTAAGCATATCTCCCGGCATAGTATGCAGAGGTTTGCCATGCCTGAAATGGAGAGAGCGGTCGTTACTGAAGATTCGAGGTTGATTCTGGATTTCTGGGCAATGGGCATTGTCCAAAATATTAACAACAGTTAAAAATGATAATTAATTTTAATGAAATCGTCATCATCCTCGACGAGCTACTGGTGCAACGGTAGCGTGCGAGAGGTCCCGGGTTCGAACGCCAGCTGGGGACAAAAAAATACCCCAGCTCTTGGATGTTTACATGTTTGTGATGTCGCTGTTTCTGGTTCCCGCGACACAGGGTATCCTAGTGTCCTTACTGTCAGAAAGTAGTTTTAATTTTTTTTTCATAAAAACGCCAAGATGTTGACTAAAGATGAGCGATTATGAATGATACCAAATGAAATTATTGACTATGACAATAATTCGAAATAGCCGATTTATACATCCAGATTAGTAACTAATATTCTGTGGCCTAACCGCTCCTACTAATCATCGACTCGTGTCGTTCCGCCGCGACTCGGGCCGACTCGGGAATCATTCAAGCAGATGAATATTTGGTTGACTCGGGCACTTCCGTCGTGAATCGGAACGAGTCGGGATCTGAATCCGGAATCGTTCGTTGAAAAGGCGTTACTTTGCGGAAATCCATAATAGTATTAAGATGTGAAAATTACTTTGCTAAATTCCGCCAAAAATCCCACAAGCACCATGCGGTTAGTCAATGTTTTTGCAGTTTAGTCACAGTTTTGCGGTGACGGTCACATAACATAAAATTTACATACAGGCACATACATTGCTTCTGGCCCCATACTAGGATACCCAGTGTCGTGGGAACCAGAAACAACGACATCACAAACATGTAAACATCCAAGACCTGGGGTTTTTTTTTTGTCCCCAGCCGGGGATCGAACCCGGGACCTCTTGCAAATGCGCTACCGCTGCGCCACAGAGGCCTACATGCACTTGTGAACCTGAGGATGCCTCGTGTTAAAAGCGAAACGCGTCGCGTATTTTCTCACGCAAGTATTGGTGTCGGTGGTGATGTGTTCGTGTCTTGCTTGTGCTTGAAACAGTGGGAGGGAGGGCGGTGCATTAACTAACCGCATGGTGCTTGTTTTTTAGGATTTTTGGCGGAATTTAGCAAAGTAATTTTCACATTGTAACGTTCATTAAGCCGCAGTATCTGCGCTACTTTGAATAAAACCTTTTCATTTCATTTCATTTCATTTTAATGCTAAGATTATTGTTTCAATATCTTATTAGTTCGAACGAGAAATACTTGTAAACATATACACAGCTGTAACAATATATGTACAGCTGCAAAGATTGCGTTGCGAGGGCGTTAAATTACCTACTCTTTTTTGCTCGTACTTTTCAGGAAGTATCTCAGTGGACTCGCCAGCAAGAGACCCAGGTTCGATCCCCACTTCGGGCGTGTGCCAATGACTTTGTTTAATTTCAAATTTACACACATTTGAAAATTTTTAGTCGCAATACTCTAACTGTGAAGGAAAACATCGTGAGGAAACCCGCGGCTTGGTTGGCTCCGCACTTATTTACCAGTTTTTCCTGTGGGTTAGGTGACTCTGCTGTGTATATGGAGGGTTTGTGGCAGTCCTGTTTTTTATAGATAACACCGTTTTTCTCCAAGTAACTTGTGTACCTAGACATAAGATAAGAATATTCTTTATTGTACACATATTATAAAAAATGTAAAGATACAAAGTACAATTGACGGCCTTATTGCTAAAAGCAACCTTATGGCGGAAAGTTGCTGAAGGAAATAAGAGACGGGTAGCCTGTGCAAATATGAATATATAAAAGAAGTTATAGAAGTAACATTACAGAACTTATAGACGTAATATGACGTCTAAAAGTAATGTTACCTGCAAACGAAACGCCCCTCGTCGCGACCGGCGGCACATAATCCCCGGAATCCCAGTCGGCGCCAACGAAACACTTCATAACGACTCCAAGGTCCAGACTCTCGCCGGTCCGCGACTTGTGCGCCTTCTCGGCGTGGAAGCGCAGATTGCCATGCTTGTTGGATTCATAGCTGCACATATTACACTTGAAGCTGTAGCTGTGGAAGCTCCTCACGTGACGTTGCAGCGTTCTCCTGCAGTCGAACTTGAGGAAGCATATCTGGCACGTGCATACGCTGCCCAGCATGTGGCCTTCGAAGTGCATGTAAGCGGAGCTGAATCTCATGTCCTTCTCGCATTTCGGGCACGCTATTCTCGAGGGTATAAACTTGTGTGCATTTCCTAAATGATAAATCAGCATGAGTTTGGAGAAGAAGATTCGGTGACAGGCGTTGCAGATGTACACGTCGCGGTGTATTCGGGTCTCCTCAGCGCTGCAGAGGAGATGGGCCGTCTTGAAGTGTTTCAGGAGGGCCGCTCTGCTCTGCGTCCTTTTCACGCACATCTGGAAAGTAGCACAGACGTAAAGACTCCAGTTCTCAAATGATAAGATAAGATAAGAATATTCTTTATTGTACACTGGAAAAACAACAAATACAAAACAATTGCAAATATACATAGTACAATTGGCGGCCTTATTGCGAAAAGCAATTTCTTCCAGACAACCTTACGATGGAAAGTTGCTGAAGGAAATTAGAAAGACGGGTAGCCAGTGCAATATTTGAATATTTGAATGATCTGACGGAGAAGGAAATTATTAGAGAAATTGCCATTGTTGGCGGCAGATCTTTTTATTGTTCATTTGGCCTTTTTATACATCTAAATAAAAAGGCAAAATAACAATAAAAAGATCTGCCTCTGATCTGGTTTTTAAAATTGTCCTTATTATTAATATTTACTTACTTATTTCAGGCAAGGCCCATATAGTGTTAGTAACAATTTGACTTTATGCTACGTTAGTAAACTATTTACATTATTAAATTTACTGCAGTGTACAGCCTAGTCCCAGCCAGCCTGCTAGTTAGTTAGTTAGGCCTGAGATTTCCGCACTTAGCCTCATAGTTGGGCCATTGTACGTAGCAAGCGCTGGGGTACGCTAACACCTCAAGACACTAGGGTTTCCTTACGATGTTTTCCTTCTCCGTCAGCGAGTAGTATTGCTACTATAATTTCACAAATGTACATAACTTAGAAAACAAAGTCATTGGTACATGCCGGGTTCGAACCTACGACCTCTCGATCGAGAAGCCGGAGTTCTACACCGCTCCGCTACCACCGCTGGTGATGGTGGTACCAAGCCAGCCTGCTTGTCGGCATAAGGTGCACTGACACCCAGTGGCGCTGTATGGGACTGTCCATCCGATCAGCCAAAACCCCCAAGAGACTGCTGGTACTGACCTTTACCCTGCACATCAGGGATGCTATGCGTTTGCGGATTAATGCGTGGAAATCATTCTTACCAAATACAAAGAATATATTCTTTATATTCTTTTTAATGCACAAACCCGTGCTAAGGACAATTTTTAAAACCTAATCATGTGGGTACAGCGATATCATTCCGATGTAAAAACCTAACTGCAAAGTAGGTACTCGGGGCTGCAAGTGATGCAAATTACTTCAGCCAGATGTCGCTGCCTGTACGTAATACAGAGAATGTTGTAGAGGTTCGAAATTTCACTGATGCCGGTGAGTCGCCCATTAGCTCAGTTGGAAGAGCGCTAGCACGGATAGCCAGAGGTTGCGGGTTCGAGTCCCGGCACGGGTGGAATTTTTAGCCTCTAGTTAGGTTTTTAAAATTGTTCTTTTTTTACTTGTCAGTTTTAAATTTAGTTCCTGTTTTGGTTCTGTCCAAAAAAATAATGGTCTTGTCAAAATGTGGTCGAATCAACACGGATTTATAAATAAACATATTTAAAACAGAAAAGTAGAGCACCAAACGGTGCCCAACAGCCATTATACTCTTTTTTTTTAATGCACTAACCCGTGCTAAGGACAATTTTAAAAACCTATTTAGAGGCTAAAAATTCCACCCATGCGGGGATTCGAACCCGCGACCTCTGGCTATCCGTGCCAGCGCTCTTTCCAACTGAGCTAATGGGCGACTCACCGGCATCAGTGAAATTTCGAAGCTCTTTACAATATTCTCTGTATTACGTACAGGCAGCGACGTCTGGCTAAAGTAATTTGCATCACTTGCAGCCCCGAGTACCTACTTTGCAGTTAGGTTTTATGCATCGGTGGATTTTACCGCCTCTAAATAGGTGCTTAACAGCCATGTCAAGGAAGAAATACAGGGGCCGAGTCTCTGAAATGCATCTAAGTTGTTCAATAGAGTCGTATTAGTCCGGCAATGGTCGTTTCACTCTATCGATAGCCTAGTAACCAATCGAATTGCAATGATATAGACCGTGCTACTTAACTCGGCGCCACACGCGATTAATCTTAATTATAATAGAAATTGATTTGTAATGAACATAGTAATGACGACCTCGGTAGCGCGTCTGCCTACCATGCAAGAGGTCCCGGGTTCGAATCCCGGATGGGAACAAAAAAAAACACTGGTCTTGGATGTTTACATGTTTGTGATGTCGTTATTTCTGGTTCCCACGACACAGGGTATCCTAGTGTGGGGCCAGAAGCAATGTGTGTGCTTGTATGTAAATGTTGTTATGTTGTTATTTAATAATTGCATTGACATACATAAAATAACTATATAAAAGTTATTAAGATGCATGTGTGATATTAATTAGTTTTAAAAACCAATTTAGAGGCTAAAAATTAAATGAAGAAGCGACGTCCATAAATAATATTAATGAATAATCATTAATTAAGTAATTGATTCATTTATGGATTAGCATAGATAACGAGGTGACCTAATAGAGACTTACAAAATCTTGAACCACTACTATAATGTACCGGATCTTGCTAAAATCCTATCTAACATGAATACATGTTTGTATTAAGCTGGAATAACCTGGCCGTGGGGACATACAAGAGTGGATATCGTACAGAACGTAAATTATTTATTATTATTATTATTTGTAATTCAGGCAGGCAGTTATAGAACTGGTGAAGCCTGTATCCAGATGTACATTTGTGTTTAACTCCTTCTCTGTTTTGTTTCCTTTAGATATTTATCCAGTTTGTTTTTAAACATATTAATGCTTGTGGCTGTCACTATTTCTTCAGGGAGTTTGTTCCATTCTTTAACTACTCTATTGGAGAGAATGTTCTTGTGTGGGTTATTATTTGATGAGGTCGTTTGTATTATTTACGTTGAAATAAAATTGATTTCATTTCATGACTGTCCCGCCTACTTACTACAGCCAGTACCTGTATATATTACTCATAAAATTAATTGGGGAAAATATTATATTTAGAATTAGACATAAGTTATAATTAGAGTTTTGTTTTACTTAGTTGTTGTTGTTTTAGTATTGATGAATAAATTGTTGGCGACAGACCTTTTTTATTCTTTATTTTGCCTTTTCATAGATATCGTTTTTTTTATTTGTCAGTTTTAAATTTAGTTGCTGTGTTGGTTCTGTCCAATATATAATGGTCTTATGAAAATCACTACAGCGTCGGAGTGGACCCTTCACCCATCTAGTGTGAGTGAAAATGCCACTGGACGCTGTATAAATCATCTCATTACGTAGATGCAAAAAGGCCAATATTACTATTATGAAAATATGTTCGATTAAACACGGATTTATAAATAAATTTAAATAGTTTTTTTTTTAAATATGTATTATTTCAGTTTAATGCCTGCTTCTTCTTCTTCAGGCTATATTCCACTGTTCGATTAAACACGGATTTATAAATAAATTTAAATACACTATTTTTATTTTTAATGCACTAACCCGTGCTAAGGAACAAATTTAAAAAAACCTATTTAGAGGCTAAAAATTTCACCCATGCCGGGATTCGAACCCGCAACCTCTTGCTATCCGTACCAGCGCTCTACCAATTGAGCCAATGGGCGACTCACGGCATCAGTGAAATTTCGAACCTCTTTACAATATTCTCTTTTAAAATTTTTGAAATTTTTAGCCTCTAAATAGGTTTTTTAAATAAATTTAAATAGTTTTTTTTTTTTAATATGTATTATTTCAATTTAATGTCTGCTTCTTCTTCTTCAGGCTATATTCCACTGCTGGACGTAACCCTACCCTAATGAGCGCAAGGTTGTGCCATCATTGGGGGGTAATGCCCATAATCCCCACGCTGGGCATGCGGATTGGCGATCGCAGTTCGGTGGAATTGTACTGCAGGGGGCGCTGCTGCCCACCCCCCGGTTTGTGTCCCTTAATCGCCTTTTAAGACACCCGCGGGAAGAATTTGGGTTTAAGTTTATAAATTTTAGAAATTTTTAGCCTCTAAATAGGTTTTTAAATTTGTCCTTAGCACGGGTTAGTGCATTAAAAAAATAAAAATAGTATAATCATGTGGGTACAGTGATATCGTTCCGATGTAAAACCTAACTGCAAAGTAGGTAGTCGGGGCTGTAAGTGATGCAATTTGCTTAAGCCAGATGTCGCTGCCTGTACGTAATACAGAGAATAGTGTAAAGAGGTTCGAAATTTCACTGATGCCGGTGAGTCGCCCATTGGCTCAATTGGTAGAGCGCTGGCACGGATAGCCAGAGGTTGCGGGTTCGAATCCCGGCATGGGTGAAATTTTTAGCCTCTAAATAGGTTTTTAAATTTGTCCTTAGCACGGGTTAGTGCATTAAAAATAAAAATAGTATAATTTTGACAGAATTTGTCGACATCGGCTGGTTGCCATATCAATAAGAGATAATAATACTACAGCCAGTATAATGTTGAAACAATTAGTCCTATGTGCTGTACTCACCCTGCAAATATTCTTCTTTTTCTCAAACAATCGGGCAATCTTATTTTTGTGCTTTAGTTGCTTGTGAACCTCAACCTCGGTATCGCTCAAATAACCCGGGGACTCGGTGCAAAATTCGCAGTGGAATTTTAAAGTGCGTGATTTGGAGTTCGCTAGCATCTCAGGCGTTGTGGGCAAGGCGCCAACGAGGGTGATCCTATCAAACGCTCGCGTGAACATCTTGGCTTGAGATAGACTTCGATAAACGACAGCAAGAACAAGTTAATAAATATTTGGGAAAATTATTGACTGACTTGGTTTCCAATTATGGTTTCAGAAAGCCTTCAATTCAAATGTATTGTAATCTGCTATTTATCACTAGCAGCTAAGAGCGAAAACCACGAAAACCAAGTAAAAATCGCTCTCTATGGTTCTGACAGTTTACACAGAGCATATAAACACTACGTGTTTTTTTTTGCTCTGTAGCACAGATTAAACCACAGACCACAGGCACAGACTACATAAAGATGTGTATCTCAGTCGTATCCGTATCTCAGTGAATGAAATATGTAGTGGAGAAATGGCCCCTTTCATAAAACTCGCAGAACAATATTGTTCTGAGATAAAAACTGCTCCGACAATGTGGCTTATATTGCAATGCAAAGTCTATTAATACTCAGATTAAAAACTCTGCTGTCTCTGCTACTCAATGTACCTCGACAATTCGATGTACATCCCAATGTCGATTATCTAAGAGATAAACTAAACAGTCGACTTTGCTACGCAATGGATCTCATTATCATAATATTCTACGCATTTTTTTTTAACCTCGCAAACTGAGTTGAACTCGTTGTCTCACTCACTTGACCCTCCAAAGTCGATAAAGATCACAGATTACTATTAGATTAGATGTACCTACAGAAAAAAACTGGAAATAAAATATTTTAAAAAATAAAAGAACCCGACTGCAGTGATAGATCAACTGAAAGGGAAAAAACAAGATAATTTTATTTTAAAATGCTAACCTCGATTCAGAAGAGATCATGCTGCTTTACTTGAGGGACCAAATGATATAACTTTATAAGCATTATTTGCTCAAACTGTTGCAGTTATAACTTTACATAAAATGATGCAGTCGGGACCCATTAGAAGACAGTAATGGGTCCCGACTGCAACATTTTATATAAAGTTATAACTGCAACAGCAAACTGTTTTTGTATTTGTATTTGCTCAAAAGCAAATAATGCTTATAAAGTTATATCATTTGGTCCCTCAAGTAAAGCAGCATGATCTCTTCTGAAACGAGGTTAGCATTTTAAAATAAAATTATCTTGTTTTTTCCCGTTCAGTTGATCTATCACTGCAGTCGGGTTCTTTTATTTTTTTAAATATATTTTTTTATTTTTCACCTTTTAGGCCGGTATTACAGAACGATGCTCAAGCACAGATTGATCTCAGATCACTCAATCATTACTTGAGCGCTAAATCGATGCTCAAGCACTCCCTATATTTTCAAACAGTTCTTATGTAGAGATCAGCCAATCACTGCTTATGTAGAGATTCAGAACTGCAATCAGATTGTCTATGATCAAAGTTTGTTTTCCATGACAAGAAAAATACTAGTGTAGATTTTTATTCCGTTTTACGCATGTTACAAAAACGTGACGATGAAACTTAGTAAATTATGTGAAATATACAGAGGAAACTAAAATAGTTTTTATGTATTCGGAAATAAAAATGTTCCAAGTTTCTTTATTTCGTCATTAGTTTGTAGTGAACCGTATATTTAAAGGAAGCAAAACGTTCACGCTTCTTAATTCATTTATTCGCTTTGAGTACAGAACGGAACGTAACAAATGTCTGCTATATAATAATTCGACAATTCTCTTGACGTCTGTCTGTTTATTTACGTTTGTTTACTAAATTTACTAATATCTGTACATAGTCGGTTTGGTATAATTTGAACATTAATCGCTGTTTTGAAACGAGGTGTGAGAAAATGGAACTTCACCGTAGTGGAGAGGATCCTCCTTGTGGAACATAACAAGTCAACTTCACTGCAGTGGAGAGGGTCCTCCTCGTAAAAGATAAAAAGTCAACTTCATCGCAGTGGAGGAACCTGCTTGTTGTACATAAAACTTCAACTTCATCTCAGTAGAGAGGAACCTGCTCATGGAACATAAAACTTCAACTTCACCGCAGCGGAGAGGAACCTGCTCATTGAACATAAAACTTCAACTTCACCGCAGCGGAGAGGAACCTGCTCATTGAACATAAAACTTCAACTTCACCGCAGCGAAGAGGAACCTGCTTATTAAACATAAAACTTCTACTGCACCGCAGTGGAGAGGAACCTGCTCCTTGAACATAACACTTCAACTTCACCACAGTGAAGAGGAACCTGCTTGTTGAACATAAAACTTTAACTTCAGCACAGCGGAGAGGAACCTGCTCATTGAACATAAAACTTCAACTTCACCGCAGCGAAGAGGAACCTGCTCATTGAACATAAAACTTCTACTTCACCGCAGTGGAGAGGAACCTGCTCCTTGAACATAAAACTTCAACTTCACCACAGTGGAGAGGAACCTGCTTGTTGAACATAAAACTTCAACTTCACCGCAGTGGAGAAGAACCTGCTCATTGAACATAAAACTTCAAATTCACCGCAGCGGAGAGGAACCTGCTCATTGAACATAAAACTTCAACTTCACCGCAGCGAAGAGGAACCTGCTTATTGAACATAAAACTTCTACTTCACCGCAGTGGAGAGGAACCTGCTCCTTGAACATAACACTTCAACTTCACCACAGTGAAGAGGAACCTGCTTGTTGAACATAAAACTTCAACTTCACCGCAGCGGAGAGGAACCTGCTCATTGAACATAAAACTTCAACTTCACCGCAGTGGAGAGGAACTTTGCTTGTTGTACATAAAACTTCAACTTCACCGCAGTGGAGAGGATCCTCCTCGAGGAAGATAAAAAGTCATCTTCAACACAGTGGATTTATAGGATATGTTTCAATTATTTCCAATTTTATGAGCAATAAAATTGCAAATGAGATTGTTTTACTGATTATTTTATTTATTCCTTTTGTGACTGTCATGTTGGCCTAGCCGCTAAGGCGCTTGGTTACCAAGACCGAGCTTGTGGGTTCGATTCCCACTGTGGGCCTATATTTGTACAAGGGGCCGGTGTACTTTCATGTTTGTGATGTCCTTGCCTGGTTATCATAGTAGGTAGTGTTGCGTGAAATTTTTCCAATGAAATCACACCAATATTAATGTAATTGTTTTTGCACATAAACACTTATTAGAATCCATGCAGTAGGGGTCTTGAGCGTCCCTTAAATGCCTAAGCGGCTGCTGCTATCATTAACTATTTCGTCATAGTAATCAAGGTATTCGAATATACGAATTTTGCAATAAACATTCCAAATTGACAATTATAATAACTGGCCGATCGACTCTCAAGCGTGGTTCAGACCACACTTGAGTAAATACAGATTTGATCTTTACTTAAGTAGAGATTGCTACCCAAGTATCGTTCTCGAATTAGCTATTACTCAGTTGAGTCGCGCTTGATAAATCTCGACTCAAGTAACGTTCTAAAATTAAATTCATACTCAAAACTAGTCTTAAGTAGAGATCGGCGCTTGAGTACGCTTCTGTAATACTGGCCTTAGTGACTCAGTAGAATGATAAAATTTAAAGGGCCATCTGTACTGCTTACATCCTTTAAATTGTAATATTATTTTCTTTCCTAAATGAATTTTAGTTTATTCTTTATTTTCTTTTGCTCGACAAAGGACATGTCTTGGCAAATCATAAATGTTTTTACTGCTATAGTCATAGGTACCATCTGCCTGCATTCAAAATTTATGTCGTACGATATTTTTTAGCTTTTATAATCAAGATGGTCCAATGGTGTTAAACGATCTAGAATATTCGCAAAGAGACTGATAAAAGGAAACGACACATTTTCTCTTTATTATCCCTACATAAATTGTCTTTTTTTTATATAGCCTATAAACGCTTTACTGCACCTAGTTATATAATGTTAACGATTGTAGGTGGGGACTGGAATAGCCTCAAATTATATCCTCGACCTGAACGGCGCGGCGCTCAGCTTTTAGCATCTCTAGAGTAGAATTCTTCGTGCTTGCATTGCTGGGCCCAGTTTTCGGTCTCGCTATTTACTTAGAATAATGACTTGTAAATGGTCTGAACCTTCGGCCGCGGCCTGTACAAAGGTGCGACAGGTTTCCTCATGCACGTTTCGTGAGGCTCGGTTTTCGGCCTCGCTAGTTACTTAAAGTTGGAACTTGTGGGTGGGGACGTGAATAGTCTCTGTCGGAACCAAGCTCGGCTTTCTGCCTCGCCGTGCCAGTGGTTCCTGTGTCTGCTTCGCGAGTAATGGCTCTCGGCCTTGCCTGCGCGGCCTGTACGGATTTCGGCTTTCAACCTCGTCACAGCAACTTTAAGTAACTGTCGCGGCCGTATTTTGCTTGGGAAAATGAATAGTCTCGGCCTTCGGAACTAATCTTAACGGAGATCGGCCTTAGGCCTCGCTGTGGCAGTGTTCCACGCACCCGCATCATGAGGATCGGCCTTTGGCCTCGCGTAGTTACTTAGAGCCCTAAGGCTATAAGACTATAAGGCTTGGGCGTAGGAATAACGATAATCACGGCCTTCGGCCGCAGCTTCTTTGGAACTCGGCCTTCAGTCTCACTACGACAGGGTTCCTCGTGCCTGCGTCGTGGAGCTCGGCCTTCAGCCTCGCTAGGTACTGGGTCTTTTACATGGGAACATGAATAGTCTCTACCTCAACCAAACTCGCGCTGGCAGTGTTTCTCCTGCTCGCTTACCGGGGCGCATCTTTCGGTCTCGGAAATCACTTAAAGTTGGGTGTTGTGATACGATGTCACGGAGGATCCGTCTTCGGTCACCAGTGAGAGCGTTAAATTTTTTTTTATCAATTTTTGTTTCTTCTTTGAATCTGGCTTGTCTATGACCTAGTTTCTATAAACGGTTTGTTTACATTAGAACAAAGCTAAAATTATGTAAATACATGTACCAGAATAAATATATGGCAGCGCCATCTAGTGGCTAAAGGTGGTACTTTAATTGCTTAGAAGTGAATATTATTTTTTGTTCCGTTTGTTCTCTATTAATGCTGATTTTATGTAACCTACGACATCCATAAAATTCTGTTTTAAATACTTCGCACGTGTTAGGCGTAGTTCAACAAAAGTATATTTTTTTAATATAAATGAATGATCTAGAAGGAACAAACCACTTTATAGGCATTATATCTATTATTTCTTTCAGCACTTATAGCGTTTCTATAGACGGTTTGTTTACATGTAGACCAAAGCCCAAATTATGTATACACACACAAGTATCAGAATAAATCAAATATAGCAGCGCCATGCAGTGGCTAAAAGTGGTACTTAAATTGCTTAGAAGTGAATGTTATTTTTTGTTCCGTTGGTTCTCTATTAATGCTGATTTTATGTAACCTACGACATCCGCAAAATTCTGTTTTAATTACTTCACACCTTTTAGGCGTAGTTCAAAAAATTAGGATTTGAATTCAATGAATTAAATATAACAGCGCCATCTAGTGGCTCCTAGCTGTACTTTAACGAAGCTTATTAACGTTTTTAATTTTTCGTCACGATTCTGATCGCATAATTCTGATTTTATATAGCCTATGACACCCGCGTAAGGATGCCGAATCGAATGACACCTTATTTAACGAAATCTGACCATTGGTTAAGGAGTTATGAGGGAACATAGATTCGGACATACTTACATATATACATACATACGAACTAAACACATTACCCTCCTTTTGGACTTCGCCGCAGTCGTGTAAAAAAAACAGCGCGATCGGCGAATTATTTGTTTACATTACAAGATTACAAGTGATTTTCATTTTGCTGAAAATGTCGATCCAAGTTGAGAATAACTTAAAGAATAAGGACAACGATGATGTGTTCGAGCAGCGTGCCCACTACATACCGTGTAAAATCGATGAAGACGGTCCAGCGAACGTCAACAAATATTTCGAAACTTATGTGGCTGAAAATGAGAACGGTGGTGAGGTTTCCAAATTTTAGGAGACATTTACTATCTCTAATTGATGTCGGTTGTCGTGAGTGCGATTCCCAATTTCCCACTAGAGGCCCCCCGCACTTATGTCGTACAAATGGCTTGAGTCTGGGTCTATTTCATAGCATAGATACCCCATATCACCGGGTTTATACCCCGTGTAGTAGTTTGGGATCAAAACAAGTAATTGTGTTGTGTGTGGAAGTTAATAAAGGTCTAGTTACTAAACTTCGTGCAAGATTTAACCTTTAAAAGAAGTTAGACCCATTAAGCCTGACTCGAATGAACTAAATCAACCACTCAATAATGGTGATTGCAGAATTCTCTTTTAATTAATTGATCTTTTAGAATTCAGTCTAGAGAATCTATGGTCTATAACTCAGCACTTGATACCTATATGCTGAAAACAGCCTTTTAGAACAATGTCATACAATTTAAGTTTTTGAAAAAAAAAAAAATTGTATGACATTATACTATTTTTATTTTTCTAACCCGTGCTAAGGAACAAATTTAAAAACCTATTTAGAGGCTAAAAATTTCACCCATGCCGAGATTCGAACACGCAACCTCTGGCTATCCGTACCAGCGCTCTAACAATTAAGAAAAAAAAAAGTGAAATTTTTAGCCTCTAAATAGGTTTTTAAAAGCAAATCTGTTAGTTAGCACCATATGGCTCCATTGGTGGCTCTAGTTAGAACCCCGAAGCACCTTATGTTTAAAACATACAAAAGTATACGGACCAAACGAAAGTATATGGTCCACCAGTTGAAAGTCGCTCAGCGAGCTATGGAGAGAGCTATGCTCGGAGTTTCTCTGAAGGATAGGATTCGTAACGAATGCATCCGACAGAGAACCAAAGTTATCGACATAGCTCAGAGAATCAGCAAGCTGAAGTGGCAATGGGCTGGCCATATCTCGCAAAGAACCGACAACCGTTGGAGTAAACGTGTTCTTGAGTGGAGACTGCGACTCGACAAACGTAGTGTAGGACGCCCTCCGACCTGGTGGGATGACGATCCGCGAAAAAATGCTGGCAGATGCTGGATGCGGCAAGTTCAAGAGAGGGCGCTATGGCGCTCATTAGGGGAGAGCTATGTCCAGCAGTGGACTACATAATATAGCCTGGAGAAGAAAAAGAAGATACAAAAGTTTCAATTCTGATATTTTTCTGTCCAAGAGCTCTCAGCAACATTCCGAGGCCACCCTTTGGACGGTACCCGCATGAGCCTGCCAGAGGGATACCAAGCCGTCATCCTCACCGAGGCTAAGAGACCGCTCGCTGAAGATGCTGACCGGCGGTTTCAGGTATATAACACTATAAGTAAATCAATATTCATGGACATATAAATTACACAGATCTCGTTAGCCCTATACTAAGTACAAATGACTTGTGTTATAGGTGCTAACTGGACGATAGATTTAATACAATAAATACATAGATAACATCCAAGACCCGAGGCAAAGTAGAAAAGTTCGTTTCCTAGTTTGGCCCGGCCGGGGATCGAACCCGAGACCATCGGTTTTACTGTCACCGTGCCAAACCGCTGCGCCAGCGAGGTCGTCGTTCTATGTGTCATCATCCTCTTGACCTCGTCACCTCGTCCCATTATGTACCACTGAGAGGCACGGGTCTCTTCCCTAAGAGGGAAGTAAAAACGAAAAAAAAGTAAAAATATTTTATTGCCATTACTTGGATTACACTATTTGGACAGTTGCTTACTCCCACACTAGGCAAAGCCTGTCTCGTGGGAGAGAAACATTTACAGATATAGCTTTACCTGAACACGTTTACCAGGCAAAACACGAATAAACGCGAGTGCGAGTTGTACTGTGACAGCGTTTTCCCAGTTCGAACGGTTAACTTACTCATACTCACTAGGTACTCAATGCTCGATTAACGCGGTAGTAATGTTATTCGATTGGATCTGTCAAACTCGCACTAAGCACTCAGGGGGCGTGCTGCGCAAGGCACGTTAAGCAGACGGGCCCTAGATATTAAATACTTACATAGTTTTTCAATAGAATTATATAAGCACGACAATGGTTGTTATTTGCCTCAATTTGGTAGCCTACAAAACTACGGCAGTACAATGTCATTCCAGGGGTATAACCCGTACAAATTAAATTGGCATCTCTCGCGAAGAAGAGCGAATCGCACCAGACGGCGAGTTAGGCCATACTCCAACACGGGGGCCATGTCCAGGTTGGTGGAGGATTGTAAGACAGTGGCGCGCCTTACTGTCAGAAGTTATGAAGCCGCCCATAAGGCCTGTGACATGGCTTAACGACAACCCTTTACATGATAACCCCCTCCTCCCTGAACATCTGACACTAAACAAAACTTTTCTTTTATTTGGTATGTAATGCTGCTTGGCCCTTTCAGGTAGCTGGCGGCTTCAAGGAGCTGATCTACTGGAACTGGGACAAGAAGCCGTCCAAGAATGACAACCTTGCGAGGGCCATGGAGTGGGTTGACATTGCTGAAGCTGTGAGTATGTTATTAACAAAGGGGAAAACAGCAAAGCTCAATTTTAAACTTTTATTCTCCTCTTTACAACTGTTTTCAAAAATGCCCTCGGAAAATTAATGTCTTCCCGCCAAAAACGACCCGAGACCACGGCAACTGTAACGCTGCCGAAACGTCGGAAAATACCTTTCGGCAACGTTTTACCTAACAAATGTATCGTGAATCATTATGAAATACTCATACAATTAAATTCCATTGCCCCACGTCCACAGTTAGTTGTACGTCCAAAGATATATTGAAATAGAGTCAAATGTGACTCATAAACTTGTTCCAATACACTCCTCTGAGTAATATGCGACTCTTGGACAGGGAAGTTTATTAAGTATCATAGTATATACTTAGTTATATATTAAACGGGTCAAATCGCGATTATTTATTAGGTCAAACGTTATTACCTTATTTCCCGACGTTTCGGCAGCGTTACAGTTGCCAACTGTAACGTTGCCAGTATGTTACACAGCTGTTATACTCTAGCATACTGGGATTTAAAAAATAATAGAATCCCAGTATCTTTACACCCTACATGTCACCAAATAGGTATTTAATTTTTTCAAATATTCCCGTTTGGTAACTGTGTTACCAGTTGCTGTAATTTTCTTCCTATTTAGTAATACCTGTTTTGGTAGCTACGGGATCTTGTGAAAATGTTACTGATTTGGGAACATGAAAGGTGTAACATACTGGGATTCTATACTTTTATAAGACTAAAGTTACTGTGTGACATACATAGGGTTCAAGTTTTTTGCCAAACTTTATATTGTGTCAATGATGATATCTTTGTTTCTTTCAGATACATGGGGACTGAATATTAAAAATATCGTAGCATACATAATAATAATATTTCTAAGGATAATTTTACGACATTCTATCAAGGGCAATAATTAAAACAATTTTAAGTACTCTCATAGTGGTTTATTTTTTTTTTTCCAAAACAGAAAATAGGCTAGTTTAACAAAGATATAACTATATTATACACTTTTAAAAGAAATATTGCAGTTTATTATGCACTGGCAACCCGTAATGACATCAAACATAAATAATTGAAAGTTAAAAGAACTTAATTTAATATATCGTCGGTATAAAGGTAAAATTCAGTAACAGCTAAGGAGCCTAATCGTAGAAACTGCGCTAATGTGAATTTGAGATACTAAATGTAATATTTAGCTCAGAAATAAAAACGCTCACCCATCGTTATTTTTTTATAATAAATAGTGTTATTTTTGGGCAAAAATAATTATCAAATTTAAAAACCTATTTAGAGGCTAAAAATTTCACCCATGCCGGGATTCGAACCCGCAACCTCTGGCTATCCGTACCAGCGCTCTACCAATTGAGCCAATGGGCGACTCACGGCATCAGTGAAATTTCGAACCTCTTTACAATATTCTCTGTATTACGTACAGGCAGCGACATCTGACTTAAGCAAATTGCATTACTTACAGCCCCGACCACCTACTTTGCAGTTAGGTTTAATTTTTTAAATTTTTAGCCTCTAAATAGGTTTTTAAATTTGTTCCTTAGCACGGGTTAGTGCATTAAAAATAAAAATAGTGTAAATAATTATCAGTTTATAAATAAAAAAATGGAAAAGCAGTTAATGAGTTTTACCTATATACCAACGATATATTAACCCTTTGTATGTCCCCACTGCTGGAGCACGGGTCTCTTCCTTCGCAGGAAGGTTAGGCCATACTCCACCACAGGGGCCAAGTCCGGGTTGGTGGAGGATTGTAAGACAGTGGCGGGCCTTACTGTCAGAAGTTATCAAGCCGCCCATAAGGCCTCTGACATGGCTTAACGACACCAACGGCTTAGCGTGCCTTGCAATGCGGAAGCGCTCGGGGAAAAAACGCCACTAGCCGTAGTCCCGGGATGGTCAAGCATCCTGCACCCGACCGCACCTGTTGGTGCTTAATCCTAGTGATTGATTCCAATCACTCGCTTCCACTAGGGCACAGCGCTTCATTAGGTTTCAATTTTGTTAGGAAACACAATTTACTTGTCTTTCTTCACTTCCTTGCAAATCTTGACGAATTGCTCGAACTCTATGCCTAAATCTTTCACGTTTAGATCGTAAAAGTCTTTAAGCCTCTCTTTTGTTTTGTTCATCTTTGTCTTTGGCAGTTTATTCTTACTTCCTTTTGCCACTTTAATTTTGCCTCCGTCCAATTTCTCTTTTGCCATTTTACTTTCAGTCAATTTCGCTTCCATCTGTTGACCTTCACTGGATTCAATTTCACTCGCTTTCGCTTCTATCACTTTTCGCCGGCTCAATTTCCCTTTTGCCACTGTGCCGCTTTTGCCAACTTCCTTTGTGCCGTACTCTTCCTCGTATTCTTCATGATATTTATCAGCGACTTTCTCTGTTTCCACTTTAGTAATCCTTTTAGCTTTTCTACTGTGCACTTTGGCGTGACTCTTGAACGCGGCCAAGCCCTTATACTCCTTGCCACAAACGTCGCAGGCCAGTAGCATATCAAAGGTCCTGTAATTTCGTTTCTGTCTCTTTCCTTCGATGTCCTTAGTCTTTTTCTCAACTGACAACTGCTTGGTGCCCTGTCTCGCTCTCTCCAAGCACTCCTGGATGGCGTTGTCTCTCTCTTCCGCTAGTCGTTGCTCTCTTTCGTCTTGGGCGTGTTGCGATTCCATCTCTTCCTTGTTCTGCTTTATTTGTGATTCTGAAAAGGAATAATATTTATTAAAATTATCTTAACGTTATACTATTTTTATTTTTAATGCACTGCTAAGAACAAATTAAAAAAAAATTTAAAAACCTATTTAAAGGCTAAAAATTTCACCCATGCCGGGATTCGAACCCGCAACCTCTGGCTATCCGTGCCAGCTGCTGGCACGGATAGCCAGAGGTTGCGGGTTCGAATCCCGGCGTGGGTGAAATTTTTAGCCTCTAAATAGGTTTTTTAAATTATCTTAACGTGCTCTTGAGTGGAGACCGCGGCTCGGCAAACGTAGTGTAGGACGCCCTCCGACCAGGTGGGATGACGATCTGCGAAAAACTGCCGGCAGATGCTGGATGCGGCAAGCTGAAGACAGGGCGCTATGGCGCTCATTAGGGGAGGGCTATGTCCAGCAGTGAACTAATGTAGCCTAAAGAAGAAAATGTACAAACCCAGTGTCGAACGGCTTTGTTCCCTCTTCCCGGCGTCGCTCTTCAAATGTTTTATGTAGAACTCGTCGAAAATCTTCTCGGGAATGCTGGTGAGGGAGCCGACGTTATCGGCTATGATGGCGCTCGCAAGGGCCTCAGACAGTTCTAGTGGCTCGTCGCTGTTCAACTCCTCGTTGGGGATTGTCTCTATTTCTGCAATCGAAACGGTGAATTGTAGGAACGAAGGTTACGTATGGCGCTAACTCCAACGGAATTAACATAACATAACATTTACATACTGGCACATACATTGCTTCTGGCCCCACACTAGGATACCCTGTGTCGTGGGAACCAGAAACAACGACATCACAAACATGTAAACATCCAAGACCTGGGCTTTTTTTTCCCAGCCGGGATTCGAACCCGGGACCTCTTGCATGGTAGGCAGACGCGCTACCACTACGCCACAGAGGTCGTCGATCATAATATCAATAATGTACAGTGTGCAGTGATTTAATTTGTGATAAATCCCCTTGCTCTATAAATACCAATATTTAAGTAACATTATCAAACATAATTTCACTTTTATCATTTGCGTCTATTACTTAAGTAAAGGACTAATTCAAATCCACAACGAAGTAAGAGCAGTATTCATGTTAATACAAATGATAATGTTGTTTAATAGTGACATGCATAGTTGTGCCAAACTTCTGACCACAGGCTTAAGCAAGATTTAGATTTGAACAAGTAAAAATCAAAAATTTTGTAATTTAAAAACCTATTTAGAGGCTAAAAATTTCACCCATGCCGGGATTCGAACCCGCAACCTCTGGCTATCCGTACCAGCGCTCCACCAATTGAGCCAATGGGCGACTCACCGGCATCAGTGAAATTTCGAACCTCTTTACAATATTCTCTGTATTACGTACAGCCAGCGACATCTGACTTAAGCAAATTGCATTACTTACAGCCCCGACTACCTACTTTGCAGTTAGGTTTAACATCGGAACGATATCACTGTACCCACATGATTATACTATTTTTTTAATTTTTAATGCATTTTTATTTTTAGCCTCTAAATAGGTTTTTAAAAATTTGTTCCTTAGCACGGGTTAGTGCATTAAAAATAAAAATAGTGTAATTTTGTAATTATCAACATGTGCCTAAAACTACTTTAATGTATTCTACTCGCGATTCTGAACAAACTACTTTCGGCTTTTTCAGTTACAAAGATGCAGCTTGTATATATAGAATCAGGCGTTACTTTGCGGAAATCCATAATAGCATTAAAAAGTTAAAATTACTTTGCTAAATTCCGCCAAAAACCCCACAAGCATGGGATTTTTGGCGGAATTCAGCAAAGTAATTTTACACTATTTTTATTTTTAATGCACTAACACGTGCTAAGGAACAAATTTAAAAACCTATTTAGAGGCTAAAAATTTCACACATGCCGGGATTCGAACCCGCAACCTCTGGCTATCCGTACCAGCGCTCTACCAATTGAGCAATTGCTCAATTGGAATCCCGGCATGGGTGAAATTTTTAGCCTCTAAATAGGTTTTTTAAAGTAATTTTAACTTTTTAATGATATCTATGATATAAAAATGAATCGCTGAATGTGTTGGTAAGCGCAAATCTCGAGAGCAGCTGAACCGATTTCGCTGATTTTTTCTTTAGAATATGCCTTGAAGTACGAGGATGGTTCTTATGGAGGGAAAAATAAAAAAAAATTAAAGAATCGACTGTTAGGCGGTACCTCAGAACATAAGGAACATAACTGAGGGCGGTACGAAGTTCGCTGGGTCAGCTAGTTTGTAAATAAAATTGACATTGTAAATAATTGTATACATATCTGTAAAAATATATAGTTTTAGCAAAGTCGTAGTGCCCTTACAGGGTGTCATGTAGAACAAGAATTATTAATTAATATTACCTATTAATATATAATATAGGGACGGGCTGAAAAACAGCGCCGAGACTACGCATGCAGTCACGGCAATAAAGCTGAGCCCATTCCTTTTTACCACAAACATTTGTGAATGAGACAATTATTATTATTTGTTATTTTTTGTGTGGTAAATAAAACTTTTTTCACTTTCACTATTTTACCACCTGTATTATTACCATAACATGCAATAAATAAACGATTATTGTGAATATCATCGTCTTATCTCATCTCATCTTCAGGCTATGTTAGTCCACTGCTGGACATTATTTTATTATAGTCATTTATTTTCCCACAGATAATTGATTTAAAAAAAAAAATCATGGACATATTACACAGATCTCGTTAGCCCTATACTAAATACAACTAAATGACTTGTGTTATAGGTGCTAACTTGACAATAGATTTAATACAATAAATACATAGATAACATCCAAGACCCGAGACAAACTAGAAAAGTTCGTTTCCTAGTTTGACCCGGCCGGGGATCTAACCCGAGACCTTCGGTTTTACAGTCAGCGTGCCAAACCGCTGCGCCACCGAGGCCGTCAAGATATATATATATAGAAGATCGATTATTCTTCACTGTACATAGAAATTAAGCACGTTAAGCAGTTGGTGCCGGCTGCCGTCGACCGATGGCAGTCGTAAGCCATGTCAGAGGCCTTAGGGCGGCTAGAAAACTTCTGACAGTAAGACTAGCCACTAGTCTTGCAAGCCTCCACCAATCCGGACTTGGCCCCCGTGGTGGAGTATGGCCTAACCTTCCTGCGATGCAGGAAGAGACCCGTGCCCCAGCAGTGGGGACATACAAGGATTGATATCAAAATCGTCCGTATCGTAAAGGTAAACGTATTTATTACCTTCAGCGTTGACAATCTCGGCGTTCTCCAGTGCTCCTTCAAGGTCGTGCTCCTCAATATCCAGCGGCTCCTCCTTCACCTCCACTGGGGTCGCCGGTCGACGTCGGGGCTTGCTGGAGTAGAAAAGTATGAAATAGACAAACAAACAACATGACAATGTTCAGTTAAGACCGCAGATGCATGCACTTGGAGGTACTATTGACACACGTTTATGCAAATAAATGAATCTCAATGTTATGTTTAACAAAGTATTTTTTTAGGACAGTTAAGAAGATTTATTAGTTTTTGGCCAGTTTTTCGATTGGCATCGTAAAAGTAGGGGTGTTTTTTTTTTCACATTTAAGTCGGTTCAATTCGGTTCAGTCAAGACGAGGCAAGTGATTTTTAGACAATCTTTGAATACAGAATTATACTAACTTTTAAAAATAACATAAAGTCTTCTTTCAGCATAACACCCTATCTACGATATTTATGGTACCTACTTTCCCTTCATGTCCCATAACATTGGGACGCCCTGCATAGTAGCAGGAAAGTCCAAGATAATTTTAGTTTATTATAATAGGAAAACTTACAGCTATGAATAAAACACATTGCGATTGAAATAATGACTGAAAGGCAATTACAAGTTTTCACTTATAGAAATATTTTAGAAAAAAAAGAAAAAGAAATTTTTTCGCCCACTACAAAAGAATATACAAATACACACACTACATATTTATGGTCTCGATCAGTCAATCGATCCCCGATAAAATGCATTCCAATAAGGAATACATTTTTCATTTCTCATACTCTGAAAGTAGTGTTGTT
This sequence comes from Yponomeuta sedellus, assembly GCA_934045075.1. Lineage (NCBI taxonomy): Eukaryota > Metazoa > Arthropoda > Insecta > Lepidoptera > Yponomeutidae > Yponomeuta > Yponomeuta sedellus. The sequence continues at coordinate 991,483 of OW203750.1, read as the reverse complement.
TTGATCTGATTATTGGGTGGAAAATGCTGCTTCCCTCCACAGGGAGGGAAAAACTCATACAAATTACTTCCCACCTAAGGGCGGGAATGAACTTTAAAATAGAACTACTGTTAGTTGTGAAGAGTTTCTGTAATAAATAGGCTTTTAAAAAAAACTTATTAAAAAAATGCTGCGGCCATGTGAGTTTCTAAACAGCCAGTGTGAACTTAGCGCAAACTTCTTTAAGCGGAATAAGCCGCAACAATCACGAGGTGAGTTCCATATTTAACATTTAAAAAGTCGACTTAAAATGGCGGGTACTAATCTGTTATAGTATTTGTGACGGAATTCAAAAAAATAGGTAATAATCTTTTATGCTAAGATTTGAATATTAAAAATGAGTTTTTATTTTCCTCGCATTCGAAATGAAAAGTAGAGTGTTTGACACGGGTAAAAGAATCAGTTCCTACTCGGACTATAGCCGTCTAAATACCTCGGGAATTGATTCTTTCTACCCTCGCTAAGCAATCTACTATTCCCTTTTTAATCCCTTTCATAATCCTCTGTATAAAAACTCACCGCTTAGAGGGCTTGTAGCGCAGATTGTGCGACCTGAGATAGTGCAGCTTCAGGTATGAGTGCTGCTTGAATATTATCTTGCAGATCTTACACTGGACGTCCTGGAAGCAAGGAGAAACTTTACAACGAACTATTGTATTGTATGGAATCGGGCGTTACTCTGCGGAAGTCCATAATAGCGTTAAAACGTGAACATTACTTTGCTAAATTCCGTGAAAAATCCCAGAAGCACCATCTTCTTCTTCAGGCTATATTAATCCACTGCTGGACATAGCCCTCCCCTAATAAGCGCAAGGTTGTGCCATCATTAGGGGGTAATGCCCATAATCCCCACGCTGGGCATGCTGGTTGGGGATCGCAGTTTGGTAGAATTGTACTGCAGGGGGCGCTGCTGCCCACCCTCGGTTTGAGTCCCTTACAAGCACCATGCGGTTAGTTAATGCACCGCCCCCCTTCGCACTTTTTCAAGCAGAAGCAAGACAAGAACACACCACCACCGACACCAATACTTGTGTGAGAAAACACGCGACGCGTTTCGCCTCTAACACGAGGCATCCTCAGGCTCCCAAGACTTGTGGGATTTTTGGCGGAATTTAGACAAGTAATTTTTACATTTTAATGATAACGACTCATTAATAAAACGCTAAGTCAGTTAGTTAGTTAGTTAGACCTGAGATTTCCGCACTTAGCCTCATAGTTGGGCCATTGTACGTAGCAAGCGCTGAGGTACGCTAACTCCTCGGACACTAGGGTTTCCTTACGATGTTTTCCTTCACCGTCAGCGAGTAGTATTGCTACTATAATTTCACAAATGTACATAACTTAGAAAACAAAGTCATTGATAGATGCCGGGGTTCGAACCCACGACCTCCCGATTGAGAAGCCGGCGTTCTACACTGCTCCGCTACCACCGCTCTTTAAAACGCTAAGTCAATCCGTCAGTTAGCTATAGACATTATATTGAACGGGTCCAATCGCAATTATTTATTAGGTAAAACCGTCGGGAAATAAGGTAATTACGTTTTACCTAATAAATAATCGCGATCTGACCCGTTAAATATATAACTATGTATGAGTATCGCGAATCATTAAGAAATAGCTAAAGACAGCGAAGGCAGCGGCTTTCACTGTCACGTTACATTATACTTTATACTATTTTTATTTTTAATGCACTAACCCGTGCTAAGGACAATTTTAAAAACCTATTTAGAGGCTAAAAATTCCACCCATTCCGGGATTCGAACCCGCGACCTCTGGCTATCCGTGCCACCACTCTTTCCAACTGAGCTAATGGGCGACTCACCGGCATCAGTGAAATTTCGAACCTCTTTACACTATTCTCTGTATTACGTACAGGCAGCGTCTGGCGTAAGTACGTAATACAGAGAATAGTGTAAAGAGGTTCGAAATTCTCTTTACACTATTCTCTGTATTACGTACAGGCAGCGTCTGGCTTAAGTACGTAATACAGAGAATAGTGTAAAGAGGTTCGAAATTTCACTGATGCCGGTGAGTCGCCCATTAGCTCAGTTGGAAAGAGCGCTGACACGGATAGCCAGAGGTCGCGGGTTCGAATCCCGGAATGGGTGGAATTTTTAGCCTCTAAATAGGTTGTAGACTTTTAGTCCGGATTTACTTACGGGTGTTGTAATATCGGAAAAGTCCGACCAGGTTTCACCATGATTAAGCTCTGCGAATCGGAGCGAAACCTGGTCGGACTTTTCCGATATAACAACACCCGTAAGTAAATCCGGACTAAAAGTCTACAATGTGTTGTGCTTACTCTAAATAGGTTTTTAACATTGTACATTGACATTCACCAAACAGAATGTAAATTCTTTACGTTGAAATAAATTGAATTGAATTGACATGTGTCTTACATTATCGTTCATGTGTCCGTATTTCAGATGCATGACTATCGATGGCTTGTTCTGAGTGACAAGGCCGCAGTGGTCACACTCGTATTTCTCCTTGAAGTTGGAGTGCTTCTGATGCAGATGCTTCAGCAGGTAATTGTCATTGTAGAACCTGGAAAGAGCGGTCGACCAATCAGCCCGTATTCGTCCACAGATGACAGTATTTGACAATAGGCGTGACGAGAGATTTTTAGATCCTCTTCCATAATGTGGTCGTAGGATAGAGTATTCGACACAATTCAACTATTTTTATAGCAAAATTGTGGTGATTCAACTAGATTACAACTACTCATATAACGCCGCAGATTTCCACTTAATATTCTTGAGCTTAGCACACGCTCGCGTAAAATGCAATGTCCGCAACGTTGAGCTTATATTACGAGACTGTTTGTCTAGCTTTGTTTTCTCTAGTTCTAGTTTCAGAATGTAGTGCTATTTAGTACCGATGTAGTGGTTCAACATTATTAAGGTTCGCCTAGATACTATGTGATAAATTACTGCGCGAATCTAACCCCCTTATTCATAATAGTCCGCTAGCTTAAAACAGCTGCTAAAGAGTGTTCTCTTTCATTCTGACTTAGGTCAATAGAAGAGGACAGAGTGAGAATAAGCATTGCTTAAAGTTAACAGACTATTATGAATAAGGGGGTAAGTTATTAAAACTAACAAAATCTTAGTGTTTTTTATTATTTATTTTGTTGAACTGCTTTGCAATTCAAGCATTTTACGATACGGTTTAACTACATTTCGGATTCAGCTGTCTTACCATACATAACGACACGATTCCAACTTTTATATAGCAAAATAGCTATGATTAAACTAGATTATTATTAGAATTTGATGCAATTTAAGTACTTTTCAGATTCAGATGTCTTACCATAGATACCGACACGATTCAACTAGTTTTATAGCAAATTTGTCGTGATTCAACTAGACCATCATTCGCATTTTATGATACGATTTAACTACTTTTCGCATTCACCTGTCTTACTATAGATTACGACACGCTTCAACTAGCAAATGTGACGTGATTCAACTAGATAATTATTCAACTACTCAGATCTCGCCGCAGATCTCGCACTCGGTATTCTTGACCTTGGGCACGTGCTCGTGAGCTCGTGCTTCCGCAGCGCACTGCAGGCACGGCGTCTTACGGGACTTCTCTTTGTCTAGCTCAGTTCTTTCTAAACCTAGTTTCACTACGTAGTGGTACTTAGAGCCGTCTTAATAGTTCAAACATTTTGAGGGTCGCCTTGAAACTATATAATGAAATGTTGCGTGAATCTTAGTTATTAAAACTAACAGCGTCCTAGGTTTTTAATTAATATTCATTTTGTTGAACTGCTATCCAATTCAAGCATTCTACGATGCGATTTAACTACTCCTCGAATTCAGCTGTCTTGCCATAGATTACGACACGATTCAATTAGTTTTATAGCAAAATGGTCGCGATTCAACTATGTAATATAATCGTATTATTACTTATTTATATAGTTATACATATTTCTCCCTTCCTCCCGCTATCTTAACTTAAACATCCAATGCTAAGGTTGGCTGGAAGAGATCTCTGTTAGAGATAAGTTCGCCTTTGAAACAAATTTTATGTAATGTTATTTCGTTTTTACTGTTTGCAATAAAGAATATAGGTATATAATTATTCAACTACTCACATGACGCCGCAGATCTCGCACTCGGTATTCTTGACCTTCGGCACGTGCTGTGTGAGCTCGTGCTTCCGCAGCGCACTGACGCGCGCGAACCGCCGCCCGCACTGCAGGCACGGCGTCTTGCGGCGCGCGTTGTGAGTCACGAAGTGCTTTTTCGCGTCGCCCTAGGTGAAAATTTCATTCATACATACATGCATACATAATCTCACGTCTGTATCCCAGCGGGGTAGGCATAGACCAGGGACTGCCACTTGCCACGGTCCTGACAGATCACCTTCGCTTCAACGACGTTCATAAGTCGTTGCATGCATGAAGCCGGTTCCGGATACTTTTTATCTTCCCCTTTGCTAATACATCCCCTATTTGGTCGATGTATATGTGAAATTTCATTATCATCATACGCCGGTGTCAGTCCACTGCTGGTCATAGGCCTCTTCCAAGACACGCCACTGAGCCCGACCTTCGGCTCTCTCCTTCCAGACTTTTGACACTAAAAAGATATGGTGCAGACTTTTGACACTCAACGTATATGGTACATACTTTCAACACTCCAAGGATATGGTACAGACTTTTGACACTCAAAGTATATGGTACATACTTTCAACACTCCAAGGATATGGTACAGACTTTTGACACTCAAAGTATATGGTACGGACTTTCGACACTCAAAGGATATGGTACAGACTTTTGACACTCAAAGGATATGGTACAGACTTTTGACACTAAAAGGATATGGTGCAGACTTCCGACACTCAAAGGATATGGTACATACTTTCAACACTCAAAGGACCTCTGTGGCGTAGCGGTAGTGCATCTACCTGCCATGCAAGAGGTCCCGGGTTCGAATCCCGGCTGGGAACAAAAAAAAAAACACCAAGTCTTGGATGTTTACATGTTTGTGATGTCGTTGTTTCTGGTTCCCACGACACAGGGTATCCTAGTGTGGGGCCAGAAGCAATGTATGTACCAGTATGTAAATGTTATGTTATATGGTTCAGACTTTCGACACTCAAAGAATACAATTACGACTCTTGACACTAAAAAGATACCTATGGTGCAGACTTTTGACAGTTGAAAAGATACGGTAAAGAGTTTTGACACTAAAAGTATATGGTGTAGACTTTTGAAACTGAAAGAGAACAGTAAAGACATTTTGACACTGAAAAAATATGGTAAAAATCGTCGACACCAAAATTATATTCTGTCGCAGGCTCTTACCTTAGTCCGGAACTGCATCTGGCAGCCGTCCTCTGGACAGCTGTAGGGCTTCAGGGTGGAGTGGGTACGCAAGTGGGCCGGCATGTTTGCCACGTTCGACACGCGCTTGCCGCATATCTCGCAGTGGCCGACTTTGGCGCGCTCGTGGACGCATCGCTGCGAAAGAAAACATAGAATGGAAGAATGGTCGGCCTCCGTGGCGCAGCGGTTTGGCACGCTGACTGTAAAACGGAAGGTCTCGGGTTCGATCCCCGGCCGGGTCAAACTAGGAAACGAACTTTTCTAGTTTAAAAACCTATTTAGAGGCTAAAAATTTCACCCATGCCGGGATTCGAACCCACAACCTCTGGCTATCCGTGCCAGCGCTCTACCAATTGAGCCAATGGGCGACTCACGGCATCAGTGAAATTTCGAACCTCTTCACACTATTCTCTGTATTACGTACAGGCAGCGACATCTGACTTAAGCAAATTCCATAACTTACAGCCCAGACTACCTACTTTGCAGTTAGGTTTAACATCGGAACGATATCACTGTACCCACATGATTATACTATTTTTATTTTTAATGCACTAACCCGTGCTAAGGGACAAATTTAAAAACCTATTTAGAGGCTAAAGTTTCTAGTTTGTCTCGAGTCTTGGATGTGATCTATGTATTTATTGTATTAAATCTATCGTCGAGTTAGCACCTATAACACAAATCATTAAGTTGTACTTAGTATAGGGCTAACGAGATCTGTGTAATATGTCCATGAATATTTATTTATTTATAGGAATCATTATTATCAACCCCCACGAGACCCCTATGTCCCCACCCACGGGCACGAGTCTCATCACTGGGAAGCTATAGGCCATACTCCACCACGGGGGCCAAGTCTCCTGGGGGCCAAGTATGGCAGTCGTTAAGCCGTGTGGTGGAGTATGTCCTAACCTTCCTGCAATACAGGAAGAGACACGCGCCACAACAGTGGGGACATATAAAGGCTTGATACCGAAGGTCTTCTTTTCATGCGACAAAATGTTTAAGCCTTCGAATATTTTGCGTCTATGCTTTCAATAGACAATAATTAAAAAAAAATATGGAGCTGAAATAAAAAAAACGATTTTGAGATTAAACTTCAAGGAATAGAAGAAAAATGCTCAAAGATTTTTCTGTAGTTTTATTACAGAAAAAAGTTAAAAATTACACAATAAAAAAAACCGGCACAGCGGCTCTACTGCGTGGTATCTGCGCCTTTGCCTTTGTCAGCCAAAAAAAAAGTAAAATGTCAGTTGTTAACAACTTTAACCCCTGTTTCACATTGTTCAAATAAAGTTTCAAATAAGCTATCCGCAACCAGGGTTGCCGTTTGTTCTAAATTTAAATTATTTTCCTATATTGTGTGTGTTCGTTTATGGCTTCAAATTTAGAACAATCGGCAGTCCTGGTTGGTAGACGTCGCCTATGCGTAGTCTCCGGCAGTTCTTCTTGCCTCAGTTGTCGTTTGTTTCTAGTAAAGAAAGCAATTGTAAAAACTCTACTAAAATTCTTGTGTTGGGTTAGAATGTAAAAATAAGAGTTGGGGACTAAAATTTACCAATCATGCCGAAACAGTTCATCGTTGAGTAGTATTTCATATTTTTAAATTAAATTGGTAATGACATAAACAAGGAAACCAATCCGGCTGAGTAGCTTCATATCTGAGACTTGTTTTTAAATTTTCGACTTTACGGCCTTTCAAATAAAACTTCTCGAAGATCAGACGCGGTGGTAGTTCCATCTAGTGTAGAGGAGAGGTACTACAAAAGAAAGAGTTATTGTCAAACTTAATTTCATTGTTGTCCATTGATTTTGATCCATGTTTACATAAATAAAAGGTTCATATTTGACTGGAACTTTCATGACATAGACCTTTTTGGCATTGTCTTTATTTACCAATGGCAGTATGGCATTCATAGTGTGCGTTTGGTTTATATGTGCGTGTTGGGCATACTGGTTTTCATACTAGTCTGTAAAACGTAGCTTGAGCTCCACGACAGCCGTCACACTGACAGGGCTAGGAATGGGTCGATGTCGACAACAAATGTCACTTAAAGCATTTTGATAACTTGGATGGAAAGAAGTTTATTCTCTAACAATTATGGTTATTTTTAATCTAATGAAATTTGATAATGCTTTTCAAACAAATAAACTTCGATGGGCTTAAAACTCCCTAATGCTCACTATAGATGTCACCACTGTTGTGTGTACCATGTAAACAAATTAATTGTTTTGTGAATAATATCATTATCCTAGTCCGTCCGTTACGTTACAAAAATACGGGAACTCATTTATTTCCCAAGGAACCTAAAAGAAGAAAACTCTGGGAAAAAGCTCTTCGTAGAAAAAAATTAAAGGTTAGTTACACTATTTTTATTTTTAATGCACTAACCCGTGCTAAGGAACAAATTTAAAAACCTATTTAGAGGCTAAAAATCCCGGCATGGGTGAAATTTTTAGCCTCTAAATAGGTTTTTAAATTTGTTCCTTAGCACGGGTTAGTGCATTAAAAATAAAAATAGTGTAATCATGTGGGTACAGTGATATCGTTCCGATGTTAAACCTAACTGCAAAGTAGGTAGTCGGGGCTGTAAGTAATGCAATTTGCTTAAGTCAGATGTCGCTGCCTGTACGTAATACAGAGAATATTGTAAAGAGGTTCGAAATTTCACTGATTCCGTGAGTCGCCCATTGGCTCAATTGGTAGAGCGCTGGCACGGATAGCCAGAGGTTGCGGGTTCGAACCCCGGCATGGGTGAAATTTTTAGCCTCTAAATAGGTTTTTAAATTTGTTCCTTAGCACGGGTTAGTGCATTAAAAATAAAAATAGTGTAATCATGTGGGTACAGTGATATCGTTCCGATGTTAAACCTAACTGCAAAGTAGGTAGTCGGGGCTGTAAGTAATGCAATTTGCTTAAGTCAGATGTCGCTGCCTGTACGTAATACAGAGAATATTGTAAAGAGGTTCGAAATTTCACTGATACCGTGAGTCGCCCATTGGCTCAATTGGTAGAGCGCTGGTACGGATAGCCAGAAGTTGCGGGTTCGAATCCCGGCATGGGTGAAATTTTTAGCCTCTAAATAGGTTTTTAAATTTGTTCCTTAGCACGGATTAGTGCATTAAAAATAAAAATAGTGTAATCATGTGGGTACAGTGATATCGTTCCGATGTTAAACCTAACTGCAAAGTAGGTAGTCGGGCTGTAAGTAATGCAATTTGCTTAAGTCAGATGTCGCTGCCTGTACGTAATACAGAGAATATTGTAAAGAGGTTCGAAATTTCACTGATACCGTGAGTCGCCCATTGGCTCAATTGGTAGAGCGCTGGTACAGATAGCCAGAGGTTGCGGGTTCGAATCCCGGCATGGGTGAAATTTTTAGCCTCTAAATAGGTTTTTAAATTAAAGGTTGGAACGTTTTATAACTTTTATAATAAATAAATAAACTCTGGAACGACTTTAGGTGTGGTTTTATTTGTAGAATTATAGTAATATTAACAGAAAACTGGATAAAAACGGATAAACGGAGAAGCAGGTAAAAAGTCAGATCTGGTCAAAGCGTAAAGTAGTAGTGTGAAAAATGAGGGAAATCGAAGAATGAGTGACATACATAATTTAAATATTTGAAAATGATAGATGGAAAAAGAAATAAAAATGGTGTAAAGAGGTTTGCACCGTTACATTTTTACGTTACAAAAAATATTTTTTAGATATATTTATTTAAAAAAAATATATATAGTAAAGTTAACTTATATAATTTAAAATTTAAAGTCAAGGTCGAGAGTAAAGTCGATGAAGGTCGGGGATGTGGTATGGGTAAGTAAATATGGTTATTCTTAAATATTAAAATAAAATATAAAGGATGGGCGATGAAAAAAATTTAGAGTGTGTGGAGTGATATTTACAATGAATATTTACATTAGGCAGTTCCACTTTTATTCATCACCTATCATTCATCCCTAGCATGCATCATCTAGCATTGTCTTCATCTAAAGTGAAGGTGAAGACGTTCATTCAGTATAGACAAAATCTATTTTTATTAAATTAGATTTATCCAGAAACTGGCCTAAATTAGTAATAGGCTTATTTAGCCAGTTACCACCCGCTGGTATTCGGTAGTGGTAAGGCTTATTTATTGAGTCACAATCCGCTCTATGAAAGTTATTTACATTTTAACAATATTTATAATATTGGGTACTTAGTACCCGACGGGGTAGAATCCGTCGTAGAAGTGCTCTCAAGAGCTATGGTGGGGTAAACACCGTAACGCGTTAGGTAAGTAACGATAAGTAAATTAATTGACCTAGGCTTATTTAACGTGTTGTCGCCGCACCTGATTGAATGTTTGGATTGTTATAAAAAAAATTGGTTAGCAAATGTCCTGGAGGATAGTGGTGTAAGTGTATAGTTAATAAATAAATAGACAAATAGTATGACGCAAATGTGTCCGAAAAGGTAATGTGGTGATTATATTTACAGAAAATTAAAACTATAAAAAGGTGGCGTTGGTAGGTTTTGTACCAGTTGTCAGTTAAATATTTAAAAAGAGTACGGATACTATAAAAAAAGAGGTTAAGAAATTATTTTAGTTATGAGGTAAGGATGGGGTGAGGGTGAGAGTTTTTATTTTATTGCCAAAGAGTTCCTTGTAGGTTTAACCTGTGGAGGTTTTGTTTTGAATTTTGAAAAATTTTATGACAATGAATGGTGTCAGAATTACTGACGTCTAGAAATTTGGTTTGCAAAGATTTTGTAAATAATTATAATTTAAATTTTAATAATATAATATTGTTATCGATAGACTGTATGAGTGCAGTTTCGCCTTACCTTCGAGTCGGCCTCGAAGACCTAGAGGGTAAAGCTAGGCTGTCTACGTGTAATTACCCAGGATACTCTCCTGAGGCAACGTAAGTTAGTAACCAGTCCCACCTGGAATTATAAATTCCAGGTTACCGAGGTCTATGGAACTGCTAGTGAGCAGCCTGTGGTTGTGTAACTGTCTGATAAATGCGTGTAGAAGTTATTGATTGTATACTGTTGGTGTATACTAACTGTGGTATGTTTCGGTTAGGTGGGGTGCAAAAATTTGTTACTATGGGTGAATCTAGTTAGTGAAGAATGGTCAATGAGTAGTTATGATGAATTACCTTGTGGTCCAGAAGTCAAGTCGCACTTTAAAATTAATTTAATATTTTATTTATAAAACACTCAACAACACTTAACAAAAAAAAATCTTGCAGGTCTTGTGGGTAAAGTTGGGGGCGGCGGAGAAGTCCGACAGAACCCTTGAGCAACGCTGGGGAGCTCCAAGGGATGCGTCTGTGATGTATGAGGTCGTGGGTCGTGGGTATGAAACAGCAGCAGCAGTTCGACGATTGTGCACACGTATAATCGTGGTAATCGTACTCGTATTTGCCTTCGCACTCGCAGCGTAGTCGCGGTGGGTGGGCTTTGTCGTCTCAGCGTATCAAGCCGTGGGGTGACGTTGGGTTTCGTTATTATCGTTGGGCGCCAGTGGAACGTTTTATAACTTTTATAATAAATAAATAAACTCTGGAACGACTTTAGGTGTGGTTTTATTTGTAGAATTGTAGTAATATTAACAGAAAACTGGATAAAAACGGATAAACGGAGAAGCAGGTAAAAAGTCAGATCTGGTCAAAGCGTAAAGTAGTAGTGTGAAAAATGAGGGAAATCGAAGAATGAGTGACATACATAATTTAAATATTTGAAAATGATAGATGGAAAAAGAAATAAAAATGGTGTAAAGAGGTTTGCACCGTTACAAGGTTAGTACTTCGTGATACCCATTTTCAACCTGAAGATTACTTTGGAAGCAATTCATATGCAGGTGATAAATCTACACAAAGTAGTGAACACAACAGCTGTACCCTCTAGATCAAACAACAATACAATAAGACGGTCCTTAGGAACACTCAACAGTTCTGCCAACTACAATGAGCTTTCAGTGTTTTAGATAAGATAAGATAAGAATATTCTTTATTGTACACTGGAAAAACAACAAATACAAAACAATTGCAAATATACATAGTACAATTGGCGGCCTTATTGCTAAAAGCAATTTCTTCCAGACAACCTTACGATGGAAAGTTGCTGAAGGAAATTAGAAAGACGGGTAGCCAGTGCAAATTTGAATATTGATACATACTTATACTTAATAATAATACACTTACATACCGTTACTTATATAAACTTATAATTTAACCTCAATAGTAAACCACAGTTTAGATCTTCCGTTACCAAATCATCGATAGTTTGTAATTTGCAGTTACGATACTGGTTAGACATCACTATCGGTGCATTAAGTGCGGAGTTTTCGCAGTACAAATATTCTGTGAAAAAATTCAAAACTTCATGGACGCAATTTCAATGACATGACAGCTGTCGCAGAGCTCAAGCTGTGTTTTACAGAGTGCTTAGTGCGAGTTTTTTTAACAACTCGATCGCGTTAACGTAAACTCATATTTCTATGGCATCGAGGAAGCGCCACCTAGCGACATTTAAGGAAATTAAAATTGCTGAGTGAGAGTTGTAATGGTTTACGTTGAGAAGTGAACACGTTTACCAGCCAAAACACGAATAAACGCGAGTGCGAGTTGTACTGTGCTGTGACAGCGTTTTGCCAGTTCGAACGGTTAACTGGGTTAGTATCAGATGGTCGTAAAAGCATTTGGTCCAGGCATCAACTTGTCCTAAAATCATTATGACGAAATTGCAACTAGACTAAAAAGTAACTCGTCTATGAAGCAACTCGTCAGAAATCCGTTAGACAAATTATGAGGTTGCCCATGAAGTAACTGGTCTCTATAGATAATCGTCTTAAAATCACCTGGACAAATTCGCAATTTAGCTAAAAAGTTATTGGTCTCAAAAGCAACTCGTCAGAAACACAAAATAGTTATTTGGTTGAATTTTGGCACATGAATTTTTAATATTTATATCGGACATGAAAAGAAATTTGAATTTAGGACAAATATAATTTATTTGTTTTATTTAATGTTCATTTTCATCAGATCATTTAGGCAGAATGATTTGTTTGAAGAGAAAATGCGTTAAGTTTTAAAAAGGTGTGTTTTTGTTCTTATCTTATCTTTTTCAAACTAGTTATTATACTGATTCGTTATCAACCCTTGTTTTTCCCCACTGCTGGAGCACGGGTCTCTTCCTGCATCGCAGGAGCATTATACTGATTGATTAAATATTACTTTTGTTCTTTTTATTTATTTCTACGAAAAAGTATTAATAAAGTAGAGAAGTTTTCAGAAAGTACGCGCTCCCGTGTAGATAAGTGTAGGTACTTAAAATATTTCTACGTTTCCTCAGCAAAACTTCACCGAATAAGTCTGAATTTTCCCGTTTTTACTCATTTACAGTCATACTTCTTAATCTGAACGCTCAGGTACGATTGAAACAGGATTAATGTTACCCGACACCCATTTAAGACGAGTTGCTTCACGGGCGACCAACTATGTAGATCACTTGTTTTTTATGACGAGTTGCTTAACAGGCGACCAACTATTTAGACCAATCACATTTAAGTCGAATAGATTATAGGGCAGTAGACAAAATAATTTTCTGACGATTTGCTTCATAGACGAGTTACTTTTTAGTCTAGTTGCAATTTCGTCGAAATGATTTTAGGACAAGTTGATGCCTGGACCAAATGCTTTTACGACCATCTGATACTAACCCGGTTAACTTACCTACTCATACTCACTACTCGATGCTCGATTAACGCGGTAGTAAAATTATTCGATTGGATCTGTCAAACTCGCACTAAGCACTCAGACTATAGTATGAAAACCAGTGTGACCAAACTCCACGCACACTACGAATGCCATACTGCCACTGGTAAATAAAGACAATGCCAAAAAGGCCTATGTCATAAAAGTTCCAGTCAAATATTAACCTTTTACTTATGTAAACAAGGATCAAAATCATGTCACTACTTCTACTCCTTTTAATATTCTGCGGAACAAACTCACAATATGCACACTCAGGACGGATTTACTCTTGAACTTCTTGTCGCAGCGCGGGCACTGTGTCAGTCGCACGTTCAACCCCAGGTGCACCTCGGCTACGTGCTCCTTCAGCATCCATTTGCACCTGTACCTGGGAAGGAATGGCATTATTAGTCCCCGGCAACGGTTGTCGACGCACTGTTATAACCTGGCGTTCTATACACATTTGCTTAATCATCCCTCCTTCAACACTCAGACTCTCACGGCAGCATTTTCTCACAACCAAGTTGCACAGCAACTTATTTGCCCTTACATGACAGCCGTGTGTAAGCAAAGGGGGCGCTGCTGCCCACCCCCCGGTTTGTGTCCCTTAGTCACCTTTTACGACACCCGCGGGAAGAATTGGGTTGGTGCTATGCTCTAGGCCGACACCACACAGCGGAGTGTTTCTAATGTGCACGTGTAAATGTTGACACTCCGCGGTACTGACTGTTTATCGCATTTGGTACACTGGTGGAGCAACGCCTGTCCCGTGTGAACCGTTTCGTGCTTACGCAGCTTCGAGTCGCGGCATTCGTACGCGCAGTGGCCTTACATCGTGTTTTCTCTCATCCATTCATTGATTCTTCTTATAATCCTCCATCAACCCGGACTTGGCCCCCGTGGTGGAGGAAAAGACCCGTGCCTGAGCAGTGGGGACGTACAAAGGGTTGTTATCATTCATTCATACTTACTTTCATACATTCCTTCAGCCTTCCATCCTTCATTCTTTCATGTATTCATTGCTTCCTTCGTTCTTTCTTTCTATCTTAATACCTTTCATTCCATCATCGTAATGTTTACGTGTAAATGATTACACTCTGCGGTACTAAACCTAACTGCAAAGTGAGGTACTCGGGGCTGCAAGTGATGCAAATTACTTCGGCCAGATGTCGCTGCCTGCACGTAATACAGAGAGTACAGTATTGCAAAGAGGTTCGAAATTTCACTGATGCCGGTTAGTCGCCCATTAGCTCAGCTGGGAGAGCGCTGGCACGGTTAGCCAGAAGTCGCGGGTTCGAGTTCCGGCATGGGTGGAATTTAAAGCCTCTAAATGGTGTCAACCCTTGCGTGTCCCCACTCCAGCACTGGGGCACGGGTCTCTTCCTGCATCGCAGGAAGGTTAGGCCATACTCCACCACGGGGGCCAAGTCCGGTTTGGTGGAGGATTGTAAGACAGTGGCGGGCCTTACTGTCAGAAGTTATTAAGCCGCCCATAAGGCCTCTGACATGGCTTAACGACTGCCATTACATGACAACCGGCACCGACGGCTTAACGTGCCTTGCGAAACACGGAAGCGCTCGGAAAAATGCCACTAGCGGTAGTCACGGGACGGTCACCCATCCTGCACCTGACCGCGCCTGATATTGCTTAACTCAAGTGATTAATTCCAATCACTCGGTTCGCAATTCTGAGAAAACATAATAGATTTTAAAACGGCGGAATCGTTAGCAAGGTTTGAATGAACTGTAATGAGTATGACCATAGCGACGGCCGGCTAGATGCGCGCGCAATCGCCATGCGCGCTAGACCGTCTTGAGGCTGGACGCATGCCGAGACGCAGGCGATGCAGCACTTACATGACAACCGGCACCGACGGGTTAACGTGCCTTGCGTAGCACGGAAGCCTCTAAATAGGTTTTTAAAATTCTTTCTTTCAAATGTGTAAATGTTGACACTCCGCGGTACTGACTGTTTGTCGCACTTGGTACACTGGTAGAGCAGCGCCTGTCCCGTGTGGACGGCCTCGTGCTTCCGCAGCGTCGACGAGTCGCGGCATGCGTACGCGCAGTGGCTACACTTGAATGGCTTCTCGTCTGCGGGAGAAATTGTCACAATAATAACATCATTACCATTATAAAGGTTGTCTGGAAGAGATCAATTTTAGTGATAAGGCCGCCGTTTGTACTCTTAGGTTGAGAAATATCTGTGTAATTTCCATTTATTTTATTTTATTTTACTTTATTAGGAACAACAACAGCGTAAACTGATTATAATTACTTATAACTAATAACTAAAAATAAGGCCAATAACAGTTGTCCACAGTTTACCAATTAAATAACAAACGCATTAATTAACATGCTTGAAACTGCTTTAAAAAAACAGTTAATAGCCAAATATTTAATGCTTGGCAGAATACATTAAAAGTAGTTACTTACTTCTAGTTAGGTAATTAAACATGAAAAAATTAACAAGAGGGAAAATTAGTACTATTATGCAAGTTTTTGTTTGGAGTCACGAGTGTGTATTAAAGTGTGTGTGAGTTAGTGTAAAGGTGGGTGTGTGATTGTATGTGAGTGCGTGTGATTGTGTGATAGAGATTATTTGTATGGATACATTCATAAAGTTACATTAAGTTACATTATGAAGTCACTGGATTGTCCATGATTTGATGATGATTTTTATTTAAAAACCTGTTTAGAGGCTAAAAATTTCACCCATGCCGGGATTCGAAACCGCAACCTCTGGCACGGATAGCCAGAGGTTGCGGGTTCGAATCCCGGCATGGGTGAACATTTTTAGCCTCTAAATAGGTTTTTAAATTTGTTCCTTAGCACGGGTTAGTGCATTAAAAATAAAAATAGTATATTTCCATTTTTATGTACAATAAAGTGGTCTCTATCTCTATCTATACCCAGCCCAGTGTGGGGTTCACCGTAATGTTTGATTTAAAATCGAGTAACTGCAGAGATGTTGCAGGTTGAAATAGATGCAGTATTTACAGATGCGGGTTTTATTAAAATTTAAGTCTTTACAATATTTACAAGAATGCGTAAATAATATGAGAAAATATTCGTTATCGTTCGTTATCAACCCATGTATGCACGAGTCTCTTGCTGCATCGCAGGAAGGTAAGGCCATACTCCACCACGGGGGCCAAGTCCGTGTTGGTGGAGGATTGTGAGACAGCGGCGGGCCTTACTGTCAGAAGTTATCAAGCCGCCCATAAGGCCTCCGACATGGCCTAACGACTGCCATTGCATGACAGCCGGCACCAACGGCTTAACGTGCCTTGCGAAGCACGGAAGCGCTCGGAAAAATGCCACTAGCGGTAGTCACGGGACGGTCACCCATCCTGCACCTGACCGCGCCTGTTATAATAATAATAATATAATAATATAGCATTTATTTCGAACAACTTAGGTCCATATAAAAACAAACAAAAGGGTGTTAGTAACAATTATAAACTTAACTACATATGTTAGTACTTAGTATTACTATTTACATGGATCATAGTCCAATGCGCCAAGAATCGACCGTCAGATCGGTCCGCTATTCCACGCAGGATGCCGTTGGTGCTGGCGCGCAGCCTGTCAAGCGTACCGGCGCAGCGCGCGCGCAGTGTGCCGTGAAACCCGGCGACGCGCGCACGCGCGAACATATCCGACGCACTGCACCAGCGCGGCAGCCGCAACAGCACCCTCAGGGCATTGTTGTACTGGACGCGAAGGGCGCTAAGCGACTTTCGCGTATAATTAGTCCATAGGCTACACGTATAGAGAGATGTACAATAAGCCCTGAACAAAGTTATCTTTACCTCGGCTGTACATCTACTGAACCTACGTGCTATCATATTCGCCCTGGTCGCAAGCGCCCTCCGCTCCCTTTCTATGTCCAAGTCATCCCTTAAGTCCTCTGTAATTATATGACCGAGGTATTTAAAGGACGACACTGTTTTCAAGGCTGTTCCATTTAAGTAAACTGGTGGAACATAAGATGGGCACTTTTTACCAGCCTTGAAAATCAACATTTCGCTCTTTTTCTCATTATATTTAAGACCATGTGTTAGCGCGTACCGTTCACAAACTTGTAGCAGCAGTCTAAGTCCCCTGATCGATGGGCTCAGCAGAGCCATGTCGTCTGCGTAGCTGATATTATTTAGGCAGATATTGTCAACAAAACAACCAACATGCGCGCCGCTGAGCTCGCCGATCAGCTGATCTATATAAATATTGAACAGCTTAGGTGAAGTAAGCCCACCCTGTCTCACTCCGCATTCCAACTTATACGGCTCAGACATCGCGTCTGCCCACTTGACAGTGTTAGTTTGGTTTTGGTACCAAAATGTAAAGATATTTACAACATCTAAAGGTAAATTAGATTCCCTAAGTTTGTTCCATAAAACATCATAACTTACTAAATCAAAGGCCTTTGATAAGTCTAAAAAGGCGGCGTAGACTGGCGTTTTTCTGTCAACGTAGTACCCGACCGTATGTTTTAGGCTCAGTATCGCGCTTTCAGTTGACAGACCGGGCCTAAACCCCTGTGCATCCTGCAATTTTATGTACTTATCGAGCTCTGAATTCAACAGACCGTCGAGCACTTTGACTATAGTAGTGGCCAATGAGATGGGCCTATAATTAGACTTAATCGACATATCTCCTGTCTTGTTTTTCACAGTAGGAACTATTACGGTTTTAGTCATATCTTGAGGAAGATATGAATGGCTCATACATAGTGTGAACAGCATGGACAAAACTCCGCAAATATGGGGACCAGCATGTTGCAAGTGCTCGATGCTCAGTCCGTCGTGGCCTGGAGATTTTCCCTTTTGCATATGGCTTAACACGTGGATGACGTCATCTGCAGAGAATTTTGTAGCCAGCACAGTTCCTGACACCTGAGCATCAATCACCGCGGTCGAAGGCCCTAGAGGCGATTTTACAGCAAACGAGTCCTTAAAGAGATTTGCAATGTCTTTAGGTGAAGACATACCCTCCACACTCACAGGCAACCCAGGTTGACCGTTTAACATCTTGGTCTTTTTCCAAAATTTACGGAAATCTTTTTTTGTATGACAAGAAGCAATTATATCCATTTTAATCTGTTCTTGGTGTTGCTGGCACCATTTTAAGCGTGATTTGAATAATTTTCTGCTACTATACATTTCGTCATACAAAAAACCCGCCCTAGGTTTACAATTTAATATCCACATTTGGAACTTGAGTCTAGCTTCCCTGTGAGCCTGGCCGACATGTTTGTTCCACCCTACCACTCGCTTCTTTCTAGCTTCCGCTGGTGACTCACTCGTAGCCACGGACGCGTCGATCAGTGTACGAGTAATATCGCAGTATAGTTGATCTATTAAAAGCCTGTGATCTGAGTTTGCACAATAAGTGTCACTACAAGCACTCAAAGCTGGGGGACAAGTTATAGATCCTAGTCTTTCACAGCATAACGCGTTATATTTAAAGATTTGTTCGGGCTTTCTGTCCTTCCATAACACCTTATTTCTAACTTGCTTACTTATAAATCTCTTTGACTTTGTCAAATCTAGATTGCACTCCACTACTAATGGGTAGTGGTAGGACCAGTATACATTGCTCAATACATACACTCTTACAACTGAGGGCCATGCTGCCCTTGTCACTAAGCAGTGATCTAGCCAACTCGTACTTCCATACACATCACTTAAAAAAGTATAAGTATTAGAGTCCATACCCAGATATTCAAGGTCCGCACATAGCCAGTCCTGTTCCGCGCAGTAACTCACCAGCTCCTTACCGAAGCGTTCGCTTGGATGCGCATTAAAGTCGCCTAGGACGTAAACGAATTCGGTGTTACAGTTTTCAATAATTGCACTAATTTCCCCCATACAGTCTGTAAATTCCACTAAATTGCTTTCACCATTTTTGCTGTAGGAATCAGTCGGCATGTAAACATTAATTAACAGTACTGAACTATGGTCAATGGCTGCCTCGATTGCACATATACGTACACTATTACACTGTATAACCGACACTGATTTGAAGAGATTTCTACGCCAAAGGATCGCTACGCCTCCATAAGGCCTGCCTTGCAGGATCTCCGCTGATGTGTCGACCGCTGACTTTCCGCTGTATTCAAAGTCCTGGTGGATATTGCCGAGGAAATGTATATCATGAGTCATGAGGCAGCAACCAATGCTCTTGCAGTGCTATGACGTCATACTTATCACATAGGTCACGGATACACTGGACTGAACGTTTAACAGATTTACAGTTAAAGGTTACCATAGATAATTTTTGTGTTTTATTCGTACTATCCATCGTTATATTTAGGCTTTTCATTGGACAGGAGACTGTTGGTCGACGTACGCCTGAATATGTAATATCTCCTAAAGAAGATGTCTTCAGGCCACAGTGATTCGTCATCGAACAAGTCTAGCTTGCTTTTCGGCACATACATACGATACGAGTCGTAGTTTTTACTCTCAGGTACGGGTACCTTAGTCGGGTAGACCTTCAGTCGGCTTTTTGAGAAGATGTACTCAACTATATCCTCTGTACGGGTTTCTTTGTTTACATTATAAATGTAAATGGGGACATTCGTTTCGGCGGCTCTGAACTTGCAATGTTTTTCGACAATAGCTTTTCCCTTTTTGCCAACAAACTTGTTGCTTTTCTTCCTCAGTACCCGAATCCATCCATCCGCATTGTTGTTGCTACAGTCATCACCACGTTCAGGGTCCATAGTCCTCAGCGCAGACGGTGCCTCGGGTCTGCCCAGTGTGCCACTTGTAACCACACTGCTTTTACTGGTGACCTCTATACGCTTAGGAGTTGTTGACGATCGCGGACCAGCTTCAGCTATATGTTGCGATGAGACGGCTGGGTTGCTCGTATTCGCAATGACTTTGCCGGTGACCTGTACACTGTTGAGACTGCCATGCGATTGTGAAACTACAGTAGCTACGCATAGAGGCGAGATTGCTGCGGCACATTCAACTTCCTTGGGGCTACACAATGAGTCACTTCGAGTACCGGTTGTTTTTGTTTTCGCTGCGTAGGTTTGTTTCGAAGTTTCGGTGGCCAGCTGATCGACCGTTATTTCTTTTGTCGTACTACCCTCATCAGGCACCGGTGGAAGTGGCGAACAAATAGAAATAGGAAACAATCCCATGGGACCACTGTCGTAGAGAAAACTATCATGAAGACAGTGAGCGCCTCTTTTAGTATTAACGTTTTGGGCGTATACACTTGGTGGATCGGTTGGCTTCGATGAAAATTTCTTGAAATCGAATTTCAGTCTGTTAAAATCCTCTACCGTTACGTATCGGCAATCTGAGTCTGTTTCAAATTTACTTTGTATATCCCTTAATTCTTTCTGGATAACAATAATATCTTTAAGCAGTCTTGTGACATCGATATGGTCAAATGTAACAGGAGGGAGTTTCTGTAGGTCTCTTGCGACAAAAGTCGGAAGAACCTCGGGGTCCCTTTCCTTGATGAGTGTTACTATGTCATCGATGTCTCTTTGTAACTTTCCTTCGCGTCTTCTAGTTGTTTTCTTCTTGGACACGCAGCTGAACAACAGACTTTTCGCTGTGCTTATTTCGTTCTCGTCGAACGAAGTGACGCAGAGCCTCGCAAGGCCAACTTCATCCATTACATCACATTTATTTTGGATAAATGCAAGCACTTCATTAATTACAATGTTACAAGAGTTACATTTCAACATTTGAGAGGCCATTGTCCCTGGTTAGTCACGGTTTCATTATGCAGCTACACAACACATATGCGCGCGCGGCGGCATTCGACGCGAGACTGAAGAACTAATCACTTGAGTTATTGCTTAACTCAAGTGATTAATTCCAATCACTCGGTTCGCAATTCTGAGAAAACATAATAGATTTTAAAACGGCGGAATCGTTAGCAAGGTTTGAATGAACTGTAATGAGTATGACCATAGCGACGGCCGGCTAGATGCGCGCGCAATCGCCATGCGCGCTAGACCGTCTTGAGGCTGGACGCATGCCGAGACGCAGGCGATGCAGCACAGTTCAGTACAGGGCAGTGCAGTTAAGGCAGACATAGGCCCCCACCGCATGCGGCGACGCCAATATTAGCCCCATTCCTTGGCATTCTCACCCATAATAACTCTTTCAATGTCGTATCTCAGCATGAGCCCGGCCTGACTATTCAAAATAGACATTGAGGCTGGGCGCATGCTGAGACGCAGGCGACGCAGCACAGCGTAGCGCAGGGCAGCGCAGATTTAGTAAAGCGTGGGACGTCATCATCGCTACGTACGCTGCGGCGCAGGGACGTGCGACGCAGCGTGCGTCTGCCCTGCTCTGCGTCTCGTTGTAGTGCCAGCACAGATTTCTGCGCGACGCGTGCACGTCGAGGCGTGTTGCCTAACAATTTTGTTGCAATGACAGAACATTTAATTGAATTAGTTCGGTGTGAACCTTGTTTGTATGATACAAATCGTCCAGACTATTCAAAAAAGACATTGCAAGATTTATTATGGGTGAGAATTGCCAAGGAATGGAGCGAATAGTTGCGTCGCGACATGCGGTGGGGGCCTATGTCTGCCTCAACTGCCCTACCCGGTACTGAACTGTGCTGCGCTGTGCTACGTCGCCTGCGTCTCAGCATGCGCCCAGCCTATAATGATGCCACATAACCTTGCATCTACCTTTTTTGTAAACCATTGCATCAGCTTTTTTGAAGTAAAACTTTCGTAAGCACAACACATTGTAGACGTCTCTGCTCACCATGATTAAGCTCTGCGAATCGGAGCGAAACCTGGTCGGACTTTTCCGATATACTATTTTTATTTTTAATGCACTAACCCGTGCTAAGGAACAAATTTAAAAACCTATTTAGAGGCTAAAAATTTCACCCATGCCGGGATTCGAACCCGCAACCTCTGGCTATCCGTACTGGTACGGATAGCCAGAGGTTGCGGGTTCGAATCCCGGCATGGGTGAAATTTTTAGCCTCTAAATAGGTTTTTAAATCTTTTCCGATATAACAACACCCGTAAGTAAATCCGGACTAAAAGTCTACATTGCACCAGCATGCAAATTATTAAATAAACTCCTATACTATACTTTATTGGACGCAAAACATTAAATAGGACATTACATAAATAACATGTACAAAGGCGAGCTTATCTCTGTAAGAGATTTCCTCCAGCAAACCTTGGAGAGTCGGAGTCGCAGTAAAAAACGGGTCTATAATTGGATCACTGAGACTGAATTGGATGTCATAGATTCACTTAGGTTTGATCTTTCTTAGAATAGACTATTTGACGGAATGACAGTGAAAAAAAGTATTAAGTACTAGTTTTGACTACTTATATATATATAAGATAAGATAAGCGATAATAGTTTATTTTTCTGCCCATATTCGTATACAAAATAACATTGGATAATTGATACAACACAACAGAATGTCCTATTTGTGGATAGACTAGATCAAAGGATCCTTATCTTAGGTTTCCAGGCTTCCCGCTCTACAAAAGAATGGTATCATATTCGACGCGTCATCAGCATAAGGTGTACGGTGTTAAACTATTGTATCAAAAGTTACAGATGTTCGTAAAACTTATATAAGAAAGTAAATTGTATGTATGTAGGTGGTAAGCGGTGGTAGCTCAGTGGGTAGAACCATAGACTGGCAAGCGAGAGCCCCAGGTTCGATCCCGAGTGCGGGCATGTACCAATGACTTTGTTTAATTTCAAAGTTACGTACATTTGCGAATTTGCAGTCGCAATACCACACGCTAACGGTGAAGGAAAACATCGTGAGGAAACCCGCGGCTTGGTTGGCTCCGCACGTATTGACTAGTCTTTCCTGTGGGCAAGGCCGACTAAGCTGTCAGGATGGTATAGGTGCTGGGCAAGCCTACACCATCTATAAAACCATGACCCAAGCACTACAGCGTCGGAGTGGTCCCTTCACCCATCTATTGTGAGTGAAGATACCACTGGACGCTGTATAAATCATCTCATTAAGTAGATGCAAAAAGGCCAATATTATTATTATGTATGTAGGTAAGTGTGTGTGTATGTGTGTGTTTGCTCAGCCCTACGACCGGAGTCTTGGATTCGGGTTTCAGCCACTGAGCAGAGGGTGTGTGAAAAGGTGTGATGAGTGTATATTTGTGAATGGTGGCAGTGATGAGTGTGGTAAGTAGGTACTAGGAAGCACAACGGAAGGTGAGAAGTAAAATGAGCTGTTTTTAGACATCAATTTCAAAAAGTTTTTCGGTTTGATCATAAGAAAGACTATTTGAGTATGCTGTTAATTAAATATAAAAAACCTACCACAGATTCCCACCGGGCGAGCTAACTTTCTAACTTAATATTCATCGTCACGTCACGACGCAGTGAGCTACGGTCAATTACAGTTTATTGGTCATTTGCTAAGAGATTTTACTGCCAAGGAACGTTAAGCGACTCTTATCAAAGGAGACTCGTGACTAATAATTGATTGTATTGCAACTTCTGTAACGGTGCAAACCTCTATACACCCTTTTTGAAATTTCTTTAATTCCGTCTATCGTTTACAAAACTTTAAAATTACGTCACCCATTTTTGAGATTTCCTTAATTTTTTTTGCATCACTACTTCACATTTCGACTAGACAACACCATATATATCGTCCTTTACCTGCTTATCCTGTTTTTTATCAAGTTTTCTGTTTATATTACAAACCAGCTGACCCAGCGAACTTCGTACCGCCTAGCAGTCGATTCTTTAATTTTTTTCTATTTTCCTCTCCGTAAGAGCCACCCTCGTACTTCAAGGAATATTCTATAAAAAAAGAATCAGCGAAATCGGTTCAGCTGCTCTCGAGATTTGCGCTTACCAACACATTCAGCGATTCATTTTATATTATAGAAGATAAAACAAATGAACACATTTTAAATAAAGCAAAGCAAGTTGAAGTGGTTCCAGTTTATTTTTATACTTCACAACATCACACTTCTAATGTAAAATGTACCTTCCGTTTGTATTCATGCTGTCATTTACGCATGGGATAGGTAAGTGACTATATGTTACATTAATGGCTGGTTGATAACTTGATAACTCCTGACAGTAAGGCCCGCTACTGTCTTACAATCCTCCACCGACCCAGACTCGGCCCCCGTGGCGGAGTATGGCCTAACCTTCCTGCGATGCAAGACGATACCCGTGCCCCAGCAGTGGAGACATACAAGGGTTGACATCGAGTGACTGGTTGACACGATGCGAGGTCACGCACATGAAACGCTTCTCGAACGCATTCACGTATCGTGCAGACGGTTGAAGAAAGCTCGCATACAAACGAACGCGAATGAGTTCACGAGATATGGAATAGTGTAAACTCTTTGACGAACGCTTCACAAAAGCTAGTTTTCTCGTTCGATAAGGCGGCATGCTTGCGTCGACTAGCATAAGAGATTTCTTTAAAGAAACTAACATCCTGACAGTTGCCACTCAGTAAATGCATGAAAACATTATGTACGTTAGGAAAAATATCGTCGCCAGGCTAAAAAGTCCACTGCTGGGCATAGCCCTCCCCTAAAGAGCGCCACGTTGTGCTATCATAGGGGGTAATGCCCATAGTCCCCACGCTCAGCATGCGGGCTGGGGATCGCAGTTCGGTGGAATTGTACTGCAGAGGGCGCTGTTGCCCACCCCCCGGTTTGTGTCCCTTAGTCGCCTTTTACGACACCCGCGGGAAGAATTGGGTTGGTGCTATTCTCTAGGCCGACACCACACAGCAGGAAAAATATCAGTAACTTTAAAACTGTAGGTAGCCAGTGTAAATACTCGAAATAAACATTACCTTTCGTTCCCGCTGGCAAAGGTTAATAAAAACCTGTTTACAAGCTAAAAATTCTGCCCATGCCGGGACCAGAACCCGCGACCTCTGGCTAAACGTACCAGCGCTCTCCCAACTGAGCTAATGGGCAAGTGCCGGCATCAGCGAAATTTCGATTCTCTTTACAATATTCTCTGCATTATTTACGGGCAGCGACATCTGGCTGAAGTAATTTGCGAGTACCTACTTCGCAGTTAGGTTTTACATCGGAATGATATCGCTGTACCCACATGATTATATTCCTTTTGTTGCACTAACCCGTGCTGAAGACAATTTAAAAAAAAATTTGCCTCTAAAAAGGTTTTTAAAATTTTCCTCAGCACGGGTTAGTGCAACAAAAAGAAGTTATAAAAAAAGATTTCATGTAGAATTAAGTTATGCCACAGAAACATTTCAACCGTAGCATTTTTTGCTACATGTTTGCAGATGGCAGAGTATTCTGTCAAGATTCGAACTCGCTACCCTGGACTCCGCTGGGCTACGCGTGCCCGGTGACCTGTGACAACGTCATCTCGGCCATAGACAGGTATAAACTCTTTTCGTCCTTGCTATTAATATGGCCCCTGCTTGGGTGAATTAAATAAGCCTACCTGGATGAATCAAATCACTGAAACTAGGTAAATTCAATTACCTTACCTGGGTGAATTAAATTGCCCTAACTGGGCGAAATAAATTACCACACATGGGTAAATTAAATCACCGTACCTGGGTGAATTAAATCACCGTACCTGGTTGACTTAAATCACCCTAACTAGGTGAACTAAATTAGCTTAGCAGGGTGAATGAAATTACCCTGAGTGAAATAATTACCTCACATGGGTAAATTAAATAACCCTACCAGGGTGGATTATATTACCCTACCTGGTTAAATCAAATGACCCTAACTGGGTGAAATAAATTACCTCACCTGGATAAATTAAATTACCCTATCTGTGTGCATTAAATTACACTACCCGAGTGATTAAAAAAACAAAACAGGAAGTCATACGAAAAAAATAGTTTATACAGAAATACCCTAGGTCGTGCCGTGGGTTTTTACAGCAATCTTTTTACAGATTAGTTCACACATAATTAAAGGCCGCCATCTCATTTGTCAGACTCCGCATCCTGGACTACAACGGGATGATCTCGGAGCAGGCCGAGCTGGACAAGAAGATGTCCTTGAAGATCAAAACAGAGCGACAGGTCAAGGGTGACCGCTTCCAGGACTTGGAGGAGGAAGCGGCTACCTCGCAGGGCTGCTTCCGGATAGTTGAGGTGACAATTCATCATCATTATTGGGCTCGTGGCCTAGCCGAACCGAGTGATTGGAATCAATCACTTGAGTTAAGCAACAACAGGCGCGGTTAGGTGGGTGACGGTCCCGTAACTACCGCTAGTGGCATTTTTCCGAGCGCCTCCGTGCTTCGCAAGGCACGCTAAGCTGCTGGTGCCGGCTGTCATGTAATGGCAGTCGTTAAGCCGTCAGAGGCCTTATGGGCGGCTTGATAACTTCTGACAGTAAGGCCCGCCACTGCCTTACAATCCTGCACCAACCCGGACTTGGCCCCCGTGGTGGAGTATGGCCTAACCTTCCTGCGATGTAGGAAGAGACCCGTGCCCCAGCAGTGGGGACATACAAAGGTTGATATCGATATCGAACCCATTATGTCCCCAACCCACCGAGGGGCACGGATCTCTTCTCTAAGGAAAGTGTAGACCATACTCCACCACGGGGGCCAAGTCCGGATTGGTGGAGGCTTGCAAGACTAGTCTGCAAAGTCTGCCGTCAGGCCTCTGACATGGCTAAACGACTGCCATTACATGACAGCCGGCACCGACGGCTTAACGTGCCTTGGGAAGCGCTCGGAAAAATGCCACTAGCGGTAGTTACGGGACGGTCACCCATTCAGCACCTGACCGCGCCTGTTGTCGCTCAACTCAAGTGATTAATTCCAATCACTCGGTTCGGCTACGCCACGAGCGCACCTCATCTCATCTCACCTTATCTTATCTTCTTGTGGGCCGTTACAGGTGAACGCGACCGCACAGCCATCTACCGAAGCATACGACAAGTTGAAATATGATCTGTTCTATGACTACCCGGTACAAGACTCCAGGGGAGTGCCCAGACCTGTAGAAGTTACGACAGTAAGGCCCAAAAACAAATACTACGAGTGGCAAAGGAGTAACGACTGTGGCGTATTTAATGAGGGTACGTGTACATTTTTCTAATGGGAACCTTTTCTCTGTCGGATTTAAGGTGCTTCGGTGACCTAACTAACGCTACCAATGGGATAAAAATAATCATAAAACATATCTTGTTTTATGATAGGTTTTTTTCAAAAAGTAAACATCAAAACTTTTTTATTACACATTCAGCAAACAGAATGTATATCTACTTCTATAATATAAAAATTAATCGCTGTATGTGTTGGTAAGCTCAAATCTCGAGAGCAGCTGAACCGATTGAGCTAATTCGTTTTTTAGAATATT
Source organism: Yponomeuta sedellus (assembly GCA_934045075.1). Classification (NCBI taxonomy): domain Eukaryota; kingdom Metazoa; phylum Arthropoda; class Insecta; order Lepidoptera; family Yponomeutidae; genus Yponomeuta; species Yponomeuta sedellus. The sequence goes on along the minus strand of OW203750.1, from coordinate 964,023 downwards.
CCTCGAAATACGACGATGGTTCTTACGGAGAAAAAAAAAATCGACTGTTAGGCGGTACGAAGTTCGCTGAGTCAGCTAGTCTATAATATAAAAATGAATCGCTGAATGTGTTGGTAAGCGCAAATCTCGAGAGCATCTGAACCGATTTCGCTGACTCTCTTTTTAGAATATTCCTTGAAGTACGAGGATGGTTCTTACGGAGAGAAAAATAAAAATTAAAGAATCGACTGTTAGGCGGTACGAAGTTCGCTGGGTCAGCTAGTTAGTTTAATATTAAACGGGTCTGATCGCGATTATTTATTAGCTAAAACGTAAATTACCTTATTTCCCGACGTTTCACAAGAATTTCAACAGAGAGGATGGTTTCAAGCTTTCAAGTACGTGGATTCCAGTGCTAAGTAAATACAAGTCACGCGCTTATCACCGGACCTGTCCGTGGGCGCAGTGAGTGATGTGTGTCGGCCAACTGCGAAAAATTTGAAGTGACTACCCACAATAGTTGACTGTACTCGCCACTTCAGTCTACCCGAGACCACGGCAACTGTAACGCTGCCGAAACGTCGGGAAATAAGGTGATTACGACCTAATAAATAATCGCGATTAGACCCGTTAAATATAGAACTATGTATGAGTATCGCGAATCATTAACAAATACTAGATTTTTAAAAACCTATTTAGCGGCTAAAAATTCCACCCATGCCGGGATTCGAACCCGCGACCTCTGGCTATCCGTGCCAGCGCTCTTTCCAACTGAGCTAATGGGCGACTCACCGGCATCAGTGAAATTTCGAACCTCTTTACACTATTCTCTGTATTACGTAGAGGCGCGGGTTCGAATCCCGGCATGGGTGGAATTTTTAGCCTCGAAATAGGTTTTTGAAATTGTCCTTAGCACGGGTTAGTGCATTAAAAATAAAAATTGTATAAATACTATAAAAGGTTTACGTTGAAATAAATTGATTCGATTTGATTGATCACATTGTCCACAGAATGCAACGGCGTTAGCATAGATGGCAAATCATCTCTCCTGCTAGACAAGATGCTACGCCATAATTGTAAGCGTCGCTCGACACGCTTCGAGGACGACTTCATAAAGAAATTCACCGATATATTGAACAAATACGCTTACAAACAGTTCCAGTTCACTCAGGACATGACTGCTGTGAGTGTGGCATTATATTAGACAACGCATAGCATAACACAGCCTCACGCCTGTATCCCAATTAATGTAATGGCAGTCGTTAACAATAAAACAAAATTATGTCAAGGGAGGTCGGTTGCCAGAGTGATCTTAAACGATCACGAAGGTCAAGCAACACAGGGCGCGTTCAGTGCATGGATGGGTAAACCGTCTATGACTAACGCTAGTGGCATTATTCCGAGCGGTTCCGTGCTTCGCAAGGTACTTTAAGCAGTTGGTGCCGGCTGCCGTCGATAGATGGCAGTCCTTAAGCCAAGTCAGAGGCCTTAGGGCGGCTTGAAAACTTCTACATAGTTATATTTGAAACGGGTCAAATCGCGATTATTTATTAGGTAAAACGTAATTACCTAATTTCCCGACGTTTCGACAGCGTTACAGTTGCCGTGGTCTCGGGTATACTAAAACGTCGGGAAATAAGGTAATAACGTTTTACCTAATAAATAATCGCGATTAGACCCGTTAAATATATAACTATGTATGAGTATCGCGAATCATTAACAAATACGATTGAAAACTTCTGACAGCAGAATCAGCCACTAGTCTTGCAAGCCTCCACCAATCCGGACTTGGCTCCCGTGGTGCAGTATGGCCTATACCTTCCTCAGGGAAGAGACCCGTGCCCCTCGGTGGGGACATAACGGGTTGATGATGATTTTACTACAACTTTATGGAACCGCCCGTATTTCTTTCAGATGCTTCTAGACAGAGTCCTAGGCGAGAATGACTTGAACAACGGCGTTTTCGACATAAATAAGGTTTTAAGCTTCCTGCGGACGGCCATCAAGCGGCACCGGGTAAGTTAATAACTGACAATAAACAAAAGAGAATTAGCGAGCTGAAGTGGCAGTGGGCTGGCCATGTCTCGCGAAGAACCGACAACCGTTGGAGTAAACGTGTTCTTGAGTGGAGATCGCGACTCAGCAAACGTAGTGTAGGACGCCCTCCGACCAGGTGGGATGACGATCTGCGAAACACTGCCGGCAGATGCTGGATGCGGCAAGCTGAAGACAGGGCGATATGGCGCTCATTAGGGGAGGGCTATGTCCAACAGTGGATTACATTATAGCCTGAGGAAGAATAAGAAAATAAAATAATGAATGAAGGAATGAGTAAATTAATGAAATAATGAATATTCTTAGTCGATTTTTAAACGGCCTCGCTGGCGCAGCGGTTTGATGCTCGGCAGGGTCAAACTAGGAAACGAACATCTCTAGTTTGTCTCGGGTCGCGGGTTCGAGTGTCGATTTCAACCCTGTATGTCCCCGCTACTGGGGCTCGGGTCTCTTCCTGCGTTGAAGGAAGGTTAGGCCATACTCCACCACGGGGGCCAAGTCCGGGTTGGTGGAGGATTGTAAGACAGTGGCGGGCCTTACTGTCAAAGATATTAAGCCGCCCATAAGGCCTCTGACATGGCTTAACAACTGCCATTACATGACAGCCGAGTCGTGTAATGGCAGTCGGGTCTCGGCATGGGTGGAATTTTTAACCTCTAAATAGGTTTTTTAAATTTGTCCTTAGCAGGGGTGCATTAAAAAAAGAATATAAAAAACATTCTAAAGATTTTAAAAACCTATTTAGAGGCTAAAAATTTCACCCATGTAATACAGAGAATAGTGTAAAGAGGTTCGAAATTTCACTGATGCCGGTGAGTCCATTGGCTCAATTGGTAGAGCGCTGGCACGGATAGCCAGAGGTTGCAGGTTCGAATCCCGGCATGGGTTTTATATGGATTTTAAAAACCTATTTAGAGGCTAAAAATTTCACCCATGTAATACAGAGAATAGTGTAAAGAGGTTCGAAATTTCACTGATGCCGGTGAGTCCATTGGCTCAATTGGTAGAGCGCTGGCACGGATAGCCAGAGGTTGCGGGTTCGAATCCCGGCATGTGTGTTATATGGAATTTAAAAACCTATTTAGAGGCTAAAAATTTCACCCATGTTATACAGAGAATAGAGTAAAGAGGTTCGAAATTTCACTGATGCCGGTGAGTCCATTGGCTCAATTGGTAGAGCGCTGGCACGGATAGCCAGAGGTTGCGGGTTCGAATCCCGGCATGGGTTTTATATGGATTTTAAAAACCTATTTAGAGGCTAAAAATTTCACCCATGTAATACAGAGAATAGTGTAAAGAGGTTCGAAATTTCACTGATGCCGGTGTGTCGCCCATTGGCTCAATTGGTAGAGCGCTGGAGGTTGCGGGTTCGAATCCCGGCATGGGTGATTTTTTTTAGCCTCTAAATAGGTTTTTAAATTTGTCCTTAGCACGGGTTAGTGCATTAAAAATAAAAATAGTATAATTCTAACGATTACCGCCCCCCACAGGCGAAAAAGCGCGCTCGCAGCACGGCGATAGTGCGCGCGCGCCACTGCGCCGGCGTGCGCGTGAGTGGCTGCTTCTGCCGCGCCGGCTTCGTGGAGAGTGCGCAGCAGTGCGTGAGCTTGCACGACTGCGCGACTGCGCAGCGGCTCAGTTACTTGCCTAGACTCACTGTCGTGCAGTGAGGCCAGACTCACAGTGAGGCCAGACTCACAGTGAGGCCAGACTCACAATGAGGCCAGACTAACAATAAGGCTAGACTTACAGTGAGGCCAGACTCACAATGAGGCCAGGCTTACAGTGAATAATGAAGTATAACAATCAACGTCATAAAAATTAGAACCACTTTCTTTTAAATTTAGTGCTAACTGCGAGACCAACCCATGGCTTTTTTGTAGTATTTTACTTAAGCAATAAGAATAAGGAAAGATTGTAAAAGCTAATGTTATATAAGAAAAGTACCTATCCTCAGGCATGGATAGACTTATAATTGCATAAAATTCCAATTATTGTCACCATGTAATGATACAGTCACGGCGCACCTTAAGGTGATAAGTATTATTAATCGATAGAAATTGCTCCATTGAAGCTTCACACTAATTTACATGGATTCTGGAACGCTAGCTTCAAACAGCTTAGTGGAGAGCGCGCAGCGGTGCGTGAGCTTGCACAACTGCGCGTGAGATTGCACGACTGCGCGACTGAGCGTGAGCTTGCACGACTGCGCGACTGAGCGTGAGCTTGTACGACTGCGCGACTGAGCGTAAGCTTGCACGACTGCGCGACTGAGCGTGAGCTTGCACGACTGCGCGACTGAGCGTGAGCTTGCACGACTGCGCGACTGAGCGTGAGCTTGCTCGACTGCGCGACTGAGCGTGAGCTTACTCGACTGCGCGCCTGAGCGTGAGCTTGCACGACTGCGCGACTGAGCGTGAGCTTGCTCGACTGCGCGACTGAGCGTGAGATTGCACGACTGCGCGACTGTGCGTGAGCTTGCACGACTGCGCGACTGAGCGTGAGCTTGCTCGACTGCGCGACTGCGCAGCGGCTCAGTTACTTGCCTATACTCACTGTCGTGCAGTGAGGTCAGACTCACTGTGGCCACACTCCAGTTCTTACAGTGTAAGAATAAGGAAAGATTGTAAAACCTAAAGTTATTGTAAGAAAAGTACCTATCGTCAGGCAAGGAGACTTATAATTATTTATCACCAGGTACGGTTCAGTCGCGGCGCAGTTAGAAATTTTGTGTATTTTTGTCATCTCTTAAAGATAGATGAATTATTTGGCATAGACTGCTTCTGGTGATTGACTTTTGTTGAAAGTCCGCAGCGTTGTGCAACTGTGTTTTACTTAATACACGCTTATTTACTTTTCATAAGTCTTTGTGGTGTTTTTATTTGCCCCCAAATTTACAAAGCTTGTCCACTCACGAAGTTGCAAAAGGGCCGGTGAAACTTGAGATATCCGCCGCCGCCAAACAAACAAACGTTTTAGAGCTATTTAAAGCAAATTAGCATTGTATTGGTGTTTCGCAATTGTTTGTATTGAACCCGGTGTCTGAGACATGGATAGCTGAGGTGTGGGGGGCCCTTAGCTCTGATTAGCTAAGCCCCCACGCACCGCCGCACCCGCCGACGGCGCCACGAGTCGACAAAGCCAAGGGGATCGGATCTGTCTTCTCGCTTGGACTACGGTTCTTATAGGTCGTCGCACTTACAACAATTTAATGTTCGAAATTTCACTGATGCCGGTACGTCGCCTATTAACTCAGTTGGAAGAGCGCTGGCACGGATAGCCAGAGGTCGCGGGTTCGAGTCCCGGCATGGGTGGAATTTTTAGCCTCTAAATAGGTTTTTTTTTTAAATTGTCCTTAGCACGGGTTAGTGCATTAAAAACAAAAATAGTATAATGTTTACCACCTTAAGGTTGCTAATTGCATGCACAAATCTATGCCACATGGTCTATGATATTATGTGATTTGATTAGGCATAGAGCATTGAAGAAGCAATAGAGATTCACCCAAGCGAGGTTGCCATGGTTTTCATGAGCAAACCATGGCAATCTGAGCAACCTTCGCGCGGCTTCATCCGGTGTGGCAATCACGAAAACAGGAGAATCAAACTCAAAATATTTCGGTCCAATGTCAAAACCGTGTTGCCATACGGATGTGAGACGTGGATAGTCACCAAAGACATCTCGCGTCGGCTCCAAGTCTTCATCAACCGCTGTCTTCGCCGTATTCTGGGTATATACTGGCCCGAGAAAATCACCAACGTGGACCTATGGGATCGCTGCGGTGAGACCCCATTCGACCAGCAGATCAAACGTCGCAAGTGGAATTGGATCGGCCACACACTCCGAAGGGACACCGACCACATCCCGAGGCAAGCCTTCGACTGGAATCCCCAAGGAAAACGTAAACGTGGCCGCCCTAACCAATCCTGGCGACGGACGATCATCGCAGAGGCGGCGACTATCGGCAAGACGTGGAGCGAAACGAACCGCGAAGCTCAAGACCGTGCGGGATGGCGAATCATTGTGGATGCCCTTTGCCCCATCCAGGGGACATAGGAACTTAAGTCAAGTAAGTCAAGATGCTACAACTATCAAAAAGTAATACGTACCTAGATATAGCATTTTAGACTTTACTGCACACAGTGTGCTAAAGAATCTAATTTGAAAACTGATAAACCTTTTTAGACCGCGACCGTACATGAAAATAAGAAACACTAATAAATAAACAAGTAGGTAATGATAAGTGGACTGTAAAACTCACCGGAGTGCGTGAGCAAGTGCGTCTTGTAGCAGTACTGCGCGCGGAAACACTTGCCACAGACCTCGCACTTGTAGGGTTTCTCACCTGCGAATAGAAATAAAAATAGTTAACATATTGACAACATTTAAATTTTTTAGCATACGTATTTTACTCGTTTACTGTCGAAGCGCTCGTGGCTTAGGCGAACCGAGTGATTGGAATCAATCACTCGGTTAAGCAACAACAGGCGCGGTCAGGTACGGGATGGATGAGCGTCCCGTGACTACCGCTAGTGGCATTTTTCCGAGGGCTTCCGTGCTTCGCAAGGCACGTTAAGCCGTTGGTGCCGGCTGTCATGTAATGGCAGTCGTTAAGTCATGTCAGAGGCCTTATGGGCGGCTTGATAACTTCTGACAGTAAGGCCCGCCACTGTCTTACAATCCTCCACCAACCCGGACTTGGTCCCCGTGGTGGCGTATGGCCTAACCTTCCTGCGATGCAGGATGAGACCCGTGCTCCAGCAGTGGTGACATACAAGGGTTGTCTTGGATGTTATCTATGTATTTATGGTATTAAATCTATCGTCGAGTTAGCACCTATTTATAACACAAGTCATTCATTTGTACTTAGTATAGGGCTAACGAGATCTGTGTAATATGTCCATGAATATTTATTTATTTATTTATAAAACATTTATTAAAGAAACAGTAGACTCACCACAATAACAAAACAAATTATATCGTTCGTTATCAACCCTTGTATGTCCCCACTGCTGGGGCAGAGACCCGTGTCTCTTCCTGCATCGCAGGAAGGTTAGGCCATACTCCACCACGGGGGCCAAGTCCGGGTTGGTGGAGGATTATAAGACAGTGGCGGGCCTTACTGTCAAGAGTTATCAAGCCGCCCATAAGGCCTCTGAAATGGCTTAACGACTGCCATTACATGACAGCCGGCACCAACGGCTTAAGAAGCGCGGAAACGCTCGGAAAAATGCCACTAGCGGTAGTCACGGGACGGTCACCCGTCCTGCACCTGACCGCGCCTGTGGTTGCTTAACTCAAATGATTGATTCCAATCACTCGGTTCGCCTAGGCACTTCATTATATACTTATACAAACATTATATACTTTGTTCATACTCAGATATGACGAGACGATTGAGATCTTATTTGGCACAATACACACACTCACACTCACTCACATCACCCACCTTTTGGGTTTCCCCACATACGGTTAAACCAAAGGGAATGGAAAAGCTCACCAGTGTGAACCATCTCGTGCGACTTAAGCTTGGCGTTGAAGGCAAAGGTCTTCTCGCAGTACGAGCAGCGGTACTTGTGCCGCTTGTCCGTGTGAATGTTGCGGACGTGACGCTGCAGGTACTTGATTTTGCTGGAAGGGGAGTGAACATTGTCTAAGTTCCCTCGTAACTCCTTAACCAATTATATTATTTTTTAATGCACTAACCCGTGCTAAGGACAATTTTAAAAAACCTATTTAGAGGCTAAAAATTCCACCCATTCGAACCCGCGACCTCTGGCTATCCGTGCCAGCGCTCTTTCCAACTGAGCTAATGGGCGACTCACCGGCATCAGTGAAATTTCGAACCTCTTTACACTATTCTCTGTATTACGTACAGGCAGCGACATCTGGCTGAAGCAATTTGCATTACTTGCAGCCCCGAGTACTTTGCAGTTGGTTTTACATCGGAATGATATCGCTGTGTGAATGAATGACAGCGCAGGCACGGTTAGTCAGAGGTCGTGGGTTCGAGTCCCGGCATGGGTGGAATTTTTAGCCTCTAAATAGGTTCTTGAAACATTACTACAGTCAACTATTTACTTGGCAAAATTCTCAATTCAGAAAACGGCCGACTGGCCCTCAGTCCGACCCCAAAAGTGTTCCCAATTTACCTGAATTCATTTTGACATATATGACACTTGTGCACCTCCTTGCCCGAATGGGCCGCCATGTTTCCTGCAAATGTGTCCCGTTGGAGAATCTGAAATAAGGGTACTCTTGTCAACACAAATTGAAAACCTCTATCTAAGGCACTATAACGCATGGGATATCTGATATTTTTCTATGTCTCTTAGAGAATGTTTTATCAAAAACACCGTTAGTGAGTGGCATTTTATATAACTTCTCAAATGTATGAAATGACATACATAGTTAGTTAGACCAGAGTGCTTAGTGCGAGTTTTTTAACTACTCGATCGCTTTAACGTAAACTCATATTTCTATGGCATCGAGGAAGCGCCACCTAGCGACAAGTATAGAAATTAAAATTGCTGAGTGCGAGTTGTAATGGTTTACGTTGAGAAGTGAACACGTTTACCAGCCAAAACACGAATAAACGCGAGTGCGAGTTGTACTGTTACAGCGTTTTGCCAGTTCGAACGGTTAACTTACTCATACTCACTACTCGATGGTCGATTAACGCGGTAGTAAAGTTATTCGATTGGATCCGTCAAACTCGCACTCAGCACTCTGAGATTTCTGCACTTAGCCTCATAGTTGGGCCATTGTACGTAGCAAGCGCTGAGGTACGCTAACACTTCAGACACTAGGGTTTCCTTACGATGTTTTCCTTCACAGTCGGCGAGTGGTATTGCTACTATAATTTCACAAATGTACATAACTTAGAAAACAAAGTCATTGGTACATGCCGGGGTTTGAACCCACGACCTCCCAATTGAGAGGCCGGCGTTCTACACCGCTCCGCTACCACCACCCTGAAATGACATACATAAATAAATATATATTGACCCGAGAAATTAAAAAGCTCGAGAAATCATGAACCCTATGTGAATACCACAGGCACTCAGGTTTATTCACAATGTGTTCCTTCCTGATATTGCTACTACGTCGTCGTCAGGCTATACTAGTCCACTGCTGGACATAGCCCTCCTCCAAAGAGCGCCACGTTGTGCTATCATAGGGGGTAATGCCCATAATCCCCACGCTGGTTGGGGATCTAAGTTCGGTGGAATTGTGCTGCAGGGGGGGCACCTAATTTGACTTGTAATATTCTTTAAGCCTCAGTGCTTGCCCTGCTTTGAATAAAACCATTTCATTTGTTATTATTTATTATTTGTAATTCAGGCAGGCAGTTATAGAACTGATGAAGCCTGTATCCAGATGTACATTTGTGTTTAACTCCTTATCATTTGATATAAATAAGCATAAGTTAATTAAATCACAAATAAAAAATGGTTTAAAGAGTAAGAAATGTCTTGGTCTCACACTAACAACTTACACTAACTACCTATGAAAATTTAGAAAAACTACCCAATCTGAGACTACTAACATTGTGCAAAATAGTACAACCTACGGTATCGCACGCACGACCTCCGAAATATTCAAGTGTGAAACTGTTAGACCAACAAGGCAGTGGGTTTCACAGTTACAACACAGTCATGTTCCGAGGATGCACTATTTTGCACTATACAAGGGAGAAAAAGTCTACCCTCGCGTTTTTTTGAATCGTTCAGATAATATGCAGTGTAAACGATTGAAGTTACCTTTAGCCGATGTGAGATTTATTCTTCATTGCATATGTGAAGAACTACTCCTCAAATTAAGGCAGGAACCGAGAAACTTTTAAAATTAGAAATCTCCAAGAAATCGACCGAGCGACCACCACAGCAAAATATACACCACAGACTAAATGGACTAAAATAAAATAGGAGATCTGTCTGACAGTATTTTTTTAAAAACGGAATAATGCGTTACTTACACTCGCTACAAATACCTATTTGCTTTATGGTACCAACACCAACTTCCGGGCATATCGGCCCATGTTTCTATATCATTCATTCATTTGGTACTTTATGATGCTGTCAATTCAAATTCAAATTCAAATAATTTTATTTCAACGTAAAGAATTTACATTCTATTTGCTGAATGTCAATGTACAATGTAAAGTGTAAGCCGCCGCCTTCGGGCCGTATTGTAGTGGAGAAAAAGGCAGCGGAAAAAAAAAAACTCCACTCTGACCATCTTTTCTCAAATAATCTTAAAACTAAATACATCAGTTGCCATATGTAAACCTAATAAGATTTCATGATTGCCATTAACAACCCTAAATGCCAAAGCATTAGTCAAATGTCTCACAATAATAGGGGAAAACATAAGTGCTGCGGCCAGACACACGAACAGCACTCGTTCACGAGCATAACGCAGTGCTCAGCCATCATCAGTCTCAACCATTTTGGAGGGAGATAGATGACCCGAACACCACGCTACCATTCGAATGACCTTTAGCAAACTTGCAGTTAAGTTTTTGTCAGTTGCCGTCCCCTCCCCTTGAACTGTCAAATGAAAAAAAAAATTGGTCAAAAACACCACAAATGAAAAAAACAGATTGTCAAAAACAAAAAGTTTTTCCACAATCATCATTGTACCACGAAGGAACGTGATTTTTATTATCGACGCAGAGCGATAAAATAAGTAAATACACGATAAAGAGGATCATCGATCTCTGTTCCAATGACTTCACCATACTCCAGTAGGTAGTGTTCGTGAGTGAAAAATCCGCGCCCGACCAAACACAGCCTTTTGATTTCACAAACATTTTGCTTAGCAAAATGAGCCGATGTGATTTTAAAATAGTGTTATTAGGCAGCGAGCATGTTGGGAAGACCAGCCTCGTTTTAAGATTCGTCAACTGCAGATTCCATAGCAGCACTCCTTATCAGAACGTAAGTTTTTTCCGTGTTAATGGTAGACCTGTCCCGAAACGATAACTCATCTCAGAGTGATCTTGACATGATTAGGTCAAGGAGCTGCGTGTCATGGCTCGTGTTATCTGCATTGTAAACTCAATAAAAGACATTCGATTCGAGATTTATTACTGCAAGGAGGGTACACTACAAATTAAGGAGCTTTGTATTGACCAATTAAGGAGCTTTGACGACCTCTGTGGCGTAGCGGTAGCGCATCTACCTACCATGCAAGAGGTACCGGGTTCGAATCCCGGCTGGGGACAGCCTCTGGCTTAACTAAGCTGCCCATACGGCCTCTGACAAAAAACACCAGGTCTTGGATGTTTACATGTTTGTGATGTTGTTGTTTCTGGTTCCCGCGACACAGGGTATCCTAGTGTGGGGCCAGAAGCAATGTATGTGCGTGTATGTAAATGTTATTTTATTGCTAACTATTAAAACAAGTGGGTTGACCGTTCATGACAGATTATTTTTAATAAAACCATAAACAACTTCCAGCAAGCATTTCTACCTGTTTTGATACTGTACCAGCCACTGGTTTGATGTACTTCACCAAGCCTTCAAGCACCAACAAATTTTCTGCCGCAAAACTCCACTCATCATAATTTTCTCTACCTTTTAATTTTGGCACACTCGAAATATAGTTCGCTGTCATTATCCACGGTAACACAACTTAATATTTCAACTGTAATTAGGTACTCAAAATTACTGAAAATATTACACAGTGCCCATAATGTATTAAAACAAGTTGCTTCACCATTCATGACAGATTCTTTTTAATAAAACCATAAACAACTTCCAGCTAGCGCCAGCAATGGAATAAAAGTCATAATTTGCTTTGTAATACGTTTTTTTCAACATCTATTGTCTGAGGTTAACACGAGCACTAGACATAATTAAAACTGTTTCATCCGGGACCACGGCACCTGTAAAAGTGCCGAAACGCCGGAAAATTCTAAAATGTAATAAACGAGCATAAATCCGTATAGAAACAGTTTTAATTATCTGTAATAACTATTTTTAGAACATACAGGCTTCTTCTTCTTTTCGTATCAGGAGCCTGTTGTATAGCTCTTAGAAGAGCTGTTTGTGGGTCGGACCACTGTGGTGAAAGGACTAGTCACCCCATTCCGATAACCTCCTTCTGCAAGGAGGTCTTGGAGTGAGGTGTCCAGGGGGCGCCGGATGTTTATGTACTATATTAATAGGCATCATAATCACTCGGGGAGGCTCCTTTCATGCACCCCTACATACAGCCTAGAACCTAGGATCAACAACCCAGGTATTTAATTGATCTACGCTAAAAAGTGCCGTCTTCGCAGGCAATCGAATTTACGTCCTAGGTTGTGTTGATCCTAGGTCCTAGACAGTAGGTTCTACAAATAGTTATTACAGATAATAGATGTTAACCAATTGAAAAAAACGTATTACAAAGCAAAGCAAATGGACCCGACTGAAAATCAGCGTTGCAACTGATCTCTCGGTTGCAACATTATGCTGAGTCGGGCCCATTTTGGGGACTCGATACTTAAACTTCCCGATATTTTTGTTTGATATTTAGATTTTTGTAAGTTTGTCTCTGTTTTAACTGTTAACTACTTGTATTTCTACCGTCACCCGTTTGTGTTTTCTGCTGATTGTTGTATTATGTTGCGTGATTTTGTGTTTTTGAGTATTGTGTCGTCAAATAAATATATTTTTCTTTCTTCATTCAAATTATGATTTTTATTCCATGGTGGTACTAGTTAACAATAACATAACATTTACATACAGGCACATGCATTGCTTCTGGCCCCACACTAGGATACCCTGTGTCGTGGGAACCAGAAACAACGACATCACAAACATGTAAACATCCAAGACCTGGGGGTTTTTTTGTCCCC